>OZ023265.1:164273121-164891188 GCA_964006375.1 Tillus elongatus
TGCGCTTTACACTAGAACTCGGAGTCGTATCTGTTTCTGTTGTCGTATCTGTTTCTGTTGCACTGCTACGATGAAGCAACTTCTGTTTTCATCCGCAACTGTTATAACAGGATGAATGGACATGAGACTGGGAATGGGGTATAGAGCGGACTTTACTTCATAACATAATACTGTTTTCATCCGCAACTGTTATAACAGGATGAATGGACATGAGACTGTGAGTACTAGAGTGTAGAGCGGACTTTACTTCATAACATACTACTTTATACTTTATACTAGTGTGCTCACAGCTTTGGGAACGTAGGGTCGTCAGTACAATGAAACTCCTAAATTTTGACAGGTTGTTGATTCACACAAGACACACATATATTTACAATTTATAAACAAACACAAAATATGAAAAATGTAAATAAAAAGGCTGTATATGTAGCAAGTGAAAATTATTAAAAATGAACTATATCACTGTAAAAATAAAATCAGGTCACCGCGTATATAAAAAAATAATCACATAGTCGTTGACGTAAACTCAATCTTCATTAGATAACTCGATATGCTGATGGCATTTTTGTTTTAAGAATAAACTGATATGTATACAAACGTACAGTTATGCTTTAACGTGAGTCCTTAGGTATTATATTATATTAGGTAGTTTTTTGCTCATTCTTCTTTGCCTTATGTAACTAATAAATCAATATTCCTTTTTACTTTTCACTTTGGAAATCTAAGAAATAGGTCCGATTTTAAACATCTTTTTTTTATTACTACTGCAAAAAAAATCGCTGAAACTTAAAAAATCTCAGAAACAGTACCAATTTTAATGAAATTATAAAAATATTCCCTGTACCCGGTATAGTTGAAACCAGACACACTTCGCCCTATAGGTAGAGAGAAAAAAATTAGTTTTAATTTTTAACTAATATTTAATTAGTTAAGAAAATTCGAAAGAAATTCTGCATTGTTGAATTTTTTACCAAATTATTATTAGTGATGAATACCCAAAAAAAACCTCCATCATTTTTTTAATAAAAAATTTATTAATTGTTTTAAACATAATACATGAATATTTTTTATTTTAAACATTACCCAAATACACCACCGGACGGGTTCAGCTACTGTTACTACGTCTACGTGGAATTCTTAATAATTCATATTTCATACTGTTATTTTCAACCTGTTATATTTAACTGTTATTTATAAATAACAGTAACAGGTGCGACCTGTTAAAGCAATATAACAGTTTTTCCCATCACTACCTTTTACCCATGCTTGAGTTTGCCTAATATACTTTATTGCCGTGAGTCTCCTATCAAAATATCTTTGTTTTTCGTGCTATATTTGGTCCACTCTTTTCATAGGTACACACATATCCACACAAAGCCATCGACATCATCGGAACGAGAGTTGTTTTGATGGTCTCTTGGCGACAAGGCAAACACAGTGGAAATGAGAGTGAGTAAGGGTGGTAAACATCCCGTTAGTCGCTATATGTAGGAATAATTCGAAATCCAGAGCAAGGATGTGGTTGGGGGCTTTTTGCTTGCTTGTTGTTTCGCTGAAGGAATGCCAGACACGTGTATCACTCTGGGCATTCGACAATGCCACCCGACTCGATAACACCATCATCCTGTTATTTTATTATTGTGACGTTATATGCTTTTCTTTTTTATTTAAAATATTTAGTAGAGATTTCCGTAGAAAAATTATGTGGACGATTCTCTCGATCTCTCGAGAAATGCGTGAAAATTCATGTAAGATATTTCTTCGTGTATGAATTATAAGGTAAAAAAGTCCTAAAGTGCCTTATGGTAGCAAGTTTTGATAAAAATCTTTCAAATTTTATCAAAATTCTCTGTAAATGCAATATACATACAAAATTTTATCAAAATAACATTTATTTATTATTTTCGAAGGCAGATTTTTTAGGTAAAGTTGAAATTTTGTTTAGAAGAACTGGTCCAGTTTGGCTGGCTAACAAACTCATCCAAACTATTTCCAAAAGAAAGACACGTGACAAGCTTGAAACAAAGTAGAATTTTTTTGAAAGTTTATGCCCTGTTCAGTCTGTTAGCGAATTTTCAGTGAGTGTTCAGTACACTTTGGGAAACATAATTTACCGAAATACATTTTTGAGACCTGACGATCGTTTCACCAACAAGGTTAGCGTCATCAGATGTTGAATTCAGATTATCAAACATATTTAAAGGGTGACCATTTGTCTGTAAAACCAAAGAAAGTCAGGGAATGTAAGTGCTGTTAGCTTTTTTTTTAGGGAAGTCAAGAAAATTGCAAAATGTTACCAAAAATCAGTAAATTTTTATCTTGGTTAAGGAAAAATTACTATTATGTATCAGCTGATCGCTCAACTGGTTGTGAAGTTAAAAACATTTTCACTTGTAACGCAACAATTTGTAAATTACAAACAAAAAGTATGGACGCAGCAAGTGCGTTATGGTAGTGAATTTTCATAGAAATAATCTGGCACCAAATATTTTTATAACTTTTTTCTTGAAACATAGAAACCTAAATTTTGGTGTATATTTTACGTTTTATATCGTAAACCTACATACCAAATTTGGTTATCATAGCTTTTTTATTATTTTTTCTAATAGAATTTTTTTTCGAAAGAAACTCAAACTTTTCCCGGAAAACCACATCAGATTTTCCTGGCTACCAAACTTGTCTAAGCCACATACGAAAGGAAGGTACGTGCCAAATTTAATCAAAATCGGCTTATTATTTTCTGAGTTATCGGTGTGATACATTATATATATATATATATATATATATATATATATATATATATATATATATATATATATATATATATATATATATATATATTGAAACTGACCCCGGATATGGGTTCTAGGGGTCCTAGTTCGCGCTCATTTGCAAAAATATTTTTCAAAATTCATAAGTCAGGATCTCCCCATTAGCTATTTTTTCAACGAAAATTCACTAAAATGTTATTTATAAAATGCTGAAATGTGACTTCCTTCAGGGAAATATTTAAAGAAACATAAGCTTATATTTTTAACAAAATATAAATTTTATGTAATCATAAGTGCCGAAAATCGGTCCAGGTTTTCCCGGAAAATGTTGTGTTTTCTTTCGGAAAAAATGTATATCTCCGAAAATAACAAATAGGGCAATCAAATTTGGTAGGCGTCTTTGCATTACAAAGAGTGAACCATGAACCAAAATTTAGGTCTGTAAGTCTAAAAACAAAAAAAGTTATGGGCAGTTTAAGAAAAAAAAGAGCTTTTCTCAAAACGTCTAAGTCGCGATTTGAAACGTCAAAATTGGCAATATTTAGGCAAAGAACCTGCAACAAATACGGATTATGAAAAGAATCTGATGCAAGAACAGTGTTCTCCAAACCCTTAAGTTTCAGCTTCAACCATCATTGTCCTTCATTTTACTAAAATATTTACAGAAAACTCATTTCAAATAGACCCTTTCTCTGATGCTTTGGCAGTGGTTTTAGTTACGTTTATAGTTCAACGGGTTATAATTTTTAGCAAATTTTCGTAGAACAAACTCATTAATGAGGAGATCGCGACTTTCGAACTTTAATTTTTTTTCCCGATGAGCACAAACTAGGCCTCCTAGAACCCATATCCAGGTTACTTTCAGTATTTATATATTTGCATATATACAAGGTGACACATTTCTACGGTAAAGCTCAATATAACTGTTATTATACAAGATACGAGAAAAGTTGTATACCTTAATTATAGGGTGTCTTAAGATGCATCTTATAAAAATATTTTCCTGGCTAACAAACTCATCCCAACCATTAATAAAAGAAAGGTACTTGCCGAGTTTCATCCAAATTGGTTAATTATTTTTTGGGTTATCGGTTGGATACATATGTATATATATATATATATATATATATATATATATATATATATATATATATATATATATATATATATATATATATATATATATATATATATATATATATGTATATATATATATATATATATATATATATATATATATATATACATATAACCTGAAACTGACCCCGGATATGGGTTCTAGGGGTCCTAGTTCGCGAGCAAAAATTTTCAAAATCTCATCATCGATACCTCTCTAGTAGTGATTTTTTTTAATAAAAATTCACCAAAAAGATCGAGACGGCGTAAGTGCCTTTTGGTAGCAATTTTTCATTAAAGTCTTCAAATTTCAATAACTCAATTAGCTATTAACCTAAGGTTTGTTGGCTAGGAAACCAGTTTGCTCGGAAACATTGTAAGTGTATTTTCGGAAAAATTTTGTACATTTTACCTGGTTCCGCACCGAGATGGCAACCCTGTCGTACAGCTCAGAATGTCCTAAGAGGCTGGCTACCATAGCCGTATGACTATAGGTATGTTCTCTCTGTAATTAGTATATCATACTGACCAGCTCTAATTAGAGCGAAGCCGGTCTGCGGTTCTAATTATGGTGAGAATACATCTAGCTTTACATACATTCAGTCGTACATCTCTCAATGTCCTATATTTGTGGTGTCTAGGTGTGGTCTGCTTTTTGTTTCCCGTACTTATAAAAAATTTCTTTTTTGAATCAGGGAAAAGTAAAGCAAATTGAAATTAATTTTAAGGTGAAAACTCTGTTTCATAGAAAATATACGGCTAAATATTTTTATACTGTTAATACAGGAGATATTTATTTTATTATCTGCATTTCTGTATGTTTGTCTTTAATAATAAAATTCAAAATTTACTGTGAAAATACGAAGCCAAGTTTTGACGCTTCGTTACAATACAAAATTACGAAGAGAAAATTGCCATATGTTTTAATTAAATGCAATTAATAGAGCCTTTACTATTCAAATTAATTATCTAGATGGTAAATAACAAAACTGAAACGTGGAGTTCATATAAGAATGGAATTAATTAAAGCCTTCCCGTGCCAGATAAAAACACCACTTTTAATTAGAGACACAGAATGTAATTAATTCCGTTATTGTTTTAAATAATGAAATACTGATATTTGTGAAATGTGACAAAAGAAAAACAAATTCATATGTTCGCTAATAAACGAGCTCCACACACACACACACCTACACACACGCACGCACGCACACACATACACACATCTAAACACATATGGAGAAAAAATAATAAAACATTGTATCGTCGTCGGGAGCCGGGGTCCCAATTAATTTCCAGATGAGAGTGAGTTATTACGGAACCTAATATAAAACAGACATACGACCATTTAATAAAACTCATCCCAATTTAATCTATTTTAATAGCCGTCATTGTCTGAGTAAGGAATTACAAGTTTAATTAACAACTGTGAAGAATTTTCCCCGGCGCTCACTCAAACACACACACACACACACACACATAGGAACACACGGACACACATACACACGCCGGCGCATTGTCGGCTATAATTCAATTAAAATTTCTAATTCGTTCGACGAGTGTAATATCTTTTATGTACCGGTGTAATTACACTGGAATTGGGTAAGAGTGAAAGGGGTGCAGCGGACATTTCACTATTTTATATTTACTGAAAAGGACCCTTCTTCCGCTCAAGTCATCTCTCCTGTGTAAAAAGGCTGAAGAGTTTAAATAACTTTTGACGATGCACTAAAATAAATGCTTGCAACAATTTTTGTCTCAATTTACAAGTCGGTCAGAAAAACCCGAGTTTCTAAGCTTATCCTAGATATTTTTTTATATTTCAACAACAAACCACAAGGGCTTACAGCCTAAATACTATCGTACCGTGGATGTCGACAAGGAGGAAAGAGGCAACTTGTTAATTCTGGACTTGGAGTTTCGGAGGAGAAGGAAAAACATGTGCCGGCAAGGAATTCTACAACTTGGAAGTCCTCGGGACAAAACTTTGGGCATAACAAGATGTTATGTCTGGCGACCTGGACAGTAAAAGGGTGCATTCGCTCTGTTCCCCTGGTAGATCTGTTGGGGGCAGCAGGTGGAGAAATTATGGAATAAAGCTCCTCTGAGCAGTGCCCGTGCAGATATATATATATATATATATATATATATATATATATATATATATATATATATATATATATATATATATATATATATATAGGCAGCCTTTGGGTGAGGGTAGGGTCACCGATGAGACGCACAGCTCTCTTCTGAATGGAGTCCAGGATAGCGAGTGCAGAAGCGGCAGTGGCACCCCAGATGTGGGAGCAGTATTCGAGGTTTGGCCTTATTTGTGAAGTATATAAGGTATACAGATTAGCTGGTGAAAAGTATTTGCGAGCCCGGAAGAGGAAACCTAATTTCTTAGCAGCCGGTTCTGCAATTGATGTGACATGTTGGTGCCAATTGAGATTTCGATCCACAGAAATGCCAACAAGAGAAGATGACTCATTACTTTGAATAACTTGGTTGTTCACTGTGATGGGTCTAGGGCTGGTGTATCTCTTATGAGATAGAAAGCAGGACTGAGATTTGGTAGAGTTGAATTGTACAAGATTTCTCCTTCCCCAGTCTAATATTTTTTTGAAATCCACAGAGACAGAACCTTCCATGAGTCTGCGATCCTCATCTAATTGGGCTAAAGAGACAGGCTTAGAATATTATATATTTGAGTGGAGGGTGCTGTCGTCCGCGTAACTGTGAACTGGGTTGGATGTGCTAGAGAGGGGGTCATTGATGTGGAAAAGAAACAAAGTAGGGGCTAAAGCTGAACCTTGAGGGACTCCTGCATTAATTGGATATAGTTTAGAGGAATGGCCATCCACGACAACAGAAATGCTCCGGTTGAAGAGGAAATTTGCTGTCCAGGTACAGAGTTTTGGTGGTAGGCCATAGGCCAGAAGTTTATTAAGCAGCACTGCGTGCCAGACCTGGTCGAATGCTTTGGATATGTCTAGAGCGACAATCTGGGATTCACAGTGTAGTTCCATAGACTTGTTCCAAGAATAGGTGGCAAAGGAAAGGAGGTCGGCAGTTGATCTGCATATTGGCTAAAGAATTGCTGACTCCAAAGACCTCCGCTGCTCTCTCTTGTGGATCGGTTTTTGAAGACCCTAGCTATTCCTTCTTATGGACATTGAATTAACCAAGAATAGTGACCTCTGAGGAAGGATATTCAGAAATCAGATGGTCGGTTTTTTTCAGAAAGGTAGTCAAAGAGCTGGACAATGTTGTTGTCAGAAGGTGACCGGTAAATGCAACAGATGAATTTAGTTGCAGCCCTGAGAGAGAGAGAGTTTCATCCAAAATATGTCTTTTCTCCAGCTTCTAAATTGGGGAGTCTGGTGCAGGGTAGATTGTTACGCACATATGCGCACACGCCTCCATGCAATCTAAAGGAAGTAAGGAGCTCATACCCCGGGAAATTAAGGTGATTAGTGGCTCCTTTGGCACTGATTTGGGTTTCGCTGAGGAAGAGGAGTTGGGGCCTATTAGCCTGGAGGAAATGGTGGACGGAGTTCAGGTTAGAATTTAGGCCACATATATTCGAGAAGGATATGTTAGATCTTGATGCCGACGCCCCCTGTACACCCCTCTCCCGGAGATCGGAATGTTAAGGGTATGTTATCTCCGCAATGTTTTGTACATCATTTTTGTTTATAAGGAAAACCTACTCATACACCAGAACCGAAAACATCCGTTGGGAGTTCACCGGCCCCTTGATATAAGGGATCGTATCTCCTCGGGGGTGAAAAAATCCTTTACTATTACGTAAAGGAAAAGTCCACTACCACCTACTTGACTCTGATTAGTCGCCTCGTACGACAGGCACGAGTTACCTTGGGCCTATTCTTTTAGTTAGTCCCCGGACCCACAGAGGACATTTTAAAAGTATAGGTGTGCATTATATATATATATATATATATATATATATATATATATATATATATATATATATATATATATATATATATATATATATATATATATATATGCGTGTACAAATGTATATAGTGTTTGATATTCGGGGAGTTTAGAGCTAATTGCTTTGAAAATGTGCACATGGCATTAAGGTCGCAGCCATGTAAATTTGACGACACGCACACATATATTATGTAAATGAAATTAAAGAACTACACATAGGGTCACGCGAATAGTATTACATAATCGCTAGTAAGTAAATTGTAGAGCTGGAATTGAAAAGTTCTTTACCTCCAGTTGAGGATGAGAAAGAAGTGGGGATCACGATTCTGTAGTGACGATTCTGCACATGGTTGTCAAACTGTAATGTTGACATTAAACAATACACCATGCTATCCGATAGACGGGATCAAATATAGAAAGTCTGGACGCAGGAGGTGCGTTATGGAAGTGAATTTTCATAAAAATGTTTTTAATAACAAATATGTCGCCTTAATGCAAGCAGACATCAACTTGGTTACCGGTATAACCTATATAGTAGGAACAATGTATCATATTTTATCAAAATAACTTGTTTGAAAATGTACACCAATTTTCCAAAAATAAACGTAAAATGTTTCTGAGAGAACTGGTTTCTCAGCCAACAAACCTTAGGTTAATAGCAAATTGAGTTATTGACACTTGAAGGATTTAATGAAAATTCGCCACCACCACGCACTTACTGCGTCTCGATTTTTTTTACAAAGATGCATCATATTTCAAAGAAAAATGCAAAAATGCAATGTTGAATGTTCAATAAAAATTGTAGGTATCACCAACGACTTATGGACCATCATGTGATTGTCAAAATAATTTTATAAGATGCAGCTAAAGACACCCTATAGGTAATGTATACAATTTTTTCTCGTATCTTTCATAATAACAATTATATTTATCTTTACCGTAGAAATGCATCACCCTGTATACATGTAAATAGAAAGTTAACCTGGATATGGATTCTAGGGGGCCTGGTTTGCGCTCATTTGAAGAAATCTTTTTAGAATTCAAAAGCCGCTCTCTCCTCATTAACGATTTTTTTTCTACGAAAATTAGCTAAAAATTATAAACCGTTAAACCACAAACTTTACTAAAACTACTGCCAAAGCATCAGAGAAAGGGTCTATTTGAAATGAATTTTCTGGAAATATTTTAGTAAAATGAAAGGCAATGATGGTTGAAGCTGAAACTTAAGGGGTTACAGAACACTCTTCACACAATCCGTATTTCTTTCAGGTTCTTTGCCTAAATGTTGTCAATTTTGACGTTTCAAATCGCGACTTTTTACCTTTTGAGGAAAACCCCCTTTTTTTTAAATGCCTCTAACCTTTTTGTCTTTAAACTGACAGACCTAAATTTTGGTAAATTGTTCATCCTTTATATATATATATATATATATATATATATATATATATATATATATATATATATATATATATATATATATATATAATTGAAACTGACCCTGGGCATGGGTTCTAGGGGGCCTAGTTCGCGCTCATTTGAAGAATTTTTTTTGAATTTAAAAGTCGGAATCTCCTGATTAGTAATTTTTTTTTTAAAGATAATTCGCTAAAACAAACACTTGTGAAGCCACGGGAAAAGTCTACGTTTTAAGTATGGAACGATTTCACTAAGTTAGGGAAATAACAAACAACCAGATGTACTATTTAAATTGAATTAAATCTTAAAACTTTCACCTCTTTATCAATATATTTTTTATACAAAAGCTCGCCAAAAAATTCATCGGAATAACAACAATCTGATTATATAACAGTAAAGTGAAATGAGACTACAGAAATATTGATAAAAAGTAAAGTCACTAACTGGGATTAGAACTCGTCATGTAGGAGTCGATTATACGATGTACAGGTACTCAGCCCACTGAGCTACGCTCGACATGTATTTATTAGCATGTGTACTATTCAAATTGAATTAAATCTTAAAACTTTCACCTCTTTATCAAATTATTTTTTATACAAAAGCTCGCCAAAAAATGCATCGGAATAACAACAATCTGATTATAATACATGTTAATTGTTCATCGTTCACAATTTACACAAAATCATTTTAATTTACAATGGAATTGTTGCTTATATTTTAACGAAATGAAGAAAAATAACGACTTGGATACATATCTAGGAGCTTGTTAGTCATTTCTTGTAGTATTTTTTACTCACATTCGTACTCAATCAATTTTGACGTTTTAACTTTCTTGAATGACTTTTTTTGTCTATTAAGATAGAGATCTGAATTTTCATACATATAATACTCTTTAAGACTGAAACCAGCGTACAAAATTTGGTTGCTTTTACTTTGTTATTTCCGGAGATATAAATTTGTTTCGAAAGAGTTATCCGTGTGATACACACACACACAGATATATATATATATATATATATATATATATATATATATATATATATATATATATATATATATATCGAAACTGACCCTTGATATGGATAAAGAAAATTCACGAAAACGATAATATTCGATAAGGAGCGAATTGTGGACATCGTATTTTTCTATACTATAAGTAGTAGTAGCCAACTGTTAGTTAGCATTTGACAAATAATACGATGGCACGGGAAATATTGATCAACATGCCTAGAAAATTTAACAAACTTATCGGACTTAACTCTGGAACTCTCGGTGCACATTTTTGATACTCGATAAGTCTGCTGAAAATTTGTATGTTTCTATCTTTACAAAAAAGAGACAATATACATATTTACTATCTTGACTCACTTTTCTCTTGTTATCCAACCTTTGTTGAGACGTTTAACCGTGAATAGTCTTCTTTTAAGTAGATTAATCCCCCCCCCCCTAAAAAACCGCCAGACGGCAAACACACTGTATTAACATGTCAGTACTATTTTGTAAATTGTTTTAGTGAAACCTGTTATGTATCTTTCAAATAAGTACACTTGGAGAACACCTAAATCACCACAACACATATTTCAGAGACCTTACGATCGTTTCGTTGACAAAGTCAACATCTTCAGAGGAAGAAAATTCAGAATTTTCTTCCTCTGAAGATGTTGACTTTGTCAACGAAACGATCGTAAGGTCTCTGAAATATGTGTTGTGGTGATTTCGGTGTTCTCCAAGTGTACTTATTAGTGCTCATCACAGGTTCCAGTTTTCACATAATGTATCTTTCAAGTTTCTTCGAATTTCATGCGGTGGTGATACACTTGGCAACGTCGGTCGGACGACACGGATACACAAAGGTGGTTTCCAAACCTGTTCTTGTACCTTTGCCGCCCCTCTCGCCGCTATCCAATCTTTGTCTCAAGATCATCCAGCGTATTTTTCATTGTCACTGACTTTTACATGCCACACAACACACCAGCTGAGATAAATATACTGGTAAAAAGATGAATTTCATAATTAATTAAATGTAAAGCACGTTCATCCTCCAATAATGTTTTAATTTTATATTTTATAATTAGGCTAGGTACCTACAATCATTTTAGTTTATACGGGTATTATCAGCATATCTGCTATATTTATTATCAGCATATCTAAGATATTTCTGAATTAAAGTCTAATTCTACACAAATGTTGAGGTTATTGATGTATTTACGACAGTGGATTTTTTTTATATTTCAACAACACACCACGAGGGTACAGCCTAAATACTATCATACCGTGGGTGTCGACAAGGAGGAAAGAGGCAACTTGTTAATTCTGGACTTGAAGGTTCGGAGGAGAAGGAAAAACATGTGCCGGCAAGGAATTCCACACCTTGGAAGTCTTCGGGACAAAAGAGCGGGCATAAGAAGATGTTCTATGTCTGGTGACCTGGACAGTAAAAGGGTGCATTCGCTCTGTTCCCCTGGTAGATCTGTTGGAGACAGCAAGTGGAGGAACTCTGAGCAGTGCCCGTGCAGATATCTATAAAAGAGAGGGAAGTCACCAAAAGTCAAGTGAAAAGGACTCATTACTTTGAATAACTTGGTTGTTCATTGTGATGGGTCTAGGGCTGGTGTATCTCTTATGAGATAGAAAGCAAGACTGACATTTGGTGGAGTTAATTGTACAAGATTTTTACTTCCTCAGTCAGACAGGCTTATAATATTGTATATTTGAGTGGAGGGTGCTGTCGTCCGCGTAACTGTTAACTGGGTTGGATGTGCTGGAGAGGAGGTCATTGATGTGGATAAGAAACAAAATTGGGGCTAAAGCTGAACCTTGCGGGACTCCTGCTTTAATTGGATACAGTTTAGAGGAATGGCCATCCACGACAACAGAAATGCTCCGGTTGGAGAGGAAATTTGCTGTCCAGGTGCAGAGTTTTGGTGGTAGGCCATAGGCCGGAAGTTTATTAAGCAGCGCTGCGTGCCAGACCTGGTCGAATGCTTTGGATATGTCTAGAGCGACAATCTGGGATTCGCCCTGTAATTCCATAGACTTGTTCCAAGAATGGGTGACAAAGCAAAAGAGGTCGGCAGTTGATCTGCGCTGACGGAATCCATACTGCCTGTCCTGGATTAGACTGTGTGTTTCAAGAAATTTTAGTAATTCGGTGTTTATATACTTTTCCATCACTTTAGAGACGACTAAAAGGAGAGAAATAGGCCTGTAGTTGGTAGGAAGCGCTTTGGATCCTTTCTTGGGGACGGGTTATACTCGAGCAGTTTTCCAGTTACTAGGGAATATGCCTCTATTGTAAGATGTCTGAAACAGACGAGTCAGGACAGGAGCAAGATCTGGTGCGCATTTTTTGAGAACAATTGCTGGCATCTCGTCAAGACCAGAGGGTTTCCTGCTATTAAGAGAAGAAAACCTTTCGTACCTATTTAGTTTAAAATGATAGCCGTCATTTTATGCGCGACATTGGGGACTGTTGGTGGTTGAACATTTGGAGGTGGGTTGAGAGTAGAATTGCCGGCGAACAACGAGGCAAAAAGTTCAGCCTTGCCCAGGGCGGTAGAAACAATTTCATCCCCTGAAACAAAAGGTGGGAACGTGCTCTTTCAGAAATTATTCCCAATAGATTTAGCAAGAGTTCAGAAGGGTTCGCTGCCGTTAGAGCTTAAGAGGACTTTGTTTTTGATGTGGTTATTAAACGAGTTTTTTGTCTCAGAAAGAATGCGGAAATAGCTATTTCTTGCGTCGTTAAATGCTTGACGGTTTTCTTGACTGGGATTGTGTAGAAGCGTTTTGTGAGCTTTGATCTTTTCAAGTCTGGCCTTGTCACAGGATTTAGAGAACCAGGGCTTTTGAGAGGCTAAAGAGGTTTTCTGTGTACGTGGAATAAATAATTCCATGTCGGCTTGGATAATTTCGGTGCAGTTTTGTAAAAGATCAGAGCGGTTAGGATGAGAGAAGCAGACAGACGCTCATGGAAATGAGGAAAAGTAATACCGCATTTTGTCCCAGTTCGCGGAGCTGTAGTGCATTGCGCAGGAAGCAGTGACCATGCCCTGGTCTGAGCGACCAAGGGGGTCGATGACTGATATGTTATAGCATTCAGGTTTTGTAGTAAGAAGTGGGCCCAAGGGATTTGAGCTGTGTGTTGCGATGCGAGGAAAGTAAGTAGGTTGCTGAACCATATTGGCTAAAGTGTTGCTGAGTGCAAAGGTCTCCGCTGCTCTCCCTTGTGGATCGGTTTTTGAAGATCCTAGCCTAGGATTTTTATGTTCCATCCCTAACCTATCTAATTAATGGGTAAGAACAACAATAAATAATTTTTATCGCGAATTTGCAGATTACCAACAAACACATAAACCCCAGAAACATGTTTAGAACCATTCATGTATGCATAAACCATAAGAGAAACGTGCTTTTAGTCCCCAAGAAAGTAACGGACCTGAAGTGAATAGGGGTGCTGAGCGGGGAAGAAGATAAAAGAAAATATAAATGCAAAATGAGACAAATGAACTTTTATAAGCTACTTTTCTCACATTTTGCAGTTAACTTCCTGCTAATTTTGTGCACCCCGCACAGCACCTCCATTCCTCCCGGATCCCGTAACTTCGTTGGGCATTGAAACCACAACATTTCTCTCACGCATACAATGGTGGTTGTAAGCATGTTTCCGAAAAAGAAAATTAAAAAGCGGGCATCGCATCACACCATCATTTCTCAAATTGTTTCTGTCGGACATTTGAGTAAATAAAAAAAAGTTTAGACGCAGCAAGTGCGTTATGGAAGTGAATTTTTATTAAAATAATGTTTTTAATAGCAAATATCTCTTTCTAATGCAAGCAGGTATCAATCTGGCTACCAGCATAGCCTATATAGTAGAAACAATGTACCATATTTTATAAAACTTACTTATTGTTTGAAAATGTACAAACATTCTCCGAAAATAAACTCTTTCTCAACACATTCTAAATATTTCTCTGAAATTACATACGCTTTTGGGTTACGTACAGAGAGTATCATCTGATCTCTCAACCACATCATTTAAAATGTTATATAGCACACTAGTGAGCTCTCCATTAGAATATGGTTCTATCATTTCCTTCTATGAAGTTCTCTGTGATTGTAAAAAAGGTTCAGCACAGATTTTTAAGATGCTCAGCTTATAGATTAGGGATTGCTTGTAACGATTATAAATATGACTACAATGATCTCATGTCGCGGTTGAATTTAACCACACTGTCCAATCGAAGAATACAAACTGACCTGCTTATTCTTTAAAATAATTTCTGGGGAAATTGTTTCACCATGTTTGCTCAGTCAGATCGGCTTAAAAATTAAAAAGACTGCAACAAGGTAAAATGATACATTTGTTGTAGATTTTCATAGCAGGAATTATAGATTGAATACTCCCCTTACACGTATGGCTCGGTCAGCCAATCAAGTGAACGCAGATCAAAAGTTTTTCGATAATAAGTTCAGCAGATTCAGGTCGAAGATCTCATGTCACTTGCCATGCCCTTAGCCTTACCTCATCAGTTCTAATCATTGTTTTTTAGAGTAGCCTAGCCTTTCTATAATAGCTGTGTTGTATTTCTCTGAGATGTTTGTTTGGGGAAAATACTGTCTATATAAAAAGGAATTTCCGTTAATAAATTTTATTATTATTATTATTATAGCACTGCTGGAGACGGTGAGGGTCATTGCTAAGACTAAAAAGCGACATCGCCTTTAAAATGCGATGATCCGATGTCAATATTGTGTTGTATTAAATCTATAAAGGACTATTTAACCCAGGAAACAACAACTTTCTTACAACGGATTAGATATCTACCTACGAAATGATAATATGTATGTATAAGTACAATGGTTTATAAATACGACTGAAGATGATTTTTTAAATAACCTTCCATGAAAATAAAGTAAGCGTTACTGCTCGCTCTGCATAACGTATTTTTCTTTACTCTTCGTTAATTGGAAAACGCACCATTCTGCTGTTACACTGACGTCTTTGAGAAACAATGTAATCAAATAATAACAGTTGATACATATTCATGATGCAATTACATCTGGATCAAGTGGGCTAAGACGACGGAGTGATGGGAAGAGAGAGAGAGAGAGAGAGATAAGGTGGGCGAGATAAAGAAAGCAATATACAGGCCACATGTGTGTATCAGCCAGTGAGATAAGGGCCTATTATTGACTAGATAAAAACACTCATAACTTACAGTCGATTTATATAATATAACCTCTCTCATTCCAATTCGAATAATATATAAATACAGTACAAGTCTCTGACTTCTCGTATAGATCATATTGTATACTTTTTACTAAAAAACAGTAAATAATATATTTTTATACTAGCTGACCTGACAAACGTTCTTCTGTCCAAATTTCAATATGCCAAACGACATTTGCTATTTGCGCACGTAACCAAATAAATCGAAAAAAGCACTTTCAGTTTATACCGAATTTTCCAATTTTCCGGGCAACTTTTCCAATTTTTCTTTAACTAAAAATTTTATTCGGACTACTAAGAATATTTTTGAAGTGAAATTAGCCCAATTGGTCCAGCCGTCCTCAAGTAATGCGCTTACCAACGAACAGCATTTAATTTATATATATATATATATATATATATATATATATATATATATATATATATATATATATATATATATATATATATATATATTAATTATTAATGCTTTATTGGTATATAATAATACATCATGTCCATATAAAGAAGTCAGAGACTTGTACATATATTGTTTGACATAATTTAAATCGTTTTGGCCCAAATGTGTTTGACGTATGCTTTCCAAAAGTTATTAACTTCAGATTTTGACGTACGAAAATTTAATTACCTTCTTCTCCCATCTAATGTTTCAATCATTGCCTACATTCATAACAGCTTCCAACCATATTAATATTCTCTTCGGATAAAAATCTGTTCTAACCATTCCTTATTAAATACAACATTTTTAAATTTTAAACAGGAACTAAATGACAGTATCTAACTGACATAACTACATTGTAACATATATATATATACAGGGTCGCTGATAAGTCTGGAAACGGTCGATTATCCGGGAAAATATACAAGGTGTCGAAAAAAGTTTTATACAAAAGTTTTTGGGTTCTTCAATGTCTACTAGGCGGTGATAATTTTATTTATACAGGGTTGGTCATACAGGCGTGGCACACCAATATTAATTTTTTTTTAATGGAACACCCTATATATTATTCGATATTTCAATCCTTCTCTTAATTTTGAGCAACATTTATGAGAAGCATAATGTACCTAAACTCAATCGTTTCCGGGTAAAAAAATAAATAAAAATAAACGCTATTGTTTTTAAAATCTATTGGATGAAGAACAAAAATAAATGAAAAATAGAATATCTCTTGAAAACAATCTGTGAGTGTGAAAAGAACCGGTTGCGATGTTTTTAACATTGTTTGGAATCCCAAGATAAGATAAGATGCCCATAAGAAACGCAG
The DNA here is from genome assembly GCA_964006375.1 of Tillus elongatus. Taxonomy (NCBI): domain Eukaryota; kingdom Metazoa; phylum Arthropoda; class Insecta; order Coleoptera; family Cleridae; genus Tillus; species Tillus elongatus. The sequence goes on from OZ023265.1 coordinate 164,289,888, forward strand.
TATTATTCTTTTGTTTTAAAATGTTTCTAGGACAACGAATGTCAAACATTCATTCAGTGTCAACAGTTTTGAAACATTAGTAATTTAGTGTCAACAGTTTTTGTGCAAAATGGCAAGTTTAAGTGAAACCGAACGTATCGAAATTTTATTGATGATAGGGTACGGTGATAGAACACGAAGTTTTGCTCAAGTGGTGATTATGTTCAATGAGTTGCATCCTGAGCGGGAATCGATCTCCAAATCCACAGTTTCGAAAACTTTGCATCGTTTTCACGAAACTGGCGGTATCAAGGATAAACCTAGAACTGGAAGGCCAGTAACCGTTACAAATGAAGAAAATTCTTTGAATGTAATATTGGATGTGGTGGAAAATCCGAAAACTTCGGCACAGCAATTGGCTTTAAATCACAATATGAGTCGATATTCAATTCAAAAGATTACGAAGCGGGAAAAGTTCCGTCCATATAAAATTCATTTATTGCAAGAACTGAGTGAAGATGATTTTGATCGCAGAATCGAGTTCTGTGAACTTATTATGGAGAAGTTACGCCAAAATTTTAACTTTGCCAACCACATTTTGTTTTCCGACGAATCTACATTTTGTTGAATGGACAAGTCAACCGACACAACTGTAGGTACTGGTCAGACGAAAACCCACATTGGATGGAACAAATTCACACCCAAAGACCGCAAAAAGTAAATGTTTGGTGTGCTATTATTGGTGAACATATCATAGGACCTTATTTTATACACGGTAATTTGAACTCTGCTCGATATTTGACACTTTTGCAAGAATCAATTGTTCCAGACGTTAGTCGATTATTTCCGAACAATAACGACCCAAATCTACCAGCGGAAGAAATATGGTTTCAGCAGGATGGGGCACCCCCTCATTTTGGAATTGAGGTACGGGAATATCTGAATCAAACCTTTCCTGGCAGATGGATAGGGCGCAGGGGAACTATTGAATGGCCAGCTTGACTTTTTTTTGTGGGGTCATGTAAAAAATTTAATTTACCAAAATAGACCGCAGAATATTGAACAGTTGCAAGCAAGGATTGTGCATGAAATTAATAACATTCCTCAAAACGCTCTTGTAAATGCAGTGCAATGTTTTGTTAAGCGAATTCATTATTGTCAGGAGGTCAATGGAGAACACTTCGAACATCTTATAAAATAGGATTTCAAACAATGTTAAAAACATCGCAACCGGTTCTTTTCACACTCACAGATTGTTTTCAAGAGATATTCTACTTTTCATTTATTTTTGTTCTTCATCCAATAGATTTTAAAAACAATAGCGTTTATTTTTATTTATTTTTTTACCCGGAAACGATTGAGTTTATGTACATCATGCTTCTGATAAATGTTGCTCAAAATTAAGAGAAGGATTGAAATATCGAATAATATATAGGGTGTTCCATTAAAAAAAAATTAATATTGGTGTGCCACGCCTGTATGACCAACCCTGTATAAATGAAATTATCACCGCCTAGTAGACATTGAAGAACCCAAAAACTTTTGTATAAAACTTTTTTCTACACCTTGTATATTTTCCCGGATAATCGACCGTTTCCAGACTTATCAGCGACCCTGTATATATATATATATATATATATATATATATATATATATATATATATATATATATATATATATATATATATATATATATAAACTAAACAGGATTGATAACACGGCATTTATGTACTATACAAGGAGAAAGGTTTAAGGGCAAACCGCAAGGAGACAACCGCAAACACTGATGATGGCTAATTAGCCTGAAACACGTGTTTGCGGTTGTCTCCTTGCGGTTTTGCCCTTAAACCTTTCTCCCTATATATATATATATATATATATATATATATATATATATATATATATATATATATATATATATATATATATAGAAAAGCTGCCGGCATGACGCTGTGTTGTGTCTTGTACCACAAACAAAAATAGTGCTGCAAATTGAATCATAACTTCCACATAGCTGTAATAACCTACTCTCTGCAGAAAGACATTGTCATCAAATGAATTTTGGGTCCATGAATTATTCGTATTCCTGTACCCATAAACTTCTAAAAGTTATATTACTCGAGTTTTAACGAAAAAATGTCAATGTTCGCCAAATCACCACTCATTTATCCCCCACCCCTTAAAGCGATCTTACCCAAAAACAATTCAAAGCGTTTCTCTATCGGGTGCTAACTGGATACCAAATTTGAAGATGATATCTCTTTTTTTATATTACAACACACCACGAGGGCCTACAGCCTATATACTATCGTACCGTGGGTGTCGACAATGAGGAAAGAGGCAACTTTTTCATTTTGGATTTGAAGGTTTGGAGGTTCGGAGGAGAAGGAAAAACATGTGCCGGCAAGGAATTCCACAATTTGGAAGTCCTCGGGATAAAAGAGCAGGCATAACAAGATGTTCTATGTCTGGTGACCTGGACAGTAAAAGGGTGCATTCGCTCTGTTCCCCTGGTAGATCTGTTGGGGGCAGCAGGTGAAGGAAGTATGAAGAAAGCTCCTCTGAGCAGGGCCCGTGCAGATATCTATAAAAGAGAGAGGGGTCACCAACGGCACGTCAATGGGCTATACGTCTCATTGTTGACTCTACCCTCATCCAAAGGCTGCCATCGCTTCCTTTGGATGAGAGTAGAGTCAACAATGAGACGTATAGCTCTCTTTTGAATGGAGTCCAGGATAGCGAGTGTAGAAGCGGCAGCGGCACCTCAGATGTGGGAGCAGTATTCGAGGTTTGGCCTTATTTGTATAAGTATATAAGGTATAGAGATTAGCTGGTGAAACGTATTTGCGAGCCCGGAAGAGAAAACATAATTTCTTAGCAGCCGCTTCTGCAATTGATGTGTCATGTTGGTGCCAATTGAGATTTCGATCCACAGAAATCCCAACAAGTGAAAAGGGCTCATTACTTTGAATAATTTGGTAGTTCATTGTGATGGGTCTAGGGCTGGTGTATCTCTTATGAGAAATAAAGCAAGACTGATATTTGGTGGGGTGAATTGTAGAAGATTTCTACTTCCCCAGTCTAATATTTTTCGGAGGTCCACGGAGACAGAACCCTCCATGAGTCTGCGATCCTCATCTAATTGGGCTAAAGAGACAGGCTTAGAATATTGTATATTTGAGTGGAGGGTGCTGTCGTGCGCGTAACTGTGAACTGGGTGAGATATGCTAGAGAGGAGGTCATTAATGTGGACAAGAAACAAAGTAGGGGCTAAAGCTGAACCTTGAGGAACTGATGGCAATAATTGGCTACAGCTTAGAGGAATAGCCATCCACGACAACTGAAATGCTCCGGTTGGAGAGGAAATTTCCAGGTACAGAGTTTTGGTGGTAGGCCATAGGCCGGAAGTTTACTAAGCAGCGCTGCGTGCCAGACCTGGTCGAATGCTTTGGATATGCCTAGAGCGACAATCTGGGATTCACCGTGTAGTTCCATAGACTTGTTTCCAGAATGGGTGACAAAGGAAAGGAGGTCGGCAGTTGATCTGCGCTGACGGAATCCATACTGCCTGTCGTGGCAGACACTTTCCTGCTATTAAGAACCTTTTTAGTTTTGAAAATGATATCCGTCATTTTATGCGCGACATTGGGAACTGTTGGAGGTGGGTTGAGAGTAGAATTGCCGGCGAACAACTAGGCAAAAAGTTCAGCCTTGCCTAGGGCGGTAGAAACAATTTCATCCCCTGAGACCAGAGGTGGGAATGTGCTCTTGCACAAGATATTCCTAATAGAGTCCAGAAGGGTTTGCTGCCGTTGGAGCTTAAGAGGACTTTGTTTTTACTGTGGTTATTAAACGAGTTTTTGCCTCAGAAAGAATGCGGACAGAGCGGTTTCTTGCGTCGTTAAATGTTCGACGGTTTTCTTGACTGGGATTGTGTAGAAGCGTTTTGTGCGCTTTGACCTTTTCAAGTCTGGCCTTGTCACAGTATTAAGAGAACCAGGGCTTTTGAGTGGCTGAAGAGGTTTTCTGTGTACGTGGAATAAATAATTCCATGCCAGCTTGGATAATTTCGGTGACGTTATGTGAGATATCAGAGGGGTCAGGATGAGAGAAGCAGACAGACGCCCATGGAAATGAGGAGTTGTAGTGCCAAACGATACGTGGGTGTGATGACTGTGTGACCTCGGGTTGCATTGCGCAGGAAACAGTGACTATGCCGTGGTCTGAGTGACCAAGTGGGACGGTGACTGATATCTTATAGCATTCAGGTTTTGTAGTAAGAACGAGATCCAAGGGATTTGAGCTGTGTTGGAATGCGAGGAAAGTAACTAGGTTGCTGAACCATATTGGCTAAAGAATTGCTGACTGCAAAGGCCTCCGCTGCTACCTTGGGGATTGGTTTTTGAAGATCCTAGCCATTCCTTATTATGGACATTAAAGTCTCCAAGAATAGTGACATCGGAGGAAGGATATTCAGAAATCAGATGGTCGTTTTTTTCAGAAAAGTAGTCAAAGAGCTGTACAAAGTTTTTGTCAGAAGGTGAGCGGTAAGTGCAACAGATGAATTTAGTTGCAGCCCTGAGATAGAGTTTTATCCATAGTATGTCTTTTCTTCCAGCTTCTAAATTGGGGAGTCTGGTGCAGGGTAGATTTCTACGGACGTATGCGCACACGCCTAAATGAAGTAAGGAGCTCATACCCTGGGAAATTAAGGTGACTAGTGGCGATTTTGGCACTCGATTCGTTTGAAAGTTATTGCGCCTATTAACAGGCAGACGTACAGGCCGACATACCAACCGAGCGACCGACCGACAGACAAAAACATTTTCGTACCGGAATAAAATTTTCTATGTTTTGAGATATCGGCGCGGAAGAAGGTAGTATGTTGTCAGGACAGCTCCAAATAACACAAAATGTTATAAAATAGAGACTGTGTGTACAACCAACAAACAATTTTGTACCTGGTTCTAGGAGGCTGTCTACCATAGCTGTATTACTTTATAGGTGTGTTTTCGTTGTAACTGGTATACCGCACTTGTGAACTCTAATTAGAGCGAAACCGGCTTGCGGTTCCAATTATGATGAGGATACATCTAGATCCTTGTCTTACATACATTGTCTCTATATTAGGGAAGAAATGGACCAGGGCTGACAATTTACAAAATTGTTAGTTGGTTGTACACAGTCTCTATTTTATAACATATTGTGTCAACTAGAACCGTCAGCGCGCCTTTCCTTTGTCACCCATTCTTGGAACAAGTCTATGGAACTACACGGTGAATCCCAGATTGTCGCTCTAGACATATCCAAAGCATTCGACCAGGTCTGGCACACAGCGCTGCTTAATACATTTTCGCCTATGGCCTTCCACCAAAACTATGTACCTGGGCAGCAAATTTCCTCTCCAACCAGAGCACTTCTGTTGTCGTGGATGGGCATTCCTCTAAACTGTATCCAATTAATTCAGGAGTCCATAAAGGTTCAGCTTTAGCCCCTACTTTCTTACTTCTCCACATCAATGACCTCCTCTCTAGCACATCCAACCCAGTTCACAGTTACGCGGATGACAGCACCCTCCACTCAAATATACAATATTCTAAGCCTGTCTCTTTAGCCCAATCAGATGTGGATCGCAGAATCATGGAGGGTTCTGTCTCTGTGGATCTCAAAAAAATATTAGACTGGGAAAGTAGAAATCTTGTACAGTTCAACTTCACCAAATCTCAGTCTTGCTTTCTATCTCATAAGAGATACACCAGCCCTAGACCCATCACAATGAACAACCAAGTTATCCAAAGTAATGAGTCCTTTTCACTTGTTGGCATTTCTGTGGATCGAAATCTCAATTGGCACCACACATGTGACTGCTAACAAATTAGGTTTCCTCTTCCGGGCTCGCAAATATTTTTCACCAGATAATCTATACCTTATATACTTCACAAATAAGGCCTAACCTCGAATACTGCACCCACATATGGGGTGCCGCTGCCGCTTCTACACTCGCTAACCTGAACTCCGTTTAGAAGAAAGCTATACGTCTCACCGGTGACCCTACCCTTACCCAAGGACTGCCATCCCTTGCCCACCGACGTGCCGTTGGTGACCTCTCTCTGCACCGGCACTGCTCAGAGGAGCTTTCTTCCACAGTTCCTCCACCTGCTGCCCCCAACAGATCTACCAAGGGAACAGAGCGAATGCACCCTTTTACTGTCCAGGTCACCAGACATCGAACATCTTGTTATGCCCGCTCTTTTGTCCTAAGGACTACCAAATTGTGGAATTTCTTGCCGGCGCATGTTTTTCCTTCTCCTCCAAACCTTCAAGTCCAGAATGAACAAGTTGCCTCTTTCCTCCTTGTCGACACCCACGATACGATAGTATTTAGGCTGTGAACCCTCGTGGTGTGTTGTTGAAAAAAAAAAAGCTGTCGTGACAACATACTACCTAGTTGCGCATCTAGATGGCGACCCTGTCGTACATCTTACACTGTTCTACTTTGATATGGTTATTTAATATTGGCTGTGATGAAATACACAGTGGAACAATAAGCGTTTACGACAACAATAAACAGTAAACAATCATTACAGTCGCTTATCAGAAATTTTATTATACTATGATTATTATCGGATACCGTTTAAAAACAATGAATCACGCTGGGTTTGTATACTACTAAGCAATATTGTATTCAGACGTATATGCAGCTTGTATTCATATTTTTAAATAATAATATTTGGATTATTACTCAACGTTTAGACATTATTCTATAACAAATTCCCGTAACAAAATTAAACAGGTTTGAATCAACTCACCTATGTATTTGCTTACAAAAATATCCAGTTTCACAAAGCTCGATTAAATATTTAACGACCGATTAGTTAATCACGGGTTAAAACCACTAGTCATAGCTTTAAAATATTTGGTTGTCATGGCAAAAACCCGAATCATAGTCTGTGATTGGTCGTCTGAAGTCTTGATTAACTAACCGTCCGTTAAATATTTAATCGAAGTTTGTGAAACTGAGGATTTGTGTAACAAGTGCTTTAAAGTACCGAATTTGTTTTTGGAAACATTAGTCACTTAATGGAACGTAATTTATCCCTTGACAAAATTAGCTTTATCAGATAATGCAATAAATATATAGTTTTATTAAAATACATATGCTCTCATTAGTGCTTACCAAATGTTTTTAATGATTTTTTTTCCGATTTTTGCATGTGTTTTTTTAATTTCTTTAAATCAGCGCGAACTAGGGCCCGTAAAACCAATATCCGGGGTCAGTTAAAATTTATATATATATATATATATATATATATATATATATATATATATGTATATATATATATATATATATATATATATATATATATATATATATATATATATATATATATATATATATATATATGTATGTATATGTATATGTATATATATATATATATATATATATATATATATATATATATATATATATATATATATATATATATATATTAAGACCAAAATTAAGTCTTGGATAAATCAATTACCCGTTGATTGTGCGAACTGACGTGTTTTTAGGTGTCCATGGGAGTGCATGGAAGTGTGTGTGCGTGTGTGTGTGGGTGCGTGCGTATGTGTGTTAGTGAGTGTATATGAACCTTTTCATGTCCATCAATATTTGACCATACTTATGGAGATTTTGTAGTTGCTTCATATTAGTTCATACAAGTAAAATGTTTATAATCTCTAAATTTTTAGTTTCCTAAAATGCTGTTTAAATCCTTTGCATTTAAAGATGCGTCGGTGTGACGGAGAGCAACATTATTAGAAACCTGGCAAATATATCTATGAGAATGTAACCCATATGCAGGTTTTCCTTTATCGGTGTTATCATGTTTATTTACCTTCTAAAGTTAAAAGTATACACTTACACTAGATTATTGTTTGGGTCATTTTGTATTGTTTGGTTTGTCATATTGAATGTAATTTGGTGAATAATATATATATATATATATATATATATATATATATATATATATATATATATATATATATATATATATATATATATATATATATATATATATATATATATATATATATATATATTATATAGAAAAATAAACGTCTGGGCGCAGCAAGTGCGTTATGGTAGCGAATTTTCTTTAAAATGTTTTTAATAGCAAATGCGAGTAGGCATCAATCTGATGACTGGTATAGCCTATGTTGTAGAAACAATGTACTATATTTTATCAAAATCACTTATGGTTTGAAAATATACAAAAATTTTCCGAAAATAAACTTAAATATTGGTTTCCTAACCAACAAAGCTTACGTTAATAGCAAATTGAGATTTAATGAAAACTCGCTACCAAAACGCACTTACTGCGTCCAGATTTTTTTCTTACAAACGCTTCATATTTTGATAAAAATGAGAGAATGCATTAACGAATTTGTTCTACGAAAATTAGCCAAAAATTATAGACCGCTAAACCATAAACTTTACTAACTTAACTAAACCGACAGCCAAAGCATCAGAGAAAGGGTCTATTTGAAATGAATTTTCTGTAAATATTTTAGTCAAATGGAGGACAATGACGGTTGAATCTGAAGCTTAAGCGTTGGCAGAACACTCTTCTTGCAACATTTTCTTTTCACAATCCGTATTTGTTTCACGTTCTTTGCCTAAACATTGCCAAATTTGACGTTTCAAATTGCGAGTTTGACGTTTTGAGGAAAACTCCAAAACTTGTTTCTTTAACTGCCCATAACTTTGTCTTTAAAGCTAGAGACCTAAATTTTGGTACATGGTTAACTCTTTATAATACAAACACGCGTACCAAATTTGGTTGCCCTTAATTTGTTATTTTCTGAGATACACTTTTTTTTAGAAAGAAAACACAATTTTTTCCGGGAAAGCCTGGGCCGATTTTCCTGGCTAACGAACTTATCCAAGCCACTTGCAAAAGGAAGGTACTCACCAAATTTGATCAAGATCGGTCTATTATTTTTTGAGTTATCGGTCGGATATATATATATATATATATATATATATATATATATATATATATATATATATATATATATATATATATATATATATATATATATATATATATATATATATATATACAGATCTCCTTATTAGCGAATTTTTTTTGAATTCGCTAACATTAACATCGTAAAAGTACTACTAATTACAAGCAGCGATGCAACGTGTCTCAGCTCAGACTCACCACAACACAATATGTCTATCGACTGATGCACACTGTTATAAATGAAGCACGATTTGTAACTCGGTGAGTTCAGCTTAACATTGGTCCTAGGTGGCGGTAGATAAAAGAAGTCATGTCCTCTAGAGCTGACACTAGAGGTGTGAAAAATGTGCCCAATAGTTCAGGACAGACGATCCTACTGTGCAGTAAATTATATATGAGAGAGAAAGCATAAATACGCCCAACCTGCAGAGATTTCAATGATAACCTCGACAGTAAAGAGGCCTGTGGTGTACCGGTAGTAGGAAACACCCGATCCGCTCTGTTTGCAAGGAACTTTACAAATCTCCATTGGACACCTTCAAGACCACCTATATAGACGCCATACAGAGGAGACCACACCACACAGGCATATACCAGACGCGGTCGGACATAGGCACCGAACAGGAGCCTCAAAGTGTCCTCATTATGAAAGGAACCGGAGTTGGTAATAAGAAATCCAAGTGTCTTCTATGCCCTAGCAATAGCATGTTCGTAGTTCTCCGCGAAGGAGAGTTTCGAGTCAAAGACAACACCCAAGTCTTTAAAGGTTGCCGGTCTTGGAAGAGGCTATCCATTTATGGAGTATGGGAAATCGATTACACGGCGGTTAAGCGTAAAGGTTTTACCACACATTTTTTAATATTCAGTGGGAGGTTGTTAATGGAGCACCTGTGTTGAACTCTAAGCAAACTGCCCTCAAGCACCGAACAATCGCAGAGACCCGCAATGGATCAGAAGATTTTTACATCATCCGCATATAGAAGATGGGGCAAGTTGATGACATCTAAAATATCATTGATGAACAGATTGAAAAACAAGGGTCCCAGAACAGATCTCTGAGGAACACCCGATTCCGCTAAGATCCCCATGGACTTACGCCTACGATAGTGGACAACACTAACTCGACCACGAAGATAGGATCCAATATACTTTAGCAAGTCCGGTGAGAAACCCATGTTATCCAGTTTCCTCAAAAGAAGATCGTGATTCAACCTATCATGGACCCTGGAGTGGTCCAGGTAAATAACATCCGTAGGCGACGCGTTCTCCATGGCAGCAAATACATATTCAGTTATGCTGATTAAGTTTGTGGTTGTGGAGCGGCCTCTCACGAAGCCATGCTGAGCGCTGCTAATCACTTTTTTTACCGCAAACTAAATGATCCAATGCAAGACAATCTCGAACACTTTCACAAAGTTGTCCATTATAGCAATTTGTCTATGGTAATCAATCACCTCTCTTTGGAACTTGTATTGACTTCGCCTTCTTCTAGGTGAAGACCACAGCGATATATTGAACACTATAGTCAACGGCTGAACAAGTATGTGAGCACAATCCCTGACCAGAAAAGCTGGAATTTGGTCACGGCCCGATGTGTGTTTCGGTTTGATCTTAAGCAAAGTGCTTAAGACCTGTTCCTCCAAATGTATATATATATATATATATATATATATATATATATATATATATATATATATATATATATATATATATATATATATAAACTTATAAAAATATAGATGTGTTCAGAATAGTTTCCGCGACCACGTTTCGGCGCCTGCTTTAGAGCCATTTTCGAAAGGTTAAGGAGATAATTTGAACTTTAAGGCTTCAATCTGCTCCTTAGAGCGGTAGATAAGGGTGGATTGGCTGGTTGTAGTTCTACTACGGATCAATCTGCCTACTTCCCAAATCTCACTGGAGATCGTCTCTTTATATCCTGTGATATATATTATTTGACAAAATCCTGCAATATTGTTAGAAATTTGGAATTGTCAACATTTGGATGAAGACTGACTAAATTACGTTGTTTACAAACAGATAATGTACTCATTTGTAAGGTGCTTTGTACCGTTTTTATCAAAATAAATTACTATTAGTATTTCAATCACTCTTAGTTTAATTAATTAGAAATGTTGGAATATTTACTATACAATTCCAATTTTTAAAACTCAAAAAAATCCTATTCTATTCAGCTCTTATTTAATTTCGACGGCATTAAAGTCCGTTTTATACCATCGCTTATTACAACAACGACTGAATTCTCTTCCTTTATTAATTTAGTTCTACATGGTTTTATGTTCACTTATAAATTTTATACGCTTAGTTTTTTTATGTCTATTGATCAGTTCCATTATTGGATATTGCTTTTATGATTACAACGATGCTTCTTTATACTTTATAGGTTAGTAAAGTAGATTCGACTCTCTTATTGTGCTCCAGTTTTCATTGAGAACATCAATTTTGTAAAGTTATCAACTCACTTGAAACAATGGTAGAGTTTCCCAAAGTTTTTTCTGTAACTATTGCCAGTTACAGAAAGAAAGAGAGAAACGAAATTTAGCCTGCTAAATAGCGAATTTTTATTTTAAAAAATTCGCTATTCGAGAGGTATTGATGAGCGCGAATTTGGGCCCTCAGAACCCAAGGTCCGTTTGATGTTATTCATGTATATATATATATATATATATATATATATATATATATATATATATATATATATATATATATATATATATATATATATATATATATATATATATATATACAGGGTGATTCTATGGAGAAAAATAAGGGGTGTCTTTTCTATAAAGTTTTTCTTAAAACCCCTTCTCCTCCAAGTTACAGCCCTTTGAAATTTTGGCAAAAAAAAGTTTTCATTAAATTTCTCCGTTATGGAATAAAAAAAAAAACAAAATTTTGCAGATGCATAAGGCTAACAAAATGACAGTTTGAAAAAAATTTTATAACCCTATAATCTTATCACAAGAGGGTGAAAAAACCTACCCTTACATTATTTTTTTATCAGTACTTTTTATTGTGTATACCATTTTCTATTAAAAGAAATGATTCAGAAAGAAGGATTCATTTAGCAACTTTTTTATATCTTGACATTTTCTCATAGAATTGTGAGTTTCATCACAAAAACATAAAATAACTGTAAATTCATGTGACATCGATCTGAGTAATATTTTATTTTTTTGTGATGAAACTAACAATTTTATGAGAAAATGTCAAGACATAAAAAAGTTTCTAAATGATCCCTTATTTCTAAATCATTTTTCTTTAATAGAAAACAGTACACAAAAAAAGTACTGATAAAAAATAATGTAAGCGTAGTTTTTTTTTCACCCTCTTGTGATAACATTATAGGGTTATAAAATCCTTTTAAAACTGTCATTTTGTTAGCCTTATGCATCTGCAAAATTTCGTTTTTTTAATTTATTCCATAACGAAGATATTTAATGAAAACTTTTTTTAGCCAAAATTTCAAAGGGCTGTAACTTAGAGGAGAAGGGGTTTCAAGAAAAACTTTATAGAAAAGACACCCCTTATTTTTCGCCAAAGAATCACCCTGTGAAATTTTTCACATCAATTCAGAAACACCCTGTATATATATATATATATATATATATATATATATATATATATATATATATATATATATATATATATATATATATATATATATATATATATATATATATATATATATATATATATATATATATATTCATTATTCAGAAAAAAATAGTTTTTGTGGAAAACGCTGAGATACGTGAAGTTTAATTTGTCGATCATTATCTTATAATCATAGTTAAAAAAATTAAACTTCCACCATTTTACGTCCACCACTTTATCCATTTTTTTAAATAGCAACCCTACATTTTTTCATCACAATTCGATGGATCACATTTTTCTGAATGCGGAGATACCCCATATGTATGGTCTAATATTGTTTTCAATACAGGGTGGAAATTTAATACCGGGATATTAAAACTAAACAGTTTACCCTGAAATTCAAATTTTGAAAATTAACTTAATAAAAACGTCCCTTTCTTATAATAAATGTTCAAAATGTTGTCCATTCACTTGCACACAACGAAATAATCTACTCTGGAATTCTTCCCTAACTCTGTTCAACACGTCAGGCGTCATGTTCCTAATTTCTGTTGTTATTTTAATTCTCAAATCATTTAAATCAAGAGGTTTTGTTTTATACACTCTGTTTTTAAGGTACCCCCATAAAAATAAATCAAGAGGTGTGAGATCTGGTGATCTAGCGGGCCATTCTAAGAAACCTCTTCGTCCAATCTATCTTTATGGAAAGACTTCGTGTAAATACGCCCGCACTTGAAGAGAAAAGTGGGGCGGTGCACCGTCTTGTTGGAACCATATCCTTTCATGGGGAATATTATGTTCCATTACATTTGGATACAATTCTGCTAACATTGGGACAACCTGTTCTCTTAGCATTTTGAAATATCTTGGACCGTTTAGATTTTCTATAAAAACAGGTCCAACTACGTGATCACCAATGATACCAGCCCAAACGTTAAACTTCTAAGGACGCTGAGTGTGTGTTTGTCGCATCCAGTGGGGGTTTTCGGCAGCCCAGTATCTGCAATGTTGCCTGTTTACATCGCCTTTCAAAAGAAATGTTGCTTCATCGGAAAACATAACGTCAGCAGAAGAAATAACATTTCTATGTAACATGTCCAGCAGTTGTTCACAAAATTGTAGTCTTCTATCAGAGTCGCCGTCAATCAACTCTTGAACGTGTTGTAGTTTATACGGATCCATTTTAGTGAATTTTCTTAAAAAAAATTCACTAATGAGGAGATCCCGACTTTTGAATTTTGAAAAAATTTCTTCAAATGACCGCGAACTAGGCCCCCTAGAACACATATCCGGGGTCCGTTTCAATTTTTATATGTTTATATATATATATATATTTATATATATATATATATATATATATATATATATATATATATATATATATATATATATATATATATATATATTTATATATTTATATATATATATATGTATCACACCGATAACTCAAAAAATAATAAGCCGATTTTGACTAAATTTGGTGGAAAAATTCCTTTTGCAAATGGCTTGGATAAGTTCGTTAGCCAGGAAAATCTGCCCAGGTTTTCCCGGAAATTTTTGTGTTTTCTTTCGAAAAAAATTTATATCTCCGGAATTAACAAAGTAAGGGCAACCAAATTTGGTACGATAGTTAATATCCTTATAGGTAAGCCACTTACCAAAATTTAGCTATGTAGGTCAAAAGACAAAAAAGTTACAGGCACTTAAAGAAAAATAAATTTGGGTTTTCCTCAAAACGTCAAAGTCGCGATTTTAAACGTCAAAATTGTTCATATTTAGGCAATGAACCTGAAATTAATATGATCTATGGAAGAAAATTGTCACAAGAATAATGTTTTACAAAGCCTGAACTCTTAGTTTCAATCGTCATTGTCCTTCATTTTACTAAAATATTCCCAGAAAATTCATTTCAAATAGACCCTTTCTCTGATACTTTAGCAGTAGTGTTGGCTAGAGTTTATCGTTTAATGGTATATCAGTTTTGTCGAATTTTCGTAAAAAATCATTAAAGCGCAATATATCCGTTATTATGCAAGTTACAAAAAAAAGTTGTATACATTAATTGTAGGGTGTCTTAAGCTACATCTTAAAAAATATTTCCACAATTACAGGGTGGCCCATAAGTCGTTGGTGATTCAAATTTTCTTTTTTTTAGTGAATTTTTTTAATCGAACACGCCCTATGTTATTGCATTTTGTATTTTCCATCGAAATATAATACATCTTTGTAAGAAAAGAAATTCGGGTAATTGATATCCGTATTTTGAAAGAATTTTCTGGTTTAAGAGGAGAAGTTATGGTAAAATGAAAGCTGAACATTTAGAGTGGTAGTGCAACTGTTAGTGGTAAAAGAGAACTTCAAAATTATTGAATATTGAATAAAATTAAAAATGTGACACCAGCAAGATTTGGCAGTTCCCTTTAGGCAAGTCAGAAATCAAAATTGTGTTTATTGCACGCACAAGCATTAAGCTTATTTGTAAAACACATTGTAAAATTATGTACTAATAAATATACTAATACTAATACTTTTCATTAAATGCTTCAAATTTTGAATCAATTTGCTATTAACCTATAAGGTTGACCAGAAAACCAGTTTTTTCGGGAACAATTTAAGTTTACTTTCGGAAATTTTTGTACATTTTCAAACAATAAAGTTATTTTGATGAAACATGGCACATTGTTTCTAATATATAGATTATACTGGTAACCAAATTTGGTGCTTGCTTTCTTAAAAAAACATATTTGCTATTTAAAAAACATTTTTATGAAAATTCACTACCATAACGCACTTGCTGCGTCCAGAGTTTTTTCTTTTTTGAGACACGTTAAAACTGTTGATTGACTAACATCATTCTCACGTGCAATTTGACGGGTAGAAGTTGTTGGTTCTTCTTGAAAAGCCAATAAAATATTGAGTTTTACATCTTCTTCAACAAACTTGGGTTTCCTAGGCAGTGGTTTAACGTGTCCATAATCACTAAACTGTGAATGTATCTTAGACACAGTTCCCTGGGTTAGTGGGGGCAAATCTGGATGTTTTTCATTAAATAGGTTAACAACTTGTGCCTGTGTTCTACACATATCACCATACCCAATCATCATTAATATTTCTGTTCGCAGACTTTCAGTTAAGTATCGCATTATTAGACCAAAAATTAATTGAAATTATCGAAACAAAATTACGACCAATTTATTAGGAGACCGTGCATTCAACACAATACACCACAAAATAAAACAGAACTGTTAAATTTCACCTTTCACACTGCAAAAATTGGTAGTTCATAAGAAACGATTAATGATACCAAGTACGTTTTAGATAAAAGACAAGATAAGAAATTTAAGATAAGAGTCAGTGAATAATTCCAGAGCATATATATATATATATATATATATATATATATATATATATATATATATATATATATATATATATATATATATATATATATTCGTGTGTCTACCACACCGATAACTCAAAAAATAAAGGGCCGATTTTGATCAAATTTGGTAAGTACGCTCCTTTTGCAAATGGCTTGGATAAGTTCGTTAGCCAGGAAAATCGGCCTGGTTTTTCGCAGAAAATTTTGTGTTTTCTTTCGAAACATTTTTGTATCTGAAAATAACAAAGTAAGGACAACCAAGTTTGGTACTCGAGTTTATATTATTAATAGTAAATTACATATCAAAAGTTAGCTCTGTAGGTTAAAAGACAAAAAAGTTGTAGGCATTTTAAAAAAATGAGGTTTTCCTCAAAACGTCAGTCGCGATTTAAAACCTCAAAATTGGCAACATTTAGGTAAATAACCTAAAACTAATACGAGTTATGTAAAGAAAATATCGCAAGAAGAATGTTTTACAAACCCTGAAGTCTTAGCTTCAACCGTCATTGTCCTTCATTTTACTAAAATATTTCCAGAAAACTCATTTCAAATAGACCCTTTCGCTGATTCTTTGGCAGTAGTTTTAGTTATAGAAAAAAATGTTTCGCAAACTCACCACCGATACCTCACTATTAGTGAATTTAAAAAAATAAAACTTCACTAAAAAATTGGCCGATAATTCGCCTACCCTCTTCTGTATCGTTGTTTATTCACTGGGATTGCCTTTTATGTGTAAATCATATATAATATAATATTAATACAAAGCTATCGCATTTTACGTAATTAAAAAAATTCTACTCCACCCTACTATGCACCGATGGGAAGACGATCAAAGTAGCGATCAAGGAGGGTGGCGGGTTCTTCAAAATTTGTTGGGCACATTCCCAGACAATAAACAACTTTCCGACGATAATATTTTTTTTACTTGGAACAAAAGGTGTTACCTCACCAAACATATCATTATCAGAAAATAACGTTAACTTTGAGTTCCAAACGAAACTTGAATTAAACAAGGTAGGTTGTGCAGTCCTAGCTTGTCAATGTCCACAGAATGGAAACCCTACGATGACCTTTATAACAGTGACCACTTTCCTATTTGCAATAAAAATTCTGTTGCTGGTACCCAACCAACATTCCGCATCAGTAAATGGAATATTTTTTCAGCAAACTGGGAGTGTTACAGAGAAGAAATAATTGAAAATATGGGAGAATTCAACATCGGCACGAATCCAGAGGCGTGTTTAAACCATTTCAACAAAATAATCATTAGTTCAGCAACCAATCACATAGGAAAGTGTATTACTAACAGCAGACGACCTCAATTACCTTGGTGGAACAACAGTTGTAAAATTGCTGCCCAAGAAGCAAAACGAGCTCTTAATAAGTTTAGAAAACACAGAACACATCACAATTTTCTGGATTTGAAGAGACTTAAGGCATTGGCTCGGAAAGAGAAAGCAAGCAAAGATCATGGGAAGAATATGTGGGAACTCTATCTATAAACACCCCTTCCTCTGCACAAAATTAATAGGATTAAAGGAAAGAAAAATTTTCACCATATACCGGGTCTATATGATAGTCACGACAACCTAGTTACTTCAAACGTCGATATGGCAAATCTAATGGCAAAAAGTTATCATGACATCTCTTCAGATTTTCTCAAAATAAAACAGGGAACTGAATCTCAAACATTAGTATAGATCCTGGTGATGATAACGCAGCTCCAATCAATTGACATCAGAATGGAGGAGATTAGCTCGGCAGCAGGTCCAGATGATATTCCTATGGTATTTTTGAAAGAATTACCTATAATTGCGTTAAGTAAACTACTTGATATTTACAACCTAATTTGGGCGAGTCATCAATTTCCCTCTATCTGGCAAGAAACTGATGTGCTACCGCTTCACAAAATAGGCAAGCCAAAAGATAGAACCTCTGGATATAGATCAATATCTCTCACATGCACTTCCTGCAAGGTTTTAGAAAACATGCTGAATAACAGATTAATTTGGACTCTTGAGAGCAAAAGTATGTTAAGCCCACGTCAAAATGGATTTAGACCAAAAAGGTCTACCATGGATAGCTTGATAACACTAAACTTCGAAATAACAGAAGCATTTGCATGCAAACAAGAAGTACTTGCAGTATTCTTAGATATAAACAGAGCGTTCGATACAACGTGGAGACACAAGGTTGTTCGTGAACTACACGATAATTATATAAAGGAAAACATTCTCCACTTTATTTAACACTTCCTCAAAAAATAGGCGATTTAGAGTCAAATTGAACGGAGCTATCTCATCCCAGTATGAGCTAGAGAATGGAGTTCCTCAAGGTTCTGTATTGAGTACCACTATTTTCCTAATAGGCATTAACAGTGTCACTAAATACATAGCACAACCAGTTAAGATATCCCTTTTTGCCGACGACATAGTACTTTTTTGTAGAGGAAATAATGCAGATTCAACCAGAATTCTACTACAAGATTCCATACTCTCAATTCAGAAATGCTCAGACAACTTGGTTTTACCTTTTCCGTCGAGAAATAAGAAATGATGCTCTTCTCTCAAAGAAGGCACGTCAGCACCATCACTTCTCTACAACTATACAACAGTGATTTAGCCATGAAAGATGAACATAGATTTCTTGGGATGATATTAGATACCAAAGTAACATGGAAATCTCATATTAATTATATTAAAATGGAATGTCTTAAGAAAATTAATATTATAAAACTACTGGCGAACCAAAATTGGGGAGCTAGCTGTGCTACTTACAATATACCGATGCCTTATTAGATCAAGTCTTGACTATGGTTCTATCTTATATTCATCAGCTAGTAAGTCAACTCTTAAGCAACTAAATGTTATCCAAAATACAGCATTAAGATTAGCAACAGGAGCTTTTAGGACCAGTCCTACTTTAAGTATACTAAAGGAAGCTGGAGAGATATGTTTGTGGCTAAGGAGGAAACATTTATCGCTGTCATATGCTGCGAAGATTGTTATGAACAGGGTATTTTAAAACTATTCACGCCTTGCTAACATATACCTAGATATACACAATAATTTAAGCTCAAGAGATATCCACTACGTTCGAAAGAAAGTTGTCCAAGATCCTCCATGGTTGGAAAACCACGTTATTATTAACACAACCTTGAGTGTTCACAACAAACGAACAACACCTGCCCCCACTCTAAGAGTAGCTTTTTATGGGGTTCTCAGCCAGTACCTATATGACGCAATATATTACACTGATGCATCTAGATGCGGCTTAACCACTGGTTGCTTGGTTTTCGGAGCAGATAAAACTGAGCCTACGACTCTCGGATGTTTGCAGTGTGCATACAGCAGAGCTCACAGCTGTACACGTCTGTCTAGAAACTTTCCTTAAATCTTCCCATACCAGATCGATTATCTGCTGCGACTCATTATCAGCTGTCAGTGCCATAGGAACACTTTACAACAAACATCATATTGTTGCAGACATACATAAAACCGCAAGGGAAATATCCCAGTGTGGAAAATCGACAGTAATAATATGGGTGCCATCTCACTCTGGTATAGGAGGCAACATAGAGGCAGATAACTTAGCTAAGAAGGCTTGCGAAAAAATTAATCCAGATCATGAGTTCATTATACATACCGACCTTCAAACTCGCTTAAAACACACTGTTCACGAAGAATGGCAACATTTGTCGTTTAATGGTCAAACTAAACTCAGAAACATAGAAGCCACCATTCAGATAACAAAAATAAAAAACCTAAACAGAGGAACACTGATCGTTATCAGAAGGTTAAGGATTGGTCATACTATGCTTACACACAAACTTCTACTAGAAAAAAGTGAACCTCCTTTATGCAGCCATTGTAGTACTCAACTTACAGTAAACCACATTTTGACTGAGTTTCCGGGATATAGTGAACAACGGTCGTATCTGGATCTAAGGAAAACACCAGTGACATCCTCAGTTTGTCCGGAACCAATGGCCTATCGAGACTAATTTATTTCTTGAAAGCTACTAATGTTTACAACACATTGTTACTTAAGATTGTACATTTATGTTATACTAAGTTAGAGGAGTGTTTGTGTTTATAACTTCTGTTTCAGATTTATTTTTCTTTTTTGTCGGTGCCAATGGCTTTCATTGTCGAGGCACCTATTAATAATAAAAAAAAGGTAGGTTGATGTCTCCGATACGTGTTATCCGTTTTAGCTTATAAAATAAGCACACGCTAACTCAAGAAAAGCGCATTACTCTGTAACACTGTACTTCGTCGTTCATTTTCAATTAGCTTAATAGAACTATACGCACGAACATCTGTTAAGATTTACTGTATTCTTGATAAAAGAACTGAAAGAGTTTAATGTTTCTCGAAGTATTATTAACTTTTTTCCATTTCACGACTTGGGCAAAACGAAGGCACCGTTTAATTAATTAATATCAGTTATTATTTCGATAAAACAAACTGTGGGAAAGTAAATTTCGTGAGGTCGGTGCATTCCTGGAAGTGAACCGCGTAACCGTGACCGATAGAATTCACCAAGATCAAAGTGACCATTGGTTGATCACACACTGTTTAACACGGTGTTTTTGAAGAATTAAAGAAGTGAAATATGAGTTGAATCTCTTCACAATATCAGGACCGTCTCACTATTTAACAACGAATGAATATATGACTAGAGTCGTTGAGTTCAAATGAGATTCGAATTTTATAATTAATTTTAAAACTGCAATTATTTTACACATATTAGTTTATGTTCACTATACACGCTGTCCGGAAATGATGAGCAAAAAATTCAGCGAGTTATTCTACTCAAACAATTAATGGCACTAGTTCCTATAATAGTTTTTCGAAAACTCGAAACTAACGGAGTTATAAGGTGTCAAAAATAATTTTTGTTTTCAATTTTTTGTCGATAACTTTTTTTGTCGTGGATCGATTCTTTTCAAATTTGGTGCACACGTATATAATGCCACTCTGTATTTATGTTGCAAATTTGACATGGATCTATCGGAATTTAAAGGCCGAAACTGCCCCTGACCAACAGACAAGGACTCATAACTTTTTTGCTTGAATCTTTATCTCAAATCTAACAATGCACGATTGAAGGGAATTATAAAATCTTCAAAAAAGTTCCTCTTGTTGCATCACGATAAAAGTGACCGTAAACTAATGCATAAGCAGTTATCATCTATTGTTACAAAGCAAGCGAGCGTTTAAGATAGCAAACTAGAACCTCGGTGGTTCAGGGGTAAGAACGTGTGCCTCGAACCGAAGGGTACTGGGTTCGATCCCAAGGTACCCCTTTCACTTTTTCAGTACAAACTGTAAAATTAACATCAACCGAGGTTCTGGCATTGTATTTGAGCAAGTTGAATGTCTGCACGTTCCGCCCTTCGGAGGGGGCGTAAAGCCGTCGGTCCCGTGTCCATGCGATGTTGGGCACGTTAAAGATCCCTACCCTCCTGACAAAAAGACAGGGGTTCGGCAAAATTTCCAGGATAGTGAGGTGAAACTTCTCCCTGGCGTCGGTGATTGGCCATAGTCGCGGAAATAGGCCGTCGTTAAGGAAACAAAACACACACAATATAGCAAACTATTTAATCTAACTCACCTCATATGAGCGTTCTGTTTTTTCTCTTAGCTAGTTGTTCTTAGCTAGTTGTTCTTAACGTTTTTAACGTTGTTAAAATGTTATTAAAAAAGGGATCAAACGGAAGGCTGCAGCGCCTTATAAAGACTTTCTTATCTCTCTTACCAACTGTCGAGATTCAGTCGATATGCACGCATGACACCAGAGAATATGTGTGTGTGTGTATATATGGGCATGAATTTAAGACGTTATATTATAAAGTTTATTGGTAGGAAAGTAGTAAATTTCATTGAATAAGAAAATAATACATTTCATTGACTAACAAAATAATGTGATCATGTACCAACGAACATTATAATAAGTTGTAAAACGTGTAAGACGTTACAAGTTCGCCCTTTAAGATTATGTTCAGAACAAAATCGTCGTTCTAGGAGAGTTTCTATTGAGAGGGTGGTCAAGAATCTTTTAGGTGAAAATATCTTTTTTTCTATTTTATTTGATTAAACTTCAGGTAATTCTGGAGCTTAGTATTATGAAGATCGGACCACTAAACGTCGGTCAAACATTTCTTAAGCAAATTTTGGAAATTGTTTTTCTTAACATAATATAATCTAGGGATAGGTGAAAACTTTACTACACAATATATTGACCTTTATTTGTAAGATATAAATAGAAAAGGTTGGACGCAGCAAGTGCGTTATGGAAGTGAATTTGCATAAAAATGTTTTTAATAGCAAATATATTTCTCTAATGCAAATAGGCATCAATCTGGTTACGTCTATAGCGTATATAGTAGAAACAATGTACCAATTTTTTTTTTAAATAACTTATTATTTGAAAATGTACAAACATTTTCCGAAAATAAACTCAAAATGTTTCCGACAAAACAGGTTTCCTAGCCAACAAACCTTAGGTTAATAGCAAATTGAATTATTGAAATTTGAAGCATCTAATGAATATTTGCTACCAAAACGCACATCCTGCGTCTCGATTTTTTTTTACAAACACTCATCATATTTTGATTAAAAAATGCAAAAATACAATATTATAAGGGTGATCGAAAAAAACAATTGTAAGTATCACTAACGACTTATGGGCCAACCTGTGATTGTCAAAATAATTTTATAAGATGCAGCTTGTATAATAACAATTATATTGAACTTTACCGTAGAAATGCGTTACCCTGTATATATGTAAACAGATAAAAATTAAAATAAACCCGGATGTGGATTCTAGGGGACCTAATTTGCGTTTATTTGAAGAAATCTTTTTAAAATTCACAAGTCGCGGTCCCCTCATTAACAAATTTTACTCACGCATAGTCACGTGTGGAAGTATCGCATCGGCGACAAAAATTTTAACAAATTTTTGTCACTTAAACGTCGCAAAAAGTATCACAACATATATAAAACGATTTGGGAACAAAATTTTTTTGTCTGTCGGTCTGCGGTCTGTCGCTCTGTATGTCTGCCTATTTGTAGCCACGATAACTTAAGAACAAATTGAGACATCGTCTTCAAATTTGATATACAGTTAGCACGTGACATACGAACGGTTCAAATTGTTTTTGGGTAAAATCGCTTTAGGGGGTGGAGGATGAATGAGGGATGAGTTGGTAAACAATGACATTTTTTCGTTAAAACTCGAGTAATATAACGTTTAGGGTTTATTTATTAGAAAACTTTTAATTTCATGAAACATCTGGTATTCTGTGCTGAAATTAAATGGGTGGAATATTGTTGACAAAAATTTTAAAATTTTGTTTGCTAAAATGACGTACAAAGTATATATATATATATATATATATATATATATATATATATATATATATATATATATATATATATATATATATATATATATATATATATAAACATATAAAAATTGAAACTGACCCTGGATATGTGTTTTAGAGCGCCTAGCTCTCGTTCATTTGAAGAAATTTTTTCAAAATTCAAAAGTCGGGACATCCTTATTAGTAATTTTTTTAAAGAAAATTCACTAAAAAGCAGAACTTTCAAAAACCTACGGTGGCTACCTTTCTTCCTTCTCATAGAGCTTCTCCAACTTTCGTTTACTTTTCTGCATACTCTGATGTGCTTTCTCTTGTAATTTATAAATATTCTTGTCGCATTTATTTTTTTCTTAGGGTGGCCATATTTTTCAAGACTTACGCAAAAAATCCTGGGCTGATATTCATATTTCGTCGGAGACGTATACTTCTTGACCGAAAAGACTCTTCTTTTTTTAAATTCTTGTTCAACGTGGCATTTTCACAAAAGACAAGTACAACACACACAAAAGTCTGGACGCAGCCAGTGCGTTATGGTGGCGAATTTTCTTAAAAATATTTTTAATAGCAAATGTCTTTCTTTGATGAAAGCAGGTATCAAACTTGGTTGCTTATATAGTAGAAAGAATGTATCATAGTTCATCGAAATAACATTATTGTTTGAAAATATATAAACATTTTTTAAAAGTCTGGATGCAGCAAGTGTGTTATGGAAGTGAATTTCCATCAAAATATTTTTAATAGCAAATGCGAGCAGGCATCAATCTAATTACCGGCATAGCCTTAGTAGTAGAAACAATGTACTATATTTTATCAAAATTAATTATGGTTTGATAATATACAAAAAATTTCCGAAAATAAACGTAAATGTTGGTTTCCTAACCAACAAAACTTACGTTAATAGCAAATTGGGTTATTGAAATTTGAAGGATTTAATGAAAATTCGCTACCAAAACGCACTTTCTGCATCCAGATTTGTTTCTTACAAACGCTTCATATTTCGATAAAATATGCAATAATGCATTAACGAATTTGTTCTACGAAGGTACCATATTTTATCAAAATAATTATTTGAAAATGTACAAAAATTTTCCGAAAATAAACTTGAAATGTTTCCGAGAAAACTGGTCTCCTAGGCAATGAACCTTAGGTTAATAGCAAATTAAGTTATTGAAATTTGAAACATTTAATGAAAATTCGCAAACAAAACGCCCTTGCTGCGTTCATACAAAAATTTTCCGAAAATAAAGTTAGATTTTGGTTTCCTAACCATGAAAACTTACGTTAATAGCAAATTGAGTTATTGAAATTTGAAGGATTTAATGAAAATTTGCTACCAAAACGCACTTACTGCGTCCAGATTTTTTTCTTACAAACATGCATCATATTTCGATAAAAAATGCTAAAATGCAGTAACGAATTTGTTCTACGAAAATTAGCTAAAAATTATATACCGGTAAACCATAAACTTCACTAAACCTACAGCGAAAGCATCCACTTAACTAAACCGACAGCCAAAGCATCAGGGAAAGGGTCTATTTGAAATGAAGTTTCTGTAAATATTTTAGTAAAATGAAGGGCAATGACGGTTGAATCTGAAACTTAAGGGTTCGCAGAACACTCTTCTTGCAACATTTTCTTTTCACAATCCCTATTTGTTTTACGTTCTTTGCCTAAACATTCTCAGTAAGTGGTGGACGTGCCGCCACCTAGTTGCGGAACCAAGTAGTATGCTGTCACGCCAGCTCCAAATAACACAAAGTGTTAAAAAATAGAGACTGGATACAGCTAACTAACAATTCAGAAAATTGTCAACCCTGGCCCATTTCTACCCCAATATAGGGACAAAGTATGTAAGACTCGATGCATTTTCGCAACAATTAGAACCGTAGACCGGTTTCGCTCTCATTAGAGCTCTTCAGTACGGCATACCAATTGCAGCAAAAATTCATCGAAAATAATACGGCTATCGTATAGCCAGTCTTAAAATACTCAGTAAGTGGTGGATGTGCCGCCACCTAGTTGCGGAACCAAGTAGTATGCTGTCACGCCAGCTCCAAATAACACAAAGTGTTAAAAAATAGAGACTGGATACAGCTAACTAACAATTCAGAAAATTGTCAGCCCTGGCCCATTTCTACCCCAATATAGGGACAAAGTATGTAAGACTCGATGCATTTGCGCAACAATTAGAACCGAAAATGCATCGAGTCTTACATGCCTAAACATTGCCAATTTTGACGTCTCAAATTGCGAGTTTGACTTTTTGAGGAAAACTGCAAAATTTGTTTCTTTAACTGCCCATAACTTCTTTGTCTTTAAAGCTAGAGACCTAAGTTTTGGTACAGGGCTCACTCTTTATAATACAAACACGCGTACCTTGTTATTTTCCGAACATATAAATTTTTTAGAAAGAAAACACAAAATTTTCCGGGAAAACCTGGTCCGATTTTCCTGGCTAACGAACTTATCCAAGCCACTTGCAAAAGGAAGGTACTCAGCTAGCTTGATCAAGATCAGTTTCTTATTTTTTGAGTTATCGGTCGGATATATATATATATATATATATATATATATATATATATATATATATATATATATATATATATATATATATATATATATATATATATATATATATATATATATATATATATATATATATATAAATAAACATATCTCCTCATTAGCGATTGTTTTTTAATTTGCTAAAATGTATAATAACCTAACAGGTTAGACGCATATTGCAATACACGAGAAATGGAGTGAAACGACGAGAAAATAAGACCGTACTGAGGCAAAATGTAATGACACAATGGTTCACCAAATACCAAGCCAAGATTCTCCTTATGAGTTCTCATGGGGTTTCTCCTTGACTGTGTGGCCTCCTGTTATGTTTTTGCTCTGTCAGTTCACTCCACTGCCTTTTTAGCTTTGTAGATACAATTTGACTTTTTAGCTGTTGCACTAATAACTAGCTTTTTAACTCGTTTAACTTATGCTCTGTTTTGATAATGATGGCTTTTAGCCTGTTTTGACTGCTTGTTTTTGACTGTAATGTGAATTAAGTAACTTTCTAGTTGTAACTTGTAGTTTTTGCTTTGTGTTCGGCATGTAACATTGCTTTTTTAACCTATTTTAGACATGTTTTGCTATTTGACTGGAGATTTTTAGTCTTGATGATGTATGTAAAGTTTAACTTGAGATCATTGTGCTTAAACCAGCACAATTGCCTACCAGAAAACAATGTTTTTTGACAGACCTTTTATTACAATTTTTAGATTTGCCCCTGATGATGGCTATTGTATAACCGAAACGCGTAGGGCACCTCATCAATAAATTTTGCTGTCTGGATGAAGCCTCTCATTAAGTACCTTAATCAATATCACATTTTTTTCGTAATATTTTAGTCTCAAATAAGTTCACAAAAACTGAACTACAGTCCTGGGAATAACTAAAGAAATATGCAGACTATTGTAGACCACATGCTAAGGCAATCAACAATCATAATTTATATAATTTAATATTAGGTTTCTTCTAATGTAAAGCAACATTAATAACACAAAAGAAACACATTGATCCTATAAATAATATTTGTTTATTAATATTTGGTTCTGAATCAGTCACGTGTTTTATTGTAAGAAAAATGTAACTAAAAATTATTCCATGAAACGACTGTTCTGTAATATAATGTTAATTGAAGCAAGTCCACAACGGTAGGTAATTTAAAACCACAGGAAAAATCTCCTTCTATATGAAATTTGTATAATTTATAAATACATTCTGTCATTGATACTTCCAAATGTTTATTAGCGAATTTTCATTAAGCAAAATTCGCTAATTGAGAGGCCACGATGGAAAGCTTTTGAAACAATTTCTTCAGGTGAGCGCGAATTTGGGTCCCTAGAACCCAAAACTAAGGCCTGTTAAATTTTTTTTATGTTCATATATATATATATATATATATATATATATATATATATATATATATATATATATATATATATATATATATATACATGTATATATATATATATATATATATATATATATATATATATATATATATATATATATATGTATGTATGTATGTATATTGCGGTGCTATCGGGGCGGCAAGGCCGCGGACGAGCCCTGAGGGAACAAAAAAAAATGTATGTATATATATATATATATATATATATATATATATATATATATATATATATATATATATATGTATATATATATATATATATATATATATATATATATATATATATATATATATATATATATATATATATATATATATATATCTCTGAGGCCTAGGGTTGAACACACTGAGACCTCACAGACGATCTCCGGCGAGATTTAGGGAGTAGGCAGATTGAGGCCCCGTAATCGAGCTACAACAACCCAACCTACCTTTATCCACCGCTCTAAGGAGTAGGCAGATTGAGGCCTTAGAGTGTCCTTACATATTTCCTTTACCTACCTTTGTCCACCACTCTAAGGAGTAGGCAGATTGAGGCCTTAGAGTGTCCTTACATATTTCCTTTACCCACCTTTGTCCATCACTCTAAGGAGTAGGCAGATTGAGGCCTTAGGGTGTACTTACATATTTCCTTTACCCACCTTTGTCCACCACTCTAAGGAGTAGGCAGATTGAGGCCTTAGAGTGTCCTTACATATTTCCTTTACCCACCTTTGTCCATCACTCTAAGGAGTAGGCAGATTGAGGCCTTAGTATGTAATGACACTCCTACAGGAGCCGAAACGTCGAGTTTCCATAAATTCTGGACGCGGTTTAACCCGAGAACCAAGCATGTCTCACATTAAAGACCGCGGAAATCTTTTTGAATATATATATATATATATATATATATATATATATATATATATATATATATATATATATATATATATATATATATATATATATATATATATAATTATGTATGTATCCGAGCGATAACTCAAAAAATACTAAACTGATTTCAATCAAACTTGGCAAAACTCTTGTTTGGGCGAAAACCGAGGTCGAGTTCGTTAATCAGCCTTTATGCTCAAGTTTTTCCGGTGGAAAATCGGGGAAACTTTTTGAAAACGCCATATTTGTGTAAGTATCAGCGTAACTGGAATGACACTTTATATGTGGCTAGAAATAGTGCAAATAAACCTATGTTGTGAATTTTAAGTAATTTGATACACAATATTTAGAGTCTTTCCAAATTAAAAATAAAATCCCAAAGGCGTGCGTTGAAACGACTCGGTGGTTAAAGTCCAATGCCTGACAGGCAGAGTGGTTAACTGCCACGCCTAGTTTAATTTATACAACAGGTATAAACCATACATCAACGGTAAACAAACTAAATATATATATATACCAGGCAGAAAACATACTACGTGAACCAACAATCGTGAAATTTCGGCCGCAATTGTGGAAAATGACAGACGACATGTAATTAAAAAAAAGCCTGGACGCAGCAAGTGCGTTATGGTAGTGAATTTTCATAGAAATGATCTGGCACAAAATATTTTATTATAACTTTTTTTTCTTGTAACATAGAAATCTAAATTTTGGTGTATAGTTTACTTTTTATATCGTAAACCTACCTACCATATTTGGTTATCATAGATTTTTTATTTTTTAAGATAAATTTTTTTTTCAAATGAAAACTCAAAATTTTTCCGGAAAACCTCGTTTGATTTTTTTGATTAAAGAACTTGTCAAAGTCATTTATAAAAGGAAGGTACATAGCAAATTTTATCAAAATCGGCCTATTATTCTTTGAGATAAAAATTATTTTCGAATGAAAACTCAACATTTTCCCGGAAAGCCTCGTCCGATTTTCCTGACTAACAAACATGTCAAAGACATTTACATAAGAAAGGTACACGCCAAATTTTATTAAAATCGGCTTATTACTTTTTGAGATAAGAATTTTTTTCGAATGAAACCCCAAAATTTTCCCGGAAAACCTCGTCCGATTTTCCTGACTAACGAACTTATCCAAGCCATTTACAAGAAAAATGTACATGCCAAATTTTATCAAAATCGGCCCATTATTGTTTGAGTTATCGGTGTGATACACATACATATATATATATATATATATATATATATATATATATATATATATATATATATATATATATATATATATATATATATATATATATATATATATATATAAACATATAAAAATTGAAACTGACCCCGGATATGGGTTCTAGGGGTCCTAGATCGCGCTCATTTGAAGAAATTTTTTCAAAATTCAAAAGTCGAGATCTCCTCATTAGTGAATTTTTTCTAAGAAAATTCACTAATTGGCCAAGTGGTTGTTATTTAACTGGGGGGATTCAATCAATATTACAATACACTATATTTGTAGCTTTACGGACCCAAATGCAGTTTTAGCGCAGCATAAATATATTATGATATCGCACAATATAGCAGAAATTTAAACAAAAACAAGCCAAGTCTATAAAAAGCCTGGACGCAGCAAGTGCGTTATGGTAGTGAATTTTCATAGAAATGATCTGGCACAAAATATTTTATAACTTTTTTTTCTTGTAACATAGAAATCTAAATTTTGGTATATAGTTTGCTTTTTATATCGTTAACCTATCTACCAAATTTGGTTATCATAGATTTTTTATTTTTTAAGATAAAAATTTTTTTCAAATGAAAACTCAAAATTTTCCCAGAAAACCTTGTCCGATTTTTTTGGTTAACGAACTTGTCAAAGCCTTTTACAAAAGGAAGGTGCGCGCCAAATTTTATCAAAATCGGCGTATTATTCTTTGAGATAAAAATTTTTTGCGAATGAAAACTCAAAATTTTCCCGGAAAACCTTGTCCGATTTTCCTGACTAACAAACTTGTCAAAGCTATTTACAAAAGAAAGGTACATGCCAAATTTTATTAAAATCGGCTAATTAGTTTTTGAGATAATAATTTTTTTCGAATGAAAACTCAAAATTTTCCCGGAAAACCTCGTCCGATTTTCCTGACTAACGAACTTATTCAAGCTATTTACAAAAGAAAAGTACATGCCAAATTTTATTAAAATCGGCCCATTATTTTTTGAGTTATCGGTGTGATACACATATATATATATATATATATATATATATATATATATATATATATATATATATATATATATATATATATATATATATATATATATATATATATATATATTTATGTATATATATATATATATATATATATATATATATATATATATATAAACATATAAAAATTGAAACTGACCCCGGATATGGGTTCTAGGGGTCCTAGATCGCGCTCATTTGAAGAAATTTTTTCAAAATTCAAAAGTCGAGATCTCCTCATTAGTGAATTTTTTCTAAGAAAATTCACTAAAATGATGTTAAAATAGCTTAAAAAAATTAAGTTTTGGGCATTTAGGAGTTAGAACGCAAGATTTATTGGATAATAGAAAGATATCGATGGTAACACTTTCGAAAGAATTCTTCATATGTGCGCGTACACGAACCTCTAAAATCGATCTTCAAGGTATGTGTAAGTTTAAAGTATTAACTTTACTAATATGCCGTATAATAATAGTGTACAATTCTTATGAAAATTCGCTAGTATAACGCATTTGCTGCGTCCCGAACTTTTTTAATTCTTATTTTTCTTATAAAATTATAAAAAATTATAAAATATATAAATTTTTAATTTCAAAGTTCTCTACTAGAAAAACTATGTGTCTCACAAAAAAATCAATGTTATTTCTAGGTTGAGCAACCATTAAAGTACAAGTTAACAAATTGAGTGCTTATTTCTAGACAAAAAATATTTTACTTCGAAAATGGCTACGATTTTTTTAAAATCTCGTACGCAGAATTTACCAGGGCAAAACAATCTTTAAGACCATTTAAAAATTATTTGCACTTTAATTAAGCGTTTTTATTCAAGAACTTGCTAAAAAGCACTAAAACTTGTGATTATTTTCAAGTTTAACTTACTAAAAATTTTTTTCTGTCAAATGTTTGGAAATTTCTTTTGCAGAAACCATTTGCCCTACAAGGAAACTCATGCAATTTCGGCATTAAGATACCCCTGAAGTATAAGTATGCAAATTTGTAGCTCATTACTCAATAAAAAATGTTTTTGTTAAAAAACGATCATGACTAAGAGTATGGAAAAAATGCAAAACATTTTAAATTGTCCAAGCTCGAATTACACATAATATAGAATACCAATATACAGTGAAAAGAAAACACAAAATAACATATTTGCCATACCTTTCAAGATGTGGCGACTTTCGATAAAATAACCCATAACAATTTGTCAAACAAAAATCTATAATTAGAGAACTATAAGATATATCAGAGTCAGCTAAATTACGTTTTTATTCGAGTCCAACACTGTATACACTATTCAAGTTTTATAGCATTTAAATTACTTTTATTTTCATTTAAAATATGCTAACCATAGGACACAAATTAGCGTGATTAATTGGAAAAAATTTCGGAGCGCAGCAAGTGCGTTATAGTAGTGAATTTTCATAAGAATTGTACACTATTATTATGCGACATATTATTAAAGTTAATACTTTAAACTTACACAGACATTGAAGATCAATTTTAGAGGTCCTGGTAGGCGCACATTTGAAGAATTCTTTCGAAAGTGTTACCATCGATATCTCTCTATTACCAAAAAAATCTTGCGCTCTAACTCCTTTTGAGAAAAATGCCCAAAACTCAATTTTCTATGAAGCTAAAGAACTAAATTTTGCTATATTTGTAGATAGTGTAAGTCTCTTTAAAAGAAACTTGTATTACAACTTTCATTAAAGTTATACAGAAGATTTCCAGAAGGAAACTTAATTCATATTTAGAAAAGTAAAGTATCTGCCAAATTATAAACATAGCAGTTATTTTTCCTTATTAATCACCAGTATGACTTCGTTTTAGCAACCTAATTCAATCGGGTTTTTCAATATAAGCAATAAGAAAAATATAATTTCAGACTAAAGGTGTCAATCTTTTTTAGGCGTTTTAAACAAAAATGAGATCTTGTTCAAAACGTATGAAATATGTGCACTATTGTTACTCCGAATGTTAAAATAAAACATAAAAAAACATACATTCATCGAGCTGGATTCGATCGCCTAACCTTCTGCTTAGGAGGCAAGCGCAATGCCCCCGGCGCAATTTAAGAATACGTCAGCTAACGTTTTCTTTGCGTGATACTTTTGATCGGCTTCATGCCCGGGATATTATATGCAAAGTATACGAAACAATTAGTTACAGAATTAGTAGAATTTCCATTGAAACACATCCCACGACTGTTTCGGTCTTATATGACGTCTTATGTTTAAGTTTAAAGATAAAAGAAACTACTTTGGAATCATTTTATAGAGACTTGGCTTGACTTTATTTGCACTTCTACTATATTATGCAACAGCATAATATATATATGCTGCGCCAAAACTGTATTTAAGGCCGTTCATAAAGCTACAAATATAGTGTCTTTTAATAATTGATTGAATCCCCCAGTTAAATAACAATCACTTGGCAAATTTTTAATTTCATGTCGTCTGCCATTTTCCATAATTTCGGCCGAGATTTCACTATTGTTGGTTCGGGTAGTATTCTTTATGCCTGGTATATATATATATATATATATATATTATATATATATATATATATATATATACATATATATATATATATATATATATATATATATATATATATATATATATATATATATATATATATATATGTGGCTACCGCTGTTGTTTGGATTATACCTGTTGTATGAATCAATCCACGCGTGGCAGTTAACCACTCTGTATGTCAGGCATTGGACTTTAACCACTGAGTCGTCTCAACCTATGTCTTTGGGATTTTATTTTTAATTTGGAAAAACCTCTAAATATTGTACACCGAATTATTTAAAATT
Source organism: Tillus elongatus (assembly GCA_964006375.1). NCBI lineage: Eukaryota > Metazoa > Arthropoda > Insecta > Coleoptera > Cleridae > Tillus > Tillus elongatus. The sequence goes on from OZ023265.1 coordinate 164,323,204, forward strand.
CACAACATAGGTTTGCACTATTTCTAGCCATATGTAAAGTCTCATTCCAGTAACTCTAAAACTTATAAAAATATAGCGTTTTCAAAAAATTTTCCCCCGATTTTCCACCGGAAAAATTTGAGCGTAAAGGCTGATTAACGAACTCAACCTCAGCTTTCACTCAAACAAGTTTTTTGCCAAGTTTGAAAGAAATCAGTTTAGTACATATATATATATATATATATATATATATATATATATATATATATATATATATATATATATATATATATATATATATATATATATATATATATATATATATATATATAAACAAATAAAATTTTTAACGGACCTTGGTAGAGACCCAAATTCGCGCTCATGTGAAAAAATGTTTTCAAAAGCTTTTCATCGTGACCTCTCTATTAGCGAATTTTTCATAATGAAAATTCGCTAATATAGTTGTGGATATAAGATATTTAGAATTATTCATCCTCCGATGACGCTAACTTGGTTGGTAAAACGATCGTCAGGTCTTTAAAGAGATGTGTTGTGGTGATTTGGGTTCTCCAAGTGTGCTTATCAGTGCTCATCACAGGTTCCAATCTTCACTTAGTTAGGAAATACCTGTTTAGGAAAGATATCAAATTATCCGGGAATCATCATCGATAATGTGGGTAACAAGTGAGATACAGAGTCAATAGGTAAACAGATAGATGTATGTTTGTATGGTTTAGAACCCCCGAGGAGATCTCTCTGGCAAGGAGATTGCATCTGTGTACATTCCTCCCAAACCGCCCGACTATCCCTCATTCGATCACACCCCCAGTCAGTCTTCTTCAAAACTTATTAGGTTGCTGGATAGACTGACAATTTCTATTGTGACTCAAGTATCTGGTTTCAATCCGGGAGCCGGAAAATGGGAGGCTAAAGCTACTTTCACACGCACACACAATATCACAGTCTTATTTTTTGAATAATAGAATACTCGTTTCATGGGAAACGTTTTTGTTATACAGGGTGAGGAGCCAAAAGTTTCTGTTAGGAGTTTCTCAATAACCGAACCGACTTTAATTCGGTAAATTTAGTTTCCTAGCTTTTCGGCCAAGCCCAATTAAATTAAAATATGTTTGCTCACGTGACACTTCCGGTTCTACCGGAATTGCAGTATGCCACTTTTTAATAGAACCTAGAATTCTAGTCGTAATTTAAGGTAGACTTTCACTAGCATACTATGTATCTAAAATTAACCGTTTTCAAAATATTTCGTTTTTCTCGAACATTTTTGCAGAATCATAGTTGCACTGTATACCTGATAACTTGAAGGAAAAATAAGCTACAAGATTCATCTTTTGCACACAACACACCAGTATGTGGACCTCCACCACACGTATTACAGTTTTGCGTTGCAACATACAGGGTGATAGAAATTTATTTGGCAACTTGACAAAATTCAACTGATCCAAACATGCGTTTTGCAAATGGGACACCCAGTTTTTATTAACTAAGTTAATTGGCATTTCGAATCTCTTTCGATTTACATTAGCATTCTCCATACCTAAATCTAACCGTTTTGGAGATAAATACATATTTATTCGAATCAGGGTTGGAAACTTGTAACAATAGTAGCCTTTGGAATTTAATTTGTCAACCAAGTGACGTATGCTAGAAGTGTACGCGGTGAAGTTTGTTATCGAAATAACACAATAAGTCCTTAATAGTAATAAAAAAGGCCAATTTAGGGCACACAAAGTATGATTTTATGGAGCTATTAATTATTTATGGCAAATGTCATCAAATAATTTGTCGCACATGTCGTGCTTTCTCCGAAAATATCCAGATAGACCGAAGCCTAGTCCGGACACAGTAAAGAGATTATTGAATAATTGTTCAAGTTACGGGAGTTTTATCCCAAAAAGGAGAAACCGAAGCGAAGTGTTGCTAATGAGGTAAACGAAGTCAATGTCGTATTTAGCTGCTGAGCCAAATTCATGTCTCAGGGTTTGTCAAAGAGAGTTCGGTTTATCAACAACAACCATTTACAGAATATTAAAAAAACACAACCGGAGACCCTTCTCTATCACTTAATCCATAGTTTACAGTCCAGTGATAACTCCCAACGTATTGAATTCTGTGAATGGTTCCTTTTAAAACACAGGAAATTGGAGCTTTTTGCAAAAAAATATATGATGTGATGAGGCGAAGTTCTGCAAAATTGCATTGTTCAATCGTCATAATAGCCACTTTTGGCCGGATGAAAATCCTTACGTCACAAGAACCAACTATTGTCAAGACTGTTGGTAGAACCGGAAGTGTCACGTGAGAAAAAATATTTTAGCTTAATTGGGCTTGGCCGAAAACCTAGGAATCGAAATTTTCCGAATTAAAATCGTTTTGGTTATTGAGAAACTCCTAACAGAAACTCTTGGCGCCTCACCCTGTATAATAATAATAATTATAATGCCTTTATATGTTATCCAAATAATTAAGTTTATAAAAACAGAGTGTTAAAATGTGCTGGCGCCATTCAAAGGTTGCCGTTACATGCAACTAGCAGAAATAACGTTTTTTAAACAAAGATTAGGTAACATGACAAAGAATACAAAAATAATAAAGCAATATGTCTTAAAGAGAAACTTAATAAAAAACCTAAATTGAAACTCAAAGAAAAAAGATAAAGGAAAACTTCTCACCTTAACAATCATGGTTTTATATATAAAACATACCTATAACAGAATTACGAAAAGACCAAAATCATGAGTACAACGATTCGATTATCCCAACCAAATTAACATATTTAACTTTGTTAGTAAATGCAAGTGAATTTGACACTGAAAACCTTTTTTGTTTAGCAGGCAAGCTTTTAAACTCTAGCGAAGTGGCTCTGACAGCCACTTCGTTAGATGTCAGAGAATCTATAGCCAAAATAATAGGTCTCATTAATTTTTCCGGTTTATACCTTTTTGGGAGACAATATTTTTGGGGGACTTTGGGGTGTATAACCGCTAACCTTCTTCTTTTGTTATAAAGTTGTGACAACTCTTTAAACTACTTTTCACCTCGGTAATCATTTTTGGTAGAGGGTTTTTATTTAGTTTTCTATACGGTTCTGTACGGATTTAGAAAATGAAAGTGAGTATTTTTATAGAGTATGGTTTCGTTATGTGGACGATATTTTTGCAGTGTGTAACATAAATATATGCAAAGTAGATGATTTTAATAAAAGACCCAACTGTCAATTTGATTCAATAAAATTCACCCACGAATTAGAAATTAACAGTAAACTTACTTTTCTAGATGTACTAGTTATTTAAAATAATAATTCCCTTGAACATGATGTCCACATGAAGGTAACTACCACTTTATGTTACTTTCCAAATGACTCACGTCATACGTTTGCACAAAAAACGGGCGGTTTAAATTTCTTTGTAAATAGATTAATAACATTTCCCTCAAGTAAAATTACATATAGTGGAGAATTAAAGTACATTAAACGTGGCTAAATATAACAAATATTCAGAACAAAGAAAATCTTAGAGATATCCACGACATTCAGAAAAGATAAAAAAGTTTGGACGCAGCAAGTGCGTTATGGAAGTGAATTTTCATTAAAATGTTTTTAGTAGCAAATATGTCTCTGTAATGCAAGCAGGCATCAATTTGGTCACTGGTATAACCTATATAGTAGAAACAATGTATCATATTTCATCAAAATAACTTGCTTGAAAATGTACAAAAATTTTCCGAAAATAAACTTTAAATGTATCCGAGAAAACTTGTTTCCTAGCCGACGAACCTTAGGCAAATAGCAAATTGAGTTAGTGAATTTCGAAGCATTTAATAAAAATTTGCTACCAAAACGCACTTACTGCGACTAGATTTTTTTTACAAACATGCACCATATTTCGATGAAAAATGCAATAAGGAATATTAAAAAAAAATTGTAGGTATTTTAATATTTTTAATTGTAGGTAATTTTTATACGTATCTTGCATAATAACAATTATATTGAGCTTTTCCGTAGAAATGCGTCACCCTATATATATGTAAACAGAAAGTAAACCGGATATGGATTCTAGGAAGCCTAGTTTGCGCTCATTTGAAGAAATCTTTTTAGAAATCAAAAGCCGCGGTCACCTCATTAACGAAATTTTTATACGAAAATTAAGTAAAAATTATAGAATGTTAAACCACAAACTTAACTAAAACTACTGCCAAAGCATCAGACAAGGTGTCTATTTGAAATGAATTTTCTGGAAATATTTTATTGAAATGAAGGGCAATGATGGTTGAAGCTGAAACTTAAGGGTTTGCAGAACACTCTTTACATAATCCGTATTTCTTTCAGGCTCTTTGCCTAAAAGTTGCCAATTTGGACGTTCAAAATCGAGACTTTTTATGTTTTGAGGAAAACCCCCCTTTTTTTTTCTTTAAATGCCTCTTAACTTTTTTGTCTATAAACTTACAGACCTAAATTTTGGTAAATTGTTCATTTATATATATATATATATATATATATATATATATATATATATATATATATATATATATACATATATATATATATATATATATATATATATATATATATATATATATATATATATATATATATAAAATTGAAACTGACCCTGGATATGGGTTCTAGGGGCCTAGTTTGCGCTCATTTCAAGAAATTTGTTCTAAATTTAAAATTAATTTTTTTTAAAGAAAATAAGAAAATTCACTAAAACAGGCACTTGTGAAGCCACAGGCTGTCTGTATTGTCTGTCCTGTCTGTTCTGTCTGTCCTGTCTGTCTTGTATGTCCTGTCTGTGCTGTCTGTCGAATATTAAGACGAGAAACATCCGCTAAGGTTCAGTCGTTAACCAACCTCCGATAGCTCCGATAGTTTTGTTTAAAATCTTTCCTTATAATTTTTGGTCCAGAACCCCACCCCCAAATGTGTTTGGGCAAAATCAGCCCTTAGCCTTTTTTTGTCCGGAACCCCCCATGGGTGGGTAGGAGTGAAGCACTCTGATTGGCAAAATGGGCGTATTTGTGGTGAAAAGCGGCCTCTGATTGGTCAATTTCGGGTAAATGGGTGTGGCTAAAGAGGCGTGGTTTTAAAAATTGTGCATTTTTGAAATATGCTGGTTTTTTTTGGCCCAGAACTCTCATAGCTTATTTACTTTTGTGCAATCTGCCAAAAATGTAAAAAGTTGCAAAGTTGAACTAACTCAAAAGCGATGAACGAAATAATTTTTTCCCTTACAAACATGTGTTTTAATTCAATGAAAAATGCAGAAATGCAATCATATAAGGGGTGTTTTGTTAAAAAAAGAAAGTGTGTATCACCAACGACTTATGGGCCACCCTGCTATTCTCAAAATAATTATAGTTGTATAAGATGCAGCTCAAAACACCCTATAATTAACGTATAACATTTTTGCTCGTATCTTGTACATAAACAAAAACATTGAGTTTTACCGTAGAAATGAGTCACCCTGTAAAAGTGTAAACAGACAAAAACTGAAACTTACCCGGTATGTGGATTTTAGGGGTTCTAGTTCTCGCTCATTTGAAGACATGTTTTCAAAACTCATAAGTCGCGGTCTTCTCAAAAACGAATTTCTTCTACGAAAATTTGCTAAAAGACTATTAAACCATAAACTCTATAGTTGAAACTACTGCCAAAGTATCAAAAAGAAAACCCAACATTTTCCCGGAAAAACTAGTCAAAATTTCCTGGCTAACGAACTTATCCAAGCCACGTGCAAAAGGAAGGTACCTACCAAATTTCATCACAATCGGGCTATTATTTTTTAAGTTATCAGTGGGATATATATATATATATATATATATATATATATATATATATATATATATATATATATATATATATCATTAGTGAATTTTTACTTTTACGAAAAATTCCTTATATCTCATTTTATCTGTTTACTTCTAGATTTACCGTACTGGTTTATTCTCTAAGCTGTTCTGTCTCTTCTTTATCCTTTATCTTATACACATTCCACATCTCCCTTACGCTTACAAAATATCTTACTAAAACATTAAAGAAAAAACTCTAGGCTCAGCAAGTGCGTTATGGAAGTGAATTTTCATAAAAATCAATTTGGTTACCGGTATAACCTATATAATAGGAACAATGTACCATATTTTTTCAAAATAATTATTTTAAAATGTACAAAAATGTTCCGAAAATAAACTTTAAATGTTTCTGAGAAAACTGGTCTCCTAGACAATGAACCTTAGGTTAATAGCAAATTGAGTTATTTAACTTTGAAACATTTAATGAAAATTCGCTACCCAAACGCCCTTGCCGCGTTTATACAAAAAAAATCCGAAAATAAAGTTAAATGTTGGTTTCCTAACCAACAAAACTTACGTTAATAACAAATTGAGTTATTTAAATTTGAAGGATTTAATGAAAATTCGCTACCAAAACGCACTTACTGCGTCCAGATTTATTTCTTTCAAACATGCATCATATTTCGATAAAAAATGCTAAAATGCAGTAAAGAATTTGTTCTACAAAAATTAGCTAAAAATTATAGGCCGTTAAACCATAAACTTCACTAAAACTACAGCGAAAGCATCAACTTAACTAAACCGACAGCCAAAGCACCAGAGAAAGGGTCTATTTGAAATGAATTTTCTGTAAATATTTTAGTAAAATAAAGGTCAATGACGCTTGAATCTGAAACTTAAGGGTTCGCAGAACACTCTTCTTGCAACATTTTCTTTCCACAATCCGTATTTGTTTCACGTTCTTTGCCTAAACATTGCCAATTTTGACGTTTTAAATTGCGAGTTTGACGTTTTGAGGAAAACTCCAAAATTTGTTTCTTTAGTTTCCCGTAACTTTTTGTCCTTAAACTTAGACACCTAATTTTTGGTACATGGTTCACTCTTTATAATGCAAATACGCGTACCAAATTCTCACTTTGTTATTTCCGGAGATATAAATTTGTTTAGAAAGAAAACACAAAATTTTCCGCGAAAACCTGGTCCGATTTTCCTGGCCAACGAACTTATCTAAGCCACTTGCAAAAGGAAAGTACTCACCAAATTTGATCAAGATCGGTCCATTATTTTTTGAGTTATCGGTACGATATATATATATATATATATATATATATATATATATATATATATATATATATATATATATATATATATATATATATATATATATATATATATATATAAACACGGATCTCCCTATTAGTGAATTTTTTTAAGAAAATTCACTAAAAAAGAAAACTTGAATCACCAACGACTTATGAGCCAGCTTGTAATTGTAGAAATATTTTTGTAAGATGCAGCTCAAGACACCCTATAATTAATGTATACAATTTTTTTCGTATCGTGCATAATAACGGATATATTGAACTTTAAAGATGTTTTACGAAAGTTCGACAAAAATGATATACCATTAACCGATAAACTCTATAGCCAACACTACTGCTAAAGCATAAGAGAAAGGGTCTATTTGAAATGAATTTTCTGGGAATATTTTAGTAAAATGAAGGACAATGACGATTGAAACTAAGACTTCAGGCTTTGTAAAACATTCTTCTTGAGACATTTTCCTTCCATAGCTCATATTAGTTTCACGTTCATTGCCCAAATATTACCAATTTTGACGTTTAAAATAGCGACTTTGACGTTTTGAGGAAAACCCAATTTTTTTTAATGCCTGTAACTTTTTTGCCCTTTAACCTATAGAGCTAAATTTTGGTAGGTAACTTACCTTTAATGATATAAACCCGCGTATGAAATTTGGTTGCCCCTACTTTGTTAATTTTAGAAATATAATTTTTTTTCGAAAGAAAACAACAAAATTTTCCGGGAAAACCTCGGCGGACTTTCCTGGATAACGAACTTATCCAAGCCACTTGCGAAAAGAAGGTACTCACCAAGTTTTATCAAAATCGGTGGATTATTTTTTAAGTTATAGGTGTGACACACACATATATATATATATATATATATATATATATATATATATATATATATATATATATATATATATATATATATATATATATATATATATAAACATATAAAGTCTGAAACCGACCTCGGATTTGGGTTCCAGGGGTCCTAAATAGCGCTCATTTGAAGACATTTTTTCAAAATTCAAAAGTCGGGATCTCCTCATTAGTGAATTTTTTTAAAGAAAATTCACTAAAAACATACATTTACGAGCAAATCTTACAATGAACAGATTTAATTCAAATAAATTCCATGGCTGTCATCGTGGATATTCCCATTTGCATGTTCTAGTCGGACTTGTGTGTCGTAAAGTGAAAATCCAATGTAAAAAGCAACGTATTGCATGATGAAACACACGGCAATCAGGAAGGCAATCAATTAAAACGGAGGACATGCTACACAGAACAACATTGCCCATTAAACACTATCAGGTTATAATATCAGTAAAATGGGAAAATAATACCACATATAACCTATATAATTTCTCTTATTGAAAATCAATTTTTATTACCATTGAAGTACTAGAATCGCGTGTATCGGTATAAAAAATCACATTCAACAGCCATTAATCATGGATTATCGGCCTCTGTTTATATTTGCACTACTTATCTCTCCTCTGATAATGTAAATAGCAGTCGTTTCGAATTCAGAGGAGACATTCGAGCTAGTAGCATATAAAAACTCTAATAATATCGCCTAAACCAGACCACATTACAAATATTTTATCTCTGATAAGAAAGTTTTAACCAGTTCGTTTGTTTTAACTGCGCTTTTAACGCACACCAATGCCTAGCCTTGCTAGACTGTTTTGTTAATTCAGATTTAGATAAAAGTTAAATAAATTTAGTTTAGATAAAAATCTGGTTTACCGTTTCAAAACACGTTGAAAATATTATTGTTTGCATTGATGTTTTGTGTTAGGGTTCCGTTTTGTAATATATTCCGCCTAAAATGATAAAATTGTGTCGTGTAATACACCGCACGAGTCTCAAGACAAGACTCTATTAGACATAATGTACAATTATTCAATAATAAAACATAGAAAATAAAAATTTGGGGACTCAGCATGTGCGTTATAGTATCGAATTTTCATAAGAATTGTACACTATTATCATACGGCATATTAGTAAAGTTAATACTTTAAACTTACACAGACATGTAAGACTAGATGCATTCTCGCAACGATTAGAACCTTGGACCGGTTTCGCTCTCATTAGTATGCCGTACTGAAGAGCTCTAATGAGAGCGAAACCGGTCTACGGTTTTAATTGTTGCGAGAATGCATCTAGTCTTACATACTTTGTCCCTATATTGGGGTAGAAATGGGCCAGGGCTGACAATTTTGTAAATTGTTAGTTGTATACAGTCTATTTTTTTGACACTTTGTGTTATTTGGAGCTGGCGTGACAACATACTACTTGGTTCCGCAACTAGGTGACGGCACGTCCACCACTCACTTAGTATTTTAAGGCTGGCTATACTATAGCCGTATTACTTTTGGTGCATTTTTGCTACAATTAGTATGCCGTACTGAAGAGCTCTAGTGAGAGCGAAACCGGTCTACGGTTCTAATTGTTGCGAGCATGCATCTAGTCTTACATACTTTGTCCCTATATTGGGGTAGAAATGGGCCTTCGCTGACAATTTTGTAAATTGTTAGTAAGTTGTATACAGTCTCTCTTTTTTGACACTTTGTGTTATTTGGAGCTGGCGTGACAACATACTACTTGGTTCCGCAACTAGGTGGCGGCACGTCCACCACTCACTTAGTACTTACACATACCTTGAAAATCGATTTTTGAGGTCCTAGTACGCGCACATTTGAAGAATTCTTTCGAAGGTGTTACCATCGATATCTCTATTATCAAAAAAATCTTGCGCTGTAACTCCTTTTGAGAAAAATGCCCAAAACTCAATTTTCTATGAAGCTAAAGAACTAAATTTTGCTATATCTGTAGATACTGCCAGTCTCTTTAAAATAAACTTGTATTACAAATTTCATTACAGTTATACAAAAGATTTCCAGAAGGAAATTTCATTCATATTTAGAAAAGTAAAGTATCTGCCAAATTATAAACGTTATTTTTCCTTATTAATCGCTAGTGTATGATTTCGTTTTAGTCAACCTAATCAAACCGGTTTTTTCAATATCAACAATAACAAAATTATAATTTCAGATTCAAAGGTAACAAACTTATTTAGGCGTTTTAAACAAAAATTAGATCTTGTTCAAAACGTATGAAATCGGTGCACTATTGGTTCTCAAAATGTCAAAATAAAACATAAAAAAACCAACATTCATCGAGCTGGATTCAATCGCGTAACCTTCTGATTAGGGGGCAAGCGCGATGCTACGCAATCTAGACCCACGTCAACTAACGTTTTATTTACGTGATACTTTATATCGGCTTCATGCCCGGGATATTATATTCAGAGTATACGTAACAATTAATTACATAATTAGTAGAATTACCATCGAAACACATCGCACGACTAGCTCGGTCTTATATGACGCCTTTAAGCATAAATATAAAAGAAACCATTTTAGAATCACGTTCATAGAGACTTACCTTGATTTTGCTTACAGCTCTAGTTTACACAAAATGTTATATATAGAGACTGTTTACAACCAACTAACAATTTAGTAAATTGTCAGCCCTGGCTCATTTCTTTTATAATACCGGGACAATGTTTGCGTCCGAAAGCGCTAAATTTTAGCATGCTACTGCAAGCGGCTTGATTGCTGGTTGACGTTAGAAGACACCGCTGATTTTAACAGCAGAGGGGTTGCTACTTGTCACAACTCTCATCTGAATCTGAAGATATGCGAAAAATGTATACTAATGAATAAAAATGAATTAATGAAAGTGATTAAATTTGTTTAAAATCAATCTAGAATTACGATTTATTATGTATAAATATGAAACTTCCTATTCTTCACGCCATTTAAAATTTAAAGCCATCTCCCTTTCATAGTTTAATATGACAACACATAGCTATTGTGATGAGAGACGAGTATACGCTCTGCGCATCGCATAACCTCGAAATCGACTCCGTTAATGCAAATTGCTAATACCTTACAATCTTATAATATAAAACAACTACGTATACTCTAAGCTTAATACAAATAGTAGGTGTATGTGTGTGTTTTTTTCTTTAACGTCGGCCTATTTCCGCGACTATGGCCAATCACCGACGCCAGGGAGCAGTTTTACCTCACTATCCTGGAAATTTTGCCGAACCCCTGCCTTTCTGTAAGGAGGGTAGGGATCTTTAACGTGCCCAACATCGCATGAACACGGGAGCGACGGCTTTACGCCCCCTACGAAGGGCGGAACGTGCAGACATTCAACTTGCTCAAATACAATGCCAGAACCTCGGCTGATGTTAATGTTACAGTTTGTACTGAAAAAGTGAAAGGAGTACCCTGAGATCGAACCCAGTACCCTTCGGTTCAGAGGCACACGTTCTTACCCCTGAACCACCGAGGTTCTACAAATAGTAGGTAAATAATATCCCAAGTTTTAATTTTAACTTAACTTTAACAAACGCCCTCGGCCGTCGATTGTAGTAATATATTATGATTCAAATGGTGATAACTCAATTTCTCATTAAACTAGAATCTTCAGTTTTGATACACAGTAAAACCTACATAAAAACAGAGTGGGTACTAAATTTAAAAAATGACACAATGAGCTTCACAAATAATTACAAATTTGTTTTAAAAACCCTTTTTTGTTATTTTGTTTGCAGAAACTGGTTCGATTGAGTTGATTAAAACGGATCATCCAAGCGATTAATATGGAAAAATACTTACCTGCCATCTTTAATTTCACAGGTGCATTCCTTTTGTAAATAAAATTAAAATTTGTGGTAAATTTACAGATTAGTACATGGGAGGTGTTTAGAAAATTTTCAGAAACATGCTTAGGACCCCTTCTGGATGCCCAAACCACAAGAACATTTTCTTGCAAACAGCCCACAAAACAGTTACGGGACCAGAGGTGAATAGGGGTTCTGGGCGGGGAAGAAAATAAAAAGGAAATGTGAGTGGAAAGTGCGAAAGAAACAGCCCACTTGGACCTCTATAAGCTGCCTTTATCCCATTTTGCAGCTATTCCTAGGCAGTGAACCAAGATTTTAAATTTATGTTTAAATTTTTATCTCATTTCATTTTTAAAAATCTTTTTCCAAAAATGATTTTGAGGTTGCTTTGTTTGTCAGTCTTACTTAGTAAGGTGCAATATTTTATCATTTTTAAAAAGTATGGATACAGCAATAGTAAATAAGTGTTGAAAAGGGTCTGGGTGCAGCAAGTATGTTATGGTAGAGAATTTTCGTAAACATATTTCAAATCCGATAACTCAATAAATTTCCCATTAAGCTAGAATATTTAATCTTGAGCCGTAGTAAAACCTATCTAAACGCAGCGTGCGTACTAAATTAAAGGAAAATAACACAATAACTACAAATTTGTTTTAGAAAACCTTTGTTATTATTTGCAAAAACTAGTTCGATTGGGTTGACTAAAACAAAACGATGCAAGCAATTGATAAGGAAAAATAACTGCCATATTTCTAATTTGGCAGGTACATTCGCTTTGTAAATAGTTAAAAATTTTTGAAAAATTTTTGCAACTTGAATAAAATTTGTAACACTATTTTTTTAAAGAGACTTGGAGTACTTACATATTATATCTACCAATTTTAATTTTCTAGCTCCATAGAAAATATAAGTTTTTTCAAATAATCGCTAACTGGGACTCTAAAAGCGATCTCCAATAAATTTAAAGAATTGTTTTTAATAATATATCTTACTAATAGTGTACAATTCTTATGAAAATTCACTACTATAACGCACTTGCTGCGTCCCGAACTTTTTGTTTTTGCTTCACGTAACTCATGTTCTTTTTTTTTACTTTCAGGTAAGTTTTCTACATCCCACAACTTATGAAGCAGGTAACAAATTATAATCCTAAAAAACAAATAACTGTTTTTTCTAGTTAAGTAGAGCCAAGAAACCATTTAAAAAAGTTAAATCAGAACAATATAAAGGCAGGACGCAGCAATGCGTTGTTAGCGAATTTTTTAAAAGCTTCTAAATTTCCAGAAACCCAATTAAATAAACCATTTTCATGTGAAAAATATAAAAACGAATAGAAGAATTTTTTTATTTTTTATTTATTTTTATTTCAACAACACACCACGAGGGCTCACAGCCTAAATACTATCGTACCGTGGGTGTCGACAAGGCAACTTGTTAATTCTGGACTTGAAGGTTTGGAAGTTCGGAGAAGGACAAACATGTGCCGGCAAGGAATTCCCCAACTTAAAAGTCCTCGGGACAAATGAGCGGGCATAACAAGATGTTCTATGTCTGGTGACCTGGACAGTAATAGGTTGCATTCGCTCTGTTCCCCTGGTAGATCTGTTGGGGGTAGCAGGTGGATGAACTATGGAAGAAAGCTCCTCTGAACAGTGCCCGTGCAGATATCTATAAAAGAGAGATAGAGGTCACCAACAGCACGTCGGTGGGCAAGGGATGGCAGCCTTTGGATGAGGGTAGGGTCACCGATGAGACGTATAGATCTATATATTATAACTTATGACTATCAACTATTATTATTATTATTATTATTATGGAAAGAAACCCAACAACCAGCCCTACCCCTCCACGGTTCCGTTACCAAACCTCCTCGACTTCGAAATAAAAGCCGTGACGGTCTTCCATTGGACGGAAACTACCTGGCTCCTCTGCAGAGTACTCGAACCTAACAATTCTGTCCAAAGACGCCCAAAAGCCTCGCATTAACACAGGTGGTGGTAAGACCTTTCTTCAGTCTCTCCGTATTCTTGGCAAATGGGATCCCTCTCGACACCTACCAATGTGAGTTGTCTTCTGAGAGCACAGTGTCCGTCAGCACCCAGATGATGCGGCGAAGCGCAGAAAAACTCCTGTTTCTGTTTGGCCTCTCCACGAAATCCCACGCCTGCCTACAGCCACCGATCGACCTACAGTGCTTCTCCATGGCCTCCTTGGTCCATTTATCTAGAGCGTCGGAGACCACCTTCCTACTTTATAGCAGGTTTTGGGCCACAGAACGGCCGCCGGGAACCAAACCTTGCGAGGTCATTCGCCACTTCATTCCCCGCTACGCGACAGTGTCCCGAAACCCACACAAGTTGTACCTCCTTTGTCCTGAACAGTCCCGTAAGAGCGTCAGCGCACTCCTGAACCAGCGTTGACCTAATTCTGGGCATGCAGACTGCCCGAAGGACCGCCTGACTGTCTGAGCAAAGATATACACATTTCTCAAGGCTCATCCTCACGTCCTGTCGATTAGCTACAAACATAATAGCGTAGACCTCTGTTTAAAATGCCGTGGTGTATGCGCCCAGAGCACAATTCTTGCGCACCCCCAGGCTATTGATGTTATTTCCGGCCCGGAGGTGTGTTGCTCCTCCAGCCGTGATCCGTTGGTAAAACAGACCAGGCTAGTAGGCTGGAAATCAACTTCATCTTCCCTCCACTGATCCTCGCTGTGGATTTCTGAGGGTACATGTCCTAGTCAGCCTAATATAGTCCCCTACCTTGGTGGTGGAAATTGAAATTTCCTTTTCCTCCTCCTTGGCAACTTTTACGTGTCCGGTTATTGCGCCCTCTCCACACCAGTTTCCAGAGTCATAGCCTTCCTTCTGATACAGGCGGGAAGCGGTGGCAGCATAAGCAAGACATCTAGCGCCGGTGAGGGTGTAGTCTTCATAGCGCCGGTGATACCCAAACTTGCCAGCCTTTGAAGTTTGGCCAGCTTCCGGGTAGCAGTTTGGTTCACACCACACCACCAGACCACTGCTACCCTAAAGGACCCTGAGTGGCCTGACGATCGCAGTGTAAATCCAATTACGGATCCTAGGATTAAGGCTCCAGGTTCTTCCTATCCCACGGCGCAACTGCCAGAGGGTCGCTACTCCCTTCCTCACTACTCATTCTATTTGCGACCCCCATGATAGTTTAAAGTCCAGGACTACCCTCAGATATTTGACCTCCCGCAAAGGTTTTCCAAACATCATTGGCGCCCTGAACCCCTCCAGATTTTTCTTCTTGGGAAGATGATCCTCTCCGTCTTCGCTGGGTTTATGGAGAGTCACAGCTCACCACACCACCTTTCAATTATGCTAAAGGCTGTTTGCATTCACTCACAGACGACGCCGATGAATTTGCTGGTGACTAAGACCAGCCAATCATCAGCCTACGCCTGAGCATAGTAGCCATTTTCGGAGAGTCGTTCCATGAGGCTGTCCATGACCCAAACACCATAGATGAGGCGAAACGCAGCTGCTCTGAGGACAGCCGCCGGTCACTCCAACGTACAGCCTCCGGCCTCTTAAGGTCAGCGAAACTCTCCTGTCCTCCAGCATGCTTGCCACCCAACCTATAAGGGATCGCCTATCCTGTAGGGCGGCACAGACCGTATTATCCCATTCCCGTTCACCCATAACTCTCTGTTATTTTTTGTTGTTGTGAATTTTGAGGTGATACTGGCATGTGCTGCAGTTTCCCACCACAGTGTCCAAGACGGTCTTTTAAAATAACTCTTTTTGGACGAAACGAACCAGTTTCATCTAATCTATCATAAATATTTTTAATTGTGATCGGGCTGTTTTATGTTTGAATGTTTTTCAGCATACATTCTGCACGCCTCCTGTCCATTAAAATTTGCTTGGGCATAAAACCTAACCATAGCTTACATTGCTTTGCCTATTAGAGAAACACTTATATCGAGGCTTATGACACGACTTTCACATAAATGGTCATAATTTTGTTTATGACAGACGCCTACTATGCGATAATAAAAAAAGATCTGAAAACTATTATGAAGAATGTGTGGCTGCTACTTCAGAAACCGTAAATATTTTTCCGGTTTATTTTAGCGTCATTCAACAAGGACACCTTTTTGTTGATAAAATGCAAGATAATACTGTTTTCTAATCAAAAGATTCCTGGAGGTTCCAACAAGGAAGTGTGAGTATTTGTAAAACGTAAATGGTACAGAAAACACCGCTCTTTCCCCATTAGTCAAATTGGGAACGAATTATTTTTTATCTCTAATGGAAAAGTCATCTCTATCTATTTTCAATTTAAATAATATTCTGAATATCAAGGAAAATCTAAACTTATTTTCTCACTTTAACACCCGCTATCTTTTTATTTAATCTTGACTTTTAAGCTAAGGTAGATTGTAATATTTTAATTCCAAGAATCTCCTGTTTCTTTGTATACTTTTCGATCACAATTTAAACCATTTTAATTAACCCGCTACTTTATCGCTACATTTTTTTAAATAATTTTTAGGTTCTCTTGTACATATTGTGAGGTAAAATAGAGTGACAAAGAAACTAGAAAAGATAAGAGATAGAAAGAGAGAGAGAGAGAAGGACTAAGAGCGGTTGTCTAGAATAGTGAGAGAGGTAGTGTCAATATTTAGGCAACACATGAGTTCACTTAGACTGTTTGATCTTGGCAATGATAAATATTTTAAGAAGCTTTTAGCGGCATTTTATAACCACTAATGCATATCTGTTTACCCACTGTTTCTAATTAGTACAACTCAAACAGAAGATTGACTTGTCAGTTTGAAGAGAGAACTCTCTCAGCTTCAATAATCATCATGCACTAAGTGCCATATCTACATACAAACAGGTTTAAAACTAGATACATATACATGTTTAATACTAAGCAGGTGAAGATGACAAAAATCGAAAAATTTGGCCAACAGAGAATCTTAGCTTCGATTTAACCCTTGGTTAGGCGGGTCACTTAACGTAACGCGCTTACGGGCGGGGGGTCCAGCAGACACCCGGCTAATAATCACATTATCGCTGTTTTCTAAGAATTTATGTTGTAATCTATTTATATTAATTGGTATAAAGCTTATTAAACCCATTGTAGAGAAGGTTCTTGTTAAAAACTGGATATTATATTCCATTCTTTGTAAATACAAAATTACCAAGCCAATTTCCCATTAGACACCTCCCGTTTTATATATGTCTGATAATTGTTATTGAATTCCAAGAATGTGAAACAACACTTGTTTTTGTGTATTTTTTTAAAGATAAGCTGTAAATGCCAATACTTGAAAATACCAACCGACCCTCAATAAATCTAGTTATATCTATCTATCTGGCTATAAAGAAACAGCTTGTATTTGAAGGTTTGATGAATTCCAGAAGAATTTATGCTAATCCTCATTCTCATTACATACAAAGGGCTCGCCTCTACTGTAAAATTCGCCTTCATACGCACAGAATGAAACAATATAGGTAAACGATTTTGTAGAGGAATTTATTTTCACAAATGAAACTGAAGAAAAGTAGAATAATGATGTACGAATAAAGTAACTGGTAGGTGGTAGTGGACTTTTTCTTTACGTGACAGCAAAGGATTCTTTCACGCCCGAGGAGGTACCACCCCTTACATCAAGTGGAGTCCCAACGGGCATTTACGGTTCTGGTGTATGAGTCGGTTTCCCTTGTAAACAAAAATAATGATGGCTCCTCCGTGTACAAAAGATCCCGGAGATAAAATACCGCTCCATTCGAATCTCCGGGAGAGGGGTGTGCAGTAGGCGCCGGCATCAAGATTTAACATATTCTTCTCGAATATATGTGGCCTAAATTCTAACCTGAACTCCGCCCACCATTTCCTTGAGGCTAATAGGCCTCAACTCCTCTTCCTCACTGAAACCCAAATCAGTGCTAAACAGCCACTAATCACCTTAATTTCCCGGGGTATGAACGCCTTACTTCCTTTATATTGCATGGAGGACTGTGCGCATAGGTCCGTAGCAATCTACCCTGCACCACACTCCCCAATTTGGAAGCTGGAAGAAAAGACATACTTTGGATGAAACTCTCTCAGGGCTGCAACTAAATTCATTTGTTGCATTTACCGGTCGCCCTCTGACAACAACTTTGTCCAGCTCTTCGACTACCTTTCTGAAATAACCGTCCATCTGATTTCTGAATATACTTCCTCCGAGGTCACTACTCTTGGTGACTTCCATGTCCATCATAAGGAATGGCTAGGATCTTCAAAAACCGATCCACAAGGGAGAGCAGCGGAAGCCTTCGTAGTCAGCAATTCTTCAGCCAATATGGTTCAGCAACCTACTTACTTTCCTCGCATCCCAACACACAGCTCAAATCCCTTGGATCTGCTTCTTACTACAAAACCTGAACGCTATAAGACATCAGTTACCGCCTCCTTGGTCGCTCAGACCACGGCATGGTCACTGCTTCCTGCGCACTGCAACCCGAGGTCACACAGTCATCACACCCACGTATCGTTTGGCACTACAACTGGGACGAAATGCGGGATTACTTTTCCTCATTTCCATGGGCGTCTGTCCGCTTCTCTCATCCTGCTGGCATGGAATTATTAATCCACGTACACAGAAAACCTCTTCAGCCACTCAAAAGCGCTGGTTCTCTAAATCCTGTGACAAGACCAGACTTGAAAAGGTCAAAGCTCACAAAACGCTTCTACACAATCCCAGTCAAGAAAACCGCCAAGCATGTTCGCATTTTTTCTGAGGCAAAAAACTGGTTTATAAACCACATCAAAGACAATGTCCTCTCAAGCTCCAACGGCAGCAAACCCTTCTGGACTTTTGCTAAATCTATTACAATAATTTCTGCAAGAGCACGTTTTCACCTCTTGTTTCAGGGGATGAAATTATTTCGACCGCCCTGGACAAGGGTGAACTTTTTGCCTCGTTGTTCGCCGGCAATTATGCTCTCAACCCACCTTCAAATGTTCAACCACCAACAGTCCCCAATGTCGCGCATAAAATGATGGATATTATTTTTAAAACTAAAAAAGTACGAATGGTGCTCTCTTCTCTTAATACCAGGAAAGCCTCTGGCCTTGACGAGATCCCAGCAATTGTACTCAAAAAATCCGCACCAGAAGTTGCTCCTGTCCTGACTCGTCTGTTTCAGACATCTTACAATAGAGGCATATTCCCTAGTAACTGGAAAACTGCTCGAGTACAACCGGTCCCGAACAAAGGATCCAAAGCGCTTCCTAGCAACTACAGGCCTATTTCTTCCCTTCCAGTCGTCGCTTAAGTGATGGGAAAGTATATAAACACCGAATTACTAAAATGACTTGAAAAACACAGTCTAATCCACGACAGGCAGTATGGATGCCGACCTCCTTTCCTTTGTCACCCTTTCTTGGAACAGGTCTATGGAACTACACGGTGAATCCCAGATTGTCGCTCTAGACATATTCAAAGCATTCGACCAGGTCTGGCACGCAGCGCTGCTTAATAAACTTCCGGCCTTCCTCTCCAACCGGAGCCTTTCTCTTGTCGTGGACGGCCACTCCTCTAAACTGTATCCAATTAATGCAAGAGTCCCTCAAGGTTCAGCTTTAGCCCCTACTTTGTTTCTTCTCCACATCAATGACCTCTTCTCTAGCACATCCAACCCATATGTCTCTCTAATGCAAGCAGGTATTAATCTGGTTACCGGTATATCCTATATAGTAGAAACAATGTACCATATTTTATCAAAATAACTTGCTGTTTGAAAGCGTACAAAAATTTTCCGAAAGTAAACTTAAAATGTTTCCGAGAAAACTGGTTTCCCATCCAACAAACCTTGGGTTAATAGAAAATTGAGTTATTGCAATTTGAAGTATTTAATGAAAATTCGATACGAAAAGACACTTACTGCCTCCTGATTTTTTTTCTTACAAACATGCATCATAGTTCGATAAAAAATGCAAAGATGCAAAAATGCAATAATATAAGTGGTTCGAAAAAAATTTGTAGCTATCACCAACGACTTCTGGGCGACCTGTGATTGTTAAAATTTGATAAGATGCAGCTCAAGACACCCTATAATTAACGTATACAACATTTTCTCGCATCTTTTATAATAACAATTATATTGAGCGTTACCGTAGAAATTCGTCACCTGTATATATGTAAACGGATAAAAACTGAATGTGAATCAAAAGTCGCGGTCTCTGCATTAACGAATTAGTTAAAAATTATAAACCGTTAACCCATAAACTTAATTAAAACTACTATTTTTTTTGGAAATATTTTAGTAGAATGAAGAACAATGACGGTTGAAGCTGAAACTTAAGGGGTTGCTGAACACTCTTCTTGCGACGTTTTCTTTACATAACAGGTATTGAAGCTGAAACTTAAGGGTTTGCAGAACCCCTTTTTTTCTTTAAATGACAATAACGTTTTTATCTTTAAACTTACAGATTTAAATTTTGGTACATGGTTCACTGTTTATAATACAAACACGCGTATACAAAATTTATATATATAATTGAAACTGACCCTGGATATGGGTTCTAGTTCGCGCTCATTTGAAGAAATTTATTCAAAATTGAAAAGTTGTGATCTCCTCATTAGTGGATTTTTTAAAGAAAATTCACTATAAATCCAAATGCACTTGGTAACACGTCGCAGTAGATTTTATTTTTTAAAGCTCTACGTGTGTATGTATGTGGTAATGATCTTTAGTTTATATCTAGTGGTCACCACAATACTTATCTGGGGATAATGAAATATGCCCTGTGAAGTTTTTATCAAGCGTTTTCGTCACTTCTTACCTAAACAAGATGCTTCAGCAAAAGCCAAGCGAAAATAGGGACTTTATGTCGTTAAGATATTAAGTGTCTAAAAGATGCGGCACTTTGAGATAATTGTTCTCTTTGCCAATTGGTGATTTTCAAAAAACGAAAAAGCTGCAATATAAAAATTTGCTGGAGAGACGAGATAGTTTCTAATTACCAACAAGATGGCGTTAATGCAATACATTTAACGATTAAGCAAGACTACCTTTAGATATTTTAGTGAAAATTTATTTAAAAAAAATTCACTAATAGAGAGGTATCGATGGTGAGACTTTGCAAAAATTCTTTCAAATGAGTGCGAACTAGGACCCCTAGAACCCATATCCGGGATCAGTTTCAATTTTTATATGTTTATATATATATATATATATATATATATATATATATATATATATATATATATATATATATATATATATATATATATATATATACATATCCCTGTGATAACTCAAAAAATAACTAACCGATTTCGATGAAACTTGGCAAGTGCCTTTCTTTTATTAATGGCTTGGATGAGTTCGTTAGCCAGAAAAATCTGACGGGGTTTTTCAAAAAAAATCTGAGTTTTCTTTCGAAAAAAATTTTTTTCTCCGAAAGTAACAAAGCTGTTTTAATGAAATTTACTATATATATATATATATATATATATATATATATATATATATATATATATATATATATATATATATATATATATATATATATATATATATATATATATATATATATATATATATATTGCCTCAGGAGAGATCTTACTACGTACCAAAATTCAACTTTCTAAGTTTAGAGAAAATTGAGTTACTCAAATTTTAAATTTTCTTTCGAAAAAAAATTTTTTCTCCGAAAATTATAAAGTTATTTTAATGAAATTTTGTGGATATCTTGCCTTAGGAAAGACCTTACTACGTATTAAAATTAAACTCTCTAAGTTTATAGAAAATTGAGTTATTTAAATTTGAAGCATTTAATAAAAATTCACTACCATAACACACTTGCTGCGTCCCGAGTGATGAGCTCTAAGAGTTTAAATGTATTTGATGATGGTCAAAATGCATCTAGTCTCACATACCACTAATCTCTTAATTTGTATGCATTTCTTAAATAACACATATGTTTATGGTTCAGATATGGCAAGACAATATATAGTGAAGTGTAACTCATATATTCTCACAACACCCACTTTATTTAGCATCGATATCTCATAATCTTTAACCACGGCAATAAATACGAGTGTTGAATAAATTTATCCCCTCATATTAGCAAATTATTCTATCGGATAGATGAAAGATAAGAGAAACAATGTTATAAGTTCTGATCATGAATTAATGGCGTTATTATGCAAGCAAGCGGCAAAATATCGACACCGCATTTGAATAACAAATTTCAAAAGCACACACACATACATACCCATATATACAGTGCAATTTTCAAATAGCTAATGATAAGTTAAGAGTTAATCAGATACAAACTGATTGTCTCTCACTATTATCAAGAGTCTCCAGATATGATCAGCCGAGAAACAGGTATGAGATGAAACTTGGAGGGCGAGTCAGAGTCTGATACATCCTCTATAAGGGAACGTCTACATATTTGAACGCGTCTTCTATGGGTTGGCCCCCAATGATAAAAACTTTGCGTGTATTATATCACCACAGTGTATTAAATAGATTACACTGGGTCTGAAAAGCCATCTTAGTGAATAGTTTGTTAAGACACATTTTCTTTGCAATTTGTTAAATATAAGCTATATCGAATCAACATAATGAAATTAGGATAACTTAAGATTTTTTATTTATTTCAACAACACACCACAAGGGCTTACAGCCTAAATACTATCGTACCGTGGGTGTCGACAATGAGGAAAGAGGCAACTTGTTAATTCTGGACTTGAAGGTTTGGAGGAGAAGGAAAAACATGTGCCGGCAAGGAATTCCACAACTTGGAAGTCCTCGGGACAAAAGATCGGGCATAACAAGATGTTCTATGTTTGGTGACCTGGACAGTAAAATGGTACAGATCTGGTAGATCTGTTGGGGACAGCAGGTGGAGGAACTATGGAAGAAAGCTCCTCTGAGCAGAGCTTGTGCAGATATCTATAAAATAGAGAGAGGTCACCAACGACGAGTCGGTGGGCAATAGATGGCAGCCTTTGGGTGAGGGTAGGGTGTATAGCTTTCTTCTGAATGGAGTCCAGGATAGCGAGTGTAGAAGCGCTAGCGGCACCCCAGATGTGGGAGCAGTATTCGAGGTTTGGCCTTATTTTTGAAGTATATAAGGTATAGAGATTAGCTGGTGAAAAGTATTTTCGAGCCCGGAAGAGGAAACCGATCCTCATCTAATTGAGCTAAAGAGACAGGCTTAGAATATTGTATATTTGAGTGACGGGTGCTGTCGTCCGCGTAACTGTGAACTGGGCTGGATGTGCTAGAGATGAGGTCATTGATGTGGAGAAGAAACAAAGTAGGGGCTAAAGCTAAACCTTGAGGGACTATTGCATTAATTGGATACAGTTTAGAGCAATGGTCAGCCACGACAACGAAAAAACTCCAGTTGGAGAGGAAATTTGCTGTCGAGGTACAGAGTTTTGGTGATAGGCCATAGGCCAGCAGTTTATTAAGCAGCGCTGCGTGCCAAACCTAGTCGAATGCTTTGGATATGTCTATAGCGACAATCTGGGATTCACCATGTAGATCCATAGAGTTGTTCCAAGATTGGGTGACAAAGGAAAGGAGGTCGGCAGTTTATCTGCGCTGGCGGAATCTATACTGCATGTCGTGGATTAGATTGTGTTTTTCAAGAAATCTTAGTAATTTGGTGTTTATATACTTTTTCATCACTTTAGAGACGGCTGAAACGAGAGAAAATGGCCTGTAGTTGCTAGGAAGCGCTTTGGATCCTTTCATGGGGACGGGTTGTACTCGAGCAGTTTTCCAGTTACTATGGAATATGCCTCTATTGTAAGATGTCTGAAATAGACAAGTCAAGACAGGAGCAACTTCTGGTGCGCATTTTTTGAGAACAATTGCTGGGATCTCGTTAAGGCCAGAGGCTTTCCTGGTATTAAGAGAAGAGAGCATCTTCCGTACCTTTTTAGTTTTGAAAATGATATCCTCATTTTACGCGCGACATTGTGGACTATTGGTGGTTGAACATTTGGAGGTGGGTTGAGAGTAGAATTGCCGGCGAACAACGAGGCAAAAAGTTCAGCCTTGCCCAGGGCGGTAGAAACAATTTCATCCTCTGAGACAAGAGGTGGGAACGTGCTCTTGCAGAAATTATTCCCAATAGATTCACATATATTCACATTTGAATAGCTCAATTTGCTATTAACCTATAAGGTTGACCAAGAAACGAGTTTTTTCAAGAACACAATAAAGTTATTTTGATGAAACGTGGCACATTGTTTTTACTATATAGGTTATACTGTTAACCAAATTTGATGCCTGTTTTCTTAAAAAAACACACCTATATTTGATATTAACATTTTCATGAAAATTCACTACCATAACGCATTTGCTGCGTCCAGACTTTTTTTAACTAATGGTGTCAATACGTTAACGTTTCTTTCATGGGAACACTGGGAAACAGCGAGGTCACATCAAACGATATTAAAACCTCTCCTTTAACCAAGTTAATATTTTTAACTTTATTAATAAATTCAGGTGAATTTGAGAATGAAAAACTTTTTTGTTTAATAGGCAAGCCTTTAAATTCGTTTGTTAACCATTTCGCTATATTGTACTTCGGGGAATCTATAGCCGAAACAATAGGTCTCACCGATTTTATAGATTTTCGGGAGACAATACTTTATAGGAACTTTAGGATTTGAAACTTGTAACTTTTTTGTTAAATCTTTTGTAATAAGGTTATGACATCTCATTAAATTGTTTTTAACTTCGGAGATCATTTTTGGGAGAGGGTTTCTATTTCGTTTTTTATACGGTCCTGATTCTATTGCGTTATATACTCTTATAATCACTTTTATCTAAAATCACAACCTTATTACCCTTGCCAGCTTTAACATATATTTAGTACACAGGGTTCTTGTTGATTGGGTAACTGACTTTCAGTAACTTTGTGAATCTATTCACGATTTCTTTGCTCCTTCTTATATCAGATAAAATGTCAAGTTTATCATCTTCACTTTCGTCACAATCACCATAGCCGCAACTGTGGCGCTGCATTTGAGGACTTGAAGCTCCATCCTTTATCAAGGGCGTAAAATCGCACTTCATCTTGTAATGCTGAATAACTTGTCATGGAAAGAGTTTTGGAAAACTTGCACGTAGCGAGTCTCGCTGGTGATTAGTTATAGAATACAATTGGCTATAGGGTTCATAAATAATTTAGTGTTGTTGGTAACCGTTTAGTACATCTAGTTTGGTTCATACATGCCGGAACCCTGTTTTTTAATCTCTACGTTCCTTAAGGAATCTCCGACGGTAATACAGGCGAGTCTGTAGGGGCCTAGCGCTTTAAATTACGGAGAAAGGAATGTTCTACTGTTCTACTCAAAATATATGACACGGTTCGAGATGTGTATCTTTAACTTCTCTGAATTGTAAATTTGACCGGCTTATATTTACATCTTTCCGAATAAAATGAACACAACTTTACATTTGTACCTTTTTCACAGACATAACCGTGGTCTCTCTTTTCTTCGTCTTCGTTCTTGTGGGCCACGCATTTGTATGAAAAAGTTTTGTATCTTTTAGGGTTATGTTTATAAGGAGTGGAAAGGTAGAAGACAATGTATCTATACAACCAAGAGTTGTGCACATGTGTTATAAAAATTATGTGAATTTTCATTGGCAGAAGTCGATTGTGTAAATATTTTGGATAAGTTTGTTGATGAAAGACCTATGGTAATATTGCTGTTTTTAGTGAATCTTTATTAAGAAAATTCATTAATAGAGAGGTATCGATGGTAAGACTTTCGGAAAATTTCTTCAAATGAGCGCGAATTAGGGCTCCTGGAACCCATATTCAATGTCCGTTTGAATGTTTATATATACAGGCGTCCCAAAAGTCGTAAATCAAACGTCACATGAAGATAGGATAGCTTAAGACCTTTCAGAAAAACCCTATATGATCTTATCAAAAAGTTTACGGTTTTCAAGAAAATTGTCAAATTTTAAGGTATTTTGCCATCCTTACACCCCCCCCCCCCAACATGCAGAAAAACAATTTCTGGAATGTGATTTTTGTGCCTGTTGATCCTCTATAATAGCGTTATCGAACCAATCTGAAATATTTTGTATTATTATTCAGAAAATCTGGAAAAAAAAACGGACATTTCTTCCCCAATTTCTTTATAATTTGGAATAAACCTCCGTACTGAAAAAAAATGTTAAAAAATTTACTGGCTCATAGTTTCAAAAACTTCCCTGTTTTATGGAGATTCTAAAATGGCATCAAACATTATCAATATCTCTTAAAAGTAATTAACTATCGACGATTGAAAGTAAATTTGGAAGTGAAATCCGGTAGCTAATAATTAAAAATAAACAGATTGTGACATTTACAAAAATTATTCTATTCATAACAGATGCTCTATTTGACGGCCATTCTGTCTTATACATAAACGATATCGTCTTAGGAACGATCATCTTAGTCTTCTCTAATCTCTAGCCATAGTGAAATTCCTTGAGCTGCTGTTCTGATTCTTTGACGTCCACCTGCCAGGGTATGTCTGATTCAAGTATTGCCTTACTGCTAAGGCAGAGTGGGCTGGCATCCATCATTTTGAAGCCACAATGTTCTCCGAAGTTCTAATGGGGTGTCTTCCAGGAGTTCTGGCATATTGTTTTGTAAAAACGCCAAAAATCTTTGGCCATTTAACGTAGGGCGCAGATCCACTGGTCCCAAAAGTGTTCTGTTAAAAATACCGGCCCAGAGATTTATCTTAAATTGATGCTGGGACTGATCCTCTCTGAACTCATGTGGGTCTTCAATTTTGCAACTATGACAGTTATGGAGGTTCATGTAAGAAATCATTTATACATGCTGACTCGCCACTCCATAAAACTTTATCGAAGAAATTGGGATCTTGTATGATTTTTCTTAACATAATTTCTCAAAATTGCTTGCGCCTTGCGTATTTACGCAGTTCCAAAATTTGGACCGTCTGAATATGGTGACCATACCGTTTTAAAATTCTATGAGTAGTAGACCTTGGGTCACCATCCTCGTCTGCAGTTCCCGATCGTCCAGTTCGATCAACACGATCGATTCCAGGCATTCTAACAGCGCTGTTATCGAATAACCTGGTACCTCGACGCGAAAAGTACAGAGACGAACTGGTGTCTCAACGTCTACTACTCATAGAACTTTAAAAAGGTATGGGTACCATATTTAGATGGTCCAAATTTTGGAACTGCGTGAATACGCAAGGCACAAGCAATTTTGCGAAATTATGTTGAGAATAATCATACAAGATCCCAATTTCTTCGATAAAGTTTTATGGAGTGGCGAGTCAGCATGTACAAATGATGATGAACTTTCATGGTTGGAAAATTCAAAGAGAGGAGTTATTTATTTATTTATGTATGTGTATGTATGTATGTATGTCTGTATTCAACCGATAACTCAAAAAATACTTCACTGATTTGGACCAAATTTGGGAATTACCTTTATTTGGTTAATGGCTTGGATGAGTTCGTTCATTAGATCTTAACGCCCAATTTTTCTTAACAAAAAATTAAAAAATATTTTTTAAAACGCAATATCTTTCAAATGTTTTAACTCATTAAAATGAAAATTAACAACTTAAAAGAACATACAAATACGTAGTTATATACCAATTTTTTTAATTCTTTTGATCAAAGAAAAATTAAGTTATTCGAAGTTAATAATAAAATAATCCTCAACATCACTTCAAATTCTGTAATGCAATATCTACAATGTTGGACAAAGACAGATGACGTTACATGTAATGCTATGCTATTTAAATAAATCGTAGATAAAAATCTAAATAATGGAAGTTACAATCATTGCAAGATGTCAATATGTAGCTGTTTCTTACCGGGGTTGTCAGATCTGCAGAAGTTTCATGCAGTTAAACCTTTTATGTATAAACATCTCAAATTTTCACAACTTCTGATAATAAAGAAAACATTTTATAAAACTTTATTTTATCAGTTAGTTAAAAATACCGTAATCCATAGCTGTATTAATAGCTGCAAATTTCGAATTACCCATTTCTCATGATTTTTAATTTACCCCTCCAATCTTAATTTACTCTGACAATGTTGTTAGAAAGCGTTCGTGCTGGAACTCCATTGTAACGCGATGACCATGTCGACACTAAAGTCATCTATTGCTTCAAATGCTTACTACTGTCGCAATGATAGATGCCTTGTTGCCAGTCGTGCAGCTACCTAATTTTGTGTGACTTTTCCTGTCGAAAGTCGAAGTTCAAACTTATTATATTACGATCTTACCGCTTACCTATCCATCCGCCTTGAATTATTGTGATTAATTGTGTAAGAATATGTAGTGATTGTGTTATTTGTGTGAATTAAAAATGACCCGTGGTTCATATTGCATAAGTAATTCATGTTACAATATATAAACACAACAACAGAGATGTAGCGTTCTTTAATTTGCTGAAAGATCGCCTGGTGTAAGTAAACATTATTAGAGCCTCGGTGGTTCAGAGGTAAGAACGTGTGTCTCTGAACAGAAGGGTACTGGGTTCGATACCAGGGTTCTCCTTTTACTTTTTCCGTACAAACTGTAACATTAATATCAACCGAGGTTCTGGCATTGCATCTGAGCAAGTGGAATGTCTGCCCGTTCCGCCCTTCGGAGGGGGCGTAAAGCCGTCGGTCCCGTGTCCATGCGATGCTGGGCACGTTAAAGACGCCTACCCTCCTTACAGAAAGGCAGAGGTTCGGCAAAATTTCCAGGATGGTGAGGTGAAACTGCTCCCTGGCGTCGGCGATTGGCAATAGTCGCGGAAATAGGCCGACGTTAAAGAGAGAAAACACACACACACAAGTAAACATTATTAATTTATTACAGCTATTAGCGAAGTCCCTATCAGAATTTTAATGAAAAACAAAATTTAATTGCTGTAATTGTTGGTAGAAACGACCTATTGTTGGATGACCAATACATCAAATCCCATTAAGTATGCAGCAAACATTTTTCTTGGGCCAATTAAAAAAAATATGTCAATAATAAGCAAAAACTGAAAAATATTTGTCATGAAAGATTATAAAAATAATGTAACAATAAATAATTCAACATCACCATTTTGTGCTTATAATTTTATTATTATTACTCATAATAAGAGTGTAAAAACACTTTTACAGTCAGTGCAGTGGAAACTTGTTTTAGAGTTTCAAATTTACCGCCTCTATATCCAGTGGCGTCTCCTGACCAAAATGTTCGGGTGTGCGGTAACGAGTTGCTGTTAGTGGTGGTTTTAAAAATTATTAACACTAAATGTACACACATATATATATATATATATATATATATATATATATATATATATATATATATATATATATATATATATATATTCGACCTATATGGGAATGATACGTAGATAAATAAATTAATTTCCCACTGCAACACTAACAAATTAAAAAGTCACTTAAAACTTTAAAACACGAAAAGAACATGGAATTATTATCAAGCTCTTCTCTTCACACAAATTTGTGTTAGCGTTAGCACTGTCCGGAACGGGGTGAAAACTGTAAACATTAAAAGTAGTTCAATGTTAATATGGTACTAAATAATAAAATGTGTAAAAATCCTGGATGCAGCAAGTGCGTTATGGTAGTGAATTTTCATAGAAATGATCTGGCACAAAATATTTTATTATAACTTTTTTATCTTGCAACATAGAAATCTAAATTTTGGTGTATAGTTTAATTTTTATATCGTAAACCTACCTACCAAATTTGGCTATCTTATCTTTTTAATTTTTTGAGATACAAATTTTTTTCGAATAAAAACTCAAAATTTTCCCGGAAAACCTCGTCCGATTTTCCTGACTAACGAAATTATCCAATACATTTACAGAAGGAAGGTACATGCCAAATTTTATCAAAATCGGCCGATTATATTTTGAGTTATCGGTGTGATACCTATGTATATATATATATATATATATATATATATATATATATATATATATATATATATATATATATATATATATATATATATATAGTTTATAGTTTATTGTTATATAAATAGTACAAAGCATCTTACAAATAAGTCTAAACTTGTGACTGCAAATGATGCAATTTTGACTAAATTTTAATCTAAATGTCAATTGTTCTAAAGTTCTGTCATCTGATTTCTAATCTCCAAAATTACCTCACCTCATTATGTACCATTACAATTTCTAGAAATATGGATGGTACTTGAAATCAGTTTTTTCATTTTAATCAAAAATTTCTATATTTTAAAACTTGACTCAAATTAAATTCTTATATATAAAAATTGAAACTGACCCCGGATATGGGTTCTAGGGGTCCTAGTTCGCGCTCATTTGCAAACAATTTATCAAAATTCAAAAGTCGAGATCTCCCCATTAGTGAATTTTTTCTACGAAAATTTACTAAAATGTATTATAGTCTTTGATTCTAGAATACTGTGGTCCAGGCAAGCGCAGTTGTAATGTTTGTAAATAATGCTATCACAACGTTTGTTAAACCGGCGTTCCATTCATTTGTCTTGAGCGGTATTTTTACCGCTCACTGCAGTGTTAAAACGAATGGTATTTCCTTACTATTTTAAACACATGGGTGGGGGACTGTATTGTATACCAATACAGCTCTGTCGAGTGAAGTTGTTCGGAAATAACAACGCACACCTAACCCGAATTCATTCCCAGTTGCTATTGACCTACTCATATTTTCTGAATGAAGACGTGGTGCCGACTTCATTCCAAGTCACTATTAACCGACTATTTATGAAATCAAATAAGTAAATTAAATCGATTGTCATAACATATGTAGTGTATTAAGACTAAGGGAAAAAGAAATAAAACATATTTAACTGTGCACATTTTAATTATATTTTAGGGTGTGCGGCGCACACCTAGCTCACTAGGAGAAATCGCCACTGTCTATATCTGCCATTTTAATGGCCTAGAGCGCTATAATAGACGTGTCAAATGTTAACTAGAGTCAACCCAAAAGCTGGTCGCTTATGTGTATAGGTAGCTTATGGGCAATTGCTATCTTCTCCTCACTAATCTTTGATTCTGTGGTAATGTTATATATTGTCAATAATTGACAACATAATATTAGCAATCTAGCTTCGAATGGTTTTAGACATGATACAATTACTAAAGAAATATGATAATGCGGCTACCTATTTTTACGAAACTATTGTTTTTATTAGATTTTATTAATGTATTTTACTAATTTTTGTGTGCATACAGTTAAAAGTAATTTTTTATCATCAGAATATTACTGTGACATGGTGATGAAATCAAGTTTATGACTGTTAACGGCTCTAAATAACTTTTCCGAAAATAAACGTAAAATGTTTACGAGAAAACTAGTTTCCTAGCCAACAAACCTTAGGTTAATAGGAAATAAAGTTTTTGAGATTAAGGATTTAATGAATATTCGCTACCAAAACGCACTTACTGCGTCTCGATTCTTACACACATGTATCATATTTCGATAAAAAAATGCAAAAATGCAATAATATAAGGGTGTTCGAAGAAAACAATTGTAGGGATCACCAACGGCTTATGGACCAGCCTGTGATTGTCAAAATAGTTTTATAAGATTCAGCTTAAGACACTCTATAATAAACGTATACAATTTTTTCTCGTATCTAACAGATAAAAACCATAAGTAAACCCGGATATGGGATTCTAGGGGGCCTAGTTTGCCTTCATCTGAAGAAATCTTCTTAAAATTCAAAAATCGCGGTCTCATTAACGAATTTTTTGTACGAAAAATGGCTAAAAATTATAGACTGTTAAACCACAAACTTAACTAAAACTACTGCCAAAGCATCAGATGAAGGGTCTATTTGCAATGAATTTTCTGGAAACATTTTAGTAAAATGAAGGGCAGTGATGGTTGAAGCTGAAACTTAAGGATCTGGAGAACACCCTTCTTACGAAATTTTCGTTACATAATCCGTATTTGTTTCAGGTTCTTTTTCTAAATTTTATCAATTTTGGCGTCTGAAATCGCGACTTTGACGTTTTGAGGAAACCTCTTTTTTTTCTTTAACCCATAGCTTTTTTGACTTTAAAACTCACAGCCCTAGATTTTGGTACATGGTTCACCCTTTATGATACAAACCCGCGTACCAAATTTGGTTGCCCTTACTGTGTTACTTCCGGTGATATATTTTTTTCCGAAAGAAAACACAAAAAAATTCCCGGGAAAAACTTGGGCCAATTTTCCTGGCTAACGAACTTATCCAAGTCAGTTACAAAAGGAAGGTACTCAGCAAATTTGATCAAAATCGATCTATTATTTTTTGAGTTATCGGTGTGATACATATACAGGGTGTTTCATTATAAAATGTCAATATTGAAGCGAATGGATGATTTTAAGAAAAAAAGTTCATATGAACATAGGTCCATTTTCGCTTTCTGTATGAGATACAGAGTGATAAAAAATCATTTTTTGTTTCCTTTTGTATAATCCAGAACAGCCCTTGAAGATTTTTATGCAATTTAGTGGGGGTGAACTAGGTAGAGGCACATCTTTCAAGGGGAAGGCCGACGTTCACTCTCGTCTTGTGGTTCGAATTTGTCGTTTTGTATTGTTTTGATGACACCATGAATCGATTTTCCGGTACATTTGGGTGTATTGTTGTTGGACCGCTGGTGCAATAGATGAAGATTCCAGCCTTGGCAACCTGTGTATAGTTTGAATCTAATTTTTCAAGAATTAGAAAATTTGCCCCTGATGATGGCTATTGCATAGCCGAAACGCGTAGGGCACCTCATCAATAAAATTTTGCTGTCTGGATGAAGCCTCTCATTAAGTACCTTAATTGTTTCAAAGAAGATCCCACGACAAGCACTAGGAAAGTTTCCTCTTCTCTGGGCCTCTCCCAGTGGAAAGTATAGTCAGTTCTGTATTGGGAAGGACAGCACCCTTATCATTACATGCCAGTTCAACGATTGCACCTAGGTGATACAACAAGAAAGCTCCATTTTTGTCATTTCCTGTTGAACCCTGATAATGAAGATAGAAATTTCCTGTCTAGAATTCTGTGGACCGACGAGTCAAAATAAACTAAAGAAGGAATATTCAATTGTCATAATTCTCATTATTGGTCTATGGAGAACCCCATATTAACTAAGGTAACAAGTTATCAAAGACGATTCAGTGTGAATGTTTGGATTGGTGTGATTGGTATCAATCTGATAGGTCCGCATTTCTTTCCACACAACCTAAATGGTGAAGATTATGAAAATTTCTTATCACATGATCTTATGGAGTTACTGGATGACGTACCACTAGCAAACAGATGTGATATGATTTTCCAGCAAGACGGGTGTCCGGCACATTATAGTCGCAACGTGAGGGCGCTATTAGATCGCTGGTTTCCAAACAAGTGGATTGCGACGGTAGGACCAATACCGTGGCCGCCAAAGAGTCCAGATTTAACTCCAATAGATCTATGTATGGGGTCATATGAAACAAATCGTTTACGAAGTGGAGATTCATACACGAGAGCAACTGATTTACATAATTCGGAAAGCAGCAGGCCAAATCAAAAGCAATTTTTCTAGTAGGATTACTAAAACAGAAATTTGCAAACGAGCTCCTGCGTGTATAAGAAATAGAGGTAACCATTTTGAGAATAGTTTGTGAGACTTTTTTTAGTTAAGTTAAGTTTTTTGCAATATTTGTAGAAATTTTTTGTCATCAAATTTTAAAAATAAACGTCTTTGAAATGTTAAATTGATTTGAATTTTTTCACGATACTGATAATTTTTGCCCTCACATTTCTTTACTATTATCCTGTTCAACATAGTAATGATTGCACTAAAGAAAAAAAAAGAGGATGTGCTTACCACTTCTTCTAAAATTTGAATATTACTAGCAACACATAAATTTTCGAAAAATCATTAAAAGTGAAAGAGAGGTGTACTATCGCTGTCTCAAAGAAATGGAACCAATTACCAGTGTGTGTATGTATATATATATATATATATATATATATATATATATATATATATATATATATATATATATATATATATATATATATATATATATATATATATGTATATATATGGGGTCGAGGTGTAGTTCGCGCTCATTTGAATTCAAAAGTCGGAATCTCCTTATTAGTGAATTTTCTTTAAAAAATTCACTAAAAGGTGTCTTGAAAATTCGCTACCATAAAACAGTTGCTGCGTCTAGACTTTTGTTTATAAAAATTAGTTATAATTATTACATACATGTTTTTTGTTACAAAATCTAGAGGGAAAACTCTAACTGAGCAAGAGATTCTCAAGAAAGAGCTTTTATTCTCTGATTTGTTGATGTTTCTTTATCTTTTTGTCGATCCCTCAAACTCTGTCAGCGCTTATTTAAATCAGACGGGGAAAAGAAGGAATAAAACGTTTTAGTCGGAGATGAAAGTAGATTTAATTTATTTAGAGATGTTGCGACACTAATTGCGTTATGGAGTTTAATAAAACAAAATGTAGAAGTTCATTTCGAGGTTATTTATCCTGTTACGTTGCGGTTAGATTATCTGCTTTTGCCCTTTTGGTATTTTTAAACCCGGTTTACTCTTAGAGAAATAATTACATTATTGTAAATAGCAGAAAGAATTTGCATTCAAAAATTTAATTTGATATCCTGTATTAATAAAGTAAACGTTTGTTTTTTTTACCAGAAAAATCATGAAACGAAACGTCTGTGTTGTCTCAAGCAAAAGGACTCTTTGGTTATTCATACTTAAAAGGTTTGATCTTTATTTCTTTCCAGAACTGTTTGATAGAAGTACTTTCCAAAACTTTGAAGACTGCGTGAGACGCAATGGCTCAAAGAGATTATTTATATGCATGTCTTTTAAAGTAGAGAAACCAGTGAAGCAATTTCTAAGAAAACATGTTGATTAAAGCGACGGAGCTTGTTACCAATTGACAATTCTTATTAAAAATAAGCAGCTGGCTTTTGTAATTCAAGAACTGTAACTGAGCCTTGCTTTAAGGGAATTTTCTTTAAAAGATTCACTATCGGGGTGATCTCGACTTTTGAATTTTGAAAAATTTCTTCAAATGAGCGCTAACTAGGCCCCCTAGAACACACATCCGAGGTCAGTTTCAATTTGTATGTTTATATATATATATATATATATATATATATATATATATATATATATATATATATATATATATATATATATATATATATTGTATGTTATATTGCATAAAATGTATATTATAATGTTTTGTAATTTATGCTACACTTCTCATTTGTTAAAATAGTTGCAAAATTTGCCTCTAAAGACCTTAAATATTACAAATAAATAACTTAAGACCATTATCCGTTATCTACCAGTCTTCATTGCAGTTTAACAGAGGCCCTAAGTGGTCTAATGGTTAGCATCTCCGTCTGATGAGCGCAGGGACGCGGGCTCAAATCTCACCGGTGACCGAATTTCTCTTTTAACTTTTTTAACCTTTTTTTCGTCTTTGATTTCATTTTAACGTTATCTGATCAGATTGTGTAATTCCAATATATTTTTTAGAGACTTTTTGATGAAAAGAACTTTTAAGACTCTTAATTCAAGTTTAATAGCAGCTGTTGTTGTCCTTAGTTAAACCGTGCCACAGTTAACATAGACGTAGAGATTTGTGACATGAGAAGAGGTTGTTATCTTCTCTACAACCGGCTTCAATTTTTACAGCATCCACAAGCAAAATATTTTTTTCTGTGAAGCCACAGAAAAAGTATCTAGTCCTGTATTTATATCAGATTTTCAAAATTTTGTAATTTATTTAATTTATTTCTATTTCTATTAGTTAATTTCCTTGTACAAAATGTTCTTTTAATAGCGAATTTTCTTATAAATGAATTTAATGAATTTTCTTTAAAGAAACGTTTGTTGCAAATTTTTGTATGAAAAATTATTCAATTGGTGGAACATTTTTTAAACGAAATTAATCGCAAATAAGGTTTTAATGGATTTTCGTGCAAACAAATTATTTTATTTCCAGTTTTAATCACAGATTAGGTATATAATTTGAATTTTATGTATTCTTTTTGCAACATTTGGTGTAAAAAGATATTTAGCCAGTTTTCGCAGAATTTTTTTTTCCTTCGTAGAAATAATTTTTTGTAAGATGTTTTTGTGTAATTTTTGTAACTAATGATAAATGTTTAACAAGTTATTATAAAAAAAATGTATACGGATTTTCTTGAAAAATTGTTTGCAAATTGTCATGAAATTTTTTTTGTATGGTCGAAACAGTTTTTGGGAAAAATTATTTTTTAGTTTTGGTAGGTGGGTAAATAACTTGAAATGGTTAGTTGGCCAGGAAAATCGGACCAGTTTTTAAAATTTATTTCATTTATCTTTATTAGCGAATTTTCTTGTACAAAATGTTCTTTTAATAGCGATTTTTCTTATAAATTAAATTAATGAATTTTCTTTGAAGAAACATTTGAGAATTTTTGTATGAAAAATTATTCAATTGATGGAGCATTTTTTAAATGAAATTCGGCGAAAATAAGGTTTCAATGGATTTTCGTGCAAACAAATTATTTAATTTTTAATTTTAATTATAGATTAGGTATATAATTTAATAGTATGTATGCTTTTAGCAGAATTTTGTGTCAAAAATATTTAGCCAAATTTGATGCCTGCTTTCATTAGAAAAATACATATATGCAATTAAAAATATTTTTATGAAAATTCACTACCATAACACACTTGCTGCGTCCAGACTTTTAGTGAATTTTCTTTTAAAAAAATCACTAATGAGGAGACCCCGACTTTTGAATTAAAAAAATATATCTTCAAATGAGCGCTAATTAGACCCCCTAGAACACATATCCGGGGTCAGTTTGAATTTCTATATGTATATATATATATATATATATATATATATATATATATATACATATATATATATATATATATATATATATATATATATATATATATATATATATATATATATATATATATATATATATATATATATATATATATATATATATTAATAATGGGCCGATCTTGATCAAGCTTGGTGAGTACCTTCCTTTTGCAAGTGGCTTGGCTAAGTTCGTTAGCCAGAAAAATCGGTCCAGGTTTTCCCGGACAATTTTGTGTTTTATTTGTAAAAAAATTATATCTCCGGAAATAACAAAGTAAGGCCAACCAAATTTGGTACGTGTTTGTATTATAAAGTGAACCATGAACCAACCATTTAGGTATCTAAGTTGAAAGACAAAAAAGTTACGGGCAGTTAAACAAAACAATTTTGGAGTTTTCCTCAAAACGTCAAACTCGCAATTTGCAACGTCAAAATTGGCAATGTTTAGGCAAAGAACGTAAAACAAATACGGATTGTGAAAAGAAAATGTGGCAAGAAGAGTGTTCTACGAGCACTTAAGTTTCAGATTCAACCGTCACTAACCTTCATTTTACTAAAATGTTTACAGAAAATTCATTTCAAATAGACCCTTTCTCTGATGCTTTGGCTGTCGGTTTAGTTAAGTTGATGCTTTCTCTGTAGGTTTAGTGAAGTTTATGGTTTAACGGTCTATAATTTTTAGCCAATTTTCGTTAATGTATTTTTGCATTTTTTATCGAAATATGATGCATGTTTGTAAGAAAAAAAACCTGGACGCAGTAAGTGCGTTTAGGTAGCGAATTTTCATTAAATCCTTCAAATTTCAATAACTCAATTTGCTATTAACGTAAGTTTTGTTGGTTAGGAAACCAACATTTAAGTTTATTTTCGGAAAATTGTTGTACATTTTCAAACAATAAGTAATTTTGATAAAATATAGTACATTGTTTCTACTATATAGGCCATACCAGTAATCAGATTGATGCCTGCTCGCATTTGCTATTAAAAACACTTTTATGAAAATTCACTTCCATAACACGTCCAGAGTTTATTTTACATTTAATTTCACAAACATAAAAACGTATCTATGGTAGGCGATGATAATAACTTTTTGTTGTTTAAAATTGCCGTTATCATGTTTGTTTTTTATCCGCCCTCTAAATGCTCTAATAATCCGTATAATGATTTTGTTAGAACATGTTTAAAACTTATCTGTTTATAATTATATAATAAGTGGATTATCATTAATTATTTCCTCAGTTTTGTGTGTTAATGTATTTAATTACATTTGATGAGTGTGGAACCGCAAGCCGCTGATAATTCTACTGATATTTACTTCAAGGTCACCGCAACTATTAACTATTACGGTTAATAATAGAGGTCACATAAGACTGATATGATAAGATACCCAGCTGCTTATTAAACCTTTGCTTCCGTTAAGCTAGGCTACTTGTACAAAAAATAAAAAGCCTGGACGCAGCAAGTGCGTTATGGTAGTGAATTTTCATAGAAATGATCTGGCACAAAATATTTTATTATAACTTTTTTTCCTTGTAACATAGAAATCTAAATTTTTGTGTATACTTTACTTTTTATATCCTAAACCTACCTACCAAATTTGGTTATCATAGCTTTTTAGTGAATTTTCTTAAAAAAATTCACTAATGAGGAGATCCCGACTTTTTAATTTTGAAAAAATTTCTTCAAATGAGCGCTAATTAGGCCACCCAGAACACATATCCGGGGTCAGTTTCAATTTTTATATGTTAATAAATTCCTTTTGCAAATGGCTTGGATAAGTTCGTTAGCCAGGAAAATCTGCCCAGGTTTTCCCGGAAAATTTTGTGTTTTCTTTCGAAAAAAAATTATATCTCCGAAATTAACAAAGTAAGGGCAACCAAATTTGGTACGCGGGTCTATATCCTTATAGGTAAGTTACCTACCAAAATTTAGCTATTTAGGTCAAAAGACAAAAAAGTTATAGGCATTTAAAGAAAAATAAATTGGGGTTTTCTTCAAAACGTCAAAGTTGCGATATAAAACGTCAAAATCGGCAACATTTAGGCAAATAACGTGAATCTAATACGGGCTATGGGAATCAAATGTCTCAAGAAGGATGTTTTACAAACCCTGAAGTCTTAGTTTCAACCGTCATTGTCCTTCAATTTACTAAAATGTTTCCAGAAAATTCATTTCAAATAGACCCTTTCTCTGATGCTGGGCAGTATCCTTAGCTATAGAGTTTATCGTTTAATGGTATATAATTTTTGTCGAATTTTCGTAAAAAATCAATAAAGCTCAATATATCCGTTATTATACAAGATATAAAAAATATCTTTATACATTAATTATAGGGTGTCTTGAGTTACATCTTCAAAAAATATTTCTACAATCACAGGGTGGCCCAAAAGTCGTCGGTGATACAAATTTTCTTTTTTTTTTAATCAAACACGCCTGATGTTATTGCATTTTTGCATTTTCCATCGAAATATAATGCATGTTTGTAAAAAAGAAATTCCGGATGCAGCAAGTGCGTTATGGTGGCGAATTTTGATCAAATGCTTCATATTTGTATAGCCCAATTTGCTATTAACCTATAAGGTTGACCAAGAAACGAGTTTTTCCGGGAACACTTTAAGTTTACTTTTGGAAATTTTTGTATATTTTCACACAATAAAGTTATTTTTATGAAACATGGCACATTGTTTTTACCATATCGGTTATACTGGTAACCGAAATTGATGCCTCTTTTCTTAAATTAAAAGAAAAACACATATTTGCAATAAAAACATTTTTATGCAAATTCACTACCATAACGCACTTGCTGCGTCCCGAGTTTTTATTTTTTGAGATAAAAATGTTTTTCTAAAAAAAACTCAAAATTTTCACGGAAAACCGCGTCCGATTTTCCTTACTAACGAACTTATCCAAGCCATTTACAAAAGGAAGGTACGTGCCAAATTTTATCAAAATCAGCCCATTATTTTTTGAGTTATCGGTGTGATATATATATATATATATATATATATATATATATATATATATATATATATATATATATATATATATATATATATATATATATATATATAAACATATAAAAATTGAAACTGACCCCGGGTATGGGTTCTAGGGGTCCTAGTTCGCGCTCATTTGCAAATTTTTTTTCAAAATTCAAAAGTCGGGATCTCCCCATTAGTGAATTTTTTCTACGAAAATTCACTAACAATAAACTTCGCTGACAAATCAAAGTCTGAACGCAGCAAATGCGTTATGGTAGCGAATTTTTATAGAAATGATCTACAGAATTTCTTTATTAAAAGAATATATATAGGGTTAGTAAAAAGTCCCGGAACGGTCGTATATCCCTGTTATTAATGACGCAATTTTTTTGGATTTTTGTAATGACGAATGGTCTCAAATAAGCTTTTTTTATAACACATTCACTTGTTCCTCACTTCCGGTTTAACAGGAAATGACACAAACTTAAGTTTTTTTAATGGGATGTATTATTAACTCTTTTCAGATTCATGTCCAAACCCAGCTTTTTCACAAATTCTCGTCGTCTCAATTGTCTTTCAGAATTGTTTGCATTGTATACGACAAAGCTGTTGATGGGCGCCGTATTCAAAAGTGAAAAAAAGTCAGTCATTGGCCACCTACGACTATTTCACGATACATAATAGTTACTGAAAAGTTCGTCAACCACGTCAACACTACCCTTAAAATTATAGAACGTAATTATCACTGGCTTTTTGTCGGCTCCTGTATCCTCGTCGATCCTTTCTGTGTGATGTAAGGATGACAACAACAGAACATTCTTGCCTTTTCTGGGTATATACGACACTAATGTGACGTCTTTCTGGAACGCAAACAACGAACTCTTCTCCTCACGATTTGTCAATTTCAAAAATTGGGGGGGAATTTCTCTCTTATTTTTCTTTAAAGTACAGACTGATGTTAACTGGTACTCTCCCAACAATCTGGTTACAAGAGAATAACTGGAAAACCAGTTGTCGTAGGTAATATTGCGTCTAGATCGTTGAAGAGGCTTAGAAATTCTCATGACGATTTCTTCTGGTTTGTTGCTCAAGTTAAAAGGGCCATACGGTTGTTTTCCAACGTAAATTTCTTGATTTAAGACGTAAAACGTCCATGCATCCACCAGCGCAAAAATCTTTATCCCATACTTGGCGGGTTTATTAGATATAAATTGATGAAAACTGCATCGTCCCCGAAACGCTTCTAGTTTTTCATCACTTGTGACATATTTGCTAGAAGTGTACACATTCAAACAATTTTCATTGAGTAACTCAAAAATTGTTCTAATTGGTGCGAGCTTATTCAACTGACGTCCTTCTGTCCTGGCCTGACTGTTATCGAACGCAAACATTACAGTAACAGACTAAACCTTTTCTGGCACATGGTTGTCCTGAATATATCGACGCCTAAACCATTTGTGGCCCATAGGTCATCCAAATTTTGTCTTGCTGACTCCAAAACGCTGGATAAATACAAAATACCTAATAAATCCTGCAACTCTTCTACAGTGGTGTCTTTCACCAGATGCATTGTATCGGATCGCATGGAATTCTTGGCTTTTTCACGTAGTTTTTCGTTCGTGAATCTGACAACATCTGACAGCATTGCATCTGTAAAAAACAACTTCCAACGTTCTAATAGTTCCTTGATATTGTCGAACGGTATGACGCCGCCGCGCTTCCTTTTATACCAGATGACAAATGCTCAAATAATTCCTAACCTATCCACAAATCTAATTTGTCATTGGCATAAGCTAAGTTACCGGGAAGTTAGAGGGCCGCCAGCTTTTATACAGTGGAGATGGGCGTGGGTTAAAATAAGATCTTAATTAGGGGCGCCACTTGATTGTTTAACCTCCACTCCCGGATATTCTAGTAAGATGTTCACAAATATGCTTCCTTGCCCAGATCCAACACAACCAAGAATTCTTGGATCACACTGGCAACTATAGCCAACCACAATCGAGCACACGAAGCTACAAGGGAGTTGTAATTACGATAACACCAACTAAATTTCGGAACGGTATGGTCTCATAGACCCACAAGTAAAGATAACGGTAATGAACTAATCTATCAACAGCCCTGAAAAGAAAACACCAACACAAAGCCAAAACACATCTAAAATATGATAAAATACGGGCTTTTATTAAGCTTCTTTGGCATACAAGAATTTATTAAAAGTTGTTCTAAAATTCTGATCTAAAATAAAATAAAAATAAAAAGTCTCTATAATATCACAAAATGGCTTACTATTTTTACTGAGTCTAAAGATGAATGTGCTCCAAACTATATTTGTTCTACGGGAAATCCCACTTTTCGTGCACGCAAAGTTCACAACTTATTTTTCCCCAAATATTAATTAATTACACGTTAATTACGGTAAGTGGCCTGATTAAAGATCAAGTCCCAAAGAATAATCAATAAGCTTGACTAACGCTAACAATCTATGATAACTGATGGTACTATCAAAAGTGAAGCAATTATATTAACAGTGGTCTTATAAAAATCTGTACCATATTTAGTGAACTTAAAATAAAATAAACTCAGTTCGATCTTAGCAAGTTTAACAAGGATGAATATTTAAAAATGTAGCTTATCAAAATTGTCTCTTATCACTTGATTCGTTATCACAAAACGGAAAATTCTTACTTGAAATTCCTGAGCTCCTAGACCATAAAATTACCAATAATTTGTTCTTGACTAGCACAATAAAACTCCAATTACTCTAATAGCCATACTCCATTCGGTACTTAAAAATTCGCTAATCCATATGAGACTTATTCCACCAAAATTGCGATACGGGAATTTGCCAACGGTACTGCCCAATACTTTAATTTCTCAACACACATAACTTCCATACCTGATGCTAGGAATCTTCCATCCAGCACCAGGATTCGTCTATCCGGCACAAGAATTGCCCTACGCAAGAATCTCGTTATCCAGCCGGTACAAGGAGAACCTATCCGGCACAAGTATTTCGTCTAATACGAAAAATCTTCCCATCCGGTACAAGGACCCTAAAAACAACAAGTAACGGAATGCTAAAGGTGTTATAGTTAAGAGAGAGGATGATTTCTTACCTCCAGAGAGGGAAACGAAATTCCACAACGGGACACGATAAATGTGGTCCTTAAATCCCCTCGAATGGGTATCTCCACAGCCTTCAGCACTAAATCCGTACATTACGACATCACCAAAAAGACTGCAGATTAAGTTCTGAGAGCAATAAAATCCACAAAGGAGGATACTTAATATCCAAACTTGCTCATCAGAACGAACCACGTGTTAACTCCACAAATTGCCAACGAAATCTCTCCCTCGAAACTTTCGGCGCATTCACATCTCCGACTTGAAAACAGGTGCTGCCACACCCACGCTCTCTCTCGCATCACATACGTCCCCAGCCATGTTCTATCCTTCTCAACATGCGGACCCTTCTCGAACTACCGGCAACGGCAACGCAAGCGTGTAAGCCGGCACGATATACCAGGGGTAGTACAAATAAACATGATTTAACGAAAGATCTCAATTCCGTTCCTTATACGAGGGATATCCAGAAGAAATAACCACGGTTGTCGCCAATAATTCTTTGTGCAAAGCAGAGGAGGAACCACAAATACGTCCTAACTAGCTTAGTTGTTTAGCTATCCAATTTATACTGTTACAACGGTGGTTTTACGCCGGGAAGGTGGACAATAATATTTTCTCGTCTTGTTTTGACTGCGACATTGTAGCAACGTTTAGACCATTTCATGTTGCCGTCCTTACCAACAAAACCATCTTTTTTATTGAGCCGAGATTTCTTGTTCGTTGGAAGCGACTAAATCATCTTGTGCTTCTTGCTGTATCACAGCCTGGTGATCTTTCACTGATATTATCCTCCTCTGCTTCCGAAGCAGATTCGATTTCTTGCTGTGCTGTAGATGAATTATTTTCTTCCTCCTCAAGTACTTCCCTCTACAACTTAAGCAGACGCTCTTGCTGTTCTTCATTACTGGACATAGGTACTACTTTTGTTGAAGCAAACTTCACGAAAACAAAATTATTACCAACGCACTCCGATGAGTTACTGTCTAAAATTGCTAAACTTGGCAACAAGTACGGTGTGGTATGAAGAAGTACTGAGTTCTCACGTGATTGGTACGGTGGGGTATGGCATACACAGTCACACTTCACTTCCTACCAGCTACACACCAAATGAACTGCACCAGAAACTGCATTATATTTGAGTGAAATACAGACTAGCACTAAGATAGACGAGGTATGGCGACGCTCATAGCCGTAGTTTCGCCGCTAATTTGCATTAAATTGCACTGGGGTATGCCATACTTCACCGTACCGACGCCGGGTTAATAACTTTTTGAATTATCGTGCGGATATATATATATATATATATATATATATATATATATATATATATATATATATATATATATATATATATATAAAGGGTTAAGGGCAAAGCCGCAAGGAGGCAACCGTATACACGTGTTTCAAGCTTATTAGCCATCATCAGTACGGTATAGCCAGGTGAAGATGGGAACACTCTGGATGAAGATGCAAAATACACGGAGTCACAACAGGCAATCAGTGCACATTTGCAGCAACATTTGGAAGACCCTCAATCCGAGGGAAACAACCAAAATAGCCATGGAGGCAAAGAAATCACCTGCGTGAACATCCGAAGCCCTTAACCCTTTTTCCTTGTATAGTACAGAATTGCCGTGTTATAAATCCTGTTATAGTTAGTATAACTTCCCGGGCTTCGGATGTTCACGCAGGTGATTTCTTTGCCTCCGTGGCTATTTTGGTTGTTTCCCTCGGAGGGTCTTCCAAATGTTGCTGCAAATGTGCACTGGTTGCCTGTTGTGACTCCGTGTATTTTGCATCTTCATCCAGAGTGTACCGTACTGATGATGGCTAATAAGCTTGAAATATATATATATATATATATATATATATATATATATATATATATATATATATATATATATATATATATATATATATATAAACATATAAAAATTTAAACTGACCCCGGATGTGGGTCCTAGTTCGCGCTCATTTAAAACGTTTAGTGAATTTTTAAAAATAAAAATTCAATAAGAAGCGAAACCGGCTGTAGAGAAGACAA
Source organism: Tillus elongatus (assembly GCA_964006375.1). Classification (NCBI taxonomy): domain Eukaryota; kingdom Metazoa; phylum Arthropoda; class Insecta; order Coleoptera; family Cleridae; genus Tillus; species Tillus elongatus. The sequence continues at coordinate 164,368,073 of OZ023265.1, forward strand.
GTCGCACTTTCAGAAAATTATTTATTATTAAGTATGGAAGGGTTTCAGCAAGTCTGAGCAACAACAATCTGATCTGCTATTAAAATTGAATATTGATCTCCTAGTTAGTGAATTTTTTCTATCAAAAAAATATTGAAATTACTTCATCTGATCAGATAACGTTAAGATTGCTTCAAACATACAAATTTTGGAACCCGCGTTAGAAAATGATTATTTGCCGATACCTACATTAGTTGTCTTTACCACTCGGCAACAAGTAACATGGAAAATGGGGTATAATGCTAGGTATATTTCCCTACCATAATCGCATAAAGTCGTGTCTGAATTTTCCACGCTCTTAACTTATTTATAAGTAAGTAAGGTCTATTGCAAATACATGTTTTCCAAACATCCAAAACATTTCTTGCATTTTTTGCCAGTTACGGACCGCATCAGTGTCGGAATCTTTGTTAAAAAATCAGCAATTTCGGTTTTTAAAAAAATATTTCAACACACCACGAGGGCTTAGCGCCTAAATACTATCATACCGCGGGTGTCGACAAGGAGGAAAGAGGCAGCTTGTTAATTCTGGACTTGAAGTTTTGGAGGTTGGAATGAGAAGGAAAAACATGTGCCGGCTAGGAATTCCACAACTTGGAAGTCCTCGGGAGAAAAGAACGGGCATAACAAGATGTTCTACGTCTGGTGACTTGGACAGTTAAAGGGTGCATTCGCTCTGTTCCCCTGGTAGATCTGTTAAGGGCAGCAGGTGGAGGAACTATGGAAGTAAGCTCCTCTGAGCAGTGCACGTGCAGATATCTATAAAAGAGAGAGAAGTCACCAACGACATGTCGATGGGCAAGGGATGGCAGCCTTTGGGTGAGGGTAGGGTCACCGATGAGACGTATATCTTCTGAATGGAGTCCAGGATAGCGAGTGTAGAAGCGGCAGGGGCACCCCAGATGTGAGAGCAATATTCGAGGTTTGGCCTTATTTGTGAAGTATATAAGGTATAGAGATTAGCTGGTGAAAAGTATTTGCGAGTCCGGAAAGGTTAACCTAATTTCTTAGCAGCCGCTTCTGCAATTGATGTGACATGTTGGTGCCAATTGAGATTTCGATCCACAGAAATGCCAACAAGTGAAAAGGACTCATTACTTTGTTGTTCATTACCTGGTTGTTCATTGTGATGGGTCTTGGGCTGGTGTATCTCTTATGAGATAGAAAGCAAGACTGATATTTGGTGTAGTTGAATTGTACAAGATTTCTACTTCCACAGACTAATATTTTTTGGAGATCCACAGAGACAGAACCCTCCAGAAGTCTGCGATCCTCATCTAATTGGGCTAAAGAGACTTAGAATATTGTATATTTGAGTGGAGGGTGCTGTCGTCCGCGTAACTGTGAGCTGGGTTGGATGTGCTAGAGAGGAGGTCATTGATGTGGAGAAGAAACAAAGTAGGGGCTAAAGCTGAACGTTGAGGGACTCCTGCATTAATTGGATACAGTTTAGAGGAATTGCCATCCACCACAACAGAAATACTCCAGTTGGAGAGGAAATTTGTTGTCCAGGTACAGAGTTTTGGTGGTAGGCCATAGGCCGGAAGTTTATTAAGCAGCGATGCGTGCCAGACCTGGTCGAATGCTTTGGATATGTCTAGAGCGACAATCTGGGATTCACCGTGTAGTTCCATAGACTTGTTCCAAGAATGGGTGACAAAACAAAGGAGGTCGGCAGTTGATCTGCGCTGACGGAACCCATACTGCCTGTCGTGGATTAGCCTGTGTTTTTCAAGAAATTTTAGTAATTCGGTGGTTATATACTTTTCCATCATTCTAGAGACGACTGAAAGGAGAGAAATAGGCATGTACTTGCTAGGAAGCGTTTCAAGTCGTCACTGGTATTTTCAGAGAAAAGACAATGAAATTTTTAAAGTAATTTCTCTCTTACTTCTTTTCTTGACCTTTTTGCGCCAAGAAAAGTTAATATTTGTCTGTAATATTTATAGATTTTGTTTAACACACAATATTTTGGTCTTGTGTCCTCCTCTGACCCCCAGTGGCACCCAAAATTTGTTATTGTTAAATGTCTAAGATAGACGATGACAAACAAGGAAAATGGTGAGGAATTTGCGTGAAACGATATGTTTCTTTTTTCGCGTGAAAATTCGCTGCTAGGGAACATTAAAGGCTTCACAACAATTAAGATAATGTATACTTATCCCCGCGAAAAGCGAGAGTGCCATGGAATTTGTGAATTTTGTAATTGTGTGGTAGAAGATCTGACTGGCTACCTCGTGATACTGATCCCTGTAATAGAGCTCAGTGTGTACTAGGTGGGATATGTAATCACCGTGCTAGGTGCTGCCGGATAAGCAGACATAGACATTCATTAACTGCACAAGTGGTGGTGCCTTGTGCCTTGCCTTGCACGTCGCTCTTTCTTACTTTAATAGCCCCTCTCTACACTCTTTACTACCTCAAATTACACTCCTTGCTTCTTCAGATGCACTTTTTATAATCCCTGATTTATTCCTTTTTTCCTTTTCAACCTGTTGCTTACCTGCTGTTTCCGAGGTTCTAGCAACTTTATAGTACAAAGTGTCGCAGTCTTTCAAATTAAATGTCATCAGTTCATATTAATTGCCGAATACATTGAGTCGAAACCTTATTCAAATATATTAGTAGGTATTTGTTGAATTGAAACTCGGAAACAGACTCTTTTTTTCGAACTTCAATTTGTATATTATGTAGAATGTATATACATATTCACAATGAAACGGGCCAATGTCACCTAAATGACACGGGTATGTCCATGTATGTCTACTAGTTAAAAAAAAACATAACACAAGCAATCATCAAAACAATTAAGAAAATTTGTACTTAAATAGCACACAAAATCAAAAAGTCAGGATGCAGCAAGTGCGTTATGGTAATGAATTTTCATAAAAATGTTTCTAACAGCAAATATGTCTTTTTTAATGAAAGCAGGCATCAAATTTGGTTACCGGTATAACATATATATATATATATATATATATATATATATATATATATATATATATATATATATATATATATATATATATATATATATATATATTTGATTTGTTGTAATTAGGAGAATAGGTGTAATTTGATTTTAAGTTTTATATATCGTATTTTAAATTGGAATATATTGATCTACAGTTTACGCCCAATTTTCATACACAAATTATGTAAATCTTATTTAAATTTTGTGTAATGAGGTTAATTAATAAATGTTTATGTTTGTCGGTTTTCTGTTTTATTTAATGTAATGTTGGTGGTCTATTCTTTAACACTGTTAAATAGCAATGGATAATTTAGACATATAAATATACTTGCCCTTTTTAATTTTCCTGACTGCTCTGCTGTGATTCTATCTTCAGTAGTCGGTTCTAATTTAGAGAGAAACTGCTATATGCAAATAAATCCTATACATATAAGTGTGTCCCAAAGAAATACGTCATGTTTTTTTAAATAGTAACAAATATCTTTATTTTATTATGGAAAATTCTAGAATTTTGGCTTATGTGGATCCTCTATTATTTAATCTACTAACAAATTTTTTTATTCATTAAGTAACAGGATTATTATTGTTTTAATGTTGAAAAAATGGCCAAATATTGTTCTTTGAGTTTCTAATTTGATACACTATCCGCCCTCTATGATCCCGCTTTTAAACACTATAGGAATTTGGTTTAGATTTCAGTTTACATATGAATTTCTGCTGTTACCATAAAACATTTATTTCTTGACCAAAAAGATTGATAGTTTGTCTATATTTATATTTAAAAGAATCTTCCGTCTGTGATTTAGAATGGATAAATAGATTTGCGATACCTTGTATCCGATGGTTGCATCCTATAGGTAAGTTTTGATGTTATTTTACCCGTATATTCAATTCTTCTTGTGATTTTCTTATTTGGATCATCTTATCCACTTCTTATGTTACTTCTAGGACTAAAATGCGTACTATTCACACACAAAATACATTTAAATTTTATCTGGACGGAATGTGACGCTCTTTACTTGGCGTCCTAACAAACAACAACCTCTTCATTAAAGTGGAAAACGGATATCGTTGAAAAAAATAATCTCGAAGCCCGTTTCCTTTTCCTGTATTAAGCTCATGGCAAGCTTTGTGGAAATTATTTTCAATGTTCACTTTTCTCGTTTGTATTGGCCTTAGTTGCATAGACTCTCCAGCCATTGTCATATGGAAATTATAATTTCATGTATTGACAGGTATGTCAAATTTAAAAACCCGCCAAATTCAAATCCTGCACCCTAGTTACATTCTCAACACTAAAATTACTAAATCTACAAATGACATTTTGATAACCTTATTTATTCTAAATATAAACAATGATTTAAATTTGACACGAAAAACACTTTAAAATGTTCAAATCTTGATGGCAAGTCTTTTCAACATCACTGTTGTCCTTTGGAGTTACTTATAAAATTTCACTTCTTATATAATATACAGAGTGTTTTTTAATACATCTTATTTTAAATAATGTAAGTAAAAGCCCTTTGACCATAATTCTTTGGTTTAAAATGACTTCTTTAAAAAGTTCAAGCTATACATACACCTTTAGGTATGTGGCTTAATTAATCTCTTTACTGATATTATTCCAAATTATTTAGGTTATAAATTTAAAATTGTCAACAATGATTCAAGTTAATCATTTCTTTTTCAGCTTTCATAGCTTATCTAACCAGCACTAAATAACAGCAATAAAGAATATGTCTGGTTATAATGTGTTTTTTATGTTTTAGTGTGTATGAATGTCGAGTAATATGGATATGACATGGATACAATTCACAAAAGAGAACATACACATTACGTGCAAACTGTAAGTATCATTTTTACTGTTTATTTTTTAAGGACTGTGCTTTTTGTATCTCTTTTCATTTATTAACTTTATAATCTTTGTGTTTTTAGATTGACATGCTGTTAATATGCAGATCCTTATTTGGACATACCTATTTGACAAATGACGCAAAACTGTACTATAGTATTTTACACCAAACCGTTTTGACTGAGATCAGTGTTCTGCACGATACCACCTTCGATACCCCCTTATGTTGCTGCCAGGTTTTTTTACAGTATTGACATTTAGTGGCAGTGTTAGTGTTTTGACAATTATTGTTCATAAAACTTTAGTATTTTAATTAGTGATAAGTGATATTCTAGTTTACCTGTAAGTACTTAGTTTTAAGTTTTTGGTTTCGAGCTTTGCGTGAAGTAGCTAATAAATTTAGTCTGATATTACTTAATATCAATACAATACAATACAATATATATATATATATATATATATATATATATATATATATATATATATATATATATATATATATATATATATATATATATAGTAGAAACAATGTACCGTATTTCATCAAATAAGCCTTTAGACAATACCACCCCAAGAAAACTTTGTGCATAAAAATCTACAAACAATTTTTTCACGAAAATCCGAAAACATTTATTTTAAATAACTTACTAAACATTTATTTTTATGCCCTTCACTTCTGAAACACAAAATACAGACTGTTATATTTGAAACAGTTGAGTTACGACCGTTTGATTTTTTTTTAAATTTAGTGACTATTTGAGAGCGCCCGGTACATGGCACCTCGATTTTTTAATGAAATCATATAAATGACAACCTCTCTGAATGCATCATTTGCATTAGACTCCGACTTTTCTTGCTAAAAACGCCGTATCACAATTTTTGATATGTGCCAAAAAATGTGAAAAGTTGCAAAACAATTGAAATAACTCGAAAACAAACATGCATTACAATTCGATGGAAAATGTGAAAATGCAATAATATAAGGGATGTTCGATTGAAAAAAGAAAATTTGCATCGCCAACGACTTATGGGCCACCTGTGATTGCCGAAATAATTTTTATACGATGCCGCTCAAATTGCAGCTATTCAAATTTGAAGCATTTAATGAAAATTCGCTACCATAACGCACTAGCTGCGTCCAGAATTTCTGTTCTTAAAAACATGCATTATATTTCGATGGAAAATGCAAAACTGCAATAATATAAGCCGTGTTAGATTAAAAAAATGTATCACAAACGACTTATGTATTTGAGCAAGTTCAATGTCTGCACGTTCCGCGCTTCGGAGGGGGCATAAAGCCGTCGGTCCCGTGTCCATGCGATGTTGGGCACGTTAAAGATCCCCACCCTCCTTACAGAAAGGCAGCGGTTCGGCAAAATTTCCAGGATAGTGAGGTGAAACTGCTTCTTGGCGTCGGTGATTGGCCATAGGCCGACGTTAAAGAAACAAAACACACACACACACACAATTGTTTATCGGATCCTGTAATATTGAGCTTTACCGTTGAAATGCGTCACCCTGTATATATGTAAACAGATAAAAACTGAAACTAACCCCGGATATGGGTCCTAGGGGAGCTAGTTAATGAAGGACAAGACGGTTGAAGCTAAAACTACTTGTAAAACACATTTCTTGCAACATTTTCTCTACATACCTCATATTAGCATTCAGGTTCTTTGCCTAAAAGCTGAAAATTTTGACGTTTCAAATCGGGAAGGCCAAACCTCGAAAACTGCTCCCACATCTGGGGTGCCGCTCAGAAGAGAGCTATACGTCTCATCGGTCACCCTACCCTCACCCAAAGGCTGCAATCTCTTGCCCACCGACGTGCCGTTGGTGACCTCTCTCTCTCTCTCTCTCTCTCTCTCTCTCTCTATATATATATATATATATATATATATATATATATATATATATATATATATATATATATATATATATATATATATCTTATATAGATATCTGCACGGGCACTGCTCAGAGGAGCTTTCTTCCATAGTTCCTCCACCTGCTGCCCCCAACGCATGTACCAGGGGAACAGAGCGAATGCACCCTTTTACTGTCCAGGTCACCAAACATAGAACATCTTGTTATGCCTGCTCTTTTGACCCTAGGACTTCCAAGTTGTGGAATTCCTTGCCGGCACATGTTTTTCCTTCTCCTCCGAATCCCCAAACCTTCAAGTTCAGAATTAACAAGTTGCCTCTTTCCTCCTTGTCGAGACCCACAGTACGATAGTATTTAGGCTGTGAGCCCTCATGGTGTGTTGTTGAAATAATAAAAAAAACTGACTGTAGCTTGGCTATTTATACCATCCATAGAGATTCTACACCTTCGACAATGTTCTACACCTGTCATTTCTGGTCACTCATGGAAAGAGAATTCTAGAGCGTTCGCTGTTATCAACACACTTTACAAGCTGCCTGTGACCATAAAAGTGACATAGTTCATAAACTCAATTCTCATAGACGGGTGTGACAATGTGAAAAGGGCTGCTGAAGACAGATATTCATGCAAGGCGATATTTTTCGCAGATGTAGACGATCATGCAGGTTTAAATACTAATAAACCACGACTTGTAGATTGTAATAAAGGTAAATATAATAATTAAATGAGTCATTTCAGAAAAGATTGCGAAACTGAAATAAATCTTACCATATCTTTATTGTCTATCCACAGAGGCCTTGCTTGTATGATTATTATAGCAAACACAAAAAAATACAAACAATGCCAGACTAGAGAAACGAGTTCAAGTAACGAGTGTTGCTACTTATTTATTCATGAAAATGATTATACGCTATTAAATGTATGACAGGGAGATTATATAAAGATATGGAATGTAAAAACTTAAGTAATTCTCACTTAGATCGCTGACTCGCTGGGGAGTTGAAATTATTACTCACACATGCATTTAACCTAATTTAATTCAATATAAATTAAGTCGGCAGACATAAACAACTAATATACATGTATATTAGATCACATTATGTGTATCTATATGTGTAATATAGTTTATTGCCATAACGTCATAAGCAACTGCTTCTTTTGGCGCAGTAAACTTAGAAATAATAGTTATAACACTAGTAGCGTTATTCATACATAATAACTGATAGTAAACTGTTCGAAATGACACTTTGCAAACTATATTGAAAAGTACTTACTCTACAATAGAAAACGCATTAATTTTTTTAAACAAAATTATATTTATTCAACATAATGTGTCACAAGTCTTGCACATTTAGCAGAACGTTCATAAATCAATTATAGACCATTGCAGCTTTTTTTATATTGGTCTTCAAATCACCCTCCAACCACACATGACTGCTCTACGGGGCGAGTTTACCAGCCATTTACTTTACTTTAAAAGTATTATGAAGTAAACTGTAAACATTATTAACTCGTTTTAACTTTTTATTATTAAGATTACTTGAGTATCTATTTTTGAGTAACTATTTTAGAATACTTGAGTAACTATTCTTTCCGAGGCAAAAAAACTCTTTTAATAACCACATCAAAAAAAAAGTCCTCTCAAGCTCCAACGGCAGCAAACCCTTCTGGACTCTTGCTAAATCTATTGGGAATAATTTCTGCAAGAGCACGTTCCCACCTCTTGTTTCAGGGGATGAAATTGTTACTATCACCCTGGGCAAGGCTGAACTTTTTGCCTCGTTGTTCGCCGGCAATTCTACTCTCAACTCACCTCCAAATGTTCAACCACCAACAGTCCCCAATGTCGCGCTTAAAATGACGGATATCATTTTCAAAACTAAATAGGTACGAAAGATGCTTTCTTCTCTTAATACCAGGAAAGCCTCTGGCCTTGAAGAGATCCCAGCAATTGTTCTCAAAAAATGCGCACCAGAACTTGCTCCTGTCCTGACTCGTCCATTTCAGACATCTTACAATAGAGGCATATTCCCTAGTAACTGGAAAACTGCTCGAGTACAAACCGTCCCCAAATAAGGATCCAAAGCGCTTCCTATCAACTACAGGCCCATTTCTCCCCTTTCAGTCGTCTCTATAGTGATGGAAAAGTATATAAACACCGAATTACTATAATTTCTTGAAAAACACAGTCTAATCCACGACAGGCGGTATGGATTCCGTCAGCGCAGATCAACTGCCGACCTCCTTTCCTTTATCACCCATTCTTGGAACAAGTCTATGGAACTACACGGTGAATCCCAGATTGTCGCTTAGACATATCCAAAGCATTCGACCAGGTCTGGCACGCAGCGCTGCTTAATAAACTTCCGGCCTATGGCCTACCACCAAAACTCTGTACCTGGTTAGCAAATTTCCTCTCCAACCGGAGCATTTCTGTTGTCGCGGATGGCCATTCCTCTAAACTGTATCCAATTAATTCAGGAGTCCCTAAAGATTCAGCTTTAGCCCCTACTTTGTTTCTTCTCCTCATCAATGACCTCCTCTTTAGCACATCCAACTCAGTTCACAGTTACGCGGGCGACAGCACTCTCCACTCAAATATACAATATTCTAACCCTGTCTCTTTAGCCGAATTAGATGAGGATCGTAGACGCGATAAGAAGAGTGAAGATGGAGAATTGAACCAGGCGGGTTATAGCTATAGTTCTCAATAATTTTAATTAAAATCATATACAGTCCAATCGAGGTCAGCACTTATTTATCGTGCGTCGTGACAGTCTTATGGGGGGTTCTGTCTGGATCTCCTAAAAATATTAGACTAGGGAAGTAGAAATCTTGTACAATTCAACCTCACCAAATCTCAGTCTTGCTTTCTTTCTCATAAGAGATGCACGAGTCCTAGACCCATCATAATGAACAACCAAGTTATTCAAAGTAATGAGACCTTTTCACTTGTTGGCATTTCTGTGCATCTAAATCTCAATTGGCACCAACATGTCACATCAATTGCAGAAGCGGCTGTTAAGAAATTAGGTTTCCTCTTCCGGGCTCGCAAATACTATTTTTCACCAGCTAATCTCTATACTACCTTATATACTTCACAAATAAGGCCAAACCTCGAATACTGCTCCCACATCTGGGGTGCTGTTGCCGCTTCTACACTCGCTATCTTGGACTTCATTCAGAAGATAGTTACACGTCTCATCGTTGACCCTACCCTCACCCAAAGGCTGCCATCCCTTGCCCACCGACGTGCCGTTGGTGACCTTTCTCTCATATATATATATATATATATATATATATATATATATATATATATATATATATATATATATATATATATATATATATTTCTGCACGAGCATTGCTCAGAGGAGCTTTCTTCCATAGTTCCTCGACCTGCAGCCCTCAACAGATCTACCAAGGAAACAGAGCGAATGCACCCTTTCACTGTCCAGGTCACCAGACATAGAACATCTTGTTATGCCCGCTCTTTTGTCCCGAGGACTTTCAAGTTGTGGAATTCCTTCCCGTTACAGGTTTGTCCTTCCCCTCCGAACCTCCAAACCTTCAAGTCCAGAATTAACAAGTTTCCTCTTTCCTCGTTGTCGACACCCACGGTACGGTAGTATTTAGGCTGTAAGCCCTCGTGGTGTGTTGTTGAAATATATACTAAAAGAAAAAAGAATTCAAGCCCTTAGAATCGACATTTAAAGTGCTTTAAAAATAAACCGAAAAATCTAAAAATAGTGAAGTTATTTTGTGGATATTTGGTACACATTTTGCCTCTATAAAGATCGCATAAAGGACCAAAGTTGAAGTTTTCTGTAGGTAAATAGGAAATTAAATAACATATTGGAATTAAAAACATTTTTTCAGAATTAGCTACCATAACGCACTTGCAGCGTTCAGAGTTTTTATTTATCATTCTTGTTCTTATCAAATGATGACAATTGTCAATCTGTGCATAATTTTCGTAAAAAGGAGTGGGGGGGGGGTATGGAGATGGGAACTTGTATCTACTACTTTTAGATCCTTATACACAGTGCATGGGGGAGGGGCAGGGGGTGTAATGTTTGATTGTTAACAGATAATTACAAGATATTACCCATTACAAGGTAATATGGTAATGCTAATCCTAATTAACATAATAATTTGATAGAGGTTGCTTGTGGCAAATGGACGGATGCGGTAATAGTGCAATAAATTTACCTGCACTTAATCATAAATTATAATTTTAATTACTCAATTCAATTACCACCGGCATTTTACAACATCGCATTAGAGTTATCTGTCCGCTACACTCCCAAATACCAAATACTCTTTTTTTATCTTTTTCATCGCGAGTTAATTCGCCGCAAAGTGAAATTACAATGTAAACAAAATGTATGATTAGACTTGAATTTAATTTACATTGCCTGTCCAATTAATAACATTTCTTAGCGTAATAGCGGAGGTTTTAGCTTTACAAAAATAGAAAAGTGCACTTCCGTTTAAACATTATCACTTTCAAAAGAAGTTCACAATTGAAATATTTTTTTCATGTACAGGGTGCTTCACTAAAAGCACTTTACCACTTTTAGTTTCCATAAAAAACGCTGCTTACCATGCTGAAGGTTTATCTATCGCCGTCAGTCTCACATTCTTTGATCGCAGAAGAAATATGAAAATCTTTACTCCTTTCATCGGTACTACCATCGACACTTCTTTGCAGAAATTACTTGGTTAGTTCTTCTGTTCGCGGTTTTAAATTGGCCAATCCTCTGATGCCAAAATACTACGCGTTTAGTGTCCAATTATCAAGCAGTTTGCTAAACTATGGAATGCCCTATTTGCAGATTTATTTCTGATATTCTTTACTAGTTGTTTTTACTTCCTCATCGTCAATACGTGTATGGTAGGGCTGGGAATAGAATACGAATAGTTCGAATATTCGAGGATTCGAATACGAATTATTTCAACAAGAGTGGGATGATCCCCAGAAGATTCTAAGAAGCACTCACCGCAGGCAGCACTAGGAGAAAAAAGTAGATCCTTCAAATAAGTGATTATGAATAATTTGTTAGCTTTGCACTGTATAGGCTCTCTTTGCTTGGTTTCAACTAAATACTTCTAAGAACCATATAATTTTGTCGAGTATTTCTATGAATCTTTCCGTTTCTTCACGCCTTCATGAGCCAATAAAAATCTGCAGAGAAACAGCATATGTCGGATTACTAAGCGGAAGGTGTCGCAACACATTTTGAAACTTTGTATTGTAGGGCGCTTTTATCGAGTTGAAAGCGATAAATTACTGGGTTTCCAGATTGAGGAATAGTTTGTTTAAAGTTAGTTGAAAGCACTTGAGTAAGTCGAAAGCTGTGTTTGTCCTTTAACTCATAGGCGGCGCATAGAAGTTCATAAACACCAAAATGTAATCAAAATATGATGATAAAGTTATTGTATTGTATGTTGTAACAAATCGACTGGTATCCATATCGCATTCGAATTATGCAATGAAAACAAACATGCCTTTACCCTTTAACACATAGAGGACCATAAATACGAAAATAGAAATGCAAGATATTCTTAGATATACTAACAGCACGGCAATGATTACAAGTTCGTCTTGCGCAACCTACATTATAATATAATATACCAACATTATAATCGTCATTAATTTTTCTAAAACAAACAATGAAAAATGCCCGGAATTATTTGAAAGTTAAGAATCAAATAGTTAATTTTCTAGGAAACAGAGGTAGATTCAAAAAATGATAACGAGACACATTCATGGGCTTAGGGGAGTGTTTTGTGCGAATATTCGAATACTCTGCAAATATTCGAATACTCGAGGAATATTCGAATAGTCGAATACTCCACGAATATTCGATTATTCGAATACTCCACGAATATTCGAATACTCGAATAATTCGAATAGTCGTGAATCTTTCGGGACTAATATTCGAATACACAAACGGATAAATTCCCAGCACTAGAGTATGGCACCGGCGACAAAAATCTCAAAAAATTTTTTCGCTTAAATGTCGTATAAAGTGTCAAAATATTTCAAACAATAAAGCAATTTTGATGAAATATGGTACATTGTTTCTACTATATAGGTTGTATTGGTAACCAAATTTCATGCCTGCTTTCTTTAAAAAAATACATATTTGTTAATAAAAACATTTTTATGAAAATTCACTACCATAACGCACTTGCTGCGTCCAGACTTTTTATAGATAATTTAATTTCGTAAAATTTAGAATTGAAATTTGCCAGAGAAGATATTTGGCTTACAGAAAATAGTTTTTCTAAAAGGATTTTGTGAAAAGTGTCAAATATTGTATGTTTCTTTTTGCTTTTTGTTATATATTATTTCCACATCGTCACAACGTGTGGAAGTATCGCATCGGCGACAAAAAAAATTAAATTTTTTTTCGCTTAAACATCGCAAAAAGTATTAAACCATATAGAAAACATGATTTGGGAACGACATTTTTTGTGGGTGTCGGTCTGTATGTCTGTTTGTAGCCACGATAACTTTAGGACGAATTGAGATAACGTTTTCAAATTTGGTATACAGTTAGCACTCGACAAACGAACGGGTCGGATTGTCTTTGGGTAAAATCGCTTAAGGAGGCAGGGTATGAATGGGGGGTAATTTGGTGAAAATTGACATTTTTTCGTTAAGGCTCGAGAAACAACATTTATTACAAAACTTTTAATTTCATCAAATATCTGGTATTTTTTGTGCTGAAATTAAATTAGGGGTTGAATGTGCGGGGGTGGAATATTGTTGACAATTTTTTTTTGCCAAAACGGCGTAAAAAATCTCAAAACATATAGAAAACTTCATTCTGGAATAAGTTATTTGTGTCTATCGGCATGTACGTCTGTCTGTTAATAGGCGCAATACCTTTCTAACAAATTGAGACATCATCTTCAAATTTGGTATACAGTTAGCACACGACAAAGGAACGCTTCGAATTGTTTTTGGGTAAGATCGCTTCAGGGGGTAGGGGATAAATAAGGGGTGATTTGGTGAAAATTGACATGTTTTCAATAAAACTCCTCCTAAATTCTTTCCACGAGAATCTCTTTTTGAAGATAATAAATTATCACAGCCATGTGGAAGTTATGATTCAATTGGCAGCACTACTTTTTAATTACCGTGAAATATAAAAACATTATACTTGCTTGCTGGGTGATTTGTAAACTATTGAAAACGTTGTACTAACTAGATAGTAATATTGATTAAATTTGGAGCACTATTTTTCAACAAAATAAGCCTAATGCTTTGTTGTTATGATATATTATATAATTTTCGACATTTAAATATAAGGTAAAGTATACACAATTTTGCATTTTTGTGAAAAGTTTTGAATTGAAATGAAAGCAAAAATTGAATGACACTCTTGAAGTACAATAATTGTTCGCTCTATTGTCTGAATTAATTTACAATTTCCTCCTAAGGCTTTTTAATTTTTTTTATAAGCGCTCGTAAATATCAGAAGTATCATAATTACGACTTTGACCAAAGGACTTTGATGAAAAATAATTGCAGAAAACAATTCTTAATGTTGCGAAAAAGTTTTCTTAATAAATCAGAGGAAAAAAAGTAAAGTTGTTACAGAGTCTGTGATGAATGTAAGGAATAATTAATAATTCCTCCTTGGAGTGGGGAATGTGAAGTTCGAAACAAAGAAAACTGCTCAGACCACTTTATGACATTTTACATTAATTTAATTAAGTTTATGGAGGCGTTTCCACCAGTTTTATTATACCAGTCTAAGCCTGCATCTTTATACGTATAATTTAATTAAAAAGAATTATGCCTCGACATGCGTTGCAATAGTATCTGCACTAAATTAGAATGCTGAGTACTTTTGGAATATCTCTGGTTTTTCTGGGAGAGGGGAGAAATATTCATGGCCATCTTTTCTCTGTTTATTAAGACAATAAATTGCATTCCGAAGGAATTGGCTATAAACATTTTTATCCCTGCGTTTTCCTTAAAACTCAATAACAATAAAAAATATAAGTAGCGAATATTCCTAGGTTTAACTAGAAGCACCTTATTAAATTATAGACAAAAACATTACGGAATTTAAAAACATTATTTCTTCAATTTTCTGTTACAAAATAACGCAAAGAGGACATTTATTATAGATATTAAACAAATGTTTCACTGTACTGTCCCGACTATGGCCAATGATCAACGATAGACAGCAGTTTTACCTATCTATCCCGGAAATTTTGCCTCCTTTTTGTAAGCAAACCCTTCTGGACTCTTGCTAAATCTATTGGGAATAATTTCTACAAGAGCCCGTTCCCACCTCCTGTTTCAGGACATGAAATTGTTTCTACCGCCCTAGGCAAGGCCGAACTTTTTGCTCGTTGTTCGCGCGGCAATTCTACTCTCAACTCACCTCCAAATGTTCAACCACCAACATTCCCCAATGTCGCGCTTAAAATGACGGATATCATTTTCAAAACTAAATAGGTACGAAAGATGCTTTCTTCTCTTAATGCCAGGAAAGCCTCTGGCCTTGACGAGATCACAGCAATTGTTCTCGAAAAATGCGCCCCCGAACTTGCTCCTGTCCTGACTCGTCTGTTTCAGACATTTTACAATATAGGCATATTCCCTAGCAACTGGAAAACTGCTCGAGTACAACCAGCCCCAAGAAAGGATCCAAAGCCCTTCCTAGCAACTACAGACCTATTTCTCTCCTTTCAGTCGTCTCTAAAGTGATGGAAAAGTGTATAAACACCGAATTACTAAAATTCCTTGAAAACACAGTCTAATCCACGACAGGCAGTATGGATTCCGTCAGCGCAGATCAACTGCCGACCTCTATTCCTTTGTCACCCATTCTTCGAACAAGTCTATGGAACTACACGGTGAATCCCAGATTGTCGCTCTAGACATATCCAAAGAATTCGACCAGGTCTGACACGCAGCGCTGCTTAATAAACTTCCGGCCTATGGCCTACCACAAAAACTCTGTACCTAGACAGCAAACTTCCTCTCCAATCGGAGCATTTCTGTTGTCGTGGATGGCCATTCCTCTAAACTATATCCAATTAATGCAGGAGTTCCTCAAGGTTCAGCTTTAGCCCCTACTTTGACCTGACCTGACCTGACTTAATACAAAATTAATAATTTTGGATTCAATCCTACGTATGATAATGGAAATCACCCTAATAAGAATAATATAACTATGCATACCACTCTATGATGGTAATCGGAATAATAATTAAATTAATATTTTTGAATACAACCTTACGTTAGATAATCGACATAACAAGGATGGTAATATAATAAATAAAATAATATTTTGATACACTCTATGTATCATAATCGAAATAACAATGATTAAAATAATATAATTATGTATACCATTCTAGGAGCGTAATATAATTTACATGATCTAACAATTTCTTCCTCCTTTCTGGTGATGGGTTGTATACGCCATTTCGTCTTCCTTTTGGTGCCTCTACTCCATGTTGTCTTGCGGTTGCTTCCCCTGCTGAATAAGTTGACGAACTGTCTCGGCTTTGCTTGCAGAGCTCTTCCCACTCCACAAAATCCAGCCACGCCGACCCTGAGTCGTTTTGGAGTGCTTTACCATTGACCCTTGACTGAACTTGACCACGCAGCGGCCATTGGTTGGTTGTTACTATGTGCCCTGCGTGTACTTTCTTCCTCTTGAACTTCCATCTAAACATGTGCTTTCATTGGCGAACATGCACCTTATACCCATATACCTTGTACTATTGCTCTGTTCGTGAGCCCTCCATTTTTACTGGATGGCCCTTGTATACTGTGTGGCCTCTGCCCATTTTTGCTTGTCCTTGCTTCCAACCTCCATACTTCACCCCAGTGTGTGTAAATATCTGGGTGGTTATACTTCTTACTGCTCTTACCTTATACCTCAACTGTTTCGTGGTTTCTTTCTTGGACGCATTGGTCAAACCATTAACTTTTACCCTTGATGTGGTCGCTGTTTGTTCCCCCCTTGGTTGACTCATCCAAAATTTGGGAATTTTCAGCTTGACAACCATTTTTGATTTGTTGCTGGACCATTTTCTATAAATTTCTTTATTTTCTATCTTCGTTTCTATAGGGATTTTTTCTATTTGTACTACTGCTTCTTGTAACTCTTTCTTCCCCTTTATCATTGATGCCTCAAAATTTGATAAATTGCTCTTTTTTCTTACATTAGTTTTCTTCGATGATGATTTGGCTCCAGATATGAGATTATCTGGATAATTTTTTAAATTAACTCTTTCCTGCTCGTCTTTGGCTTCTTTTATCATTGCTTAAATTTAAATTAAATATTTCTTGCTTGTTTTTGGCTTCTTCTACTTTTTTACTTAACTTTAAATTAAGTATTTCTTGCTTGTTTGTGGCTTCTTCTACTTCTGGTATCTCTTTACTTGAGTTTAAATTAAATATTTCTTGCTCGTTTTTGGCTTCTTTTACTTCTGGCATTTCTTTACTTAAATTTAAATTCACTCTTTCATAATTGCTTCTTGCTTCTTCAACTTCTGGTATTTCTTTACTTAAATTTAAATTAAATTTTTCCTGCTTGTCTTTTAACGCTGTTTTTGCGTAGAGGTCCTCAACTGTTGAATCTATTGCCTTCTGGACTTGTTCTTGGAATGCTGTCCGTTCCTTGAACTTGCCTGTAAATATTAGTAATTTGACTGCTGGAAACTGTGAATAGCGGTCTGTTTGTTTGTTAATTTCCCTTTTCAGCTTGACTATGGCGTTATTATACCATTGGTTTAGCGTCAAATAAGATTCATCCAGACTTTCTGATTCTGTTATTATTCTTATATCCATTATGTTGTCTTCAATTCTATCCCACTGCCTATCTAAATTTCCTATTATGATTTTATACTTGATCAGTATATCGCCGTCGTCAATTTTTTCTGCTTCTTCTAATTTCTACATAAATTGGTTTACCCGTAATTTTAGTTCTCTCGAACGTCTTGTGATTTTTTTTTGTTCCTCCATTGCTTCCTTAGTTTTATTTGATTTATTGTATATTTGCTTTATTGGAACTGACCTTCTTCTGGTACTGCCCTGGACGTTTTCTGTCCTGTATATTTGCTTTATTGGAACTGAACTTCTTCTGGTACTGCCCTGGACGTTTTCTGTCCTGTATATTTTCTTTATTGGAACTGACCTTCTTCTGGTACTGATTATTTTCACTAAAATAAAGGGTATTTGGAGACTTGGGTTAAAGGATATTTGATAAGGTTTAAGTGAGCACTGTATTTTCACTGGCACTGGTTCTTTTTCGTCGAAGGACTTATTCTTCGACTACCCTTGGCTTCGAAGGACCATGTTTAGGTTCTGCCCTCGAAGGACCATGTTTAAGGGAGCGTAGGATATTTGGAGGATAAAATTCCCGAACTAGGCACATATATAGACATAGGTAACAGAATAATGTAAACTATATAAAATCACAAAACTGAACAGTAATATTATTAATTAACAAACATTGAACTTACGTAGATTGTGACATGATGACTATTAATTCAACAATCTTTATGTTTACATAATTAAATTATAAGTATCGCGGCGTTATATCTGAAGCAATCTACAATTAAGCGTCTACATTGTAAAACAGTATTTAACTAACTGATTCCTTGCTTACTAAAATTGATCTCTCTTATATTTACAAAACAATAACACTTATGCGCTGACTGCAACATTTCTGTATATCTTGCAAATTTACATGTTTATTGTTTACCTACTGAATGTGATATTTTCAATGTCAATCGATTCAATGCTGACCTCTAATTAATTGCAATATTTACAATCCTTGCTTAAAGAATTAAACTGAACTACTATTAACTATTATTTTGGTGTTTTTAACAATTATGTTTGTACGTTTATTACGGCCCTTCTGGAGACATATCCTGTTCTCTGAACAGCCTCTTTGCTAGACTTTATAATGAACTTTCCCTAAATTATCGTTTTTCTAAATTTAATGGCATAATTTTTTGTCACATTAAATATTTGATAACTTGAGGTTGACGTTGAAGAAACAAAACAGAAAGAAACCTAACGTAAACATTAAGTCAGTTACGTTGTAGGTTCAGGGTATCTCTTTTTATCTCGCCGAGTTATAGACGCACAATATACGATTTTAAACTTTGAAAAAGCATAATTTGGTTTTAAGTCTCTATCAATCTCTCAGTGCATATAGGGACTTGACTAATATCATTAAAAGACATGATTTATAAGACAGGAATGACATGTAATAAAGACACTATAATCGTCACAGAAATAATCGGCTGAAATCCAGGGCATTTTATGACCTCGAGCCCTACAAGAAGGCAACACTCTACATAAATCACTGATCTAATTAATAATCACCTTACACACTACACGACCATTATTAATTAGTTCGCTCAAAAACAAATGAGTGTGCATTATTCACAAGGCCTACTGCCTGTGTCTATCTCTGCCTTCTTTCACGACATGGCAGAATAAACAATAAATAATGCTGTGATATTGTGTGATCGTGATCAGGGAACATTTTTCTGTGGCTTCGCGAACGGTTCGGAGGTTATTAATTGTGTTCTACATTCTTTACGTGCCCGGTTTGATATGACATAGAAAATATAGCGCGGGATAGACTGAAAATATCCCTGGAAATATCACTGTTAAAGATCAAAGCACACAATTAAAATACAAAGCACCCTAAACAAATGTTTCATTTGAATTGTTTTGTCGCTGCGTCATGAATTATTCGAAAGGTGCCTAGTTGATTTAATTGTGAGCTGTTTATATCTCAATTTTTCTGAATAATTCTGATCTTTTATAGTAATCTTAATTTTATATAATAATAATAGTAATAACAAGCCTTTATTTGAGACATCAGTATACAGTAATGATACAAAAAAAATCCTAACCCTACAAACAAAAGCTACCCACAAATTAAGTGGTCTTGCCACTTGTGTTAGTATTAGTAGTAGCAGTGGTGGGAAGGCCAACGCCATGCAAGTAGGTCACCATGGGCATTTTTTGCCAACCCCAGCAACCAAAAGCCTCGCATTCGCACAGGTAGTGGCAGGACGTTTCCTCATCCTCGCCGCATTCCTGGAAAATGGGATCCCTCTCTACGCCTATCAATGTGAGGTGTCTTCTAAGGGCGCAGTGGCCTGTGAGCACCCCAAGGATGCGGCGAATCATAGGTCGACTCCTTCCGAGTAACCAGACAGCTTTGTCTCTCTCCTGCCCCTCCACGAAATCCCTCGCCTGCCTGCAGCCACCAACCGACCCCCAGTGCCTCTTCATTGCTTCCTCGGTCCACCTGTCTAAGGCGACAGAGACCGTCTTCCTACTTATACCCATCGCCGGCTCCGGGCCACAGAACGGCAGCCGGGAACCGAGCCTTGCGAGATTATTCGCCACCTCATTGCCCGCCAGGCCACAGTGTCCCGGAACCCACACTACTTGTACATCCTTTGTCCTGGCTAGTCCCCTGAGGGCGTCAGCGCACTCCTGAACTAGTGTAGACCTGATTTGGTCGCGCCGACTGCCCGGAGGACTGCCTGGCTATCCGAGCAGCCACTTGTGTTTGTTTCGGGTCTAACAATATATAACATATGACACGTAAACCACATAATAAGATATCTACACCTACAAAGTACTTATAACTATTCAACTAAAATATAACCATACAATACATGTTGCATAATAATATATAACATATGACACGTAAACCACGTAAACATAAGATATCTGCACCTATAAAGTACTTATAACTATTTAACTAGAATATAAATATCCAATACACACACTCACACACACGCAACAACAGAACGCCACATCCACTCTCAAGCTTGCACTCAAAATCATCCGTACTTCATCTTGCACTTACAGGAAAACACTTATTCTCACACTTAACATTCATTATATCATTTATTACAGCCCTTGGTGTACTAAATGAAAACATCTTCCATCTATTTTTAAAAATTCGTAAACGTGGGCTTTGTTTCATCTGGAAACGAATTATAAGATTTGACACTAAGATCTTTGACCAATAGCTTTGCTTATTTTAGGAACAGTGATACCTCTTTTGTCACGCATGTTGTAGGAATCAGTCTTTGGTCCATGAACAATTTGGTACTGATGACAAAACGTCACCGAAATTATCCAAGCTGGCATATAACTATTTATTTCACGTACACAGAAAACCTATTCAGCCTCTCAAAAGCACTGGTTCTCTAAATCCTGTGACAAGGCCAGACTTGAAAAGGCCAAAGCTCACAAAACGCTTCTACACAATCACAGTGAAGAAAACCGTCAAGCATTTAACGACGCAAGAAAGCGCTATGTCCGCATTCTTTCCGAGGCAAAAACTCGTTTAATAACCACATCAAAAACAAAGTCCCCTCAAGCTCCAACGGCAGCAACCCCTTCTGGACTCTTACTAAATCTATTGGGAATAATTTCTGCAAGAGCGCGTTCCCACCTATTGTTTCAGGGGATGAAATTATTTCTATCGCCCTGGGCAAGGCTGAAATTTTTACCTCGTTGTTCGCCGACAATTATACTCTCAACCCACCTCCAAATGTTCAACCAATAACAGAGTCCCCAATGTCGCGCATAAAATGATATGGATATCATTTTCAAAACTTAAAAGGTACGAAAGATACTCTCTTCTCTTAATACCAGGAAAGCCTCTGGCCTTGACGAGATCCCAGCAATTGTTCTCAAAAAATGCGCACCAGAACTTTCTCCTGTCCTGAATCGTCTGTTTCAGACATCTTACAATAGAGGCATATTCCCTAGTAACTGGAAAACTGCTCGAGTACAACCCGTCCCCAAGAAATGATCCAAAGCGCTTCCTAGCAACAACAGGCCTATTTATCTCCTTTCAGTCGTCTCTAAAGTGATGGAAAATTATATAAACACCGAACTACTAAAATTTCTTGACAAACACAGTCTAATCCACGACAGGCACTATGGATTCCGTCAGCGCAGATCAACTGCCAACCTCCTTTCCTTTGTCACCCATTCCTGGAACAAGTCTATGCAACTACACGGTAAATCCCAGACTGTCGCTCTACACATATCCAAAGCATTCGAGCAGGTCTGGCACGCAGCGCTGCTTACTAAACTTCCGGCCTATGGCCTACCGCCAAAACTTTGTACCTGGACAGCAAATTTCCTCTCCAACCTGAGAATTTCTGTTGTCGTGGATGGCCACTCCTCTAAACTGTATCCAACTAATGCAGGAGTCTCTCAATGTTCCGCTTTAGCCCCTACTTTGTTTCTTCTCCACATCCAACCCAGTTCACAGTTACGCGGACGACAGCCCCTCCACTCAAATATACAATATTCTAAGCTTCTCTTTAGCCCAATTAGACGAGGATCGCAGACTCATGGAGGGTTCTGTCTCTGTGGATCTCCAAAAAATATTAGACTGGGGAAGTAGAAGTCTTGTACAATTCAACTCCACTAAATATCAGTCTTGCTTTTTATTTCATAAGATTTACACCAGCCCTACATCCATCACAATGAACGACCAAGTTACTCAAAGTAATGAGTCATTTTCACTTGTTGGCATTTCTGTGCATCGAAATCTCAATTGGCACCAACATGTCACATCAATTGCAGAAGCGGCTGCTAGGAAATTATATACTTAATAAGGCCAAACCTCGAATACTGCTCCCACATCTGGGGTGCCGCTGCCGCTTCTACACTCGCTATCTTGGACTCCATTCAGAAGAGAGCTATACGTCTCATCGGTGACCCTACCCTCATCCAAAGGCTGCCATCCTTTGCCCACCGACGTGCCGTTGGTGACCTATCTCTCTCTCTCTCTTATAGATATCTGCACGGGCACTGCTCAGAGGAGCTTTCTTCTATAGTTCCCCCACCTGCTGCCCCCAACAGATCTACCAGGGAAACAGAGCGAATGCACCCTTTTACTGTCCAGGTCATCAGACATAGAACATCTTCTTATGTCCACTCTTTTGTCCCGAGAACTTTCAAATTGTGAAATTCCTTGCCGGTACATGTTTTTCCTTCTCCTCCGAACCTCCAAGCCTTCAAGTCCAGAATTAACAAGTTGCCTCTTTTCTCCTTGTTAACACCAACGGTACGATAATATTTAGGCTGTAGGCCCTTGTGGTGTGTTGTTGAAATATATATTAAAAGAAACACAAATACAGGAGATATAACTGCCTTGGATCGAAGAGTCCAGCATTTCGATAGAGCGAGTCAGAAGGATAAGTCCTTACTTCCTTTAAAATACATCCATTGAACGCAGATCCTGTTCAGTCTTTACTTTAAGCTCGCACCAATTACTTGCACTCACAATAAGTGCTGTATCATCTGCAAAGCTTATCAATTTTCCATTTATTTTTAGATTAAATATGGAGTTCACATACAATACAAACAATATAGGTCCGAGCACCGTTCCCTGTGGAACTCCGTATTTAAGAGCCCTGACATCACTGTAACACTCATCATTTCCTACAGATTGTTTTCAGTCTGATAGATAGCTCAGGATGAGCTCCAAAGGTCGGCTTCTTATGCCCATGTTTTCCAAAGTTTGAAAAAGTAAAGGATGACTGACAGTATCAAAGGCTTTTGCCAAATCCAAAAATACACAGAGTGATGGTTTTGCTACATTTTTGCTTTAGTTGTTGGGTCAAATAGAAGAGCGGCTTGCCGGACTCTGCCTAATAAACCTTTTTTTAAACTATTTGTTTTTTCAGACATTTAGGTGCAACCGGGTTATTTTGACTTCGTATGTAAATTTCGATATGCCGTTATTAAAATTAAATTAAGATCAAAAGAAACAACAAAGTTTTCACATGGCAACAGGTTTTGCACGGTCAAGTTAATTTTCCTTTTTACGTAAACTTGTAGTCGTGTACTTGTTTCAGATTATGTAATGCACTATATCATTAAGTAATAAATGTTTCATATTTAGCATATATTTTGTTAATATTTAACTTATTTGCCATTACCTAAAACTTATAATTGTGACATTCAATATAATGAAGTGTTACTTGGTTTATATTTATTAAAGCTAAATCATTTACTTATATACATTCTAAAGATTGGCACAGGTCTAATATAAGAGCAAGTTCTGTTATCAGGCATCTCCAACATGTCTCACTGCAATTGCAAGTCTCTTCTCCATTCCCACCATCCTCTTCACCTCCTATAGATCCCCTCATTCAGCTAGCAGTCTCTCTTAATGCATATTGTAGATGTGGAGATATCACCAGGACATCGTCTAATGTACTATGTGTGTATATGGACATATTTTATTAAAACTGTTGCTAATCACCAGCAGATAAGTAAAACCTCCTTTAATTATACACTGGAAACATCCTCTAGCACTTCTGCAGTACACTGGCAAGCCCTTATCTCATGTCTTGTTCCATCATTAATCAGTACATCCAACATCCCATGCAGACCAGGATGTTGCACTCTCTAACACTTGCAGTTACCAGATATATATGTGGATGCAGTATTCCAAAAGTGTCTAGCTTTGAAACCATCATTATCACAGTCGAAACGCGACGTTGCTTGTCATCTCAATAATGAGTTTTTGCATTCGAAAGTTTCTTCATAAACACTTAATCAACTAGGTCAGGACTTTTAGAACCTTTCCTCTTTATCTGCTTTTTGCCTTAAAAGCAAGTATATATCCTTAAATGTCACTGCTAGAAAATTACTTAAAAAATAATGACATCAATTAATAAAAATGTATAAAAGAGGTGAGATACTTGCTGGCAATTTATATTTAAATTTCAAGTTTATTTCAATACCTACATAATTCTCATCCACTTAATAATGTGATTTGGTTGCAATAAGATGACCTCCACAATATGCTGCTGTTGTAAGGCAATTTTTAAATTTATTTGTTATTATATTTATTTATTAAGATAATACAAAGGGTGTAGCCTATATTGTAAAACAAAAAGTGCAGCACTCAATATCCAGAACGTGTATAATACATTGCAAATTCAATTCTTGCGATGAGCGTCCAATCTCTTGAATATACCGATATTTGAGGAAGCGACGATACTATCAGGCGAACTGTTCCACATATCAAATGCACGGTTTGTGGTGCAGAAAGGTTCCTTTTCCAACTTGAGAGAATGTCCCTGCAGTCTAGAGTCATCACTAAGAAGCACCAATGTTTCACACGGAGGTGGACACAGACCATGAGCCACTTTGTAAAAATAAATCAGGTCACATCTCGATCGCCTCTCCTGCACGGTTGTAAGTCTGAGGCACTTACGGAGTTCTTCATTGGTTTAGTGCCGAAGCTGCAGAGGCCATCTGGACGCAGCACGTTGGGTTTTCTCCAGCAAGTTGCAGTCTTTGACAAGTACAGGTGACCACGCAGGGATTCCATACTCCAAATGTGTTCAAATGTATGTTGTATAAAGTTTTCTGGCAAGAACAAGGGTATGTCTTCAAATGGCTCTCTTCAACAAATACATTATCCTGTTGGCTTTCTTAGCCGCCGACATAGCTTGGGCTGATCAGGAGAAATCTGACGTCACAATGACTCCAAGTGGCATATTCCACACCGAACACCAATACATTACTGTGTTTAGATCCGTCTGAACGCTGTTATTAGCCAATAGAGGGCATCCATATATTTTGCAGTCACCCGCATAGGCATTATGGGGAGAAGTGAGACAACATAATAGATCTGCTGTATGGACGATGAATAGTACAGCGCCAAGAACAGATCGCTAGGGCACACCGCTACTAACAGGAGTTGATCTGGAGAATGATGAACCGACTCGTACTGAGAAACTTCTGCCAGTCAGGAAGCTCTGGATCGACAACAACAGTTTCCCCCAATACCAATGTGTTACAGCTTCAGTAACAATAGGCTATGGCACCTTATCAAAAGCTTTGCTAAAGTCTAGGTAAATGACATCCACAGGTAACTTCTGATCGACCAAGCAAGTCCCTTGGTTAGCAGCTGAGAGCTGGTTGGTCACCACAAATCTGTGTGCCTGGTATTATGTCATTATCGATTAGAAAAGAAGAAGATATTTTACCACAATGCGTTCCATTAGTCTGCATGCAATACATGTAAGGCTGATTGGTCTGTAATTAATTGGATCTGTAATTAATTGGATCTGTTTTGTCTCCTTTTTAAATATAGCTCTTGCCATCGCCTTAAGCCAGTCCTGTGGTAATATACCATGATTCAATGATGAGTTAAAAATTATCGACAGAGGAATACACGATTCCGAGGCACGCGTCTTCAATATTCTTGCAGAGGTACCGTCGGGACTGGGAGAGGACTCAATGTTTAAGGATTTCAGTTCGTTTTCTACTATGTAGCCCAGGTCCAATCCGGGTTAATGGTCAACAAATTAGAGACAAGCTGAAATTTGGTACAGTGCTTTGTTTTGAAGTGATAAACATACCCTGAAACCCCAGCGGTAAAATGTTGAGCCCGTCCCCCCAAAATAGCCCCCCAAATGGGGTAAAATTATTCTTTTTTTACTTTTTTCTTTATATCTTGAAAACAAAGCATTGTAGGAAAAAATGGCAAGAGAGGAAAGCTGAAGAGCTGAAAATTTTCTAGCGAAAATATCTACTTTAATTTTTTTTAAAGTTAGCAGTGGCGGAGCTGTGAATTTTTCAATTGGGAGTATTTTTCTGAATATTCCGAATAGGTGCTAAATAATGTATTTTTGGCTAGATTACTTCAATAAAATACATATAAATTAATTTTAAGGTAACATGTAATAACACAGTGCAGTACTATGGGGTTTTTGGGGCGTAAATTTCGGGGGGTAATATGTAGTGGATATAATAACAAAGATTAAATAAACCAAAATACTTTATTACTAGAAGTCTAATTAAAGAAAAGTTAACTTATCTAAAGATCTTCTTGTTCATCTATATCAATATTTACAGTCCGGTTTAGACAGGTAATTCCGTTAGATTCGCCACATGCCATAGTGCACTTCAGGCCCATTCGTTTGCACGTACATGCTTTTTTACACCCTCCTGATGAACAATTGCAATACATTTTCTCTAGAACCCATGTAGGGGCAATGCTTTGGTCGGAATGAATTGGCTGCAACTCTTGATTTCTTAGACTCCAACCCCAGTCTTGTGATGGTAATGATTATTTAACCACGCTTGTACCTGAAAATTGAAGAGAATTTGATAAAAAGTTTTACTTGCATGATAAATCTGACTTACCTGATGGAAAACTATAAATCCGTGATGCTTTTCGTTATTTGAGGTAGGTGGTAATGAAGCCAAGTTAAAATCACCACTAAGGCTTTGTTTAGCTACGTACTGCTGGTAAAGCATGTATGCAACTATGCAAATCTGAATTTCTTGATTTTTTAACATATGCTGCTATGAAAAATTGTGAAGTAACTGTTTCTAATTTGTCCTTTGAAGCCTGAGGGTTATAAAATTCTTTTAACAGCGTATATAGCTTTTTAGTCTGGGTAATTTTTCTGTAATCTTCCGGATCCATACTATTTTTACAAGCTATCATATTTTGAACATATAAATGAATACTTTTTGCATAAGGCAAATGTCCTGCGGCATGGAAATAGGGTAGCATGAAATTGGCGCAATATAGGTGTAAATCCCAGTCGGCAGTTCTATCTGTTTTAATTGTCATGGCAACAGCCAATGGTTACTTAGCAACCACGTCGATCAGAGCCGTCGTGAGTTTCATCTTCGTTACAAACTTCAAGGAAGCAGATAACTATTATTTTCGGGGAGCGGTAAATATTCGTTCGATCTCGCGACGGATTATAGCCAGAAGGGGAAAGGGGAGTTATTGAACTTTGTTATTTTCATCAAGAAAGATTTACACAACCCGACAAATCCCCTTTGTGTGCCTCTGTATAATCTTTTTTTTGATAATATTGATTTATCCATGATTATTTGGTACTTTAACTACCCCTTACTATAAAATATTTAACTGTTAAAAAACCTAAATTTAAAAATCCATAACTCCGCCACTGCTAAAACAAAAATTTTTGGAGTAGACTCCTTTGACGGAAAATTTTCAGGTCTTAAACTTTTCCCTCTTAGTATTTTTTCCTACATTGCTTCGTTTTCGAGTTAAAAAGGAAAAAGTAAACAAGGCCAATTTTACCCCCTTTGTTGGGTTGTTTTGGGGCGACGGGCTCAACGTATCACCGCTGGGGTTTTAGGGTATATTAAGCACTTCAAAACCAAACACCACACCAAATTTCAGCTTGTCTCTAATTTGTTGAGCATTGCCCATATAAAACGGTAAATCGACCCTGGGCTATTGGTCACTGATATTGTAACCTCCGAATGAAACGGTAGATGCAATGCTAGGACTGACACAGGTATATATACTACTAACATGGTTTGCCAATTCGTTCGCCGAAGTTTGTGTGTCAGGAGATAAGGTACCATCATGGTTTTTAACGAGAGGTGCAGAAACGGAAGAAGACATATTTTTACGAATATAGGCGAAGAGAGCTTTGGGTTTGGTAGTTAAATTGTTTGCATATGATACTCTGGCATGCCTTATCTTTCTTTTAATATCTGCTGAAGTATTACATTGGGCAGTGTAATCTGCATCACTGCCTGAGCATTCAAACCGTTTGCATAATCGTCGCTTATGCTGTATCAGGGTAATTATATCCCCTGTGACCCAAGGCTTCAAATAGTTCTGTTGTCTTATATAGGTGTGAGTGCATGAGTCAACATAAAAATTTAATGTATATGTAAAATAGTCCCACTGTTTATTTGTATTTTTCAAGTTGAGGTTCCAATCATGATTACAAGCAGCTCCCGAAGAGAATCATAGTGAATCTTCCTGTATGTATGTTAGGAACTACTGCTGTGATGGCTTTTCAAAATCTGAATTGTTGAGACAATAGTGGAATGATCCGAGATCCCAATAGGCGGATGATGTTCAACAGATGAAAATAGGTTTTCGTCGGTTGTTAAAATAAGGTCGAGCAGCGAAGGGTTGTGGTTGCTTCTAAATTGAGTAGGTTCTGAGACAAGCTGGGAAAAGTTATATTCCAAGAGCAAACGATGAAGTGCGTTTCTGAAGATTTACTGTTGTGATGAGAGAATGCCAACCAGTCAACCTCGGGCATGTTAAAATCCCCATATATTACCAAGTTACTTAGTGATGAGTCGGTTGCTGTGATTCTAACAAGCTCTATGTCATTTACAAAGGTTGTAGTAGGGGGTCTGTAGACGGCAGCAATGTGAAACGTGAATCAAGTACTAGCCAACCTGAGCCATATAGATTCAACTTCAGGAACAGAAACATCAAGTCGTGTCACAGTGTATTCTGTAGGTATGTATGTACTGTATTTTAAATACAAATTTCCCAAATAGATGGTCTAGGAGGAGAGGATATATAGAGTGTCTACCCAGATCATCAGGCATAAATCCCCAGGATTTCTTCCTGTGGGATACTTAGAAATTAAAAGTTTATATGAATCGACCAAACAATCTGGAGGAATTACAACAGAGGACCCGTCAAGAAATTGGTGTTTTCCGCAAGTTTGTTCAAGAAGAATTGTTCTGTGGTGTCAGAAATGTCTAGAAGTAACCGAACGAAGATATACACGCAAAATAATAGACTTGCGTATATCTTATCACCTGAGCAAACAGCCGAATGCAGCACCGGCGTAATATTTGCTAAGCTTGAAAAGCTTCAGAGTTTTATACAACTGGTTGGTAGATGGCGCAGTAGGCATGCGGAACATTAGCTGCGCCAAATTACCTTGAATTACCTTACTTTGATTTTTCCTTTATCTGACCTTGATTGCATTTACTTAAATCACTATTTAGCTATTTTGCAAATATTAGGACGTCACCTAGTGCCTGTTTCGATGATAAGGGAAGTAAGTAAGAGTATTTGAGATGATTTACCTAGTAAATGAACTTTTTGTGTTTATAAACTATTCTCATAAAACAGTTCGTTTCCCATGTTGAATTTAGCGATTCCCAATTTGATATCGTTCGAGTAACAGTATTAAATTACGCATCTCGCCCGCTTTAACGATTCGAACCGCTGAATAAACTTGGAACTATTTGTCTTCCAGAAACGAATACATTACAATCCAGTTTCCCATAATTCTCGATCTCGTTAAAACTTATTTACTAAAACGCATTGTAAATTGATTCGTTAAGAAAATCAATTAAAATAAATTAACGTTAAAACTAGTCCCAGTAGTCTCTCTATCTCTACAAGAGAGACTATGGCCAGAGAACACAGCACAAACTATACTGTGTTCTCTATGCTCTCTCTCTCTCCCTCTCTCTCTCTCTCTCTCTCTCTCTCTCTCTCTCTCTCTCTCTCTCTCTCTCTCTGAGTAATGGAATCCTAGTTCTGAAGGGATTCCAGAGGCGTATCCGATTTGAACAGTTTCATCAAACTAGTTCAAAGCTATTTTGATCTAGGAAATAAAACGATACTGTCTACTTAAGCTAAACGAAATTACTTGACAGACGGAGAAATGTTTAATTGGAGGTTTTGCCTTGGCAAAAATTATCAATCAGTAATCCTCATATTTAAAATAATATGCCACCTCTTATATCCATAATTGTTGTCTAAGTGAAGATTGGAACCTGTGATAAGCACTGATAAGTACACTTGGAGAACCCAAATCACCACAACACATTTTAAAAGACCTGACGATCGTTTCACTAACCAAGTTAGCGTCATCAGAGGATGAAACATTCTAAATACTTAAAAAACTAACATCAACTTATATACCGGATCTTAGGTAAAGAGATCGAACTGAGATGGGAAACTAGCCGCAGGCAAATTTCACAGTGTATCGTATTTTTATTGCCGGACAAGGTCTTTGCGCTGTCCCTACTACTTTATCTAAAAAGTGTCCATCTGTAATAGTTTTGAGAAGGTTCAACGACAGCTAAATTAACATCGATTCCTTTGGCGGCAATATCTCTAACTTATGTTATCTTTAGAGCGTGCCGAAAACGTGGGAATTTTATTTAACAAAGCAATCGATCAGGTGACTCGTAATTGGCGGTGGTGAAGCGTTCATACAATTTTTGTTGTAACTATATTTCGCAATATATACGCTCTCGAACCCGTTTAGTTGTCCTGGTTTTCTAATATTAATTTCAGATTATCTTTATCAACGTGATGATTATTATCCCAAATGTGTCGGGCGACGGCAGACTTATCTACAGTACCGTAACGTAATTGGGATAAGTGTTTTTTGAATCTAATTCGAATCGATATTTTTGTTTGTCCGACGTATTTAAGATTACAATCTTTACAATATATTTCATAAATTCCCGACATTTTGTCCGCGCTATCCTTGTCTTTTGGGTTACCTAGCACGCTTTTTAAGGTATTTGTTGTTGAAAATGTTAACTGTAAGTTGACTTTTTAAAAAATGCTGTCTAGACCCCTCGTGACTCTTGGTTCAGATGGTAAGCAAACAAAGTTTTTTTCCGATTTTTCTCTTCTGAACGTCGTTGATTCCGTCAACATTTGCTTTGTTTTCTGTTTGTTGATTACTTTTTTCACTACGCAAGCAGTGTATCTGTTATATTCGGCCACGTTCTTAATATAATTTAATTCTTTGGTATATCTACTTTTGTTTAAAGGAAAATGAATTAACCGATTTACTAAAAAATTCAGACTTGCCATTTTTTGTGCGTACGTATGATGTGAGTCGTTCGGGATGTAGCTTAGAGTAGTGGTTTCTTTTCTATAGACAGCGAATTCTAAAGTGTCTTTATTTTTTATAACTAGTACATCTAGAAAGGGTAATTTATTATTAATTTCTAATTCGTGGGTAAATTTTATAGAGTCAAATTTATTGTATAATTTAGCAATAAAATCTTCTATTCTGCAAATGTTTGTGTTAAACACCGCGAAAATTAAATCAACGTAACGACACCAAACTCTATGAAAATAACCACTTTTACTTTCAAGATCTGTTTCAAATCTGCTCATGAAAAGGTCTGCAATAAATGGCGATAGCAGATTGCCCATTGCCGTGCCTTAGGTATGTTGAAAAAATTCATTGTTGAATTGAAAAATATTTTGTGTGATGCAAAGGCTTGTTAAAGTTAAATACTCTTTGCAGGCATTTTCATTTATGTTATTCATTTTTAGCAACTGCTCTAAATATGTTAAAGTTTGCTCCGTGGGAACGCTAGGAAACAATGAGGTTACATCGAATGAAATTAAAACCTCGCCTTCAGTCAATTTAACCTCCTTGATTTTATTAATAAATTCAAGTGAATTTGTTACTAAAAAACTTTTCTGTTCGTCAGGCAAGCCTTTAAACTCATCTGTCAACCACTTAGCTAAATTATAAGTCGGGGAATCTATAGCCGAAATAATAGGTCTAATTGAATTTCCCAGTTTATGAATTTTTGGGAGACCGTACTTCTTGGGAACTTTCGGATTAGAAACATGTAACTTTCTTCCTAAGTCTTTTGATATGAGGTTGTGACTACTTTTTATACTATTTTTAACGTCCGAAATCATTTTTGGTAGCGGGTTTTTATTTAGTTTTTTTTATACGGTCCTTTCAACAACAAATACCTTAAAAAACATGCTAGGTAACCCAAAAGACAAGGATAGCGCGGACAAAACGTCGGGAATTTATGAAATAAGTTGTAAAGATTGTAATCTTAAATACGTCGGACAAACAAAAAGATCGATTGGAATTAGATTGAAAGAACACTTATCCCAATTACGTTACGGTACTGTAGATAAGTCTGCCGTCGCCCGACACATTTGGGATAATAATCATCACGTTGATAAAGATAATCTGAAATTAATAAAACATGTTAGAAAACCAGGACTACTAAACGGGTTCGAGAGCGTATATATTGCGAAATATAGTTACAACAAAAACTGTATGAACGCTTCACCACCGCCAATTACGAGTCACCTGATCGATTGCTTTGTTAAATAAAATTCCCACGTTTTCGGCACGCTCTAAAGATAACATAAGTTACAGTTATTGCCGCCAAAGGAATCGATGTTAATTTAGCTGTCGTTAAACCTTCTTAAAACTATTACAGATGGACACTTTTTAGATAAAGTAGTAGGGACAGCGCAAAGACCTTGTCCGGCAATAAAAATACGATACACTGTGAAATTTGCCTGCGACTAGTTTCCCATCTCAGTTCGATCTCTTTACCTAAGATCCGGTATATAAGTTGATGTTAGTTTTTTAAGTATTTAGAATGTTTCATCCTCTGATGACGCTAACTTGGTTAGTGAAATGATCGTCAGGTCTTTTAAAATGTGTTATGGTGATTTAGGTTCTCCAAGTGTACTTATCATAATTGTTGTATTGTATTTTGTTTCTTTAACGTTGATCTATTTACGCGACTATAGCGAATTACAGGGAACAGTTTCATTACATTGTCTTGAAAAATGTTCCAAGAACAGAAGTTGCAGTTGTAACACTATGCCACAATGTTATCAGTATGTACTGAAAAAGTGAAATCATACTTCTACTGGTCTTCAAATCTATAACATTTGGCTGCAGAGGTGCACGTTTTTACAACTAGACCACCGAGGCTGCTATATGAGTCGTGAATGTAATTTTTGTATCGGTCTGATTGGATATCATGATACTGATGTTTTTTCAAAATCTTCTGTACAGCACTTTTTGATTTCTTTTTGATTCTATTCTGATGCAATACTCTCTGCAAATGCTCTTTATTTGTCCCATCACATTAATTTTATATGTGTTTTTTTTTTAATTCCCATTAAGTGTTTGCTTAGACAAGTGAATTAAGGCCTGTGTGTCTCCTGCCTTTTATAATATGCAGCCATATAATTTCTATATTTCCGGATACTGTACATATCTATTTTTTTGAATAAGTATGTTGTCATTATTACAGACAGTTCACTACAACCAAAGTTTTCTATCCCTACATTACACCTATACTAGCTCGGATTCTCTCAATACGATACTATTGATTTTCCTAAGGTGTTAAATTATTTTCATTGTGCGCGTATGAAATTCAGC
This sequence comes from Tillus elongatus, assembly GCA_964006375.1. NCBI lineage: Eukaryota > Metazoa > Arthropoda > Insecta > Coleoptera > Cleridae > Tillus > Tillus elongatus. Next base: position 164,401,840 of record OZ023265.1, read on the forward strand.
ACTTATCGGCAGTCAATTAAGTCGCGTGAGTCATGTGTGATACAGCGTTGAATACCTGGTTTTTTACACTATCTAATAATATAAAAATCAAATAATAGGAAAAGCAAAAGTTGGCCATGAAAACTTAACATCTAGTAGGCCTAAATAAATCCTGACCTACACGTTTGATAGCTGGTAGCTCTTTCATTTGATAATAAAGAAGATATAAGAAAACCAAAATATGCAACTTTTCAGTTTTTTCAGGATATCTCAACAGCGATAAAAGCGATCAAATATATTTGTGTAGAGCCTATGAATAAGCGTAAAACGGTGCACGTTTTTTGTAATATAAGCAACGCTGCATCTCTCATGGTTTGGCTGGCCAGTTGTGAGGGTCAGATTTTTCCATGGAAAATTGCAAACCTTCCTCTCGAAAATGCTTCATTGAAGCTCGTCAATATGTTTTTACTCAATTTAACTTGTATATTGCCATCAAATCACAGATGCAATCTTCGAAAATTCAGTTTTCTTGAATAATTGCAATCCAAGTTTTTCCGGATTTAAATTTAACAGAATTTATAAGATGCAGCGAATTATATTTTTTGTTGTTAGAAAGGGAGATCATTATGCCGTATAATGTTAAATTTAGTCTTTGTCCTTCTAACAGTATGTCACAGGATTTCACTTTTCATACCGAGTGACAGGAAAACATCAGATGCTTTCGAAGAAAATCTCTCTCTCTCTCTCTGTGTGTGTGTGTGTGTGTGTGTGTGTGTGTGTGTGTGTGCGTGGGCGCGTGCGTGTGTGTACAGTGATGACATTGGAAGGTTATCCATCGGCCGCAGATTAAATTTAGCATAAATAAGTTTAAACGGGTCCAATAATATTATTATAAAAGTCTGTGGCTGACGGATAAGCTCTCAATCCCTATCATTTCTCTGAACACACACAGAGATAAAGTAAGTCGCACATGTATTAGAAAGCCTATGAAAATTCGCTACTATAAGACACTTGCTGCGTCCCGACGTTGTTGATGTCTTTTGTTTGTTTATACTGACTATTGCGTTTGCCGCTCTATCTTTATTATTTTTATTTTTTATTTTTTTACCTAACGTCGGCCATTTACCTGACTATGGCCAATCAATGACGTCAGAGAGCAGTTTAACCTCACTATTCTGGAAATTTTGCCGAACCCCTGCCTTTCTGTAAGGAGGGTATGGATCTTGAACGTGCCCAACATCGCATGGACACGGGACCGACGGATTTAGGCTCCCCTCCGTATGTCGGAACGTGTAAACATTCAACTTGCTCAAATTCAATGCCAGAACCACGGTTGATGTAAATTTATTACAGTATGTACTGAAAAAATGAAAGGGAAATCCTGGGAATCGACCCCAGCACCCTTCGGTTCAGAGGCACAACTCAACTCAACTCAATAAACTTTATTTACAATAATAATATTTACAAAAATAGATGCATATTCTTGCTACAGGTTATAAAATCGCATCAATGTGAGACTCCTATAAGTAATATATTTCCAGTGTACAATTTACTACTGTGTATACAATTTATACTTATAAAAGTTTGGACGCAGCAAGTGCGCTATGGAAGTGAATTTTCATAAAAATGTTTTTAATAGTAAATATGTCACTAATGCAAGCAGGCATTAATCTGGTTCCCGGTATAACCTATATAGTAGAAACAATGTACCATATGTTATCAAAATTACTTATTATTTGACAATGTACAAAAATTTTACGAAAATAAGCTTAAAATGTTTCCGAGAAAACTGGTTTCCTATCTAACAAACCTTATGTTAATAGGAAATTGAGTTATTGAAATTTGAAGGATTTAATGAAAATTCGCTACCAAAACGTACTTACTGCGTCTCGATTTTTTTTCTTACAAACATGCATCATATTTCGATAAAAAATACAAAAATGCAATAATATAAGGGTGTTTGAAAAAAACAATTGTAGGGAACACCAACGACTTATGGACCACCCTGTGATTGTCAAAATATTTTTGCAAGATGCAGCTTGAGATACGCTATAATTAACGTATAACATTTTTTCTTGTATCTTGTATAATAACAATTATAATGAGCAGTTACCGTGGAAATGTATATATGTACAGATAAAAACTGAATGTAAACCCGGATATGGATTTTAGTGAGCCTAGTGCGCACTCATTGAAAAAATCTTTTTAAAATTCAAAAGTCGCTTTCTCATTAATGAAATGAATTTTCTGTAAACATTTTAGTAAAATGAAGGACAATGGCGGTTGAAGCCGAAACTTAAGGGTTTACAGAACACTCTTCTTGGAACATTTTCTTTATATAGTGCGTATTTGTTTCAGGTTATTTGCCTACATGTTGCGAATTTTGACGTTACTAATCGCACTTTGACGTTTTAAGGAGAACCCCAATTTTTTTTCTTTAAATGCCTGTTACTTTTTTTTTCTTTCAACTTACAGACCTAAATTCGTACGTGGGTCACTATTTATAATACAAACACGCGTACCAAACTTGGTTGCCCTTACTTTGTAATCTCCGGAGATATGATTTTTTTCAGAAAGAAAATACAAAATTTTCCGGGAAAAGTTGGGACTATTTTTCGGGCTAACGAACTTATCCAAGCCACTTGCAAAAGGAAGGTACTCATCAAATTTGATCAAAATCAGAATTAGTTTCATTAGTAATAAAAAATTAGCAATAAACTATCGGCCCAGGGCCTACCACCAAAACTCTGTACGTGGACAGCAAATTTCCTCTCCAACCGGAGCATTTCTGTTGTCGTGAATGGCCATTCCTCTAAACTGTATCCAATTAATGCAGGAGTTCCTCAAGGTTCAGCTTTAGCCCCTACTTTGTTTCTCCTCCGCATCAATGACCTCCTCTCTAGCACATCCAACCCAGTTCACAGTTACGCGGACGACAGCACCCTCCACTCCAATATACAATATTCTAAGCCTGTCTCTTTAGCCCAACTAGATGAGGATCGCAGACTCATGGAGGGTTCTATCTCCGCGGATCTCCAAAAAATATTAGACTGGGGAAGTAGAAATCTTGTACAATTCAACCCCACCAAATCACAGTCTTGCTTTCTTTCTCATAAGAGATACACCAGCCCTAGACCCATCACAATAAACAACCAAGTTATTCAAAGTAATGAGTCATTTTCACTTGTTGGCATCTCTGTGGATCGAAATCTCAATTGGCACCAACATGTCACATCAATTGCAGAAGCAGCCGCTAAGAAATTAGGTTTCCTCTTCCGGGCTCGCAAATATTTTTCACCAGCTAATCTCTATACTTTATATACTTCACAAATAAGACCAAACCTCGAATACTACTCCCACATCTGGGGTGCTGACGCCGCTTTTACACTCGCTATCCTGGACTCCATTCAAAAGAGAGCTATACGTCTCTTCGGTGGCCCTACCCTTACCCAAACGCTGCTCACCGACGTGCCGTTGATGACCTCTCTCTCTTTTATAGATATCTGCATGGGCACTGCTCAGAGGAGCTTTCTTACATAGTGTCTCCACCTGCTGCCCCCAACAGATCTACCAGGGGAACAGAGCGAATGCACCCTTTTACTGTCCAGGTCACCAGACATAGAACATCTTGTTATGCCCGCTCTTTTGTCCCGAGGAATTCCAAGTTGTGGAACTCCTTGCCGGCACATGTTTTTTCTTCTCCCCCGAACCTCCAAACCTTCAAGTCCAGAATTAACAAGTTGCCTCTTTCCTCCTTGTCGACACCCACGGTACGATAGTATTTAGGCTGTAAGCCCTCGTGGTGTGTTGTTGAAATTAAAAAAAAGTATATCTTACTAATAGTGTACAATTCTTATGAAAATTCACTACTGTAACGCACTTGCTGCGTCCCGAACTTTTTTCAATAAAACTCGAGTAATATAACATTTTAAAGGTTTATGGGTACGGGAATACAAATATTTTCTTTGTGGTCATGTCATGGGCCTAAATTAATTCCATCAGAATAAATTATTACAGCTATGTGGAAGTCATGATTCAATTTGCAGCACTATTTTTTAATGAATTGATGTGTTTGTGGAAATTTAGCCTTTGATCGAGGTGTGAGTCTAGGTATTTCACATTATTTGTTGGCTGTATTTGCTGCTGTGATATTTTTAGTGGTGTAATACTTTTAATAGTGTCCAGTTTTTTGCTAAAGTATATGTTGTCGAATTTAGAGGCGTACAGGCATACGATCTTACCCCTGGACCACCGAGGCTCTTATATTTCGGACCAAAGTTTTATATATTTACGTCTTTTTGTATCCTTTTAACAGTTGCTTGTAACTGACAAATCCATCGAGCTAATACTATCCTGTAACCATCAGCAATTAAATCCTAGTACGGTAGGGTAGTGGTGGAGTATTCCAAAAATCAATAAAACCAAATAGGTAGCATCATTCACATAGCTACAACTTAATTAAGCCGGTGCAGTGTTGGCGCGTTCAACCTGCCCTCTATGCCCCTCTTCCTCTCATTTTCTCTCTGTATGTGTTCAAGTTTTATTAAAGCAAATTAAACTATAACGTTTTCAATTTCAGCAAGTCGTAAAGCCGGAAATGTAAGTGATGTATGAAATTAACCACTGTCTACCCAAATATAATTGCTTCACTTCGTATGTAAATGAATGTGGATATGTCGCTTTTCAAAGACTGCAATATGAAATTGTAACATTTGAAAATTATACTTACATCTTTGCTGGTTTCTGGTTGTGTTTTATTTTCTACAAAGGCTGTGTTAAAAATGAACACCTCTTCAATTTATTGCTAGAGGGGTATAACAAATAGGCTAAACAAAAAGACAGTAGGAATCAAAATCAAGAGACACGGTTCCATTGCATAAGATACGCAGGTGACATAGCGTTGATAGAATAAGAAAAATAATTGGAAAGAATGCTCAGTGTATGAAATAGTGTGCTAAGATTAATTAAACTATAAACCAATATGATAAGATAAGTATGTATAAGACTGCAAAAGTGAATACAACGCTAAACGGCCCACAACTTGAAGAAGTAGCAATATTCGCGTACCCTGGAAGTATTATTACGGCTGATAAATGACCAAATAATTAAGAAGGATCACGATCAAATAGCAACATTTCAAGAGACACTACTCTTCTCACTAATAAACAATTTAACTCAGACCTGAGGAAGATGTCCATCAAGTCATACGTATAGAATGCTATAATGTATAAAGTGGAAAGCGGGACTTTGAAGAAGGAGGGTATGAAGAGAATAGGCGGCTTTGAAATGCGGACAAGGCTAAAATTACAGCGACCGGGCACACCGTTAGAAAATCTAGGAATAGAAGATGTAAGAGAAGAAAGTACTCACTGAATGAGATTGAGACAAGAAAGGCATCATTATTCGCAGGAAACATACGGGGAAAAGGGAAGAGGTAAACCAAGAGAAACCAATAAGGTAAAATTCTAAATAAAATTTGTGCTAATCGAAAGTTATAACTAAATGAAAAGACCTACTGTCGCTAATAAATAATCGTTGCAACCACAAGGCAACATCGTCTTTAGACTTCGATGGTGATGGCCATTTCTTATTCCAGATCTCTCTAGATTATAGAAAAAAGATGTAAAGTTTTTATTTGTTGTGTGTTATATTTTACAATGCAAACCCTATGCAAAAGCATACAAATATTATTGTGACGTGACTGATCATCGCATTGTAAGAATATATTTGGTAAATTAGTTTAAAACTTCAATTGAATGGACTGTATAATTATTTAATTATGAATTAATTGTACATTAAATTGTTGAAAATATACATAAAACTTCTTTAGGTGTCGATTCGCCATTAGTTCTATTATTTCTCACCTAATGTTTCATGAGCACACTCCCTGTCAATGTCAAACTGGATTGGGAGTGTATCTGTTCATCGGATGATAGCACATGATATGCAAAATGCAGTTCATCAGATAATACTTCACCACTTACCATACCCCCAACCTTGAAATACACAATTTCAACAAAAAATCAAACATGGATATTTTTACATAAATGGACTATTCTAAATTACATATAAACAAATGTAAGAATGAGGCTAATTTGAGATTAAGAAAGTAAGCAAACACATTGAGTGTCATTGGTCAATTATAATTGTCTCACACACTTCACCTTACTCTTCGTCACTGTCAGTCTATAGGAGTTGGAAGGAGACACAACTTTGAGGCAGCACGCTTGTAGACGCCAGTTGAAGTCTGAATGGTAGCTACACGCACGATTCCATCACTCCCAGGATGAACTTCAACAATTCTACCTAACAACCATTTGTTAGGAGGTAAATTATCATTCTTGATCAAAACTAACATTCCAGCTTTCAATGGATTTTCTTGCTTGGTCCATTTGGTCGTTGCTGTAGACTGCTCAAATAATCACGTGACCATCTACGCCAAAAACTTTGGACAAGTTGCTGAACAAGCTGGAATCTGTTGAGTCTATTGACTGGAACTGACAGAACATTTAAGTCTGGCACAGCAACAAGCTGTTTCCCAATCAGGAAATGCGATGGGGTGAGTGCAGACAGGTCATTTGGATCGGATGACATGGGGTACAAAGGACGGGAATTGATAACAGATTCCACCTGAACCACAACAGAGGAGAATTCCTCGTAGGTGAAAATAGTATCACCAACTACTTTCAATAAATGTCGTTTAACAGATTTTATATTGGACTCCCAGAGTCCACCAAAATGTGGAGATGAAGCAGGAATGAATTTCCATATGATATTTAGATCAGCACAAGAACGTACAATTTCGTCCTTAGATTTTGAAAAGAAAATTTTGAGTTCGTATAATGAGCGAGATGCTCCCAAAAAATTTGTCCCATTATCTGACCATATTTCTTTTGGAAGTCCTCTACGAGACGTAAATCGTTTAAAACAGGCCATAAAATTCTGAGTGGTCAAATCTGTGACTACTTCCAAGTGAATGGCCTTCACCGAGAAGCAGATGAAAAGACAGATGTATGCTTTGTATTTTTTCGAACCAGGGCCCTTTCTATCCTTGAGTATAAAAGGACCCATATAATCCACACCGGTAACTGTGAATGGTATCATATCTGTGACACGATTAGTTGGTAGGTCAGCCATATAGGTGTTACAAGTTTTTGGATTGTACCGAAAACATTTTAAACAATTTCTGACAATCTGCTTTGCAATAGTCATGCCTCCTGTTGGCCAATATACTTGCCTAACAGTATTTAATAGCAAGTGAGGACCAGCATGAAGCAACCGTAAATGTTCATGCATGAGGATTAAATATGTGATACGATGCTTACCATCAAGTAGGAGAGGATGTTTTGATTCATATTTTAATTTTGAATTTTTTAATCTTCCCCCAACCCTAAGCAACTGATCTTCATCAATGAATGGACTGAGCCCTTTCAAATTGTTATTTAACTTGGTGTATAGCTTATTTTTTCGAATTTCTGCATATTCGATAGGAAATGATTCCACCTGGCTCAATTTAATAAGCCTTTTCATGGCATTATCCAGTTCATCAACCTTTATAGGGCCAGTAGTTCTCAAATCTCTTGCCTTTCTAGCATTAGAGCAGAATCTAAAACAATAAGCGACAACATATTTCAATTTAGTCAAATTGGAGAATAGATCAAATATATTGATACTCTCTGTTGACGTCACAGTTAAGACAACCTTCTCCCGTTTCATTTCTGGAATTTTCATAGATGGTTGAAATTTATAAACATGAATATTCTTATTGAATGATGCAAGCCATGGAGGTCCTGACCACCATAAATCTGAGTGGATAAGGTCATTCGGAAAGATGCCTCTGGAACACAAATCAGCAGGATTTTCCTTTGTTTCCACATGATTCCACCTAAAATTGGAAGTTATTTCTTGTATCTCACTAACTCTGTTTGCAAGAAATGTCTGTAGGCGATTGGATTCTGTGTGTATCCAATGCAAACACACCAACGAATCTGTCCACAGAAAACAATCAACGTCTTGAAATTTAATTGCATTTAGAACAAGTCTTAATAATCTTGCCAACAATAGGGCACTACATAATTCAAGGCGTGGTATCGTAATCAACTTTAATGTAATGGAGACACTTTAGTTTTTGAACAGAGAAGAGATACTTGCACATTTTCAAATTTATCTAAACTTCTCAAGTAGATACAACAACCATACGCATCTGTTGATGCATCACAGAATCCATGAATTTGTACTGTCTTCATATTTTGTATTACCACTTGTCTTTGTAAATTTAATTCGTTAAGACATGTTAAATTAGACTGATAATAATGCCATTTCAATTGGAGATCAGATGGGATCATATCATCCCAGTCTAATTTTAAAGTCCATAACCTTTGGATCATTATCTTTGCTATTATTATGCAAGGTCCCACCAATCCTAATGGATCATAAATTTTTGCAATATCTGAAAGAATTCCCCTTTTTGTACATTTAAATTCAATATGTCTGGGTATTTCATATGATAATATATCATTTTTCGAAGACCATTGAATTCCAAGTGTTTTATAAGTGTCATTTTCACCCAGCTTCAGTACACTTATAGGGTCATCATCAACTTCTAAATTATCAAGAATTGCTCTACTATTAGATCTCCATTTACGGAGCTGAAAACCTGCAGAGCCTAAAATTTTTGAAATTTCTCCACACATCTCAACTGCTTCACTTTCACTTTTGAATCCTGTGATTAGGTCATCTACATACATATCATGTGAAATTATCTTAGAAGCAATTGGCGCCTTGAATTCATAAATGTCTGCTAAGACTTTAATACATTTAATAGCAAGATATGGTGCTGAACGTGTGCCATATGTTACCGTATTTAAAGTATATATTTTGAAATCATCATTAGGATTATTCCTCCAGACAATTCTTTGAAGAGGCTTATCATCCTCATGAATCAATATCTGGCGATACATTTTGCTTATGTCAGATGTTACTACATAGTTATGCATACGAAATCTAAGTAAAATATTTACAATATCATTCTGGATTGGCGGTCCAGTATGTTGAATGTCGTTCAATGAATACAGAGAATCTGTTGGAGCAGCTCCATCAAAAACTACTCTCAACTTAGTTGTGACACTCTCTTCTCGCAGTACGGCATGGTGCGGCAAGAAGTATGAAATTGAGTTGAATTCTTCATAATTAGGTATCACAGACATATGACCTAAGCCTAAATATTCACTCATGAATGAAACATACTCGTTTCTCAAATTTGGATGGTTTTTGAATTTATTTTCTAAATTTAACATTCGTTTGATAGCAATTTCCTTTGAACTACCAAGGAGGTCTCTAGACAATTTAAGCGGAATTCTTACAACAAATCGACCATCTTCATTTCCATGACTGTATCATGAAAAAACTTCTCACATTCTAAATCATCTTGAGATATAAATGATTTTACTTCACATTCTTCTATTTCCCAGAATTTGTGCAGATCGCTATGCAATTCTGACATTTCAGATGATTGAAAATAACAATGAGTTTGTTCCTGGTCTTTATTAACTTGTCCCGAAACAATATATCCAAATTTAGTATTCTGTAATAAAGGCATGTTCTTTCCCATCCGCAGTGTTTCTTTACTCATTAAGTTCCAAAAGTGACCACCACCTATTAATAGATCAATCCTTCGTGGGACAGCAAAATCTGGATTGGCCAGTTTTATATCCTGAGGTATTTTCCAGGTAGATATATCTATCCCAGATGAGGGTAAGAATTCTGTTATTGTAGGAATAACGAAACATGTCAATTTTACTTTGAAATTATTATGAATTGAATTTGCAGTAACATAACATTTAGTGGATATAGTAGACGATGAGTTATTCAAGCCAAGTACTGCAAGTTTAGCCTTAAAATTTTGCAATTTCAAAGAATCTACTAAACTGCTTGTAATAAAGTTCGACTGTGATCCACTGTCTAGCAATGCATAACATATTTGAAAGTTCCCATCTGAATCTTCAATTTGAACTTTCACAGTAGAAAGTAAAACACTAGCTGAATTTTCCTTAACAGACAGTGAAATATTCTGTTCGTTTGTATTCTGAAGATTTACCGTCTCATTTTCATTAGAGCTAGTATCATGCATCTTCATTACAGCCTCATGATGCAAGAGCTTATGATGAGGCTGATTACAAACTTCACATCTAATTTTAGATCGACATTTTTGAAATACGTGTCCTGTACAAAGACAATTTTCACACAATTTTAAGGTCATCACCTTCTCTTTCCTAGCAGCACATGATAAGTTTGCAAACTCTCTGCAAGAATAAATTAAATGAGGTCCTTTACAAAAATTACATTTCGCTTTAACATTACTTAACATGGCAACATTTTTTTGCCTCTTCCGAGGATCATAAATTCTGTTTGAATTATAATTTTCATTATACTCAATTGTTTCCAGCATATTAGCTCTATCATATAAGAAACTTGTCAACTCATCAATTGTAGGCATGTCACCATTATATTTTTGTTTTTCCCACTCGACTGCAGTATTCTTATCAAATTTAGTAAAAACAATTGCTATTAAAAGAGGATCCCAATTTGTTGTGTCAACATTAAGTGATTGAAGACATCTTAAATGTTTAGAAATAGAATCAGACAATTGTCGCAAGTTTCTGACATGCTCTTTATGAATCGAATCCAAATTCAATAACCCCTTAATGTGATGTTTAACTAATTACTGTCTATTATCAAATCCATTACATATTAAATCCCATGCAGTTTGATAATTAACTGCCGAAAATTCTAACGATGCAATTACCTTTATAGCATCACCACTCAAGGATGCACGCAAATAATGATATTTTTGAATATTATTAATCGAAGGATTCACGTGAATCAAGGATAGAAAGGTATCCCTATATTCTAGCCACTCATTGTAATGGCCAGTGAATTTAGGGAGCTCGATACTTGGAAGCTTAATTTGATTAGATATATTGTTATTATCAGACTGCGAGCTTGACAAATTACCTTTAATACTTTGCTGATCTCCAGCATTTTGAACGTTGGGAGACATACTTGTTTTTTCAATTATAACCATGGCCATTGCCATGCATTCCTTGTATTTTTGATTAAAAGCATCACGCTCAGCATACTGAGCTTCCAAATTTTCTTCCTCACATTCGATTTCAATACATGTTTGAACATTTTCAAACTCATCCCCAGTTTTCTCCACTTTTTGAACCCTTAATTTAAGTTCCGCAAATTGATTATCAGTGATTTCTTCATTAGCCTCATAATTCAATTTAAGTGATTGAACAAACTGAGAAAAATTTGTTAATTTATGTTTGATATTACCCCTTTTACGGGTTAAAACAGTTAATTCTTCTCCCATTATGTTTCAAATAAATCAAGAATCAACAATATTAGGAGGAAATTGGATAATAAAAAATGAAATGAGTGTGAAAGGAATGGAACTCACCCAAATCATATATATTCTTCTCCAGTAGTTCACCAATACCACGTTGAAATTTCAACCTTAAGCACCTGGGCAGGAGACAAGAATCAATCAAATTACTCTTTTCCATGCAAGTTTACCAATACGATGGTTAAATCTAGACCTTCGGGTAAACAGCTGAACTTTAAAGCTTTCTTCTCCAGGCAAATTTGCAATACGGCGTTAAAATTTGAAATTCTAAACTTGGGTTAACCACGTGGATAGAAGACATGAACTAATTAATAATCGACACAAATTCCATAAACTGCCGCTTGATCCAATACAAATTTCACTGCTTGAATCCGTCTCGATGGACCATGGTAAATTAGTTTAAAACTTCAATTGAATGGACTGTATAATTATTTAATTATGAATTAATTGTACATTAAATTGTTGAAAATATACATAAAACTTCTTTAGGTGTCGATTCGCCATTAGTTCTTTTATTTCACACCTTATGTTTCATGCGCACACTCCCTGTCAATGTCAAACTGGATTGGGAGTGTATCTGTTCATCGGATGATAGCACATGATATACAAAATGCAGTTCATCAGATAATACTTCACCACTTACCAATATTGCTTATTTCCTTTTATAATTGCCATGTAAATTATTTTTATTGTATAACGAACTACTTCTACCCGTGCTTTATATGCTAACGCCATCTGGTGTGAACGCCTCTCACTCCCTTTAGTGGTTTCTCTTTTCTGTGTCGATGTCTTGACTCCGTGAGTGACATGTCGACGATAGGCAACTGACCCCGTCACCCGCTAGGTATTGCGTTAGGTGTTTTTGTGGTGTAATGTCTCTCGGGTAGCGACGAGCCGTATTTTCTCTTGCGCCGCGTTAATTGGCTTCTCTGTTAACTTATAGAAGTATAGAATCCATTTCTACTTATGCGATATCAACCATCGACGAAGTTTCCAGTCTATCGTATTTGAGCTTTAGTAGCTCAAGGTCCTGGTCAGTGACCAGTTTTCAGCTTGTAGGAGTTTTCATAGCCGAGTCAATCAATAACTAACAACTGGACGCAATTTGAGATATATCCATCCAAGGACTCAACAGGCATCGAGAAGCCAGGTAAAGTGATCGGAAATTTAATCTAAATTCTCCTTACAACTAGATGCAGTTTGAGATTTATCCAGGAATCGTGAAGACAAGCTAAGTAAAGTGTTCGGAAATCTAATCACATCACCCTCCTTGTTGGATCACCTAATCTCACTAATGCTATGTAAACTCTAAGACCTGGGCGTATGAAAAGGCACGGCCAGGGGAACCATCAAGTCCTGGGTCAGAGACTAGCATAAGCCATACTGGGCAGATTGTCCAGGGATCAGACATGGGAAGACATTAATTGGGCATCCCCCTGCGAGGGGGAGGAATAAGCCCAGCACATTTTTAGCGAGTGTAAAGCTCTGTTTTGTGGCCTAAGTATCTTACAGGTAAATTTCTGGCTGGTGAGTGAGTGCCGAGACGAGACGAGTGACCTGGCTGGGCAGAATGAGGTCACCCTCATCTGGGTGCCAGGTCACTCGGAGGCAAAGGCAATGAAGAAGCTGACAGTCTCGCGAAGAGAGGGTCAGCAGAACCATTTATGGGACCAGAACCGGCTCTGGGCGTGACAAACAGCACTGCCACGGGAGCCATTAAGTCCTAGGTCAGAAACCAACACAGGGTTGACTGGGCAGTCCAGGGCACAGACATGGGAAGTCAATAATTGACGAACCCAGTTCAAATAGAGCTGTGGAACTGCTAAATCTTAGCAGAGGACAGCTCAGAAACATAACAGGTCTCTTGACGGGACACATGACCGTCAAGAAACACCTGCATAAAATGGGGCAGTTCGAGGGGGACCTCGCATGCAGACTCTGCGGCGAGGGGGAGGAATCAGCCCAGCACATCTTGTGCGAGTGTAAAGGTCTGGACCGCAAAAGACAACTGATCTACGGACAGCCTAGACCAGAGACAGAGCAATATAAAACTCCACAGACTAGTTCAAGGCACAGTGATTTTGGAATGGCTGGAGTAGAAAAGACAAAGGGCATGCACAATAAACCAAAGGTTGCGGTGGTATAGGGGCGACAAAGGCGCGGACGAGCCCTAAGGGGGAAAAAAACTCTAAAGCATTTAAGTTATTACTAGTCATTAGGCAATTTTATGTTTTGACGTATGTTAATAAATATTTTGTTGGGACTGGCCTCTTTCTGACCCACTTCTCCAGTAGAAGCTCTCAGATCTAGATCTACCACTCCATTAAGCAGGTAACTTGTTTGGGGTTGGCTAGTTCTTCGAAATCAGCAAATACGTTGCAAAATACCTTACAATTGTAGTTACTGTTCAATAAACTATTATTAATGTTATTATTAGATCATCCATTAGCATATGCGACCAGCTCAATTTGTCGGTGTATCTTCTGCTTCGGCCTTCAAACGCATGATTAAAAAACGTTTTATTACTATTTTCACTCCAATTCAAACTTGTCAATCTTAAGTATTTAGAATAATGAGTAAAGTAAATAACTTCTAAAGTTTCTCTGTCCAACGTAACATAAAATAAGCTTGTTATAGGTGCTTCCAGCGTTTTGTTTGCATAATAATTTACACAGAGTGTTAAAGGACATCCTATAAATCTGTATAACTAGCTAAGTTATTAAGAGACCACGGAAATACCGGCTCAAATCGATAAATCAATCTTAATTAACATTTATAATAGGAAGAAAGCGATTGATATCAATAGTGTTATATAATATTATGTATAACATTGATTTACATATACAGCTACCTGAGGATGGTACTTTATCTACCAACTAAGTTTTTTCTGCGGCTTTACACAAATTGATAAACTTCCATAGTTAAGATTTGCGCACCTTGGGATTATTATTACGGACGATGGTATTAGTAATAATAGTAATAGTAATATATATTTATTATAATGTGTGGAGCTGGACGCAGTGTTGCAGTCCCTATAAGCATGCCGTATTGACTATCGCTACACCAAACTAATTTACAATATATATATATATATATATATATATATATATATATATATATATATATATATAAATGCTACTCTTGTGGTAAAGCTACATGAAAACAGGAATCCTATAAAAATTGGGAGAGGAGTACACCAGGGAGATACGATGTCTCCAAAACTGTTTATCACCGTCCTGGAATATGTATTCAAGAAGCTAGATTGGGACCGGAAAGGTTTAAGAGTAGACGGCCAAAGTCTGTCAAATTTACGGTTTTCAGACGACATTGTCTTACTGGCTGACAACTTGGAAGATATTAGAGTGGTGCTACAAGAACTTCAGGAGGTCTGTGCAACAGTAGGTCTAAAAATGAACATCGGAAAAACAAAATTTATGACAAACCTCGTCCCTAGTAACAACCTAATTATTGAAAACTCTGAGGTGGAATGGGTTGATAAATACACATATTTGGGCCAGGAGATAAGCATATCCAAAGCCAACCAAACATGCGAGAGAAACAGAAGAGTTAAACTCTCCTTTACGGCAAACTTGGAGACGTTTTCAGAGGCGACCTTCCAATATGCTTGAAAAGAAAAGTTTTCAACCAATGTGTTCTACCGGTTATGACCTACGGCGCCGAAACACTAACCCTTACCAACGCTTCTGCTAGGAAACTAAAAGTAGCACAGCGTAAAATGAAGAGGTCGATGCTTGGCGTTTCGTTACGTGACCACATTAGAAATGAAGAATTACGCAGAAGAACAGGAGTGACTGATGTGGTCGTACATGTGGCAAAACTCAAATGGAAGTGGACGGGACAGGTGGCTCGCATTCAAGATGGCAGGTGGACAAAGCGATTACTTGAATGGAGACCCAGATCCAATAGAAGAGACAGAGGAAGACCACCAGTTCGCTGGACAGACGACATTACAAAAATTACAAAAAACTGGATTCGTAGCGCTCAAGACAGAAAAGAATGGACTCAACTAGGGGAGGCCTATGTCCAGCAGTGGACGCAGAGGGCTAATTGATTATGATGATGATGATGATAGTTATACAATATGCAATACAAATAGGGGTAGCGTGTGCTTCTATGGTTTTCTGCAAAAACGGTGTGCGTTTATAGTCGCTTCAAAGAGGTCCGAATCTTGTAAATGTAACAGATGACTGATGAGGAGAATTGTAATGATGAAGCAAAGATTTTCCAGACAAAATACACTCACCAATAAACAATTTAACTTAAAGGTAAATGTTTAAAAAGCCATATATATGGAGTGATGCTCATCAGTGGGCAAATTAATCATTTGGGAAAGATATCGACTCATTTAGACAGAACTATAAGTTATTTATCGGTCATAACACAATCTGTAGCAAGAAAACTGGTCGGAAGTTTATCTAGCTAAATGCATAAATAAAGCCAAGACTTATTTATAGAAAACATCGTATTGATGTTTGCACAATGAGGGTAAAACAAAAATTTTGATCTAAAAGAAAAAATAATGGATAACAAGTGCTTTAGTCAGATCGATGAATACAAAGGATCAATTATACAGGAAATCAGGGAACCACTTGGGAACCACCAAATATTTTGGGGAGACTTCAACAGGTACAGAAACAAGCTAGGACAAGATTAGGGTAGCAACAAATCAGTCTAATAATGTCTGGAGCACTCTTAATAAAATGCAGAACAAGGCTATAAAACCCACTGAGGTGTGGGGACTTCGTCGCGAAAACGATTCCATAATAACGTCTGATAAAGAAAGCTGTCAAATGTGTTCTGAATACGGTGACAACGAGCTTGTCGGATAAAATTCCACACACATCAAGGAGCGAACATGTTCTAGTAATCATAAATTCATTATATATATATATATATATATATATATATATATATATATATATATATATATATATATATATATATATATATATGTTGATACAAAGGCAAAGATCACGAACCAGGGCGTTACCTCTAAAGCTGGCTACTGCAGTTGCAGACGAGACGTCGTCAGGTTTAAACATGCACTACAATTTATAAACCAGAATAATTGGGATATCCTACTTACACCAGCCCTGAAAGTCTTATATTTTTGATAAGATTAATTGTAACGGATTTAATTCTCTCTTGGTATCATGTGATCCAATGAGTAAATATTGTAACATATGATGATGGATGAATCCCTCTGATGACGCTAACTTTGTTAGCGAAACGATCGTCAGGTCTAAAAAACTGTTTTGTGGTGAATTGGGTTCTCCTAATGAATGGTACTTATCATGTGATCCAGTGTGTTAAGATTATAAGAACAAATGATCAAGTTATCGAATAATAGTACACGCAACGTTTGGATGTTTTGGTCATCTTCAAGCTTCCTTTTAGTGAATTTTCTTAGAAAAAATTCACTAATGAGGAGATCTCGACTTTTGAATTTTGAAAAAATTTCTTCAAATGAGCGCGATCTAGGACCCCTAGAACCCATATCCGGGGTCAGTTTCAATTTTTATATGTTTATATATATATATATATATATATATATATATATATATATATATATATATATATATATATATATATATATATATATATATATATATATATATATGTATGTATGTATGTATGTATGTATGTATCACACCGATAACTCAAAAAATAATGGGCCGATTTTGATAAAATTTGGCATGTACTTTTCTTTTGTAAATAGCTTGGATAAGTTCGTTAGTCAGGAAAATCGGACGAGGTTTTCCGCGAAAATTTTGAGTTTTCATTCGAAAAAAATTCTTATCTCAAAAAGTAATTAGCCGATTTTAATAAAATTTGGCATTTACCTTTCTTTTGTAAATAGCTTTGACAGGTTTGTTAGTCTGGAAAATCGGACAAGGTTTTCCGGGAAAATTTTGAGTTTTCATTCGAAAAAATTTTTTATCTCAAAGAATAATAGGCCGATTTTGATAAAATTTGGCACGTACCTTCCTTTTGTAAAAGGCTTTGACAAGTTCGTTAATCAAAAAAATCGGACGAGGTTTTCCGGGAAAATTTTCAATTTTCAATTGAAAAAAAAATTTATCTTAAAAAATAAAAAATCTATGATAACCAAATTTGGTAGGTAGGTTTACGATATAAAAATCAAACTATACACCAAAATTTAGATTTCTATGTTACAAGAAAAAAAAGTTATAAAATATTTTGTGCCAGGTCATTTCTATAAAAATTCACTACCATAACGCACTTGCTGCGTCCAGGCTTTTTTACAATCTGCTGCGTATTGAAACCGTTTTATAGAAATTACGTAAAACATAATTATGCTTTCCTTTAAATTAAGCTCATAAAACCTGACGGAAGATTTTGAAGAGTTTAGATGTAGTGGAAGATAGTAGATTGCGATGCGAGGAACAGCAGGTCGTTATTCTCGGCTTGCCCTAATGATATTGTCTTGTAAACAACGCCGCCATATTGATATATGTGTATGAAATTCTTAGCGAAACTATCCGTGATGTAATTAAGCTCATTTAATTAAAGTGACAGGGAACTAATACGCCCTATCTCCCATAAATTGAAGTTTCGTGTATCCCGTACAAGAATGTAATGACACAGAAGTACACATTCCTTATTGTTGAGCGATGTTGCCGTATTTTAGAACTTTAAAATGACGAAAAACACGCATACAATTGCTACTTTACTCAAGTCATTGGTCTTCCTTACATGCTTTCTAGTAAGAGTTCTTTAAACTGCTGCAGTTTTTTTGTTTTTGCTAACATATAAGTGAGATAAGCATATTTTAGATATTTTTTCCAAATTAGTTTTAAAGTCCCAACCCAACTAACAAAAATGTTCTATAATTTTTAAATAATAGTGCAAATTTGTTGTGTTACTGTTATATTACTGCTCTTCGAAAGCATTTTTGTTCTATTAAGACTGCCAAGGTGAGTATTTAGCTTCTCGCAGCAAAATGCGTCTTTAAATTTATTGTTATAATGTTCTTAGAGCAGAATTATAAAACATTTTAGAGATTCCGTTTTTCGTTGTTTTGTAAACGTCTATACAACAATCATTATAGAATATATTAGCTTACAGAACAAAATTGTTATGTAATGGCTTTATAACAACGATCTTCCAAACATATCTGTCAACTTGCAAACATTTATGAAGCTTTTCTTTAAGTGATTTTGTGCAAGTATAAAACAGTTTTGTTAACATTTTCTACGATACAATATAGCTGCAAATAACATAGTCTACTAAGAACCTCGGTGGTTCAGGGGTAAGAACGTGTGCCTCTGAACCGAGCGGTACTGGGTTCGATCCCAGGGTACTCCTTTCACTTTTTCAGTACAAACTGTAAAATTAACATCAACCGAGGTTCTGGCATTGTATTTGAGCAAGTTGAATATCTACACATTCTGCCCTTCGGAGGGGGCGTAAAGCCGTCGGTCCCGTGTCCATGCGATGTTGGGCACGTTAAAGATACATACCCTCCTTACAAAAAGGCAGGGGTTCGGCAAAATTTCCAGGATAGTGAGGTGAAACTACTCCCTGGCGTCGGTGATTGGCCATAGTCGCGGAAATAGGCCGACGTTAAAGAAACAAAAACACACACAACATAGTCTACTTGAACGCAGGTGTTAAAAAACTATTTTATTGTTGGATGGAACGCGACTGTAATAGAACACTTAGAAAACAATTATAGTACAAAATTATCCTTGCATAAAAGTGCGTTCGTTGGGATCTTTATAAAACATATTATAGCTTTTGTAAGAAGCACCGTTATATACTTTTTATTTCGTGACAAGTTGTGTATTCTGTAGCGTGTAATTTCTAAACATGTCCAATTTGCAATCAATAAATAAATAGAAACAGGTAAAAAGAAGCGGTGCTTTTCGAAGGAAAGTCAATAAATATAAGAATATTGTAGAAAGTAGCAAATTTGTTAATAAACATGTTAGTAGTGTTTTACATTATAGTGAGCAGCACAACAAACAACAATTTGGGTTTGAGGTTAATTCACATTGCTACTACATTTATGTTGCATAAATATCGCAGCTAACGCGAGTTTAGCACTATACTGATGTGTAAGTGTTGCCGAAAATGCTTTTATAGAACAATTCAATACACCATATATGTGTTACAGAGCTACGCGCAGGTCTTTCTCATTGCAGCAATGGGAAACATATTATTTTAAAGCTCTATAAGCGCTGTTTGTGTAACAATCTGCTTACTGCACCATCTGAAGCCACCCTGTCAATATGATCATCAGTTTGTCCAAATATTAGGGTACAGGACCGTACTTACCCATAAATAGTTGTTAATGGTTAGTTACCATGATCATGATACAACAGGTAGATATATTACACATACAGCACATTACATATTACATACACATACACATCCTTACACACGTACGTGCACGCATTAAGATCCGAAATTATTTTCTGACCTAAAATTAATTAAAGTGAAGAAATTGGCTTTGTTATTATTAACTGCTGGAGATTATAGTAAAATGAAAATATCAAAATCCTAAAACTTTTTGATCCCTTGTAGGAATGGGGAGAAAAAATGTAGTAATAA
The DNA here is from genome assembly GCA_964006375.1 of Tillus elongatus. Lineage (NCBI taxonomy): Eukaryota > Metazoa > Arthropoda > Insecta > Coleoptera > Cleridae > Tillus > Tillus elongatus. The sequence continues at coordinate 164,421,827 of OZ023265.1, forward strand.
TGTCAAGCATACATAGAGAACAAATATCAGTGGCTCTAATCTACTTTTACTGTAAAAGCCAAACTTTAAAATTGACAATAAAAGTCAATGCCAAGCCTACTTTATTTTTGTTAAAATACGTCTCTGTTCATATTACAGGTTTTAATATATCGTCTGTTTTATAGCAGTGTCTTTAGAGAACAAATAGTTCTGTAATGGTTGCAGTCGTGATAAAAGTGATTTATAGAGCAGACGCCATGTTTTTATGCAATTCCTGTATTTATTTGGTAGCCATCTTGAACGAAAAAAAAAATCAATTAATAAATATAGAAATATTTGTGACCTGATAATTTTCACAATATATTATTAATATAAAACCTGCGAAATGTGTAACAGAATGGGTTTAGGCCAATAAAATGAAAAAAAAATGAAAAATTTAATTTCGAGAATTTTTACAAATTAAAGAAATATTCATTATTTCGAGAGCCCTTCAAAATTTATCGTATATGTGGCATATTCTACACAGAAAATTTTTCTTCGCAGGTGAAATCCATCTTGCTGGTAGCCAAAAGGAGACTTTTTGTGTTTAATTTTCACACCGTGCTAAGAGTATTTCTTACGTCATCATATTTTAGTACTTATATTACTTTCATAATATTAGAGAACAATTTTGGGAGAAAATAGTTCTAACAAAAACATTTAAAAGACATATCACTCTTATAGGTGTTGCAGTATGCAACAAAAAGTTGCAAAGTAAACTATAAAGAAATTCTAATAAAACATATTTTATAGTAACTCTATTAAGGCTCTATAACTGGCACCATGGTAAATGATTTTTAGTTTTATTATTGTTCCTTATAAAACTGTTTTATAAGTATCGTATATCATATTCTTTTACAGCTCGGTAAACATTTCTAAAACTATTCTATAACACCTTTCACATCCCCTTTTTAAATAATGTAAAGAACTAAAGTGTTGTATAAACCTGCGCCCATTTTGCGTTTATAAGCGTTGTATAAACGTTACCAAAACGTTTATAGGAACAGTCATGTTTTATAAGAACTGTTTTATAAACGTTCTTATGACTACAATAAAACATCAAATTGCTAGTTGCGAAAACTTATCTCTCAGACCAATCATTTTGTTCCAAACACAACGATTTGTTTTCTACTTTACCCGAAGGTACTTCGTTGTGCGGCGAAGATGTGTATTGGGTCCTATATTATATTTATTTGCATGGTAGACATATCGCTATTAAATCAGTTGGTACATTAAATATCCATACATCGTTACAGAATGAAGGAGTTCGGGAAAAGTTTCAGGATGGTGATGTATATGAAACGGCTACCGGGCTTCGGTGTTAGGCCATGGTCGCGGGAATAGGCTGACCTTAAAGAAACAGAATATTAAAACAGTAAAATATTCCATCAGCTGGAGTTTTCAGTGCCCACCAGATTACCTTTAAATTTGTTCGAACAGGCAACATTGCATCCATTACAATGGCATTGTATGTTCCATTCTCTATCCCTGTCGCTATCTCTGTCTCCACTGTCTTATCGAAAGTTTTAATCTCTTCACTAAGTGCACAACTTTTAACTGTTTTTGTAAGCTTGTTTTATAGTAAAATCAATTTTGCGCTTGGCTGAGTGCAAATTGAAAATATGTTCCTACGGTTGATGCAAATTTTTTTATTTTTTTAAGTGTCGCAGAGCATTTTTTTGTTGTTGTTAGTTAATAATTGTTGTATCAGCTGCAAGGTATAAATGCACATCTTTCCTCTTCTTGGGTTTATTTGGTTATACAAACAGTTACACATCACGGAAACTGGAATTATAAATATTTATTTATGCTTTATCTATTGTTGGAACATAGTAGCCATAAAAACATTCATTTCTGTATGTGATTGAATAGAATTTCGTTAAAAAAACTACAATTCCCTAACGAAGTAGGCTTGAGTTATAATGTATGAACATCAATATAGGTGATTCACGTGGCCCATTCGTTAGAAAATTTTTGATTTTTTGAAATCGTATTATTATTAAATTTGGTAACTGGTCGTAATCGACTGCTGCAACTCTAAATGAAGTACATATTTTCAAAATGACAGCACTTTTGGATATACCGGAAATCGGCGCCGTCTTTGGTATTTTAAATAGAATTACCCCATTTTTATTTCATACTTGGATTCTACATTAAACTCTGAGTTTAAAACGTCCCACTTGTCAACATTTATCTGTCATAGTTCATATGTCACATTTTTGTTCAATTTATAATAGTTGGACTCACATTTTGTATCATTACTAACACTTTTGTTATGTTTCATGCGCCTAATGCGATTTTTCCAAGTTGGCAATAAAAAAACTTGATTTTTTCAAATGGCACCTACCATTTCTGACGCGAGAAATCAATCTAAAAATAACTTTTCAGGGCACCTTTTAGTAACAGTATGAATGCCCATCTTTAGAACGCTACCTTCTGGTCCACATCCTGCAGCTTGATGAAATGTCAGTCGGCTAATACAATCAACCAGCGGCTCTTAAATTGTCTACTAACAAATAAAATATAAACATTAATATCTAATATGTAAATTGGCCCACTGTTTTTTTAGATTTAGGTGTTTTATTATGTAACGTCACAATATATATATATATATATATATATATATATATATATATATATATATATATCTGTGTGTGTATATATTTTATTTTTATTTTTTAATATATATCTTTTGTCTCCAAAACATCGAGTAATACTCCACCCCGTGTATTTCACCTAGGTCCCCAATAGTCACCTAATGTTATTTTGAAAATAATTACTTGTAACTTAAAAAAAAATTTTTGTTAAATAATTTTTGACTTAGAGAACCAGCTCAATCAGTGACTGTCAATCTTTAAAATATACAGAGATGGATTTAACCTTTTAAACTTTAATTTACTTTAGAATATAATGTGATGTTTTATCACCATATTAGCGCCTCCGTGGCCGTGCGGGAAAGTCGATTCAGACTTTCCAATACGGACTCGGGGAACGACGGTTCGAGACTCACCGGCGGCGGATGAGTTTTTTAAATCACTGTCGTCGTTGAGATCGAGCTCAAGGTGGAGGGTAGGTTAGTTTAGATGAGCAAAAAGGGTCAGCAATGGCCTAATTGCCAGTAAGCATCTTACCTTTACCTTTTTTTTATCATAATATTAATTAACACAACAAATTCTATAACAAATTATATGCATATTTAGATGTTTTACATGCATAGAGCAAAACCCGTAACTAACCATTCTTATTCTTCGCTTGCCAGCTTGATAAGGGAAAGTGCTGCTCATAATATTTTAGACACATTGTAAATGTGGCAGAATATGTAATAACCATTCTGTAATATTATGTAATATTATATAATATCATGTAATATTTCATACAATCATGCGGGGCAATATTCTTTTCAAAATAGGTCATGTTATGGCGGGAACGAAACATAAAGCTAAACAGAATTTCTGTAGTGTTGCTGGTATTTGAGCCATAGCACACCATAATGTTGATGCTAAATGACGAACTCAGCACACGGTCGTCTATTATTTTATAGGGTAATCTATTTCAGCTGTTGTTATATATATATATATATATATATATATATATATATATATATATATATATATATATATATATATATATATTCACAAATATTCACAAATATTTGTAAAAAATTCGGCATTAATCCTTAACGCTTTTTTTCAGATCAGGATACACCGTCCAGTGAATGAAGTGCAGCCTTTATATTAAGGTAGGGCTGATACGTTTTCTTTAAAAAAATTTAATAAAGCATTTTGGAGGAGAAAGCATAGGGATATTATGAATCTTCTGTAACAGTCATACCACGTTGAATACACCGATTTTCGTAGGATCACTGAAGATGATGATCACTGTAGTTTAGTAACTTCGGACACGGTTAGTACTTGGATGGGAAACAGTCTGGGAATACCATATGCTGTTGCGGAAGGCAACTGGAAATCACTGTATTGCTACTTTCGTCCAACCAGTTGTGGTTGCGACGACAAGGCAAGCTCGAATTTATGTGGTGATGGTAATGTGTAATGTTTTTAAGAGATGGGGTTACTGTAGATATTAGGCATATTGTAGGTACTCTTGTGTAAAATCTTTTTAAAATAACATTTAATGACACAAAGACCTGATTTTGAGAAGAACACAGTCATAAATTTGTTCATAACAGACTCCTACTACGAGGCGTATGATATGATCTGAAAACTGTTATGAGGAGTGTGTTGCAGCGGCCTTTCAAAATCGCAAATATTACGAAAACGGTTGAGTTTGCCGTCGTTTAACAATTGCACCTTTTTTATTTATTAAAAGAACAAAATATAATACTATTTTCTAATCAGAAGTGTCCTAGCGTCACTAAAAGTGTGACTATTTTTAAACGACTTTAACGATAATCTGAAGTTTACCTTGCTAAATATTAAACAAAACTAGGCTAGGTGTTTTGTGCACATGGAAGTGCCATTCATTGTCAAAGTTCTCCTTATACTTGACAAGCTGTACGATTTGTTCGTATACCATTCTCAAGTTAAAACTGTACCCCGAATGGAGAACAACTTTATTCATTTTTAAGTGACTAAGAATGGTACAGAAATGATTTCATCCCAGAAGTGAAGAAATTCAGAAAAGATGCGAAGAAATCTGGAAAGGTGATTCTCTTACTTGATATGCCCCCAGCCATCCAGACGTTGAACTGTTAAATGCTATTGATGAAGATTTTGAAGTGAACTATTTGCCCTCCAATGTTACTGTTCTGATACAACCTTTGGACCAAGGGGTGATAGATAAAATGTAGCGCATGTATAAAAAATATGTTTTACGTCGTCTACTATTGGCTGAAGATGAGGAAGGAGTGATAAGTTTTTTGAAGAAACTCAATTTAAAAGATTGTTGTTACATGCTGGATGATGCTTGGAATACTCTGACGCCAATGAATCTTCGCAAAGCATGGAATAAATTGGTTGGAGAAATAGAGGATGAGGAGAACGTTGAAGTGAATGACACTGGAATTGCTGATGATTTGGATGAGATTACAAATGAGTTATTCCCTCGGCTTCTTGGTTTTGCTGACTGCGACCAAGAAGATGCGCGAGCTTGGTTGGCAAGTGACAGTGATGCAGGTTTCCACATCTTCAACGATGATGAAATTGTGAGTACGGTACTAGAAGAAAGTAAAGAGGATGATGAGATATGTATGTATGTATGTATTACACCGATAACTCAAAAAATAATGGGCCGATTTTGATCAAATTTGGCATACACCTTCCTTTTGTAAGTGGCTTGGATAAGTTCGTTATCCAGGAAAATCGGACCAGGTTTTCCGGGAAAATTTTGAGTTTTCTTTCAAAAATAATTTATCTAAAAAAATAAAAAAGCTATGGTAACCAAATTTGGTAGGTAGGTTTAAGAGATAAAAGTAAACTACACACCTAAGTTTAGATTTCTCTGTTACAAGAAAAAAAGTTATAAAAAATATTTGGTGCCAGGTCATTTCTATGAAAATTCACCGTCATAACGCAGTTGCGTCCAGACTTTTTCATTAATATTAATAAAACTATCGATTTCAGTAATTGATTTAACAGTTTCAATCTATAATTTCCTTTGAACATAAAACTGAACGCATGACCGTATTATAACAACTATTGCGGTAATCTGATTGCAATAAACTACACATTAATTTGATTTTATGAAGGAATCAGAAGGAAGTCACAAACTGGGAGAGTTTGTTGGACGAGATACACTAAAAATATTGCTAATAAGGCATGTTTGCATAACAAAGGACCATTTCAATTTATTCGCTTTAATGATTGTAAAATACATCAATAACATTTACGAGAAAAGTCGTAAAGAGGTATAATAAAATTTATGATTTATCCATAATTATATTGCCGACCCGCAAAGAATATAACGGTCCGACGATATTTTATGGGTCTGCCGATATATATTTAAGGAGCCCCTACATACAGTGTGCTCATTTTAATTAATTATTTTCTCCGAAATACTCATTGCCTTTGTTTACACTCACCCGATTCAGGATTTTAATTTGAGTATAATTTTGAAGCTTCTATAAATGTGCAAATTTTAAATTGCTAAATTTTAATGAGTGTAAAAATTAAAGGAACAAATAATTTGCAATGTGTGTGACAGCATAAGTTCCTTTATATTATTATTTTTTGTTCCCTCAGGGCTCGTCCGCGGCCTTGCCGCCCCGATAGCACCTTCCTTTATATTACTTACGCTTCATTTGAGGTATTCAAGGGAGGTCAGTCTTGATTTAACCCCCTTAAAATGATTTGTGTGTTTTGTTTCTTTAACGTCGGCCTATTTCCGCGACTATGGCCAATCACTGACGCCAGGGAGCAGTTTCACCTCAATATCCTGGAAATTTTGCCGAACCCCAGCCTTTTTGTAAGGAGGGTAGGGATCTTTAACGTGCCCAACATTGCATGGACACGGGACCGACGGCTTTATGCCCCCTCCGAAGGGCGGAACGTGCAGACATTCAACTTGATCAAATACAATGCCAGAACCTCGGTTGATGTTAATGTTACAGTTTGTACTGAAAAAGTAAAAGGATAACCCTGGCATCGAACCCGGTACCCTTCGGTTCACAGGAACACGTTCTGGCCCCTGAACCACCGAGGCTCGAAGCTCTGATTAAAATGATTAATATATATATATATATATATATATATATATATATATATATATATATATATATATTTATTTATATATATATATATATATATATATATATATATATATATATATATATATATATATATATATAGGGTGTCTTATCCCTGGAACACTCACGTATATCCCGGAATGAGTCCCCGTTTCTAGAGATATGTAAGGTTTTAGGTCGTGCGTGCTTTTAAGACTGAAACTATGCCGGTATTAACTATAACTATATTGTAGAACTCTATAAACATAACAATGGTGAAGTAATCAAATAACAAGTAATAGACTATCGTCTTTAGCTACGGGATCCATCTGTTATCGTCGTCGTCGTCGTGGATGGATGGCCTTGCACACCGTCGTTGAGTACCTCGGCGTCTCTAGGTACTCTGTCGTCGTACTTCTCGCGCACTATGTTCACTTAAGCTCTCTTCACACTCCGACCGTCTTGGAAGAACTAGTCATGTGTCACACCGTGTTGAATGACACTTTTGTACTGACACCTTTCTATGTGTCATGAGTGTTTTTTAACAACGTCCGTCATTCTAATGACACTGACACACTATTAACTCCCTTGTCCCTTGACACACGCGCGTCACTCTGTAGCGCCCGTACATCTATGCATATCGTTAGCGGCAGAACGTCTATGCACACAGTTGTTGAGATAAAATTAATTCCCACAACTCGGCTCTCCTGACCATCATCCGCCTCGGATGATGAACCATTGTCATCTGAACACATTTTACGCCATGACTTCATATATTCGGAACATGTAGAAGTGTAGGTTGAACCCTCGTGGAGACCTTCTTTCTTGACATCGTAGGTATCGTTGGTCTTTACCTTCACGACTCTGTGTGGACCTATGAACTTCGACTTCAACTTCGACCCTGGGCAGAACTGGGTTCTTCGAATGACGACTAGATCATTTAACCCATAAGCGGCAGGTTTTCTTCCTCTCAGGTTATACGTTCTCTTATTTTCTTCCTGGACTTTGAGCAGTTGCTCCTTTGCTAATCTTCTCAATTCTTCTCTATCTTCTTGAAATTGATTCTTCTCTTCTTCTTCGATGATTTTTCCTATCTTGATTTGAACTTTATCTTTCATCTTGACACCCATCAGCAATTCAAATGGCGTGGTTCCAATGCTTCTTTGGTAGGTGGAGTTTATAACTCTCTGGACACGATCTACGTAAAGGTACCATTTTGCTGGGTCTTCTAAGGATATCTTGGTTAGAACAGAAATGATAATAGAGTTAATTCGTTCTATCTGACCATTAGCTCTTGGTAGACCAGTAGTAATCTTATGATGCTTTACGTCATTCTCGTTACAGTAAGATTCGAATTCTTCAGAGGTAAAGGCTGTGCCTCTGTCGGAAGTAATGTTAACAGGATTTCCGAAAGTCTTTCTTTGGATCTCGAGTTTGGCAATAACTTCTTTCGAGGAGGTGCTCTTCGTCGGATATAACCAAACAAACTTCGTAAATGAGTCAATTATGGCAAGAATATATTTGTAATTCTTGTTCGTAGACTCAAGAGGACCGAGGTGATCAATATTGTATGTCTGTAAAGGAATGTCATCTTTCTTAAGTGGATGTAAAACTCCTTCCTGCTTTCCATGCTTCCTGTTAGATAAGATGCCAGGAATGCAATTTCTGATACACCTCTCGATCTTTTTCTTTACATTCGGTATGTAGTATTCTCTCTTTATTAAGTCTTCAGTTTTTCTGACTGCAAAGTGTCCTTCTTCGTGTGCTTCTTTAATTATTTCTTGTTGCATCTGCTTGGGAATTACAACTACTTCCCTTCCATCTTCCATTTTGTAAAGTAAGTCGTTTTTCAAGATGTAATCTTTATACGGCTTTGCTTTTAAGATTTCCTTGATTGCCTTGATTTCGCCATCTTCTTCTTGACTATTTCGTATAGCTTGGGGAATGCTAGTACAAACCAACATAACAGGGTTTCTACTTAGAGCGTCTATATGCCTCATTCTGGTGCCTGATCGATGAAATACGGTACAATCGAAATCTTGAAGTAGTAGGGCCCATCTTGCAATCCTTGTTGATAAATCTTTCTTACTCATAGTCTTCTCAAAGGCAGAGCAATCTGTCACAATGTTGAAGCGTGTTCCAAGTAAGTATACTCTAAACTTCTTGAGTGATTCGACTATTGCTAAAACTTCTAACTCATAGCTGCAGTACTTCTTTTCGGCGTCCGAGGTTTTCTTACTCATGTAGTAAATTGGATGCATCTGGTTATCTTCATAGGAACGTTGGAGAAGAACGGCTCCGTATCCTTCCATTGATGCGTCTGTATGCAATTCTGTCTCGGCATCTTGGCAGTAAATATTTAGCACTGGCTTCTTGGCTAATATCTGCTTGAGCTTCATAAATGCATCTTTTTCTTTGAACCCAAATTTAAAGGTACGATCCTTTTTCAAAAGATCGGTTAGCGGCGATGCTATCACTGAAAATCCTGGAATGAATTTTCTAAAATAGCTGGCAAGTCCCAAAAAGCTTTGTACTTGCTTTGTCGTCCTTGGTTCTGGAAACTTGGTTACAGCGTTGGTCTTTAGTTCTGAAGTGTAGAGCTTTGCTTCCTCTATCCTGTGACCTAAGAATTCGACAGTTCTTTTAATAAACTGACATTTTTTCTTATTAATCTCCAATCCATATTCTTCAGCAGTCTTGAAAACGATTTTTAATCTTTCCAATGCGTCTTCGTCATCCTTGGCTGGAATAATTAAATCGTCCATGTAGGGCAGTACAATTCCTTTGTTTACTAGATCTCTGAAAACTACGTCGATGTATCTCATAAATACGGAGGGACTTATACAAAGACCAAAGGGAACTTTCAGGAATCGATATTGACCTCGGTGCGTCACAAATGCTGTATACTTTTGGCTTTGTTCTTCTACGGGAACGTGAAAGAAACCATTCTTAAGATCAATTGTGCTAAAAACATGATCTTTTTGCAGCTTGTCTAGCTGATCTTCTATAAGCGGCAGCGGAAATCGATCTTTTATTATCTTTTGGTTGATTCTTCTATAATCAATGCATACTCTTGGTGTCCCATCTTTTTTCTTGGTTACTACCACTTGGCTAGCATATTCAGACGTGCAGGGTTCTACTACACCATCTCTAACCCATTGCTCAACTTGGTGATCACCAATCTCTCTTTCAAAAAATGGTAGTCTTCTAGGACTATTGTAGATCGGTTCTTCGTCTTTGACTAATATTTTCATCACAACGTTTGCAGTTTTGCATTTTCTTGGTTTATACGTCTTCACAATATGTTCAACTTCTTTTCTTATACGCGTCGGCACTTCATTTCCAATATCAACTTCATCAAGTACATCTACTTGCATTATTTCTTTAATGCCGTCGCCGTCGTCGATCTTCTTGATGGTCATCCCACTTGGATTAATCGTAAGTTCAACATGTTGGAGAAATTCATGACCTAGTATAGCAGGATTACTAAACATATATTCACCGTTGACAACATGCATCTTGGTATTAACCAGTACGTCATCTAAATCGATCTGACAGTCAAAATAGCCCAAAGGTTTCACTTTTGACTTACCGAAACCATTTAAAACTAATTTAGAATCATGCATAGCTGGTGCTCCAATACGTCGGTATACTTCTGACTCTATAAGGTTAACTTGGCTTCCGGTATCTACCAGACAAATAATATTTTTATTATTGATCTGTATAATTCTGTGCATTTTGCTCATCGTGATTACTTCAACGTTTTGCACATTCGACGTGGTGGGGTTGGTTGGAGAAGCGCCACTCTTTTTGTTTTGAGTTTGACATTCAAAAGATTTATGTCCAAACTTATTACATCTGAAACACTTGGTGCCTAGATTTTTAGATCTGCACTCATTCGACTTATGGCCTTGGTTACCACAGTTAAAACAACGAATTTTTGTCATCTGCTTCGACTTGGCATTTGACATTTCTGTTAAACTGGAAGCTGTTGCTTTATTTTTCCCTGTGTTCGGCTTGTAAGATTCCTGCTTAGTTTTCATTTCAGCGTATATTCGCAATTTTTCCTTGAATTCTTTAAATGACTTGGCACCATACAAAAATATTTTATTCGATAGTTTATCTATTATACCATCTATGACATAATGCATTAATGCTTCATCTTCAACTCTGCCTCGATTAGCAATCTCCTTCATTATTAAGAAATACTCATGAATGCTTTCGTTTTTCATCAACTTTCTTTCAGATAGTGCTTTATGCAGTTTGGCACTATTTAATCTTGAAGAGTATTCGTCGATTAAAACTTCTTTCAAAGATTTCCAACATTTTATATTCTTTTCTCCTTGTATGAACAGCTTTGCGAGACCTGTCAATGATTTTTTTGCAAAAATAAACATATGCAGCTGATTCCATCAACATAGATCAGCCATGTCTTCCATATCTTGAATCCATTTTTCTATTGGGTAGCCACTGCTTCCATCAAAGCGTTGAATCGAATCTTCTACGTCCCTAAAATTCATAGCAAAGAACGTTTTTCTATTCGATGAAGAGTTTGAATAAACAGAACAATTTTCTGAAAGATGATCTTCCTTCTCGGCTTCTTTGTATTCATCAGTCTCGTCGTCGTCACGCATAGACAGTTTTGTAATGTCTAATAGATTATCGCAAATGTTTTTTATTAACGCGTCTTTATCACAATTATAGTCTAAACACAAAATATTTGCAACCGACGTTAGGTCATTGTCCGAAAAATTAGCACTGACATAGGTTATTTTGTCTTTATATTCCTCAGAAAACACCCCGGGATCCATCTGTTATCGTCGTCGTCGTCGTGGATGGATGGCCTTGCACACCGTCGTTGAGTACCTCGGCGTCTCTAGGTACTCTGTCGTCGTACTTCTCGCGCACTATGTTCACTCAAGCTCTCTTCACACTCCGACCGTCTTGGAAGAACTAGTCATGTGTCACACCGTGTTGAATGACACTTTTGTACTGACACCTTTCTATGTGTCATGAGTGTTTTTTAACAACGTCCGTCATTCTAATGACACTGACACACTATTAACTCCCTTGTCCCTTGACACACGCGCGTCACTCTGTAGCGCCCGTACATCTATGCATATCGTTAGCGGCAGAACGTCTATGCACACAGTTGTTGAGATAAAATTAATTCCCACATATATATATATATATATATATATATATATATATATATATATATATATATATATATATATAAATATATATATATATATATATATATATATATAAATATATATATATATATATATATATATATATATATATATATATATATATATATATATATATTAAATATTATTAATCACACCTACTGAACTCTATTGTGCCGCCGCTGCTTCTTACACTGCTATTTCACTGACTCATATAATGGATTTGGCACACCTGCTCGTGTGTCGAGTCTAATTCACTATGTTGGGTTAGAAACTAAGAAGAAGTGTTCAGAAAATATTGTGGGCAGCCAATAATTATAATATAAGTGTATTACAGTAAAAAAAACAATAGCTGTGCACATTATTTAACAATACTTAATTAGGTAATAATGCTAAGCATTATTATGTGAAACAGTTTAATAACGAAACCCGGCAATAACAAATAGAAACTTAAACTCCACAAAACAACACAATTAGAAACGGAACTCAACAAATAATAAAATAGAAACTTAAAAATACACTAAATAGAAAATTCTTCAATATGGCCACCGTTTTGTTCAATGCACTTTATACACCTTTTTGAAACATGTCTGCAAACTCTGGTGAGGGTGTTTTGGTTAATATGTTTTATAGCCTCCGTGATTCTGTTTCGTAATTCATTGATATTTTCTGGTGGATCGAATTTATACACATCATTCTTCAGAGTACCCCAAAACTAAAAATCCATGGGTGTTATATCAGGACATCGAGCACACCAATGAACCGGCCTATTGTTACAAATGACACGATTATTAAAATTTTGGTACAAAAATTCTTTGACGATCCTGGCATTGTGAGCTGGACAACCGTCTTGTTCGTACCAAATCTCGTCTAAATTATCATGAACTCTCTTAATTGTTGGTAAGATATCATTTCTCAATATATTAAGATACCTTTCCCTAGTTAAATTATTTTCAAAAAAGAACGGACCAACAATGAAGTTACCTCCATTTTTTAAAATTAACTGTCTAATCTACAAATAAAAATAACAGTTTTTTACCTAATAAGCCGCACCAAACATTAATACCAAATCTGTCTTGCAATCGTTTTTCTTCCTTTAGATGAGGATTTGAATTTGCCAGATAATGCCTACTATGGCGATTATACACACCACAATTTGTAAATCTGGAGTCATCTGTCCATATTATTTTCAATTGAAAATTTTCATCTTGCTGACATTGTCCTTGATACCATCTGCAGAATTGAAGACGCTTAGGGTAATCGTCAACATTTAAGCTTTGTACGATTGTAGGTTTGTATGGATGGTAATGACTTTGTTTTAATACACGGTGTACCGTACTTTTTGGAACGTCAATTTGTTTACCATAAAACCGAACAGATTGCGGAGGGTTTTCGTTTGAAACCTGTAAGACGGCATTATTTCTTTCTTCATTTCTAGGCATTGCTATTTTCTTTGCGTGGAAGCTACCGTCGCTCAATAGATTGGTCACTATCCTGCAAAATATTTTGGTGTTTGGTTGTCGTCTTTCTGGGTAGTTGTTTTGATATGAATTTGGAGCTGCCTCAGTATTTCGGTTAGAACGAATATAACATTCCAACATGTCAAAATATTCTTCATTACTGAACATATTGTTAAATAATATTTAAAATAAACAAGGAACAAACTATGTAGTACAAAATTTTAAGCAACATGTTAAATATACCTCAAATTGTTCAGATAATTAAGAATGACAGTATTCTTCATTGTCGCGATAGTGTTATATTCATAGCAACCTTTCTTCTGTTGTTTTTCAGTTGACTTACGTGTAAAAATCAAACAATTTTCAAAGGCGTCTTCGTAAATCTGCTTTTTATTGAGTTCTGTTAGTAAATTTAGTTATTTACTAGGTTTACCTATTTAATTAAAATATAACAATTTTTTTAGGATAATGCTGTAATGTTAAATATCATTTGTAATAATGGGCCGATTCATTGGTGTGCTAAAAGTTCCTATTTTTTTATCGTGAATCATTACGGAAAATTATGTTAAAAGTAGAAGTCTATTGTTAGACTCCATGGCCTATTGCTTTTTGGACACTTTTTTTTTTGGTCATTTGTTTTCTGATATTGGATTTCATAGCCTACTATCCTCAAAAGGGTTTTTCTCAAAATTGTCAGTGCAATTACAAGATCTCTCAAGCATGTCGTGCACCATTGGAAAGCTCTTTTCACAGGCTATCACATAAGCAAAAAATCCAATATGGCTGCTATAATAAAAACAAACGTTGATACCTGTAGCAAAAATAACAAATGACAATCAAAAGTTGAGAATAGCACAAAAAGATTACTCTGTAAAAAGTGTCCCGATAATGTGCAAGTCTTAGACCTGTCAGATCAACGCCTACTTAGATATTGAAGAAAAAAGAAATCGACAAATTATGTTTTTTTCAAAACAACTCGAAAACGAAAAGAGGCAGGGCAAAATACAAGTCATATTTGGAACGAGCATGAAATTCTACAAAACATTGCTAATTTAACCGTTTCCCCATCTCTAATGATAACGGAGATAGCAATACATTCCTATCCAGTTTGGGACACACTGTATATACTTCATTTCTGAAGGTCACACAGTCTGGGATAGACATCACTAAACATTGAATGAAAGGCTTCTCACCAGACAACAAATTTATTCATTTAATCACTTCCCAACGAGTTTCGACCTCCAAGAGGTCATCCTCAGGGGAACAATGGCTGCCCCTCAAGAATGCTGTCGTTTTTAAATCGCCGATCTTTCTTGTTCATTTTGTTTAGAGACAAAATTTTCTGGCGAATTCAGATGTAGTGTTGCAGGCCCCCTGGTAGAAAGGATGAAGTCTTGGCCTATTGAACCTTTTGTATAGTTTCAAGTACAATTTTTGAGAATTGTTCAAATTTATCCCCTGAGGATGACCTCATGGAGGTCGAAACGCGTTGCGAAGTGATTAAATGAATAAATTTGTTGTCTGGTGAGAAGCCTTTTCATTCAATGTTTAGTGACACTGTATATATATATATATATATATATATATATATATATATATATATATATATATATATATATATATATATATATATATATATATATATATTTGTTAATTTATACATTTCTATAAATAGAGAGACCTCACAAACATTTTTCATAGACTTAATTTACCATTCTTCATTTTTGAATATTTTTTTTATTAGCCACCTAATTTCCAATATTAAATAAACCTTGAACAGTAACGCAAAATTTGACACCTTTACTTGGACAGATAAAAATTGAACCAAACCCCGAATATCAATTCTATAGGGCTTAATTCGCACTGATGTGAAAAATCGTTTTCAAAATTGAGGAGAAGTCGCAATCGCTGCATTATAACGAAAATTCGCTAAGAAGGTTCAACCACATCATATGCTCAACCGTATCATAGGCTGTGGTACGATTATTATAATTGTAAAAAATATTATGAAAATTCGCTACCATAATCCACTGGCTGCATACTTTTTTTATGTTGAGCTCAGTGTATTAGACTATAACAAAACTATGTCAAAATAAAATTCGTACACATTATCGCGGCTCATTGGTCCTCCAGTAACATTCCTGACCTCTAGAGAAAAGAAACCATGGCTCTCACGCGGTCTCATCATCTCGTTTCGCGTTTTATATCACTGCGGACGTTTAATTATCACGACTTTTAAGATCTAATTAAGCCAATACCGTCGACGTATAAATCAATCAATATAATAATGTGAGAGGAATGCATAACGGGCCATACCCCAACAGCGCGCACCGTGTTAGACTGGCTAAGCTCTCTCTATGTGAGTGTACTATGTGCACTGGATGATTTATGTACGGCAACGCCGGCCGCGTTCGTTATAATCACATATTGGCAATTAGTTAGGGGACTAAATTGACCACCATCATTATCCTTCGATGATTTATTCTAAGCGATTCGACACGAGTTAAATTAGAGCTGGCGGACGAGCGATTGGCTTCAATAGACCACCACGCCACCCCCTCTGCCGTCCCTTTTGACATCACCGTGTCTGTGATAACCGCTGTCATCGGAAATTCCCTCAGATAATGTTTAATCAGAATCAAGTGTGCCGGACGGTTGGTGTGTGTTTGTAGACGTGGAAAGATCGCGTAGTGACGGGCGGAATCAAAATTTTAATGTTTAGGCAAGGTGGAAATTTTTCAATGGGTAATCTCTAGTTTTGAGCAATTTGGAATATAGAGATGACTGGTTTTGTTGCGCCATTTAAAAATATCTTACGTAGAAGTCAAAGTCAGTCGGCACCCGAATATATTGTAGAGTTATGTATATGAAACATTGCCTTATATATTTTAGTGAATTTTTATTTTAAAAAAATTACTTATAGAGAGGTATCGATGGTGGCTTGGATGAGTTCGTTCCCCAGGAAAATCCGACGGGGTTTTCCGGCAAAATTTTGAGTTTTCTTTCGAAAAAAATTTTTTATCCGAAAATAACAAAGCCGTTTTAATAAAATTTACCATATATGTTGCCTTGGGAGAGGCCTTACTACGTACGAAAATTCAACTTTCTAAGTTAATAGAAAATTGAGTTATTGAAATTTTAAATTTTATTTCGAAAAAAAAATTTTTCTCCGAAAATTACAAATTTATTTCAATGAAATTTGGTGGATATCTTGCCTTAGGAAAGACCTTACTACATACCAAAACTAAACTTTCTAAGTTTATAGAAAATTGAGTTATTAAAATTTTAAATTTTATTTCGAAAAAAATTTTTTTCTCCGAAAATTACAATTTTATTTCAATGACATTTGTTGGATATCTTGCTTT
Organism: Tillus elongatus; assembly: GCA_964006375.1. Taxonomy (NCBI): domain Eukaryota; kingdom Metazoa; phylum Arthropoda; class Insecta; order Coleoptera; family Cleridae; genus Tillus; species Tillus elongatus. The sequence goes on from OZ023265.1 coordinate 164,438,541, forward strand.
AGGAAAGACCTTACTACATACCCAAACTAAACTTTCTAAGTTTATAGAAAATTAAGTTATTCAAATTTGAAGCATTTAATAAAAATTCACTACCATAACGCACTTGCTGCGTCCCGAGCTTTTTTGTTTTCTGCTGCTGTTTTACACTGTATAATGATGCATACGAAACAATGACTCGTATTTTTTTGGTTTTTGATGCCGTTTTACACTGTGAACTTATGCATGTGGAAGACTGCCTAATATATTTGGTTTCTACACCTATACTAAGTGAGGATGGACACCTGTGATGAGCACTGATAAGTACACTTAAAAAACCAAATTCACCACAACACATCTTTTTAAAGACCTCACGATCGTTACGCTAACAAAGTTCTTAGAATTTTTCATCCGTTGATGACGCTAACGTTAGTGTTAGCTACTGTTAGTGAAACGATTGAGAGGTCTTTAAAAAGATGTGTTATGGTGAATTGGGTTCTCTCTCTACTAATTCTGCTCCTATAAAGAAGAAAAGTCTGTTCGGCATTCAATCCTTATTGAAAAGTAAAATAAAATTTGGACGCAGCAAGGGCGAATTTTTATAAGAATCTTTTTAAGGTCAAATATCTCTTTTTACTGAATTTTCATTAAGAAAATTCAGTAATAGAGAGGTACCGATGGTGAGCCTTTCGAAAATTTTCTTCAAATGAGCGCGAATTCGGGCCCCTGGAAACCATTTTCATGGTCAGCTAAAATGTTTATATATATATATATATATATATATATATATATATATATATATATATATATATATATATATATATATATATATATATATATATATATATATATATATATATATGTATCCAACCGATAACTCGAAAAATACTTCACTGATTTGGACCATATTTGGGCTGCGCTACCTAGGGACACGTTAAGAAAGGTTTTATTTGCATGTTACTTTAGATCGGATTCATGTCCCGGATATTATATTCAAAGTATACAGAGTTAATTAATTACAGAAAATTAGTAGAATTACCATTGAAACACATGTCACGACTGTTTCGGTCTTATATGACGTCTTATGTTTAACTTTAAAGATAAAAGAAACTATTTTAGAGTCATTTTTATAGAAATTTTGCTTGTTTTTGTTTCAATTTCTGCTATATTATGCGACAGCATAATGTATCTATGCTGCGCTAAAACTGTGTTTAGGGCCGTTGATAAAGCTACAAATATAGTGTATTTTAATAATTGATTGAATTCACCAGTTAGATAACAATCACTTTGCAAATTTTTAATTTCATGTCGTCTGTCATTCTCCATAATTGCGGCCTAGATTTCACGATTGTTGGTTCGGGTAGTCTGTATTATGCCTGGTATATATTTAGTTTGGTTACCGTTGATGTATGGTTTTTACCTGTTTTAAGAATTAATCTACGAGTGGCAGTTAACTACTCTGTCTGCCAGGCATTCGACTTTAACCACTAAGTTGTTTCAACGCATGTCTTTGAGATTTAATTTTTAATTTGGAAAAAACTCTAAATATTGTGTACCAAATTACTTAAAATTCACAACATAGCTTTATTTGCACCATTTCTAACCACATGTAAAGTCTCATTCCAGTTACTCTGATACATACAAAAAGTTTTCGCCGATTTTCCACCGGAAAACTTGAACATAAAGGCTGATTAACGAACTCAACCTCGGTTTTAGCCTAAAACAGATTTTTGCCAAGTTTGATTGAAATGAGTTTAGTATTTTTTGAGTTATCGCTCGGATACATACATACATATATATATATATATATATATATATATATATATATATATATATATATATATATATATATATATATATATATATATATACATATTTATATATATATATATATATATATATATATATATATATATATATATATATATATATATATATATATATATATATATATATATATATATATATAGGGTGGCGCATTGAAAACGAAACAGACCGATTTGCGTCCAGAGAATTTTTTTTAAGAAACGCTCAAACGTCAATTTTAATATTGAGGGGGGCATGTTTTGACATAAAACTCAACTTTGTCACATCAACCCCTTAAGTGTGGTGATGATAACAACCCTTATATTTTAAATAGGGAACATATGTCCAGTGTTACATAATTTGAAAGCTCTTTCTTTTCGGAATTCAGCACACAATTTTTTTTGGAAGTTTTATCAATCGTTTAAAAATTATTTACAGTTGAAGATGCAAAAACGCATTTCACTCATTCCGATAAGAAATGTGCTAATAGTCAATGTTTTGTTGGTTTGTAAACAAAAAATTGACTATCAGAACACTTATTATCGGAATGAGAGAAATGCGGTTTATTATTTCAGTTTATCGGTCGGTTTGATACTTGATAGTACTACTGAAAATTAATTTCACAATGGTGCATTCTGTAGAAGAAAGAGTTGAAATAATTACTCTTTTTTTCAAAAACGATGACTGTGCTAACCGTACAGCAAATTTGTTTAATGAACGACATCCGAACAGACATGTTAACAGAAAATACATTTTGGAGTTGCAAAGTTTCGACAGAGTGGTTCAGGAGCCAACAATAAACGGGATCCTGAACGTGAATTTCCGGTTAGAAATGAGACTACTGAGATTGAAGTTTTAGGACAAATTGCTGCAGACCCAGCTTTGAGCACGGCCAACTGTTTCAAACATCAAAATTGGCCACTGTTTCAAACATCAAAAGAAGAACTATTCAGCGAATATTGAATCATCATAAATTTCACCCGTATAAAATTCATCTTGTACAACTGAATGAGGATGATTTTAATCGGCGGCTGGAGTTTTGTGAAGTTATGACTGCACGAATAGCTGATAACGGGAACTTTCTGTTCAATATCTTCAATTTAGACGAGTGTACTTTTTTATTAACTCTGCAGTCAATCGTCATAATTGTCGTTCTTGGGCAGATAATAATCCAAGAAATTTTCACGAAGTCCACATTCAAACTCCACAGAAACTTGATGTCTGGACTGGCATTTTTGGAGACCGTTTAATCGGACCAATTTTTCTTGATGACAATTTGAGTGGCGAAACGTATTTGAGAGTTAGTAGAAGATATCGTTTACCCTCTACTAATTGACATTGTTGAAAATGATGATCGCTATCAAGAAAATCAATTAGTGTTTCAACAAGATGGAGCTCCTCCGCATTTTTCACAACGTCTTAGGGAGTTTGTGAACAGAGAGTTTCCAGAGCAATGGATTGGGCGTAGAGGTGCTATTGAGTGGCCCCCTAGATCACCGGATTTAACTCTTTTGGACTTCTTTCTATGGGGCGATTTAAAGAGTAGAATTTACAAAACAGAACCGGAGTCTGTGGAAGAATTACGACGTCGCATTGTTGAAGAATGCCGTCTAATAACTCCACAAATGCTCCAGAATGTCAGAGCTCGTTTTGAACAAAATTTGTACTTTTGTATGGAAGCTGGTAGTTAACAATTTGAACACTTACTTAACTGAATAAACATTTTTGAACGTTTGGTTTTGTTTTTTAGTTTTTTTAACGAAAAAATGACTAATTAGTGCATTTCTTATCACAATGAATGAAATACGTTCTTGCAACTCCAACTGTGAGCCATTTTTAAATGAGTTGATAAAACTTCCAAAACAATTAGTGTGCTGAATTAAGATAAGAAAGAGCTTTCAAATGATGTAACACTCGACCCATGTTCCCTATTTAAAATATAAGGGTTGTTGTCACCACCCTTAAGGGGTTGATGTGACAAAGTTGAGTTTTATGTCAAATCATGTCCCCCTCAATATTAAAATTGACGTGTTTCAGCGTTTATAAAAAATAATATTTTTTGAACGCAAATCGGTCTGTTTCGTTTTCAATGCGCCAGCCTATATAAACATCTACAAATTTTAACGCAGCTTTTTTTTTCTCCTTCAGGGATCGTCCGCGGCCTCGCCGCCCCGATAGCACTGCAACCTTTGGTTTATTGTGCATGCCTTTAACTAAGCTCGGTTTTGGGTTCTAGGGACCCAAATTCGCGCTCATCTGAAGATTTCTTTTCAAAAGATTTTCATCGTGACCTCTCTATTAGAGAATTTTTCTAAATGAAAATTCGCTAATACTCTGTAAAGTGGTGAGAGTGTTAATTAGGTATCAGATACAAGTGATAGATCATCTATATTTACAGCAACAACCACATACTGTTTACGTATCTCTGTTGTGTTCTGTAGTGATTGAAACGAACAAACCTCTCTCCCCCATACAACCCAATCTCTCCCCACAGTAAACATTCATTTTCTAGGCCGTCTAACACACACACACACTCTCCCACTGGCAATACCTGTGAAAAAATCATTTTAATTTCCGCTCTCGGCCATAACATTTGTCAGATAATCAAGTAGCCGGTTTCCTGGCGCTAGTAGTGGTAGTGGTGGTGGATTGGTTCGGGGTATAACACAGGAAGACGATATCGGCTACCTATAAAATATTGAATAGTTATTCAGTCCTGGCGTGACGTGATGCGAATGTCAAAAACTAGATTGATACTGTTCGGACATCGTTTCGCTACAGGCCGGTGCATTAGATTGGATAGATGCACTATGCACTCCTAACTTGGCTGTGTCTGTCCAGAGGCAATACGGATGGACAGAGTGCAACATCCAATATTGTTGAATCAATTTCAATATAATTTATAGTGCACATTGGCCGGAGCGGACAGATCAGGTGGCGTATTGCAACCTTCTCTCCCGCAACATACTGAATATTTAACATACAACACCGGCATTTGTTCCCGTTTTAAACAACAGGGCACGTATTGAACTCTAGTGCTGCAGCTCCCGCTGATACTATAGCTTACGCCCGGCTTACCCCGATACTTCAGGTATCAAATATTGACAGACAATTGATTATTTCAATAATAAAAAGGTGCCTGCTCGCCTTCTCCCATGCAACTTTATAGCTGCAGAATATATAATTTATTTAAAAATATACAGCTCTTTAAGAAATTGCCTTACATCCAGTTTTAATGGAACGGGTAATAATTAATTTCAAATATTGTTACCTTTTTCGGTCAATTCAAAATATGATGCACAAGCCTAATTAATGGCGATATTTTCATTAACATAAATGACGGATCGAACTTTAATGCTTTGGAGGTTTATTTCATGCGCACAGTTGCGCAGGTTCATTTTGGCAGTAATAATAATACAGGTGTCTCACGCAGACATTCCATTAGCCGTGTCTGGAGTAGGGCTCACAATTGAATTCTGAAAATTCACGCACGTGAGTTTCTCAAAATTTCCAGTTCACTAAAAATATTGACGTTAGTATGGGATTTCCGGTTATACCAAAAGTAGACGTCAACATTATTATTTTAAATGGGAGATGGTGTTTTTTATTCCGGATCTAGATCGCTCGTCAAATTTTATGGTATTCAAGCTGCAGAAGTTTGATATCAACAAGATGGAGTTCCACCACACAACTCACAGATAGTAAGCGACCTACTCCCGGAAACATTTGAAGACAGGCGGATAGCGAACGGTGGTCCTCATCGTTGACCGGCCCGCTCACCAGACTTCACTCCACTAGATGTTAGTATCTGGGCGTGCATTAAGAACAAAGTTTACCAGGAACCACTTACTACAAAACAAGATATGATAGCTAGAGTATTAGAGGCCTTCAACCCAATGGAGCAAGATTAGTTTTCTCGAGCCACGGGTGCCATCATTAAAAGAGCCATCAAATGCCACGAAGTGAACGTTGCAAATTTCGAACATCTATTGTGAAGTGATAACACACAAATCTCTTTGTTTCCTAATAATGCTGTACTCTTAGGACATTTTGGACGAAACACTCCATTCTTAAATTTTTTTTAGTAGTATTCTGATCATGTAACGAGTTGATCTGTGTTTATGTGGAAATCTCTTTGCAACCACACGACATCTACTGTTAATAATTCGATTATGCTCTTCGTAAATAAAAGTTATATTCAAAAGTCGTCGCATATTTTACTTATGTCGGAAGATGACGTTTAAAATTTTCATCTCATACGTAACCTGATAAACTGACTACTAATTATTTCTTATCGCAAATAATGTTTAAATATCCTCAAATCGGTGGGACTTATGTATAGAGAATGCTAATACCAATCGAAAGAACAATAAAAAGTACATGAAATAACGTTATAAAATATAGGGTGTTCTATTTAAAATAAAATAATTATTAGGTTTTAAAGTTGTCACGATTGACCAGTCTATTTCGGACACCCTGTCTAACTTGTACTAGCTTTAGTAAATTCCATATTTTGTGGCATTTCAGAATTTGCATTTTAAAATTTCAACTCTTCAGGTTGAAAAATCAGAGAGCTACAGGTGTGCAAATGTTTTTTTAAGAAATTCTTGAAAAAACTCAAATATCTCGAAAATGGTTGAGAAAAATGACATAACATGTCCTACCATAAAATTTGACAAGCAATCTAGGTCCATAATAAAAACACACCATCTTTCATTTGAAATAAGAAAGTTGACGTCTACTTCCGGTATAACCGGAAGTCCCATACTAACATCAATATTTTCAGTGAACTGGAAATTTCGAGTAATCCACGTGCGTGAATTTTGAGAATTCAATTGTGAGCCGTACTCCAGAAACGGCTAATGGAAGGTCTACGTGGGACATCCTATATATATATATATATATATATATATATATATATATATATATATATATATATATATATATATATATATATATATATATATATTGATGAAAAATAAACTTGATACATGCACTTTTAGTACCTACATTAGCAAATTTCAGTTAATGCGAAGAAGGCTTGTATTAAGAAGTGTTAGTGAATTTTCTTTAAAATTTAAAAGATCCCGACTTTTCAACTTTGAAAAAATGTCTTCAAATGTGCTCTAATTACGCCCCCTGGAACACATATTATTATTATTACTTTATTGGTCAAAATTCTACAGAATCTCTACAATACAATAAGTTTACACTTGTGCTGTATTTTGCGACATAATTTAAGTAAGTTCATCAAAAAATATATGACATTGACATTTACAAATTCTACAAACTTCAAATTTCGGTACATCAAACCAAACATTTCTTTTTAACATTTCTTCCTCCATCTAAAGTATCAAACACTCTCTTCATTTTCTATAAATCTTAAGCCCTCAGGGGTCAGTTTGAGTTATATATATATATATATATATATATATATATATATATATATATATATATATATATATATATATATATAGATATAGATATATATTTATATATATATATATATATATATATATATATATATATATATATATATATATATATATATATATATATATAACTCAAAAAATAATGGGCCGATTTCGATTAAATTTTGTGTTTTCTTTCGGAAAAAATGTATATCTCGGGAAATAACAAAACAAGTGCAACCAAATATGGTACGCTTGTTTGTATTATAAATAGTGAATCACGTACCAAAATTTAAGTCTGTGGGTTTAAAGACAAAAAGTTGTGGGTAAGAAAAACAATTTGGAGTTTTCCTCAAAACGTTAAAGTCGCGATTTGAAACGTCAAAATTCGCAACATTCAGGCAAAGAACCTGAAACAAATACGGATTATGTAAAGAAAATGTCGCAAGGAGAGTGTTGTGCACATCCCTAAGTTTCAGCTTCAACTGTCGTAGTCCGTCATTTTATTAAAATGTTCACAGAAAATTCATTTCAAATAGACCCTTTCTATGATGCTCTGGCTGTCTGTTTAGTTAAGTTGATGCTTTGGCTGTAGGTTTAGTTAAGTCTATGGTTTACGGATCTATAGTTTTTAGCTAAAAAAGAGCGCAAACTAGGCCCCCTAGAATCCATATCCGGGTTTACTTTTAGTTTTATCCGTTTAGATATATACAGGGTGACTTATTTCTACGGTAAAGCTCAATATAATTGTTATTATACAAGATACGAGAAAAAATTGTATACGTTAATTATAGGGTGTCTTAAGCTGCATAATTATAAAAATATTGCGACAATCACACGGTGGTCGTCCATAAGTCGTTGGTGACCTGTACAATTGTTTTTTCGAACACCATTATATTATTGAAGTTTTGCATTTTTTATCGAAATATTATGTGTTTGTAAGAAAAAACCGAGACGCAGTAAGTGCGTTTTGGTAGCGAATTTCCATTAAATCCTTCAAATTTCAATAACTCAATTTGCTTTTAACCTAAGGTTTGTTGGCTAGGAAACCAACATTTTAAGTTTATTTTCGGAAGATTTTTGTACATTTTCAAACCATAAGTAATTTTGGTTAAATATGATACATTGTTTCTACTATATAGGTTATACCTACCGGTAACCAGATTGATGCCTGAGTGCATTAGAGAAACATATTGGCTATTAAAAACATTTTATGAAAGTTCACTTCCATAACGCACTTGCTGCGTCCAGGCTTTTTTAAAGATAATCTGATCCTAGGAAAAGCCTCCTTAAATTTTTGCAGAATTGTCTAAAGCGTTTAATTCTGTTCACCATTCAATCCTTAAGAAAAGTAAAATAAGTTCTGGACGCAGCAAGTGCGTTATGGTAGCCAATTTTCATGAAAGTGTTTTTAATGTCCAATATGTCTATTCTTTTTTTTTAGTTTAGTCTATTCCCTTTTGATTTCTGTGATCTGTTCTCTGCATATGTTCAATAAAGCACTCTATTTTCAAATTTGATTTTCAAACATGAGAAAACAAAGTCTCGTCGTGTTCTTAATTAGTGCATTAGAAAAAGTAAAAATATCTGTATGTCGTTGTTGTTGCCGTCCATCGGTACATACACGTCTGGCTGTGTGTGTGAATGTGTGTACGGCTGCTGTGATCAGATGTATTGTTCAAGTGGAGTTTCTAATTAAAACGCTATTGCTGCCAGAGGTACACCTAGTGGACCACTCATGCATGTGTAATCACACTCGGCAAAAACTTTAATTTGAGCTGTAATCAATTTGCTCAAGACAACAGAACGCAATCAGGGCGCACTGATGGGATGAGGTTGGTGGATGGAGGACGGCAACTGACGGTAATTGTGGCCGACGCCGATAAATACCGCCGTGGTCGTCTGTGTACAAGCTCGTCAATATCAAAGTTCAGAATTAAACTGCATGTATCGGACTTCCTGATTGGGATTCTAACAGAATTTGTTACTTTTTGTGTTTTTCATGTCACTGGCTTGCAAGCTGATATTAAATTATCGAAATAATAGCCAACTGGTAATTGATTCACCGTTATTTCCTTCCACAAGCGCTTTAATTTACGTTTTAGAGAATTTTGATTTTAAAAAAATGCTAATAAGGAAGCTAAGACTTGTATCTTGTGTGGCTTCAGATAAGGGAAGTAGTCCCTCCCGGATTGTTCCTCCACATCATTAGTAAAATATATGTGATAAATACCAACGATCGTCATCGTAGCCATTTTTTTTAAACTTGCTTACCAAATCTATTATACAGTGCAAAGACAAAACTTTTTGAGCAGGGTTATGGATTAAATAGGGAAAGCAATGCGTTATAGTGGCCAGAATTCTCAGATCGAAAATCGAAAGTTAGTAATTTGATTTACCCACTATTCCGTAACGTTTTAGCTTAGAACACGTTTCCAAATGGCCTTTGCTGTTGCTATGTCTTTTATCAATTTTCTACAAATTATTCAGGTCCGAAAATCCCACGTATTCTACGAATTTTTCTCTTTTTGTGCAAACGTCGATGAAAACAGAAGGCAGAGTCAGCAGAAGAATTTGGAAGTTTTCTTACAGTCACTGATATGTTAAGTACACACTGCTATTGTAGTGGTGTTTAAAACTTTCTATTTCCTTCGTTAAATTTAGTGTAGGCGTTGGTCGACCATTATTTTCTGTTTTTCCTCGAAAGGATACATAGAAAAATTTCTGTTTCTTAAATTACGTATTACACAGGCACATTTAAGAACCTCGGTGGTTCAGGGGTAAGAACGTGTGCCTCTGAACCGAAGGGTACTGGGTTCGATCCCAGGGTACTCATTTCACTTTTTCAGTACAAACTGTAAAATTAACATCAACCGAGGTTCTGGCATTGTATTTGAGCAAGTTGAATGTCTGCACGTTCAGCCTTTCGGAGGGGACGTAAAGCCGTCGGTCCCGTGTCCATGCGATGTTAGGCACGTTAAAGATCCCCACCCTCCTTACAGAAAGGCAGGGGTTCGGCAAAATTTCTAGGATAGTGAGGTGAAACTGCTCCCTGACGTCGGTGATTGGCCATAGTCGCGGAAATAGGCCGACGTTAAAGGAAAAAAAAACAGGCACATTTACAAGCTCATACGGCACCACTCTTAGATGGGCGAGGGAGAGGGACTTCCATTGTACGTTACTCCAAAGGTCACTCGCCGACCAACCGACCAATCCTGACTCTCATAAGCCGCTTTTAAACCGCTTACTGGAGACGATGTAAACTGAATAGAGAAAACAGCAATCTTCGCACGGACTGCAGTGGTATAGACAGAGACAGTAGACACATTAGATAGTACGAAATAAGCGATCCCCACCCATGATTATCGGATTAGCGCGGTTGTGTCTGTCACAAATTACACAGCTTCGCCGCGTCTGTGTGGCGTCTGTATATATGTATCACACCGATAACTCAAAAAATAATGGGCCGATTTTGATAAAATCTGGTACGCAAGTGCCTTTCGCAAGTGACTTGGATTAGTTCGTTAGCCAGGAAAATCGTCCCAGGTTTGCTCGGAAAATTTTGTGTTTTGTTTCGTAAAAAAAATATATCCGGAAATAACAAAGCGACGGTAACCAAATTTGGTACGCTGGTTTTTGTCATAAAGGGTATCATATGTACCAAAATTCAGATCTCTACGGCTACCATAGCCGTATTACTTTATAGGTGTGTTCTCGCTGCAATTAGTATGCCGTACTGACGAGCTCTAATTAGACCGAAACCGGTCTGCGGTTCTAATTGTGGTGAGAATACATCTAGCCTTACATACATTGTCCCTATATTAGTGAAGAAATAGGCCAGGCTGACAATTTACAACATTGTTAGTTGGTTGTACATAGTCTCTATTTTATAACATATTTTGTTATTTGGAGCTGTAGTGACAACATACTACTTGGTTCTGCAAGGAGATGGCGACTCCTGTCTTACATCTCACTTTGTGCTGTGAGGCTGGCTACCATAGCCGAATTACTTTATAGGTGTGTTCTCGTTGCAGTTAGTATATCGTACTGACGAGCTCTAATTAAAGCGAAACCGGTCTGCAGTTCCAATTGTGTTGAGAATACATCTAGCCTTACATACAGTGTCCCTATATTAGGGAAGAAATGGGCTAGGGCTGACAATTTACAAAATCGTTAGTTGGTTGAACATAGTCTCTATTTTATAACATTTCGTGTCATTTGGAGCTGTCGTGACAATATACTACTAGGTTCCGCAACGATATGGCGACTCCTGTCTTACATCTCACTTTGTGCTGTGAGGCTAGCTACCATATCCGTATTACTTTATAGGTGTATTTTCGCTGCAATTAGTATACCGTACTATAAAAAAAATTTCAAATGAGCGCGAATTTGGGCCCCTAGAACCCGAAACCAACGTCTGTTTAAATTATTATATGTATATATATATATATATATATATATATATATATATATATATATATATATATATATATATATATATATATATATATATATATATATATATATATACATACAGGCTGTTTCAAAAAACATGCACCATCGCTCGTGGGGCAATTCCTTACTAAAAAATAAGAAAAAAAGTTCCTGTGCACATGGGCCCGGAAGCGCATAGTTTCCAATATACAGGGAGTTGAATTTTTTTTTATTTTAATTTTTTATAAATAATTTCAAAACCTCTGGATTGATTTTAATGAAACTTGGAACTTGAAAGTGTATTATGAAAGTGCATATTTTCAAGTGAAAATCTGCTTACAACTGCGTCAGTGGCGTGCGTACGGGGTAACTGTAAAAATTCATTTGGGGAAAAAACATGTGCGCCACTGTCTTTTTCCAATTTTGATACATCAGTTATGAAGCTTATTACATAAGCCACAAAAGCTACCTCTTGGTATTTTTTCGTTCAGGGTATCCCCTAGGAGATATGATTAATTTTATAAAAAGGGGCAAAGTACCGATTAGTCGGCGTAATAATAATAATAATAATAATAATAATAATAATAATAATAATAATAATAATAATAATAATATATGTTTACTGCAACCATAAGAATATGAAAAACAAAACAGACAGTAAACATTACAGCAATAAACGTACAAATAACTAACCTACGTAAAACTTATTGGTGATAAACATTGAAATGAATATTACAAACATTGATAAAAAATGATAAATAAAAAATAAAAATAAAAAATGAAAAAAGTAATCGTAAAGACACCATGATTTTTCCAAACTCTTGTTTTTTGTACATTACTCAATTGACTTTAATAACAAAGCTAAAGAAAATGTTGAAAGTGACCACCATTAGCGTCATTACAATTATTTAACCTTCTGCGCAAAAATATTCTTACTCTTCTGCAAATATTTTGATCTTCTCTAATGCTGTCAAATGCATATTCTATTCTTCCCAACAATTCTTCTCGTGTATTTACTGGTGTTTTATACACTATTTCTTTTAAATGACCCCACAAATAAAAATCGAGAGGATTCAGGTCCGGAGATCGAGGTGGCCATGACACCGGACCTCCACGACCAATCCATCGGTGACCGTATGTGTTGGCTAAATATGTTCTTACAACTGCTGCAAAATGTGCGGGCGCACCATCATGCTGGAACCACATTGTACCATTTCTCATAAAAAGCGGTAGTAACAACGGCAAATCATTTTGTAAAAAGTTTAAATATGATTCATGGTCAAGACGATTCGGTAGAACAACAGGACCAATTATGTGATTTTCAATAATAGCAGCCCAAATATTGATGAAAAATTGATACTGCGAATTTGCAACTCTTAGAGAGTGTGGGTTTTCATCGGCCCATGTATGTAAATTGTGAAAATTTACGATACCTTTTCGCCTAAATGACGCCTCATCAGTAAATAGTACACGTTTAGAAAAATGTTGGTCGTGCCTAAGTTTGTTTAAGAACCACTGACAAAACATTACCCTTGGTTGAAAGTCCCTAGGTAGAAGTTCCTGGACACGTGTAAAATGATAGGGATATAAACTTTGATCCTTCAGAGTTCTGTGAACTGATGATGCCGAAATATTACCCAGTTCGGTGGCAATAATTCTCGTACTTGAACTAGGATCACGTTCAACTCTATTTAATATTGCCTCTTCAACTCGTACAGTTCGGCGGTATCTTCTGCGTCCAGAGTCAGCTTTTAAAGGTTTTAAAGAACCAGTTTCTCTCAAATGTCTTACAATACGTGGGAAAATATTTTTGTCAGGAATTCTTCTTTGCGGATAAGTTTCCTGATAAACTCGCACAGCTTGTCTAGCATTTTGATTTGTTTGTCCATAAATTAACAACATATCAGTCAAATCCGCTGAAGTGTACTTAATGAAAACCATCTTGAGAGGAGGAAATAATATTAATGAGCAGCTCAGTATCAACAAATAACTAAAAACGAAAATACTGCACCGTATCAAAATTTAAAGAATAGCACGAAAACTCTTTTGACGCCTACAAAGCACTTCAAAATTGTAGAATTTAGAGAACTGTCAAAAATTATAGTTTCATGGCACTTTACGATTACTGTTTTCATTACTCCAACGAATCGGTATTTTGCCCCTTTTTATAAAATTAATCATATCTCCTAGGGAATACCCTGAACGAAAAAATACCAAGAGGCAGCTTTTGTGGCTTATGTAATAAGCTTCATAACTGATGTATCAAAATTGGAAAAAGACAGTGGCGCACACATTTTTCCCCAAATGAATTTTTACAGTTACCCCGTACGCACGCCACTGACGCAGTTGTAAGCAGATTTTCACTTGAAAATATGCACTTTCATAATACACTTTCAAGTTCCAAGTTTCATTAAAATCAATCCAGTGGTTTTGAAATTATTTATGAAAAATTGAAAAAAAAATTCAACTCCCTGTATATTGGAAACTATGGGTTTCCGGGCCCATGTGCACAGGAACTTTTTTTCTTATTTTTTAGTAAGGAATTGCCCCACGAGCGATGGTGCATGTTTTTTGAAAAAGCCTGTATATGTATCCATCCACACGATAACTCAAAAAGTGATTAACCGATTTTGATGAAACTCGGCAAGAATCTTTATTTCATTAATAGCTTAGATGAGTTCATTAGCCAGCCATATCGGACCAGTTTTTCTAAATAAAAAAAAATTCCCAAAAAAAAATAGCCAAGTTATTTTGATGAAATTTGGTTGGTATGTTCCCTCGTAAATACCTTACTCCACCAAAACTCAACTTTCTAGGCTTATAGAAAATTTAGATACAAATTTGAAGCATTTAATGAAAATTCGCTACTATAACACACTTGCTGCGTCCCGAAATTTTCTTTTTCAGCTTGCTCTAGTGTGAACAACATAAATAATTTGTACATTTTTTTTCAAAATATATGCTTGTGATATTTAAATGTCATGGTTTTTACCGGCATAACGCTATAAGAAAAGCGTTAATACGGTCTCAGTTATCAGTTAGCCTAAGTAGAATGTCGGGTCGCTCTGATAGATGTTCCTGATTGGCATCCTACCAAAGAACGATGATTATTTTTCTAAATTGTTATTGGTAATTAATTTATTCAGTACATACTGAAAAATATTAACTACCGAGGCCATGTCAGTGTGTCGAAATGCATGCACGCTAAGCCTTGGAGGGCGGGTGCAGTGGCGACTTCTCCTAGTGAGCTAGGTGTGCACCCTAAAATATAATTAAAATGTGCACAGTTAAATATGTTTTATTTCTTTTTCCCTTAGTCTTAATACACTACATATTTTATGACAATCGATTTAATTTACTTATTTGATTTCATAAATAGTCGGTTAATAGTGACTTGGAATGAAGTCGGCACCACGTCTTCATTCAGAAAATATGAGTAGGTCAATAGCAACTGGGAATGAATAATTCGAGTCGGGTTAGGTGTGCGTTGTTATTTCCGAACAACTTCACTCGACAGAGCTGTATTGGTATACAATACAGTCCCCCACCCATGTGTTTAAAATAGTAAGGAAAAACCATTGCTTTTAACACTGCAGTGAGCGGTAAAAATACCGCTCAAGACAAATGAATGGAACGCCGGTTTAACAAACGTTGTGATAGCATTATTTACAAACATTACAACTGCGCTTGCCTGGACCACAGTATTCTAAAATTAAAGACTATAATACATTTTAGTAAATTTTCGTAGAAAAAATTCACTAATGAGGAGATCTCGACTTTTGAATTTTGAAAAATTGTTTGCAAATGAGCGCGAACTAGGACCCCTAGAACCCATATCCGGGGTCAGTTTCAATTTTTATATATAAGAATTTAATTTGAGTCAAGTTTTAAAATATAGAAATTTTTGATTAAAATGAAGAAACTGATTTCAAGTACCATCCATATTTCTAGAAATTGTAATGGTACATAATGAGGTGAGGTAATTTTGGAGATTCGAAATCAGATGACAGAACTTTAGAACAATTGACATTTAGATTAAAATTTAGTCAAAATTGCATCATTTGCAGTCACAAGTTTAGACTTCTTTGTAAGATGCTTTGTACTATTTATATAACAATAAACTATATATATATATATATATATATATATATATATATATATATATATATATATATATATATATATATATATATATATATATATATATATATATACATAGGTATCACACCGATAACTCAAAATATAATCGACCGATTTTGATAAAATTTGGCATGTACCTTCCTTCTGTAAATGTATTGGATAATTTCGTTAGTCAGAAAAAAATGTGTATCTCAAAAAATAAAAAAGATAAGATAACCAAATTTGGTAGGTAGGTTTACGATATAAAAACTAAACTATACACCAAAATTTAGATTTCTATGTTGCAAGATAAAAAAGTTATAATAAAATATTTTGTGCCAGATCATTTCTATGAAAATTCACTACCATAACGCACTTGCTGCATCCAGGATTTTTACACATTTTATTATTTAGTACCATATTAACATTGAACTACTTTTAATGTTTACAGTTTTCACCCCGTTCCGGACAGTGCTAACGCTAACACAAATTTGTGTGAAGAGAAGAGCTTGATAATAATTCCATGTTCTTTTCGTGTTTTAAAGTTTTAAGTGACTTTTTAATTTGTTAGTGTTGCAGTGGGAAATTAATTTATTTATCTACGTATCATTCCCATATAGGTCGAATATATATATATATATATATATATATATATATATATATATATATATATATATATATATATATATATATGTGTGTGTGTGTGTGTGTGTGTGTGTGTGTGTGTGTGTGTGTGTGTGTGTACATTTAGTGTTAATAATTTTTAAAACCACCACTAACAGCAACTCGTTACCGCACACCCGAACATTTTGGTCAGGAGACGCCACTGGGCGGGTGGTAAGACAATGCTTTTGTGTTTCATGCGTTGGGCACTTGCCCTTTTTAACAAAGACAGGGAGTTGGTAATATTTTCAGGTCGGTGATTGGCCGTAGTCGCGGAAATAGGCCCACGTAAACAACAACGAAAACGTTAATTGATAGAATTTAAAGCTTTAATTGAAAGCTTTCGTTGTCAAAGAGCAGGGAGAGAGTTAGAGGGTCTCCGATATCGCAATTAGTGGCTTTGATTATCAGGTAATGTTCAATAGGGTGGTTAAGGAACCCTCGAATATATCGTGTACCTCCCCCTCACAGACCACCCCATCTGGTGTATCGGTAGAGTGGAAACGACGATGGCAAGTGTGCAACGAGCTACAGACAATCGCTTTGTTGCGGTTCTTAATTATCTATTAATTAAAATGTTGATGAATCATCCCCTCAGACGCCCTCGTGGCGCAGGTGGCTAGGTGCCAGCCTGCAAAGCGAGAGGTCCCGGGTTCGATTCCCGGGCGAGCCAAGTTGACTTTGTCTGGAAAATTTGTAAAAAAATAATTAAATGATGGGAAAGAATGTGCTAATGGCCTGAGATGCCGCAGCCAATAATATTAAAAAAAAAAAAAAAAAAAAAAAAAAATCATCCCCTCTGATTCTAACGTGGAGCAGCCTAGCTAGTCCCAGCCCGGCTTTGTATACCGTGTCACACTCTCTGCCTCCCTCCCTGTTATTAGAAATTTATCCTTTGTCTCTCGATATTACAATATGCATTATGGTGACTTGTGTAGAAAATTGGCGCTGCGACTAAAGACGTGTTGCGCCAAAACCGTTGATGAACAGGGTAGGATTTATTTTATTTTTTAAAGTGGTCCACGAAACGTGAAACCTATGTGATTTAACACATGACAGAAGTTGGTCATTTGCGAGGAGATATTGAGAACTACTTAACCAACAATACAAAAACTCTGGACGCAGCAAGTGCGTTATGGTAGTGAATTTTCATAAAAATATTTCTAATAGCAAATATGTTTTTCTAAGAAAGCAGGCACCAAATTTGGTTACCAGTATAATTTATATATTTGAAACAATGTACCATATTTCATCAAAATAACTTTTTTGTTTGTGTATGTACAAAAATTTCCGAAAGTAAACTTAAATTGTTCCCGAAAAAACTGGTTTTCTGGTCAACCTTATAGGTTAATAGCAAATTGATTCACAATTTGAAGCATTTAATGAAAATTCGCTACCATAACGCACTTGCTGCGTCCCGAATTTCTTTTCTTACAAATATGTATTATATTTCGATGGAAAATACAAAAATGCAATAACATAGGGCGTGTTCGATTAAAAAAATTCACCAAAAAAAAAAGAAAATTTGAATCACCAACGACTTATGGGCCATCCTGTAATTGTGGAAATATTTTTTAGATGTAGCTTAAGACACCCTACAATTAATGTATACAACTTTTTTTCGTAACTTGAATAATAACGGATATATTGCGCTTTAATGATTTTTTACGATAATTTGACAAAAATGATATACCATTAAACGATAAACTCTATAGCCAACACTACTGCTAAAGTATCAGAGAAAGGGTCTATTTGAAATGAATTTTCTGGGAATATTTTAGTAAAATGAAGGACAATGACGATTGAAACTAAGAGCTCAGGCTTTGTAAAACATTATTCTTGAGACATTTTCCTTCCATAGATCATATTAATTTCAGGTTCATTGCCTAAATATTAACAATTTTGACATTTAAAATCGCGACTTTGACGTTTTGAGGAAAACCCAAATTTATTTTTCTTTAAATGCCTGTAACTTTTTGTCCTTTAACCGACAGCGCTAAATTTTGGTAGGTAGCTTACATATAACGATGTAAACCCGTGTACCAAATTTAGTTGCCCTTACTTTGTTAATTCCGGAGATATAAATTTTTTCGATTTTTTTCGAAAAAAAAAACACAAAATTTTCCGAGAAAACCTCGGCGGATTTTCCTGGATAACGAACTTATCCAAGCCACTCGCGAAAGGAAGGTACTCACCAAATTTTATCAAAATCGGTCCATTATTTTTTTAGTTATAGGTGTGACACATAAATATATAAACATATATATATATATATATATATATATATATATATATATATATATATATATATATATATATATATATATATATAAACATATAAAGTCTGAAACCGACCTCGGATTTGGGTTCCAGCGGTCCTAAATAGCGCTCATTTGAAGAAATTTTTTCAAAATTCATATATATATATATATATATATATATATATATATATATATATATATATATATATACCTCAAATATGGGTTCTAGGGGCCTTAGCGCACTGTCATCGGAAGATGTTTTTCGAAAGTATCATTGTCGTGACGTCGTCATAAGCGAATTTTTTTACGCGATTTTGCTAACAAATATTATTTCCTCAAAAATTGGATGAAAAAATTTGACGTAAAAAATTCGATCAAATATTTTTCACGAAAATCCCCTAAAACAATTTTTTTTGGCAAGCAAATTCATTAAAACACTATTTTCACGAATTTCAATGAAACATTGTTTCATCAAAACTTCGCTAGGTATTTTTTCATAGAAACATTAGATTCAATTTCTTTTTTCAAGAAAAGTTGTTAGAAAAATTTTCTATTACACGAACGTTTTGTACATCAAAATTCGCTAATAAAATAAATCACAAATCACAGACATAGTGACTCTGGGCCTGGCTTCCGCGGCAATCATCACACACACACACGAACGCGCGCGCACGCACACGCACGCACACAGTGACTTTTTATGTCGCTTCAAAAAAAGTGTTTTGCAGGAGGATGCCATAGAAAGCGAAACCGGTCGGAAAGAACAAAACAAGCACTTGTGAAGCCACAGAAAAAAACTCTACGTTTGTATTAAGTTTAAAATCAATTTAATATCATTGATGCAGGGCAGGAACAAAGCTAACTGTAATATCTAATATAATTTTTTTACCACATAATATTTTGTGGGCCCGCCTCTGACCTCCAGTGGTTCCGAAGTTTTTTTTTCATTATATGTTTATATATACGTTTTATAATAGAAACCTACGACGAAATTTCGTGGCCATAGCTTTGTTAATTTCAGAGATACAAAACTTTTCCGAAAGAAAACCCAACATTTTCCGGGAAATACTAGTCTGATTTTCATGGCTAACGATCTTATCCAAGCCACTTGCAAAATGAAGGTACCTATCAAATTTGATCAAAATCGGGCCAGGAGTAGGCAGCTTAAAGCGCGGTTTTCGAACTACAACAACCGAACCCACCCTTATCCACTGCTCTAAAGAGTAGGCAAATTGAGGTCTTAGAGTTTATTTTCTTTCACTTACTCTTAACTTCTTCAAAATGGCTCTATACCAGGAGCCGAAACGCCGAGTTTTAACAGATTATGAACGTGAGAACCAAGTCTTCCTCGTGTATGTATGTATATATATATATATATATATATATATATATATATATATATATATATATATATATATATATATATATATATATATATATATCGTCACACAAAGATATGTTAGCTCAAGCCCTTTCAGAAAAACCCTAATGATCTTATCAAAAAGTTAACGGTTTTCAAGATATTGACAATATAATGAAAAAATGAAAATTGTCAAATTTTAAGGTATTTTGCCCCACCACATGCAGAAAAAAACATTTATAGAATGTGATTTTTGTGCATATTAATCCTCAATTATGCCGCTATCGAATGAATTATTTTTAAGAAAACCTGAAGCAAAAAATTAAAAACCGAACTTTTCTTCCCATTTCTTTTTTAATTTGGAAGAAACCTCCGTACTGAAAAAAAATTAGTAAAATTTACTGGCTCAGAATTTTAAAAACTTCCCTGTTTTATGGAGATTCTAAAATGGTATAAAGCATTATCAATATTTCTAAAAGTAATTCACTGTCGACGCTTGAATGTAAATATGCAAGTGAAATCAAGTAGCGAATACATAAATACAAACATATTGTGACATTTACAAAAATTATTTTATTCATAACAGATGCTCAAACTAACAGCCATTCTATCTTATACATAAACGACATTGTCGTAGGAACGATCCTCTTTAGTCTTCTTAGACTGCTTCGTGGAATTTCTTAAGCTGCTGTGCTGATTCTTTGACGTAGCTCCTCTTATTTTTTTCATAAACTTCATCTTTTAAGCATACCTAATTTTAAAAAGTCTAGTGGATTCAAGTCCGGTGAGAGAGCTGACCACAAGATAGGTCCTAGACGGCCAACCCACCTGCCCGGGTATGTCTCATTCAAGTACTGCCTTACTTCTAAGGCATAGTGGGCAGGGCATCCATCATTTTGAAGCCACATTGTCCTACGAAGTTCTAATGGGGTGTCTTCCAGCACTTCAGGAAAATTATTCTGTAAGAACGCCATATAACTTTGGCCATTTAACGTAGAAGGCAGTTCCATGGGTCTCAAAACTCTTCCGTTAAAAGTACCGGCCCAGAGGTTTAGCTTAAATTGATGCTGAGACAAGTACAGATCCTCGCTGAACTTATGTGGATTTTCAACCAACTATGAAAGTTGTGTAGGTTCATGTCTCCATCGTTATTACATGCAGATTAGTCATTCCATAAAACTTTATCGAGGAGATTGGGATATTGTCTGATTTTCCTTACCATAATTTTGCAAAATCGCATGCGCATTGCGTAGTCTTGCGGTTCCAAAACTTGGACCCTCTGAATATGGTAGGGACGGATCCCGTACCTTTTTAAAATTCTATGAATAATAGACCTTGGGACACCAGTTCGTCTCTGTACTATCCGCGTCGAAGTACCAGGTTCTTCGATAATACCATCTAGAAGAGCATCCTCGTCTGCAGTTCGCAGTCGTCCAGTTCGACCAACACGAGCGATGTCAGACATTCAGCCAGCGCTGTATGCGTTATGGGTTCTTATGAACATGCCGTAATATGAAGGTTGTCGGTTTGGGTAGCGCTGCGCATAAATCGTTGCCGCTCGTCTGGCGTTGCAAACCAAACCACCTCTGAACGACACTTATCGAGTCTTTCCATTAATAAGATGCATGTCCGCATACGCTTGATGGGTGCAATTCACTTGATTTTCCATTGTATCAAAAATCCAAAGTAATACAAAGTCCGGGAGGTGAATTAATTTACTGAGAAGTGAGCGCGTGTGTAGCAAGTACAAATTACTAATCTTACTGTCACTGACAGAAATATTTTTTTTAATGTCAAAATCTGTTTGTTTTTGTTTATTAGCTACCTGATCTCACTTCCAAATTTACTTTCAATCGTCGACACTGTATTACTTTTAGTGATATTGATAATGTTTTATACCATTTTACAATCTCCGTAAAACAGGGAAGGTTTTGATATTACGAGTTAGTAAATTTTACTGAAGTTTTTTTCAGTGCGGAGGTTTATCCCAAATTTAAAAAAAATTGGGGAAGGAAAGTCCGATGTTTTATTTTTTTCTTCTTCAGATTTTCTAAATAATAACACAAAATATTTCAGATTAATTCTATAACGCCATTATTGAGGATTAACATACAGAAAAATCACATTCCGGAAATGTTTTTTCTGTATTTGGTGGGGCAAGATACCTTAAAATTTGACAATTTTCATTTTTTACAAAAAAATGTCAATATCTTGAAAACCGTAAACTTTTTGATAAGATCATATAGTTTTTTTAAAAAAAGACTTGAGCCAGCCTATCTTCGTGTGATGTTTGATTTACGACTTTTGGGACACCTGTATATATATATATATATATATATATATATATATATATATATATATATATATATATATATATATATATATATATATATAGCATTAAATTTAGCTAAGTTTGCAGTTGTTTTTTCGGTAATTAATTATTGATTAAATCTGCCGATAGTCTACGAATCGTTTAGTTACCAAGCGATCCAAAATATTATACAGGAAAACATATTATAATACATTTTAATGTATTATTTGTCAAGCGAAACAGATCAGTAATATTTTTAATCTATATATCATTGTTATTTAACTAAAGCTAGACCGCCCCTGTAAGCTGTTGGTCCTTGTGGCCGGCTGTTTTATTAAGCAGAATCTTTGCAGAAATCGATGGTTGCCGGTTGCACAAGCTGAACACTGAACACTGTCTTCCTCTCCCCTCGCTCTCACCAGTTGCCTTATTCACTAATTACAAACGCCGTCTAATTAACGATATATAGGAAATTGTTCTGCAATACTTTGAAGTACCTCCCCCTCCTTTCCCCCAACCCCCGGCTCGTTCAGATAACTACCGATGATGGATTTAATTAATTAACAGATTACTAATTAACTTGATTGAGAAAATTCATAATGGGAAATTC
Organism: Tillus elongatus; assembly: GCA_964006375.1. NCBI lineage: Eukaryota > Metazoa > Arthropoda > Insecta > Coleoptera > Cleridae > Tillus > Tillus elongatus. The sequence goes on from OZ023265.1 coordinate 164,461,492, forward strand.
TTTAATGCACTTTTAACATCAAAGACCTCTCAGTCGTCGTTTCTCTTCTGTATTTCTACTTTGCTTACTGCTCTCTTTTGTTTTCCTAACTTCTTGATTTTCAATTACTTCATTAATATCATTTACCGATATCGCTCGCCGGTATCGAGGAACCTCAGGCGATTTGAAAAAATTAAATTATGAGTTGATTATACGGCGTATTGACGGGAAAACAAAGGAATCGATTGAAGTTGGAAAGTGAGATGTTTTATGGGGTTGGATGATCGAAATAAAAGTTATGAAGGGCCGGTGTTAAGTTTAGAAGCCATTGTAAGACAAAAATTGTCAGTTTATTAAGTTGTTTAGTTAAAATATTGACCACTCTCTCTTTGTAACAGAAAGTATGAGAGAGCTGGTGACATTTAAAATATTCAAATTCTGCTAGTGCTGGACTTTTGTCAGAGCTGGGTTAATTCTATTTTGTGTTCAGTTATATTATAATAAGTTACCAGCCGGGAAAGTCATTTAATTGAACAAATAGATAAGAGTGCAATTCGTGAATAACTTTATTAATGAAGATGATGATTTCTGTAACACGTTAGTTTTTTGGGGCAAAAAAAGTATCCAACTTATACACCAACGGTAGATTGAGTGTCCACAGGCCATTCGGCATTTTAAGCGAGATACGCTCATCCTACAAGAAGTAGTGGGCGATTCTCTGTGGATTTATAAGGGTAGATTGGTGGTAAAGATATTGGTACATTACATACAATAGACGACCGATTTACTGCGGAAGGTTACCTAAAAATTCTTGTCTTCGATTAGAAACATAAGTATATCACAACTAGATATTTTTTAGCTCATGTTATTCAAAGCAATGCGATGAACAGTGATTAACGTCAATAGTTTTAGGGGCAGCTGCCCTGTTTACGTAACAGTATGTGTTCGCAAAAAGTTGATAATGGCGTTGACGTATTACAATAGCCATCATGGAGCCCAGACTTAGACCCTATCTAAAACATCTGGGGATAGTTGACGGTAAAATTATTACTTAATGCTGATGGAGTGTGGCAAATTATGAAATGTATGTTTGAGAAGAAGTACGGGGTGAACACAACATTACCATTCATACATTATATGCGAACTAGGCTGAGACTAGTTGCAGTAGGCAATGGAAATGGTGTAAAAAATGAGATGAGTGCAAATTAAGCATAAGAGTTTAATTTGATAGTCTAATATTTTTTTTTATTTACCAAAATACACTTTACAAGTTCCATCTGTACAAGCAATGAATTGATACACGGACCAACCTTATATCCAGTAATAAGAGCTCGGACGTATCAAGTGCATTATGGTAGGGCATTTTCAATAACAGTTTTTTCAAACTTTAATAGATAATTTTCTATGAAAATTCGGTACGTGAGAAGCCTATATAGAGGATTTAATACGTCCAAAATTTGGTTTCTGTTTCTTGATGGAAAATCAAATTTTCAACATGTAAAAAAAGTGTACAAGATTTCTGTATCACATAGGTTAAACTACAGCCTTGGTGGTGCCTTCAAATAAAGTTTATCCTCTCATCCTGAAGGTTGTTCGTTCTATTCTCCATAGGGGACCAGTTGAAAAAAACTCGGTTGTTTTATAATAATTTAGTGAATTTTCTTTTAAAAAAAAGACTAATGAGGGGATCCCGACATTTGAATTTGAAAAAGTTTTCAATTGGGCGCGAACTAGGCCCCCTAGAACCCATATCCGGGGTCAGTTACAATTTTTATACGTATGTATCACACTGATAACTCAAAAAATAATTGGCCGATCTTGATCAAATTTGGTACGTAACTTCCTTTTGCAAGTGGCTTGAATAAATTCGTTAGCCAGGAAAATCAGCCTAGGTTTTCCCAGAAAATTTTGTGTTTTCTTTAGAAAAAAAATGCATATATCCGGAAATAACAAAGTAAGTGCAACCAAATTTGGTGCGCATGTTTGCATTATGAAGAGTGAAACATGTACCAAAATTTCAGTCTGCAAGTTAAAAGACAAAAAAGTTATGGGCATTTAAAGAAAAAAATTTGGGGTTTTCCTCAAAACGTCAAAGTCGCGATTTGAAACGTCAAAATTGGCAACATTTAGGGAAAGAACCTGAAGCAAATACATGCTTCGTAAGAAAATATCACAAGAAGAGTGTTCTGCAAACCCTTAAGTTTCAGCTTCAGCCGCCATTGTCGTTCATTTTACTAAAATATTTCCAGAAAATTCATTTCAAATAGACCCTTTCTCTGATGCTTTGGCAGTAGCTTTAGTCAAATCTTTAATTTTTAGCTAATTTTCGTAGAAAAAATTCGTTAGGAGGAGACTGCGACTTTTGAATTTTAAAAAGATTTCTTCAAATTAGTGCACACTAGGCCCCCTAGAATCCATATCCGGGTTATTTTCAGTTTTTATCTGTTTACACAGGGTGACGCATTTTTACGATAAAGCTTAATATAATTGTCAGCGAAAAGATAGTCGGGTCAAAAAAGTGTATTGTGATGAATTGGGTTCTCCAAATTGTACTTATCAGTGCTCCTCACAGGTTTCAATCTTCACTTATTAAGAACAGTTTTTTACTTCCACATCGTCATAACGTGGGGAAGTATCGCATCTGCGACAAAAATTTCCCAAAGTTTTTCGCTTAAACGTCGTAAAAAGTATCAAAGCATATAGAAAACATGATTTGGGAACGAAATTTTTTTTTGGTCTGTCGCTCGATATGTCTGTTCGTTTGTAGCCACGATAACTTTAGAACAAATTGAGACATTGTCTTCAAATTTGGCATTCAGTTAGCACTTGACAAACGAACGGTTCGGATTGTTTTTGGATAAAACCGCTTTAGGGGGTAGATAATGAATGGGCGGCGATTTGGTTACAATTGATATTTTTTCGTTGAAAGTCGTGTAACATAACGTCTTAGGTAGGCCATAGACCGGAAGTTCATTAAGCAGCGCTGTGTGCCAGACCTGGTCGAATGCTTCGGATGTGTCTATAGCGACAATCTGGGATTTACCGTGTAGTTCCATAGACTTGCTCCAGGAATGGGTGAAAAAAAAAAGAAAATTTGTATCACTAACGACTTATGGGCCACCCTGTGATTGTAGAAATATTTTTTTAAGATGTAGCTCAAGACACCCTATAATTAATATATACAATTTTTTTCATATCTTGTATAATAACGGATATATTGTTTATTGATTTTTTACGAAACTTCGACAAAAATTATATACCATTAAACGATAAACTCTATAGCTAAGGCTACTGCCAAGCATTAGAGAAAGGGTCTATTTTAAATGAATTTTCTGGAAATATTTTAGTAAAATGAAGGACAATGACGGTTGAAACTAAGACTTCAGGGTTTGTAAAACAATCTTCTCGAGACATTTTATTTCCATAGCCCGTATTAGATTCAAGTTCTTTGCCTAAATATTGCCAATTTTGACCTTTTTGAATCGCAACTTTGACGTTTTGAGGAAAACCCCAATTTTTTAAATGCCTATAACTTTTTTGACTTTTGACCTACAGCGCTAAATTTTAGTAGGTAAGTTGGACGTGAGGATATAAACCCGCGTACCAAATTTGGTTGCCCTTACGTTGTTAATTCCGGAGATATATTTTTTTTTTCGAAAAAAAAACACAAAATTTTCCGGGAAAACCTCGGCCGATTTTCCTGGCTAACGAACTTATCCAAGCCATTTGCAAAAGGAAATTATTCACCAAATTTAATCAAAATCAGCTCATTATTTTTTTAATTTATCGGTGTGATGCATACATACATACATATACATATACATATATATATATATATATATATATATATATATATATATATATATATATATATATATATATATATATATATATATATATATATATATATATATATATATATATATATATATATATATATATATTGAAACTGACCCCGGACATGTGTTTCTGGGGGGCCTAATGATATGTGTTTCTGCGGGGCGCTCCTTTGAAGAAATTTTTTCAAAAGTCGGGATCTCCTCATTAGTGATTTAAAAAAAAAAGTAAATTCACTAAAAAGACACATTTGCCATTAAGACCATTTTTATAAAAAGTGGCTACCATGATGCGTTTGCGGCATCTAGGCTTTTTTATTTTCTAATAAGTTATACGCTTTTGAAGTCCCTATGTTACAAGGTCATAAATATATTTATTATTATATATATATATATATATATATATATATATATATATATATATATATATATATATATATATTGCACAGTTGAAACGTCATAGTCTTGTTTTGTATGATTCTTTTAACTGGGTAGACCTTTTATAAAGCATCTAAGTAATATTAGCGAAAATTCCTATTATCAAATCTGTAAATAAATAATGTGCTTCGATGCGGTTTAATTTTTATCAACCTACTCTTTTGCAGTTTCAACATTGATTTAATAATGAATTAACATCCAATAGCAACTGTTTTTAAAAGTAATTTAAATAATTTCACTTTACAAAGCAAATGAAGCTAAAACCTTACATTTAACGTGTGAGTAGTTTGTGTTTGCTTTTGTTCTGCGTAATTCCATTTCTCATCTAGTAAATGACCGCAGTAGGATGATTACATCAAGCAGGCGTTGATTGCTTTGATTGCCCGCTAGTGGTTAATTTGTCAGGGAGTGATGCTATCATCTTCTCCACTTTAGAGCACGATTGTGTCCACGGGTCTAACTTAAGTTTATGTCACCCCCATATTCTCTCTGTTTTATGATAATTGCTCTTACAGAGATGGAGACTTTGAGAAACATTAAGATATGCGATATGCGGCCTACATGAAGATAGAAAAGGGGTGTTTTTGTGTCACCATCACAGAGTGTAGCTGAAAATTATATCAGATGACAAAGATAATAACGCGTAACCCGTTCTCTCCCTCTCATTTTTGTTAAATCAGAAAGATACGCGAGTAAAATATTCTATACACAAGTTGTAGGTATACACAGTGGTCAGGCAGTAAGTGAATGTAGAAGGTCTAGAGGCAAGGTCATGTTTCTGCATCAAAGTGTGTCATATCTCAGTGTGATAGTTATATGATTGTTTGAGAAACAACATCGATAGTTATGACTATTGCGCCAGGTCCTTCATATTAATGTTGATTAAAGTGTAGAGCTTTTATTTTTCTTCCCTGAGAGCCTATTGTCTATCGAACTCTGATCGTTGAGATCAGTTAATTAAGAACAGTATAAGTACAATTTGACGAAGAGATTCATCAAGTCATACGTATGGGATGTTATAATGTATGAGGCAGAAAGCTGGATTAACGGTATAGCTAGAAACTTGGACTTTGATATGTGGTAAAATCTCTAAAGGCAACACATATCCGGGGTCAGTTTCAATTTTTATAAGTATATATATATATATATATATATATATATATATATATATATATATATATATATATATATATATATATACATATAATATGTTGGTATATATTATATATATATATATATATATATATATATATATATATATATATATATATATAATATAGGTATATATCACACCTAGAGCTCAAAAAATAATTGGACGATTTTTATAAAATTTGGTGAGTACCTTCCTTTTGTAAGTGGCTTGGATAGGTTCGTTAACTGGGTAGGTCGGCCCAGGTTTTCCCGGAAAATTGTGTGTTTTCTTTGGGGAAAAAATTATATCTCCGGAAATAACAAAGTAAGGGCAACCAAATTTGGTACGTATGTTTGTATTACAAGGCGTGAACCAAGGGCAACAAAATATACGTCTGCAGAGGTAAAAACAGACACGCCACAGCACAACTAATCCAAGAAACATTAAATGATTTAGAGCAATGGACAAAATACACAGGTTACAAATTCTCAGCAGAGAAAACTAAATTTATGTTATTCAGTCGAAGGCACAACCAGAAAGCTGTACCAAACCTTATACTAAACAGTGCAACGCTTTCCAGAGTAGACCATTACAAATTCCTGGGTGTTATATCCGATACAAAACTGTCATGGAAGCATCAAATAAACCATATCAGAACGGAATGTGCTAGCAGAATGAACATTCTCAAGGCCGTAGCTCACTACGACTGGGGAGCGGAGGAATCAGTTTGGATTAGCTTATACAGATCACTAATACGATCTAAAATAGATTATGGCGCAAGCGTTTATGCAATTGCAAGCAAAACCAAACTTAAACCGCTAAATACCATAGAGAATACAGCTATGTGGCTATGTCTCGGCGCCTTTAAAACAAACCCTACAACAAGTATGCAAAGAGAGTCAAATGAGCTGCCACTCTTTTTAAGACGACAATTGACATACGCTTCGAGAATTTGTCGTTCAGCAAATAATCCTGTTCGTTCAGTCCTGACGCCCAATGCTACAGTCATCAGCGGTCCAACTCCACCGAAAAACCACCTCTTATATCAGAAATAATAAAAGACATCTACCAAATCGATGTCACAGGAATCACTGAAAATCCGAAATCAAATACACCACCATGGCTTCAATTAAAAATAGACTGCAACACATCATTAATGTCACCTTAACAAGCCAAAACACCAAATTCAGCGATGCAGACAATATTTACAGAAACACAAAGGGAATATAATGCCGAACTGGTAAAGTACACCGATGCCTCTAAGTCACCACATGGACTAGGTGGGACGAGAATAACATTGCCCTCCTCTGAGCAGCTTACTAATTTACCCAAGGATATCAGTATTGGCACAGCTGAACTTTTTACAATTCTGCAAGTCATAAAGAGGATAAAAGACATTTCCAAATGTCCATCGAAAATAGTCATCTGCAAAGACTCTAAACTGGCATTAAATGAAATAAGTAGCCTATATACCAAGAACCATATTGCAAGTGAAATACAAAATACTGCTCACGATCTTGAACGCCAATCCACACACATTACATTCGTTTGGGTACCCTCACACTTCGGCATTATAGGCAATGAGCTATCAGATACTGCTGCTAAAAGAGCGATCACGGAAGGCACGACAGTAAGAAACCAATACCACAAACTATTAAGATCACACGTTAAAGCAGTAATTTACGACAAATGGCAAATATACTGGAATAATCAAACCACCAAGCTGCGCGAACTAGCACTAACCATCGAGGCATTCCAACCACCTATACCAAATCGCAGATCGCTAGCCGTCCTGAGAAGACTCCGGATAGGACACACAGCACTCACACACAAGTACCTACTGGAACAACAAATTCCACCAGCTTGTGATACCTGCAATGTGAGCCTTTCAGCAAGTCATATTGTCACAGAGTGCACTAAACACAGACTCCAAAGAAGGTTGTTTTTAGGCGAAAATATATCCATGGTAACCCTAGCCACAGCAGCACCAGAAAACATAATAAATTTCTTAAAATCTAGCGAACTATATAAACACATATAACTGTAACCGTTGTATTGTATAATTTACTGGTTCAGGAACACATATAATATTAATGCACCTACATTGTACCTAAAATGTATTTTCTATATAATTCATATATGTCAATGACCTTAGTAGTCGAGACATAATTTTCTGTCTTTAAATTTTTAAAAATAAAATTTTTATATGTATGTATATATATATATATATATATATATATATATATATATATATATATATATATATATATATATATATATATATATATATATATAATATCGCCAGTAAGCTACAGATGCGCATTTTAAAAATTCGGTTTTGTTGAATAAATGTATTCAAAGTTTTTCCAGAATTAAGTTTGAATGATTTTGAAAATGTCGCTAATTATATCCATTGTTGTTATAAAAAGGATATTACTGTGCAATTAAAATAGTAATGAAAATTCGATACCATTACGCATTTGCTGCGTCGTAAACTTTTATTATCTTACCGAAGTAAAACTCTTCTAATCAATTCTTCAAATAAAGTATATTTCCTAATTTTTGTAGGCAAAATAAATGAGACAAATTACAAGCAATGCCTTGATTGCTAATTAGTGGGATGTTAAATTTAAAACCATTGTTTTTTAAATTATTGTACTGTGAGTAAACATGGTATAGTAATTGAACAGAGAGAGACGTAGCGGAAAAGAGAAAGAGTGGGACCCAGCAACTAGAGTCAGTCCAGCAGAGACTGAGGGTCTTTCCAGAACAATGAGGTTCGCAGGCTGGCGGAAGTTCGGTCGGGTGATCGGCGGCGCTCTATGGCCCCCCGGACCTGGTGCCGGCGTGTCGCCCCCCTGGACCCCACACCACCCCCACCCAAGGTACCACACTGACACACATGTATACATTCAAATGATATCCTGCTAGTGCTGTTTTTATAATAAACAGTGAAAAAGAACATTTGCAGTTAATTTTAAAAAATGCGTTGTACAAGTGCGTTATGGAAGTGAATTTTCATAAAAATGTTTTTAATAGCAAATGCGAGCAGGCATCAATCTGATTACCGGTATAAGCCTATGTAGTAGAAACAATGTACTATATTTTATCAAAATTACTTATTGTTTGAACATGTACAAAAAGTTTCCGAAACTAAACTTAAATGTTGGGTTCCTAGCCAACAAACCTTACGTTAATAGCAAATTGAGTTATGAAATTTGAAGGATGTAATGAAAATTCGCTATCAAAATGCACTTACTGCGTCCAGATTTTTTTTTCTTACAAACATGCATTATATTTCGATAAAAAATGCAAAAATGCATTAACGAATTTGTTCTACGAAAATTAGCTAAAAATTATAGACCGTTAAACCATAAACTTCACTAAACCTACAGTGAAAGCATCAACTTAATTAAACCGACAGCCAAAGCTTCAGAGAAAGGGTCTATTTGCAATGAATTTTCTGTAAATATGTTAGTAAAATGAAGGGCAATGACGGTTGAAGCTGAAACTTAAGGGTTCGCAGAACACTCTTCTTGCAACATTTTCTTTTCACAATCCGTATTTGTTTCACGTTCTTTGCCTAAACATTCCCAATTTTGACGTTTCAAATTGCGACTTTGACGTTTTGAGGGAAACTCCAAATTTTTTTCTTTAACTGCCCATAACTTTTTTGTATTTAAACTTAGAAGCCTAGATTTTGGTACATTGTTCACTCTTTATAATGCAAATACTTGTACCAAATTTGGTTGCCCTTACTTTGTTATTGACGGAGATATATATTTTTTTTTAGAAAGAAAGCACAAAATTTTCCGGGAAAACCTGGGCCGATTTCCCTGGCTAACGAACTTACCCAAGCCACTTGTAAAAGGAAGGTACTCACCAAATTTGATCAAGATCGGCCCATTGTTTTTTGAGTTATCGAACTTATCCAAGCGACGTGCGAAAGGAAGGTATTCACCAAATTTTATCACAATCGGTCTATTATTTTTTGAGTTATTGGTGTGACATAAATATAGAAATATATATATATATATATATATATATATATATATATATATATATATATATATATATATATATATATATATATATATATATATAAAGTCTGAAACTGACCTCGGATTTGGGTTCCAGGGGTCATTAATAGCGCTCATTTGAAGAATTGTTTTTAATTCAAAAGTCGCGATCTCCTCATTAGTGAATTTTTTTTAAAGAAAATTCACTAAAAAATGTGTATGTATACAATTTGAAGAAAGAGTTTGGTTTTGATCAAATGACAAATACACTTATTTTATAGTGGCAGTTCCATATTCGATAATTTACACTGTATATAACAGAAGAACCATTTTAATTTTAGATTAGGAATCATAAGCGGACGTTGTTACCCTCGTTTTCCTGTGAAATATATGGTTCTCCCCTGTTCAGTATTTAGTGTTCAGTTTCCAGTGTTCTTTGTTCTTTTCTTCTGAGCTCTGAGCATTCCTGTGACTATAAGTATGGCTACACACAATGTTGTTGCTCCCCTCCATCCTCATTCCAGACCTAGATACAGAGGGAAACGATGACCCCCTCGGATTTATGCCAACTCTCGGTTATTAATGGTACTTCGACAATTGCTTAATGTTTGCCCAACGATATAGAAATTATTATTTAATTCGAACCGTCTATTACGCCAACAATGACAACAGAAAGATTAGATCACGTGTTGTACACTGACTCACACAGAAACGGCACCAAATAGATTATCAAAGCCAGTACTTTGAAGATCTTTAGCTTAAGCTAAATAATATGCTTTGCTTAATTATAGAAGACAAATAAGTACGATTTGGAGAACCCAGATCACAACAGATTTCTTAAACCTGACGATCTCTAACAAAGTTAATGTTCTAAGGTTCTGATTATCTGGCGAAGCTAATTTTGTTAGCGAAATGATTGTCAGTCTTAAAGATGCTGCGTAACTGAAAAGATACTACAAGGAGCTTAGAAATTTTACAAACGCTGCTATAAAGAGAGAAAAACGAGCCTATTTCAATACTTACTAAAATCTCATAATCAGAACAAGCTATGGGAAGGTCTAAAAAAAGGCAGACCGAATCACCAGGCCTGCCCCCCATCTCAATAATTCGAATATGATTAATCGGTCCTTCTGCGAACAAAATTTGTCCGTAGATGAAGCCGACAATAATACCTTAAACTTATTGCTACAAGACAAAGCGACCTCTTTTTGTTTTGAGTTTGAATCTGTTGACTAGGATGAAATATACAACCACTTATTTTCTGTGAAGACATGCGCTGTGGGTGCTGATTATATCAGCATATCGACGCTATTACATTGCTGTCCACTCATTGTCCCATATGTAGCACACATAATAAATTTTTGTATCCTAAATCATTGTTTTCCTACTATGTGGAAATTGTCGGATATCCTGCCACTTCCTAAAAGTGAGAATCCTAACAGCTTTAGTGATCTACGACCAATTAGCATTCTGTGCGTCTTATCTAAGATCTTAGAAAAGGTTATGTTTAAACAGATGAAGAACTATTTGGATCTCAATAGTGTAATACCTATTAATCAATCCGGTTTTAAGCCTGGACATGGCTGCTCTATGGCTTTGCTCAAGGTGCTGGACGACATACTGATTGCTGCTGATAACAATAAGCTGACACTCATGGTGGCGATTGATTTTTCCAAGGCATTCGATAGGATTAAACATCGCCTTCTTGTGACTTTATTGAAGCACTCTGGACTTGGGGTCGCCGCTGCTTTAATGTTAGATAATTACCTATCTGGAAGAATGCAGCGAGTAAGGCTGGGTGATCAGACTTCATTTTTTCTTCCTGTCACATCTGGTGTCCCTCAGGGCTCCATACTAGGGCCTCTGTTATTCAGCATATATACATCAAAGCTACCTACATATCTTCGTGATTGTCAGTATCACCTTTACGCAAATGATACACTAATATATTATTCGTTTGCGCCTCTCTAGGAGGCCGTCCACGCCTAGGCACCAGAGCAGAGGATACAAAACGCTCCCCTGCGGACACCCTGCCGCGATAGTGCGGTGAACACCGCCCTGTCACCGAGCATGGAACCGATCCACCTGCAGCAGGTCTCCTCTATTCGACGCAGCAATGAGGTGTTGCTGAACGTCCCATCTATGTCTAGGAAGGACCCTAGCGCCACCTCCCTGTTCCCCAGCGTATTCTCCAGTTTCAGCACCAGTTGGTGCAGTGCTGTTTCTGTTGAGACTCCTGCTCTGTATGCATATTGTCCGCAGTCTAGGGGATATGCTTCCAGTACACCGCCTCTAATGTGCCGGTCGAGCAATTTTTCCATTGTTTTTAGCAAGAAGGACATGAGACTTATTGGCCTCAGGGACTTTGCCTGGTCTGTTGGACGCTCAGGTTTAGGAATGAATACAACTCTGGCCAGACTCCATGCCCTCGGAATGTACCTCAGAGCCAGGCTTGCCCTCATAATGAGGGTAAGCGCCGGTGTCAGTATGTCTATATCCAGATGGAGCATCAACTCCCGGGGATTTGAATGGCTTGAAGTTCCTAATGGCCAATCTGATTTTGCTCCCGATAGACCGGTACACCGATACTAAACGAATAAGCAAAATAATTGAACAAAATAATTTAATTATTGATGTAGCTTGTATGAACACAGATGTAGACATTTTTGTCCGGCTTCACAATTGCTTGTTTTCTTTTATATAACCGGTTATGCCTTTTTACGGCATCGTCAAGACAGGAAATATGTACAGAGAAGAAAATAAGCAATTGTGAAGCGTTTATATATTATTATCTACTTCGATAAATAATGGACGCCTAACTACCACTAATAATATATTTGGCTGGAAAAAAATAAAATGTAGCTTCCATAAGTCTATATGAATTGTCTCTTAGCTATCAACCATGCGAAAACAAAGGCAGTTCTGTTAATTATTAATATCGCGCAATAATTGAATCAAGATTTATTGTCTTGTAAATAGTTTCAGTGTAAGTGAGTGTATGAATCTGGAGTGTTATATAGTAGGAAACGAACTGTATTGGGGAGTTATTATGTGTCGAGTGGCCTGTGTGGATCGTTCTGCACGAGGGTAGGAGAGACTGGGAGAGTATCTCTCTCCACTCTCTAAGCAATGAATTACGGTTGGAGCTGTTTTTCGGCATATTTCACCCCATTCGATCCGTTTTGCTCAATTAAACCTTGTTTCGGCTACAATGGTTACATCTTAATGACGTTACTAACACAATACAATGTGTTCAATAGGACAGTAACCTATAGAAAAAGTGGGATAATTCGTTTAGGAGCTAGCAGAAGCTAAACTATAAATTTATTGTAGTAGTAATTATATTTGTTTATACAGTGCTTTCGAAAAGTAACGAATATATTCATTATTTCTGAAATTGTGAGTTTTTCGAAAAAATCCTCTGACACGTCGATTTTGTTTTAAACGAAGACACTTTCTGACATATTACCCATATTTTTGACGTCATCGTTGTTCGAGATATGACGTCACCGACAATTTTTTAAATGGCAACCCCCCCAGTTTCGACCATGATTACATTAGCGTGAGTATGTAGACAAAAAATATGAAGAAAAACGATTTTAAATTACAAAATGCTAAATTTAATAATAATAATTATGTAAAAAATCAACTGAAACAAATGTTCAAATTGTGCACCGTTGGCTGCCTGACAGTAGCCAAGACGATTAATAAATTCTTTTTGAAGATTGTCAATAACCTCAGGAGGTATACGATGTATCTCGTGACGAATTCTTGCTTTTAAATGTTCTAAATTTCCCGGTCTATTAACGTATACCTTGCTTTTTAAGTATCCCCACAGGAAGTAATCTAGGGGTGTCAAATCTGGCGATCTAGGTTGCCACTCAATCGGCCCCCTTCTCGCTATCCAGCGATTCTGGAATACCACATGTAAATAATGACGGACAGGTGTTGCATAATGAGAGGTGCACTATCGCGGTGAAAGAAAATACAATTTCTCAAAAGATCACGTTCCTCTATATCTGGATATAAAGTTATTAGTTCAGGAATAAGGTCGTCGCGAAGGAAATCCAAATATTTTGCACCGGTAAGGTTCACGTCAAAGAAATAGGGACCCAGAATTCTTCCGTCGACTATGCCGGTCCACAGATTAACTTTTAAGGACGTTGAGTGTGATACTCCATCATCCATCGAAGATTCTCAGTAGCCCAATAACGACAGTTTTGCATATTGACATGGCCATTCAAAACAAACGTAGCCTCGTCAGAAAAAAGTAGGTTTTTTACGAAATTATTATCATTAGTGCCTAGTTCTTGCATTTGCTCGCAGAATTGATTTCACCGATCAAAGTCGTCTTCAGATAGCTCATGAACAAGGCATACCTTGATAGTTTGCTTTTTTTCATAATTTTATGAACTGTGGACGCTGCCATATTGAAATCGGAAGCCAATTGGTTATGTGTTAAGTGATGATTTTCGTGTATTGCCAACAAAACATTAAGTTGATCTTCTTCTGATTTTGAAGATCGACCAGATTTAGGAATATCACGAACATGCCCAAAGTTACGTTATTAGACTCAATATTGCTTGCTATGCTTTGGCTAATGGGATGCCGATCCGGATGAGTTTCATTAAACAATTCAACTACTTCTTTTTGGGTGCGCATCCTATCTCCAAATCTGATCATGCAAAGAATTTCAATTCGCCATCGTTCAGTTAATTTAATCATTCTTTTATAAAATGACAAAAGTCACTAGTCAATAAACACTTCAAACACACTGCTTTTGCCAAACCAAAGATAAGAACTAAAGAGATAACCCAAAAAAACTGAAAAGACTATTTACCGAAGTACGATTTTAAGTTTTTATCTGACAAAAATATAAAAAAACATTCCTGGTCTCCTAGGCTACCCTCAGGCAGCCATAATTTTTGACGATGTGTACCTTCTTTCAAATGGCGTGGTCGAAATTGGGGGTTACCATTTAAAAAAATTGTCGGTGACGTCATATCTCGAACAACGATGACGTCACAAATATGGGTCGTATATCAAAAAGTGTCTTTGTTTAAAACAAAATCGACGTGTCAGAGGCTTTTTTTAAAAAACACCTAATTTCAGAAATAATGAATTTGTTCGTTACTTTTCGAAAGCACTGTATAAAATTGTGAATTATTAATAGTTGATAAATTAGATGTAATAGCCAATATTCATTTAATTTGTATTTCTCCTTTACCTTTGTGTCTTTCCTTGTGTTAACCTCTTTTGACCGCAGCCTCCCCAGTACGTTAAAAAGTCACCATGACAGGCTCCATTGGTGTGAAAAGTGTCCCAGTGTTTCTCCTGCAACAACTTGTAGCGTAGATGTGTGCATGCATATGTATGTGTGTGTATGTGCACATGAAGAGATAATGTGCATTTTCTGTCCTGCACCTAGTGTTAAGTACTGGACGTATAAAGCCTATTGACGTGAGTGCGTATACATGAGTGTGTATGCGCTCGTGTATGTGTGTGGGTGGACATGTATGTAAGTTTTAATTTTAATATATATTTTTAGTAAACAGCAAGTGTATAGGGAGATAAAAGAAGATAAAAGAAAAAAAGTTAAATAGCTTGTTAGATTAACATTCTTAAGACAGGTTTTGCCATTGTGAAAAGCAAGATCAGATGCATCCTTGTTCATTTTAAAGATTGACAGTGACTGAATGAGCCAGTTCTTAAAGTCAAAACTCTAATAAAAAAATTCTGCTTTAAAACTACACCATGCAATAAACCGAAATGTTTGCATTTTCTTGCGAAAAATGTAATATCGATATGGTCAAAAAGTACAACAAAACTAAAGCGCTTTCAATTTGGTGACAGTTTAACATAATATAAAGTAATTGTTTGGCAAATTACTGTAACTAATTTCTGTAACGCGAATTGCAATTTTCGTTAAAAAAATGGTTTGCAAATTTTCATGCAAACGTTTGTTTTTTATTTTCGTCAAAAAGATTTTTGTGGATAATTATGTTTTAACAGGTGTGTAATTAGCTTAAAGAGATCGTTGCCCAGGAAAATCGGATCAGTTTTTTTCTGGAACATAAAATGTTAAGTTTATATTCCGAAAGTTATTTTACTTTTTCAAACAATAAAGTTATTTTAATGAAATAAGGTACGCTGTTTCTACTATATGTGGGTTATACTAAACTCCATGACTCTTATTTAAAAAAAATCTGGACGCAGCAAGGGCGTTATGGTAGTGAATTTTCATTAAAATGTTTTTAATAGGAAATAATTTTTTTTAAGAAAGCTTACATCAAATTTGGTTACCAGTATAACCTATATAGGAGAAACAATGTACCATATTTCATCAAAATAACTTTGATGTTTGAAAATGTACAAAAATCTTCCGAAAATAAACTTTAAATGTGCTCAAAAGACTGGTTTCCTGGCCAACGAACCTTAGGTTAATAGTAAATTAAGATATCGAAAGAAACATTTTATGAAAAATCACTACCATAATGCACTTGCTGAGTCCCTAATTTATATTCTTACAAACATGCATTATCTTTCGATGGAAAATGCAAAAATTGCAATAGTATAAGGCGTGTTCGATTAGCAAAAAACCAGCGACTTATGGACCACCTGGGATTGTAAAAATAATTTTATAAGATGCAGCTCCAAACATCGTATAATTAATATATAAAAAAATTCTCCTATCTTGTATAATAATGGATATATTGAGCTTTACCCTAGAAAAGCGTCACCCTGTATATATGCAAACAGATAAAAACTGAAACTAATCCAGATATGGACCTAGTTCGCGCTCATTTGAAGAAATCTTTTCAAAATTCAAAAGTCACTAAAATTGTATCCAACTCTAAGAGTAAAATTGTGATGGCCAAAAATAAATATGAATGTAAGAAGAAGAGCATGCCTACATTTGTATTACAAATGTCAGAAAACAAAATACTTATTTACATGTCACTTTGAAAGTAGATCTGACATTTATCAAAATAATTTGTCAGTTGAATATGACATGTACTGTTGCCGTGGACTATTATGCACTATTGTTTTACGCCTTATGAGAATCTTGTTTTTTTTTTTTTGGAGAACGAAAGCTTATTTTACTGTTTAAACATTTTCGATCCCTTAACCTGAAATGGTTTTCGTCTCATTTAACATTGTTTTATGGTAGCGTCGCAGTAGGTTTTAGAATCTAGAAATTATTCTATTTTGTGTGAATTTTTCGTTGCATACCTAGAACAAGTTTTATTTTTCTTCAATTATAAATGACAATTTTAAGTAAATTCCTATATTTTCTGTGCCCAATGTGTTGAACGGATGCGAAACGGGAGAAGCAAATTTCATTTAAAGGTAAAATGACGAAGAGAACTTTATTCGAGGCACGAGCATTGTTTCAATTTTTTTTTTAATATTAATAACATTTATCGGTAAATTACCATATTGTTTGTTTTTTGAAAAAAATTTTCAGAAACATGCTTAGAGGAAGCCCTTTATGCATTAACCATCGGACAAATGCTGTGATCTCAACTCCACAATACAGTTAAGAGACCTAAAGTAAATTTGAGGTTCTGTGCAAGGTAAACATGCTACAATAGAGGTAGAAATGCAAACTGTAAAAAACTCACCTTACAGAAGTCCATAGAAAGGAGAAACTACTTACCAACACCGTTTCTCCATAAAAACTTCTATTTTGTCCAATTGAAAAAAAAAGAAACGCTAAATAATAAGCGTAATCTGATTCGTTATTAGAATTAAATAAATAACTGAAACTCCTACCAAAGCATCACACAAAGGGACTATTTTAAATTAATTTTTTGCAAATAATTTAATAAAATAAAGAACAATGAAGATTGTAGCTGAAACTTAAGGCTTTTTAACTTCTTACGACATTTATGCTGCATAGCTGTATTCACTTAGGTACTCTATCTAGAACGTGTCAATTTTGACGTTTGGAATCGCGACTTTTTTGACGTTTTAACAAGAAAAGCTTAAAAGCTTATACCTTTTTTTTATTTCAACGAAGAGATTCAAATTTTGGTGCATGGTTTTCTTTTTATGATATGATAACCCTCGTACCCAATATGGTTGCCCTAACTTTGTTATTTCCGGAGATATAAAAATTTTCCGGGAAAAACTAGTTCGATTTTCCTGGCTAACAAACTTATCCAAGCCACTTGCAAAAGGAAGGTACTCACCAAGTTTTATCAAAATCGGTCCATTATTTTTTAAGTTATCGGTGTGACACATAAATATATAAACATATATATATATATATATATATATATATATATATATATATATATATATATATATATATATATATATATATATATATATTAGTATTAGTATTAGTTAAGTATTAATATTATATATTTGCTACTAATTATACATTGTGCAATACAAAGAAGCGAAGTTTGTACTTCCACACTGTCAATTTTGTAAAATTTTAAGTTTTCTTTTGCTTCTGCTCACGAACACTTCCATGAACGCCTCCAAAGTTAATTCTTCACCTTACAATATCCAGTTCAAATTCATAGCCAAAATCTATTTATATAAACCGACCTCGGATTTGGGTTACAGGGGTCCTAAATTCCTAAATAGCGCTTATTTTAAGAAATTTTGTCAAAATTAAAAAGTCGCGATCTCCTCATTAGTGAATTTTTTAAAAGAAAATTCACTAAAAAGACATATTTGCCATTAAAAACCATAACGGACTGGCTGCGTCGAGAGTTTTTAAGATGTAAATTTTTCACATGTTCCCTCGTATTTTGGTCCGCAAACGAATAATTCATATTTTTCAATTCGAATACGTTAATTGAGAACGGCCCATCGCATTTATCAAATAGCTCGTTTACTCATCCAATTTACTTGTTTCACCAACACATTTAGCAGAAAACGATGCCTGAAATGTTTAAAATGAACAAAGTGTACAAATTAGCGAAGTTCAAGTCGGAAAAAAAAGATTAATTAGGGTAAACGAATACACGCAGAGAGAGCGAGACGGATTTAGAGTAAGGAAAATGGGAGTGTGGGAGAGAGAAGGAGAGAGAATTGACCGGGAACGGGCCGAACAGATTGCGCTAATATCCCAGTCGAACAGTTGTCGCAATATCCCGTCAAAAATGTGCAAACAAGCAATAAATAATCTCCTTGCCAGAGATATTAACGTCTGTTTCCTTCTATCATCCTGCTCGCAGAATATAACAACTCACAATTACATACTCTGTGACTGCCATCCAGGCTCTCTTTTTATATCTCACTGGCACAGAAATGCTTTGGTTTTCAAATTGGGAGGGGTGTATACTGTGTTATTTATTAATTGAGAGCCGAAATCAATTATTAGCGAATTTTTTTTCAAATTCTGTATATATATATATATATATATATATATATATATATATATATATATATATATATATATATATATATATATATATATATATATATATATCCGACCGATAACTCAAAAAATAATGGACCAATCTTAATCAAATTTGGTGAGTACCTTCCTTTTGCAAGTCTTGGATAAGTTCGTTAGCCAGAAAAATCGGACCATGTTTTCCCGGAGAATTTTGTGTTTTCTTTCTAAAAAAATTAATATCTCCGGAAATTCAAAAGTAAGGGCAACCAAATTTGGTACGCGTGTTTGTATTACAAAAAGTGAATTTAGGTCTCTAGCTTTAAAGACAGAGAAGTTATGCGCAGTTAAAGAAACAAATTTTGGAGTTTTCCTCAAAACGTCAAACTCGCAATTTGAAACGTCAAAATTGGCAATGTTTAGGCAAAGAACGTGAAACAAATACGGATTCTGAAAAGAAAGTGTTGCAAGAAGAGTGTTCTGCGAACCCTTAAGTTTCAGATTCAACCGTCATTGTCCTTCATTTTACTAAAATATTTACAAAAAATTCATTTCAAATAGACCATTTCTCTGATGCTTTGGCTGACGGTTTAGTTAAGTTGATGCTTTCGCTGTAGGTTTAATGAAGTTTATGGCTTAACGGTCTATAATTTTTTTTAGCTAATTTTCGTAGAACCAATTCGTTAATGCATTTATGCACTTTTTATCGAACTATGATGCGTTTGTAAGAAAAAATCTGGACGCAGTAAGTGCGTTTTGGTAGCGATTTTTCGGTAAATTTGCAGTTTAGCTTTTCAAAAAAGGGAAGTTACGGGACCAGGAGTGAGTAGGGGTGCTGGGCGGGGTAGGTACTAAAAAGGAAATATGAGCAGAAAATTCGAATAAAATGGGCTTGAAAGCTGTCTATTTGAAGCCATATCCCCCTTAAACCCTGCCTACCCCGCACAGCACCCCTACCCCCCAGGTGCCGTAGCTTCCTTGGCGGGTAGGAACAAGACATTTTTCTTGTGGTTTATGCAGCGAGGGTGGTTGTATGCACGCGAGGGGGAAGGAAAATCCCCACGACGAAGCAGACTCATCACTTTATTGTGCGACCGCATAATATATCTATGCTGCGCTAAAACTGTATTTGAGGCCGTTAATAAAGCTACAAACATAGTGTCTTTTAATGATTGATTGAATCCCCCAGTTAACTAACAATCACTTGGCAAATTTTTAATTTCATGTGTTCTGTCATTTTCCATAATAGCGGCCGAGATTTCACTATTGTTGGTTCGGGTAGTATGTTTTATGCCTGATATATATTTAGTTTGGCTACCGTTGATGGATGGTTTATACCTGTTGTATGAATCAATCAACGCGTGGTAGTTAACTACTCTGTCTGTCAGCTTTTGGACTTTAACCACTAAGTCGTCTCAACGCATGTCTTTGGGATTTTATTTTTAATTTGGAAAAAACTCTAAATATTGTGTACCAGATTACTTAAAATTCACAACATAGGTTTATTTTCAGAATTTCTAGCCACATGTAAAGTCTCATTCCAGTTACTCCATAGCGTTTTCAAAAAGTTTTTTCCGATTTGCCACCAGAAAAACTTGAGCATAAAGGCTGATTAACGAACTCCAAGATTTTTTCCAAGTTAGGTTCAAATCAGTCAGTATTTTTTAAGTTATCGCCCGAATATATATATATATATATATATATATATATATATATATATATATATATATATATATATATATATATATATATATATATATATATATATATATATATATATATATATATATATATATATATATATATATATATATATATATGAACATATAAAAACTTTACCTTGATTCTAGGGACCCAAATTCGCGCTCAACTGAAGAAATTGTTTCAAAAGCTTTTCATAGTCACCTCTCTATTAGCGAATTTTTCTTAATGGAAATTCGCTAAAACTGAACCATGTACCAAAATTTAAGTCTGTAACTTTAAGACAAAAAAGTTATAGACATTTAAAGAAAAAAATTTTGGAAGTTTTCCTGAAAACGTCAAAGTCTCGATTTGAGACGTCAAAATTGGCAATATTTAGGCAAATAACCTGAAACAAATACAGGATCTGTAAAGAAAATGTTGCAAGAAGAGTGTTCTGCAAACCCTTAAGTTTCAGCCTCAACCGTCGTTTGACCTTCATTTTACTCAAATATTTCCAGAAAATTCACTTCAAATAGACCCTTTCTCTGTTGCTTTGGCAGTAGTTTTAGTTAAGTTTGTGGTTTCACGGTCTATAATTTTTAGCTAATTTTCGTAGAAAAAATTCGTTAATGAGGAGACCGCGAGTTTTCAGTTTTAAAAATGTTTATTTAAATCAGTGCAAACTAGGCCCCTAGTATCCATATCCGGGTTTACTTTCAGTTTTTATCTATTTGCATATATACAGGGTGACGCATTTCTACGGTAAAACTCAATATAATTATTATTATACAAGATACGAGAAAAAATTGTATACGTTAATTATAGGGTGTCTTGAGCTGCATTTTATAAAATTATTTTGACAATCACAGGCTGGCACATATGTCGTTGGTGATATACCTAAAATTTTTTGAACATTCCTTATATTACTGCGTTTTTGCATTTTTCATCGAAATATCTTGCATGCTTGTTAAAATAATCGAGACGCAGTAAATGTGTTTTGGTAACGATTTTTCATTAAATGGGCTATTAACCTATGGTTGGCTAGGAAACCAGTTTTCTCGGAAACATTTTATGTTTGTTTTCGAATTTTTTTATACATTTTCGTTATTTTGATAAACAATGGTACATTCGTTCTACTATAATATAGGCTATACAGGTTACAATAAGTTATTTTGATAAAATATGGTACATTGTTTCTGCTATATAGGTTATACCGGTAACCACATTGATGGCTGCTTGCATTAAAAACATGTGTGCTATTAAAAACGTTTTTATGAAAGTTCACTTTCATAAGGCACTTGCTGAGTCCAGACTTTTTCAATTATATAAAGGTACCGATATCTAGTAAACTTAAAAAGGCATTTTTACGAGAATATTATAATGGATTGTGTAATCTCTGTTTAAACTATTCTAGTTTTCTTCGCTGGAGCACAATTTCCAAAGACATTTGGAAACACAATTCCTATAAAGTACACATCTTTTTTAAAACTTTTGAAGTCTACACTAACCGATTTCACCTCGATTAATATATATCGTTTTACTGTCACCATCCTGTTTCCTATGTTTCCTTGTTTTGTTCCTGCCATTTTCTCTGTGTCGCTTACATAATTCGGTCTGAGAACAGTGTATCTAATGAACGGTTTAAAACAGAAATAAAGTGACAAATGGTCATTAAAATGATTAAATGTGTTGTAGTAAATCAAGTGGGCTATTGCAGGATACAGAGACTGGCCTGCTGCGCTGATCTATGCTCTCCCTGTCACATTCTAACATTGTGTCGTCTAACTTGTCTTGAAACCATGCCAAGATACGTCTGTATCTGTTGTTCTGGGCTTTTCCTTCGGAATTTGACCTATTAATAAAATAGTTCAGATGAAAATAAACTTGTATACAGAGTGTTAAAAGCTGTGATAGAAGAAACACTTAGAAGATAAGCATATTTCATTATAGACCTAAGTGAAATGGGCTTATGGTCTAAGATACATCAACGTATGTAGATCAATAAAAAAGTATGGACGCGGCAAGTGCGTTATGGTAGTGAATTTTCATAAAAATCTTTTTAATAGCAAATATGTTTTCTTAAAAGAAAACAGCTTCAAATTTGGTGACCAGTATAACATATATAGTAGAAACAATGTGCAATGTTACATCAAAATAACTTTATTGTTTGAAAATGTACAAAAATTTCCAAAAGTAAACTTAAATGTTCCCGGAAAAACTGGTTTCTTGGCCAACGAACCTTATAGGTGAATAACAAATTAAGCTATTTAAATTTAAAGCATTTAATGAAAATTCGCTACCATATCGCACTTGCTGCGTCCCGAATTTCTTATCTTACAAACATGCATTATATTTCGATGGAAAATGCAAAAATCAAATAACATAAGGTGTGTTCAAATAAAAAAATAAAAAAATTTGCACCACTTACGACTTATGGGCCACCTTGTGATTGCATGATTGCATTTTGTTCGTATCTTGTATAATAACCGATATATTCAGCATTATTGATTTTTTACGAAAATTCGCCAAAAATTATATACCATTAAACGATAAACCCTATAGCTAAAACTACTGCCAAAGCATCAAAGAATGGGTCTCGTTGAAATGAATTTTCTGGAAATATTTTACTAAAATGAAGGACAATGACAGTTGAAGCTAAGACTTCAGGGTTTGTAAAACATTCCTCTTGCGACATTTTGGTGAATTTTCTTTAAAAAATTCACTAATGAGGAGATCCCGACTGTTGAATTTTGAAAAAAATTATTCAAATGACCGCAAACTAGGACCCCTAAAACCCATAACCCAAGCTGTGGTAACCAAATTTTATGTCATAAAGAGTATCCTTTGTACCAAAATTCAGATTACCGGGTTAAAAGACAAATAAATTACAAGCCTCTGATTAAAAAAAAAAATTGAACCGTCAAAATTGATAATTCTGGTAGTCGTACATTAGTACGCATTAGCGCTTTGTGAGTTAAAAATACAGTTCGAAATGACTAACAAGCTCCTAGATCTGTGTCTCAGCCGTCATTTTCCAATGTTAATCAAACATTGTAAGTTGTAAATAATCAAGACGTTAGAAAATTAATACACCAGAGTATATACTTGTTAGTACATACAGCTGTCATGTCGAGAGAATGGCCGAGAGGTAGGCGCGGGTTTTTGGTTTATGTTTTTCTTTGAAAAATATTGAAAAGAAAAAGTGTTTGAGAAAACTTAGCATATAACTTGCCATTGTAGAAATATCACAATGCAGATAATTTCTCGCATGATGTAAAATTTAGTTATTACCTAACCGCTAAAAATATTTTAATAAAAATTCGCTACCATAACGCATTTTCCGCGACAGGACTATTTAAAACTCTACTAAAATTCTACTTCTCCACCGAATTCTAAGCAGTCAAAATTATAGCGGTCAAATATGTAAAGATGTATAGTCTTAAAAATATTTTAAAGGGCCATTTAAAATGGGATACTCTATATACAGTATGTGGTTTAATATGAAAGCGCAAGATTTCCTAATTAAAAAATTAACTATCTGTTTACACCGTGAAGTGAAGACTTAAAATACAAGTTAACCTAGAAAGTCGTCGCCTGGAAGCTTGTGAAAATAATTAAAAATAGAGGTCGGATTTTATGGTGGCACTTTATTAAAGTGGGCAAAGAAAAATGAAGCAAACTTTCATCATATCAAGTGTTCGTGTATGAAATTACAGTCAGAGGTGAAGCTAAAACAGGAGCAACTTGAATGCACCCACAAATTTAATGTACTGAAATTAAAAAATTATTTTCAACTCCACAATAATTGGGTTTACCACGGTATATTATATATATATATATATATATATATATATATATATATATATATATATATATATATATATATATATATATATATATATATATATATATATATATGACAGATATATGAGACTTTTTTTCTCAAGGTCGCTCTATTTCTGCGATTATGGTGAATCACCGACGCCAGTGAGCAGTTTAACCCCACTATCCTGGAAATTTCTTAACACCTGCCTATATGTCTTTCAGAGTTTATTTTTAATTTGGAAAAAACTACAAACATTGTGAACCAAATTACCAAAATATTTTTGTATATTTTTGTGGGAAAAAATGTCCGTTATAGCCGGTATACGAACTCATTCGTGGTCTGTCTCAAATCAGTTCAGTATTTTTTGAGTTATCGCTCGGATACATACATACATGATTCATCCATCCATATTATATATATATATATATATATATATATATATATATATATATATATATATATATATATATATATATATATATATATATATATATATATATATAAACATATAAAAATTATTCAAACGGAGCTTGGATTTGGCCCTAATTAGCACTCATTAAAAAAAATCCGAAAGTCTTACCGTCGTTGCCTCTCTATTAATGAATTTTCATAACGAAAATTCACTAAAATGATTTTTATATTGGACGATTGCCAAAAAATTCATTATCAGCAAGTAGAGTATAGGCGGCGCGATATCCGGGGCTTGAAAAGAAAGAATATAAAAAAGTCCGGAGGCAGCAAGTGCGCTATGAAAGTGAATTTTCATAAGAATGTTTTTAATAGCAAATATGTCTTTCTAATGTAAGCAGGCATCAGTTACCGGTATAACCCATTTAGTAGAAACAATCTACCATATTTTATAAAAATTACTTATTGTTTGAAAATGTACAAAAAAAATTCCGAAAATAAACTTAAAATGTTGGTTTCCTAGCCGACAAAACTTAGGTTAAAGTTGAGTTATTGAAATTCGAAGGATTTAGTGAAAATTCGCTACCAAAACGCACTTACTGCGTCCCGATTTTTTTTCTTACAAACATGCATCATATTTTGATAAAAAATTCAAAAATGCAATAATGTAAGGGTGTTGTAGGGATAACCAACGACTTATGGGCCAGCCTGTGATTGTCAAAATATTTTTATACGATGCAGCTGAAGACACCATATAATTAACGTGTACAATTTTTTCCTGTAGCTTGAATAATAACAATTATATTGAGCTTTACCGTAGAAATGAGTCAGCCTGTATATATCTAAAGAGATAAAATCTGAAAGTAAACCCGGATATGGATTCCAGGGGGGCTAGTTTACGCTCATTTGAAAATTAGCTAACAATTATAGACCGTTAAACCATAGACTTAAACTAAACATACAGCCAAAGCATCAACTGAACTAAACATACAGCCAAAGCACCAGAAAAGTCTATTGAAATGGATTTTCCGTAAACATTTTAGTAAAATGAAGGACAATGACGGTTGAAGCTGAAACTTAAGGGTTTGCAGAACCCTCTTCTTGCGACATTTTCTTTACATAATCCGTATTTGTTTCAGGTTGTTTGCCTAAATGTTGCGAATTTTGACGTTTCCAATCTCGACTTTGCCGCTTTGAGGAAAACTCCAATTTTTTTTCTTTAACTGCCCACAACGTTTTTGTCTTTAAACCTACATACCTAAATGTTGGTACATGGTTCACTTTTTATAATAAACACTCGAGTACCAGTTATTTTAGTGAATTTTCGTAGAAAAAATTCACTAATGGGGAGATCTCGACTTTTGAATTTTGAAAAAATTTTTTGCAAATGAGCACGAACTAGGACCCCTAGAACCGATATCCGGGGTCAGTTTCAGTTTTTATATGTTTATATATATATATATATATATATATATATATATATATATATATATATATATATATATATATATATATATATATATATATATATATATATATATATATGTATCACACCGATAACTCAAAAAATAATGGGCCGATTTTGATAAAATTTGGCATGTGCCTTTCTCTTGTAAATGGCTTGGACAAGTTCGTTAGTCAGGAAAATCGGACAAGGTTTTCCGGGAAAATTTTGAGTTTTCATTCGAAAAAAATTCTTATCTCAAAAAGTAATAAGCCGATTTTAATAAAATTTGGCATGTACCTCCCTTTTGTAAATGGGTTTAACAAGTTTGTTAGTCAGGAAAATCGGACGAGGTTTTCCGGGAAAATTTTGGGTTTTCATTCGAAAAAAAAATTTATCTAAAAGAATAATGGGCCGATTTTGATAAAATTTGGCATGTACCTTCCTTTTGTAAATGTCTTTGATAAGTTCGTTAATCAGAGAAATCGGACAAGGTTTTCCGGGAGAATTTTGAGTTTTCATTTGAAAAAAATTTTTTTCTTAAAAAATAAAATAAATAAAAGATCTATGGTAACCAAATTTGGTAGGTAGTTTTACGATATAAAAAGTAAACTGTACACCAAAATTTAGATTTCTACGTTACAAGAAAAAAAAGTTATAATAAAATATTTTGTGCCAGATCATTTCTATGAAAATTCACTACTATAACGCACTTGCTGCGTCCAGGCTTTTTATAATTAGCGGCTGGCTAAAGTAAACGTTAAAAAATCAAGATAAATAACAGGTATTAAAAAAAATTAAGAAATTCAAATCCGAAATTTGTTTGATTTGAGGACAGAAACGCCCGTACCAAAGCCCCCAGACCCACATTCATTTTTGTTTGTTTGTTAAAATCTGAAGATGTCAATGACGATTGTTACCCCTTTTAATTTCAATTCAATTCAATTCAGGTCAGTTTATTCAATCCAACAACACACGAGATCATACACAGAACTTAAGATCATAAACACTTCCAAATACCAGAATTTTCTTAATGCAACTTATATATATATATATATATATATATATATATATATATATATATATATATATATATATATATATATATATATATATATATATATATATATATATACAGGGTGTCCCTCTAACAATGGGCCAAACCCATATATTCGGATAGAGCATCAAAAATTAAATAGACTTTTATCAATACGTTTTGTCCGATTGTTGCTTGTTTTCGATATACAGTGTGTTAAATTTGACTTTGAAAAAAATTAAATCGCTTGTTTTTCTGCTAATTACTGGAATATTGATTTGGAACTTTGTAATAGGGGGTTATCGAGGATGCCGCTTCCAACCGTGATACCTATTTTGAGCTACATCATAGTTGGCGCCACCTACACTAAACCCGAATGTTTTACAGGGGCATAACTTTTTCGATGATCAACTTTCTGCAAATCTGTTCAGAAAAACTGAAAACTACTAATTTTTTGTTCGAAAAAGGTATACTTAGTTGAAACTCGTAAAGTGAGTGGTTACCGAGATATTGCGGTTTTAATAATGGTGTGCATTGAAAATCTCTCAAATCTGAAATTTTATTAACATTATTATTATCACTAAATTATAAGAAAAAATTGACAACTATCGAACAATTCACTTAATAAGATTCTCAAAATGGCCTCCGCCTACTTCAATACATTTTTCTAGTCTCAACCCAAAATTTTGCCTCACCTTAAAAAAAGTTTGATAATCGTTTTTCAATATATCACTGGATTCGATTATTCTAGCCCAAAGGTCATCTCTGGAGTTACAAATATTCTTGTATACTAATTCTTTCAAGTGACCCCAGAGGAAGAAATCTAGAGGATTGAGGTCGGGGCTACGTGCAGGCCAAGGAAAATCTCCACCTCGACCTATCCATCGGCGCGGATAATTTTGGTTCAGAAATGCTCTGACAGGATGTCCATAATGGGCAGGTGCCCCGTCGTGTATGAACCATAATCTCCTGCGCACGTCTAGAGGGACATCTTCCAAGAGAATAGGAAGTTGATCTCTCAAGAAAATTGAATAATTCTCCACATTGAGCCTTGCAGGAAGTTCTATTGGTCCCAACAACACGTCGCCTAGTATGCCACACCAGACATTAATGGAGAACTCATGTTGAAAATGGTGTTCTCGCGTCAAATGAGGATTGCTGCTGTCATATGTGTGAGCATTTTTGAAATTGAAAACTCCTCTTCTTGTGAATGTCGCTTCGTCAGTGAATAGAATGTTGTTGAAGAAAAACGGATCGTCATTCTGATACCGACGAATGCGTTCACAAAAATCCAATCTAGATAGAAAATCTAGAGGTAAAAGATTCTGCACTGGTGTGAAGTGGTAAGGATGTAACTTTTCTTTTCTGAGAAGTCTACCAATACTTGATTTATTTATTCCAGTTGCTGCAGAGAGGCGTCTTACGCTTGTTTCCGGATCTTCTGCAAGGCGTACTAATATCTCTTCCTCTTGATGTACAGGACGTCTTGGTCCACCAACTTCCGACTTCGAATTGAAAGAACCAGTTTCACCTACGAATACATTAGGACGAGATGATACGCATCCGTGTAACAAAATGTGTATTTCACGATTTTTCCAGCCCTCAGGTGTGAATATTGTCAAAACTTTCGTTTCAGAAATAATCAATGGCAATGAGTGCATATTACTCTTTTACATACCTAATTTATCGTATAATCTTCTAAAGGTCTTGTGATCTGGTTGTCTACGACTAGGATATAATTCCAAGTATCTGGCGGCGGCTTGGTGGCTACGGAAGTTTGATTGCGCATAAACGCAGATCATATCTCTCTTCTCAATATTGCTAAACTCATTATGGCGGGGCATTTCAGAAATAATAACTACCTACTGCTCTTAATTGAAAAACCATGTGCTTGTCAAAATTGACAGATTATGTTTATTGTGTTACGCAAATGACATCCCTATGAAAACGAAACACAAAAGATATTTCATCTACTTCATTGACAGTTGTTGACCCGGTCAATCAACTGCTATAGTTATTAGCGCCGTGATATGTCCACAGGAATACATCTTTTATTTGCCAAAAACATACTTATTCTATGAAATCGAATTAAATCCAGAGAAACTTCCCAATTTTTAGGAATTGATTTAGAATTAGAAAATTATGATTAAAACACCGACCTCAATCCTCTAGAATTTTCCATTGGGGTTACTTGAAACAACTGGTACATATACAATAATGTTTGTAACTCCAGAGATGAACTTTGGGCCAGAATAAAATTTCAGATTTGAGAGATTTTCAATGCACACCATTATTAAAACCTCAATATCTCGGTAACCACTCACTTTATGAGTTTCAACTAAGTATACCTTTTTCGTACAAAAAATTAGTAGTTTTCAGTTTTTCTGAACAGATTTGCAGAAAGTTGATCATCGAAAAAGTTATGCCCCTGTAAAACATTCGGGTTTAGTGTAGGTGGCGCCAACTATGATGTAGCTCAAAATAGGTATCACAGTTGGAAGCGGCATCCTCGATAACCGCCTATTACAAAGTTCTAAATCAATATTCCAGTAATTAGCAGAAAAACAAGCGATTTAATTTTTTTCAAAGTCAAATTTAACACACTGTATATCGAAAACAAGCAACAATCGGACAAAACGTATTAATGAAAGTCTATTTAATTTTTGATGCTCTATCCGAATATATGGGTTTGGCCCATTGTTAGAGGGACACCCTGTATATATATATATATATATATATATATATATATATATATATATATATATATATATATATATATTTCCTTGGATACCTAAGTCAACATGACTTGTTTGTATCCTTTAAAGCTAACTCTATATAATCCTCAGTACATTAATTAAACTGGTTAATACCCATAATATTTACTTTTGAATTTTGAATTTTTTTTGCAAATGAGCGCGAACTAGGACTCCCAGAACCCATATCCGGGGTCAGTTTCGGTTTTTAGATGTTTATATATGTTTATATATGTTTATATATATATATATATATATATATATATATATATATATATATATATATATATATATATATATATATATATATATATATATATATATATATATATATATATACACCGATAACTCAGAAAATAACGGGCTGATTTTCATAAAAGTTGGCATGTACCTTCCTTTTGTAAATGGCTTGGATAAGTTCGTTAGTTAGGAAAATCGGACGAGGTTTTCCGGGAAATTTTCCAGTTCTCATTCGAAAAAAATTTTTATCTCAAAAAATAAAAAAGCTATGATAACCAAATTAGGTAGGTAGATTAGCGATATAAAAAGTAAATTACACACCAAAATTTAGATTTCTATGTTACAAGAAAAAAAAGTTATAATAAAATATTTTGTGCCAGATCATTTCTATGAAAATTCACTACCATAACGCACTTGCTGCGTCCAGGCTTTTTTATCATTTCTTTTTACTGACGACTACAATTTTGCGTGTAAGTATATCTGCTATATTATACTGTACTATATTTATTGATATTAATTGTACAAAATTCGCTACGATAACGCACATCTTTGTTGTGGCGATCTTCATTTCTGATATAACAAAGTTTAAGCTGCCGAGGCACCAGCGATGACCAACCAACAGAATAAAAACATAGGTCTATCTCTTTTCCATGTTCTGTATATTTATATCAAGTTCGCACTGGTTTTATTGTAATTATACATTCAGGCCTGTGGTAATGTTATTATTAATACGAACGCAAAGCCCTGGGCGAGTGCATTTTAATATTTAGCAATGCAAATGTGCGGACTTTTCATGTTCGACTAAAAAGTGGTTATAAAAAGAAAAAAGAAAATATTATGCTATTAGTTCACATCCCGTGAAACGACGGATCGTGTTAATATTATTATTAATATTAATGTTGCCAGAGCGACAACAAGCTTTCGAATTTTAAATTATTTTTCATTAATGTAACAATTATGGAATATTAGCGAGTAGCTTGTTGTGGAAATATGGCGTCTTCATCAGTTCTCGTATCCAGAATGTTGTAATGTTAATTACTGCACATTTCTATGACGAAGTGCAACGTGTTTGATAAATAATACATTGGTGTGCAGTTCCCGTGTAATTACTCACTCTGTGGCAACAGGAAACATATTTTATTCCATGTATTAATTAGCGTCTTTTGTTTGCAGTATATATTTATGCCATATTTTTTACTAAATAGTCTTGATTTCGTTGTTTGTAGAAGTTAGGTTACTTTTTAAATGCTTTTTTAGCTTTGGAAATAAATAGTGGTCTGGTGATGCTCAATCGGCAAATAGGGCGGGTGGCCAACCAAATCAAAACCTTATCAATTGTTTTCAGTGTAATCAACGACTTGTGAGCAGAGACGGTGTCTTGTAAAACGAGCACGTTATTGGCCAGTTTTCTCCGGCATTTTTCCACAGTTTTCTCGCATAATTTAGATGACGACTCAATAAAAAATGTATCAGAATTATCCCATCTTTGCCATAGAAAACTGAAGCAAGAACATTGCCAACCGACTCTTAAACACAAAGTTTTGCGCTGTGGAGGACCGGAATGCATTCACTCTTTCGATTGGCCTTTAGCCTTTGCATCATGAAGATGAACCCATATTTCGTCCACAGTGGTTGTCCTACAAGGTTTACCATTAAGAAAGATGAAAATAAAGCCTCTGAAATGTCGGGTGTCTATGATACAGGTTGTAAAGATTGTAATCTTAAATAAGTTAGACTAAGAGAACCATTGAGACTAGATTTCGTGAATATCTGGCACAGCTGAGATACGGCAGTGTAGACAAGTCATGCGCGGCACAATATATCTGGGTTAATAACCACCGCATTGATAAAGAACATCTGTTTGCAGTCCTCTGTTTGTGCTCTGTCTTTGAAGCAGATCCACGTTCTGAAATTTGTCAGGTGAAGTGATAAAGGAAGGTTCAAAACCTCGTTCGGCAATTCAAAAACAATACACAGAAAATGTGTCTGCGATTTAAATCTCCCTCTCGGTATGGTTCTTTCCCTAAGAAGCAATATAAATAGATGGTGTTGTAGTTGAAAGTAGTTGGAATTTTTCATCCTCTGATGACGCTAACTTTGTTAGTGAAACGATCGTCAGGCCTTTAAAAAATGTGTAGTGGTGATTTGGATTCTCCAAATGTACTTATCAGTGTTCATCACGGGTTCCAATCTTCACTTAGCCTCTTTTGTATTCTTTTATTAAAGAGTATTTTCTTGAGATAAGAATGTTAGTTAATATTGAGAACAATAACGGCATGTTATTGTTGCTTTATGTCGGTGAGTTGGTAATCCTTACTCAATCACGGGTATACCTTAACAAAATGCTTCGTTTCTTGGAGAAATATTCCTCTGAAAATCAACTTGAGCTAAAGGTTGAGAAAACAAAGACAATGTGTTTCGGAAAGGAAGGCTTTTTGTGGGATTGTGATGGATGTTTTCGGTACTTGGGGGAAAACATTGAGGTGATGAGCAGGCACACATATTTTGGTACAGTGTTTTGCTTGTCGTCGCTGTTTCTAATTATGAAAAATGACATGACTAGCAACAGATAATAATTTGAGGGGGCGGCAGTCTCTCTTATGGCACGAACTGGGTTTGATTCATGGGATTCTAGGATGGTACTGTTTAATTGTGGTGTTGTTCTCTCTGTTTAAAATTCCTTCGCGGTTTGTGGGTAGTAGTAGTAGTAACAGTGGTGGGGAGGCCAACGCCAAGCAAGTAGGCCACAATGGGCCCTTTTTGCCAACCCCAGCGACCATGCTGTACTCTTCCTCGGTTCCGTCGCCAAACCGCCTCGACCTCGAGATGAAGGCCGTGACGGTCTTCAATTGGACGGTACTTACCTGATTCCTCTGCAGAGTCCTCGATCCGAAAAATTCTGCTCGAAGACTCCCAAAAGCCTCGCATTTACACAGGTAGTGGTAGGACGTTTCTTCATCCTCGCCGCATTCCTGGCAAATGGGATCCCTCTCTACGCCTATCAATGTGAGGTGTCTTCTAAGGGCGCAGTGGCCTGTTAGCACCCCAAGGATGCGGCGAAGCGTAGGTCGACTCCTTCCGAGTAGACAGACAGCTTTATCTCTGTCCGGCTCCTCTACGAAGTCCCTCGCCTGTCTGCAGCCACCAACCGACCCCCAGTGCATCTCCATTGCTTTCTCGGTCCACCTGTCTAAGGCGACAGAGACTGTCTTCCTACTTATGCCTATCGCAGGCTGCGGGCCACAGAACGGCTGCTGGGAACCGAGTCTTGCGAGATTATTCGTCACCTCATTCCCCGCTACTCCACAGTGTCCCGGAACCCACACCAGTTGCACCTCCTTCGTCCTGGCTAGTCATCTGAGGGCGTCAGCGCACTCCTGAACCAGTGGTGACCTGATTCTGGCCGAGCAGACTGTCCGGAGGACCGCCTGGCTATCCGAGCAGATGTACACACATTTCTCGGGACTCATCTTCACATCCTGTCTATTGGCCACAGATAGGATAGCATACGCCTCTGTTTAGAATGCCGTGGTGTATGCGCCAAGAGCATAGCTCTCGCGCACACCCAGGCCCTTGATGTATACTCCTGCCCCGGAGGATTGTTGGTCCTCCAACCGCGATCCGTCGGTGAAACAGACCAGGCTTGCGGGCTGGAATGCAACCTCATTTTCCCTCCACTGATCCCTACTGGGGATCCTGAGGGTGTGTGGCCTAGTCAACCTAATATCGTCCTCGGCATCCCTCACCTACATGGCGGAAATCGGAATTTCCTTTTCCACCTCCTTGGCGACTCTTGCATGCCCTATTACTGCTCCCTCTCCGCACCAGTTACCTGAGTCCCGGATTCTAAGATGCGACGCCATAGCTTCCCTTCTGATACAGATGGGAAGCGGTGGCAGCATCAACAGGACCTCTAGCGCGGCTGAGTGTGTCGTCCTCATAGCGCCTGTGATACCCAGGATTGTCAGCCTTTGGAGTTTGGCCAGCTTCCTGCTGGTAGTTTGGTTCACACCACACCACCAGACCAACGCCCCATAGAGGATTCTCGGCCTGACGATCGCAGTGTAGATCCAATGAAGGATCCGAGGATTAAGTCCCCAGGTCCTCCCTATCACACGACGCAGCTGCCAGAGGGTCGCTACTCCCTTCCTCACTACTCGTTCTATTTGCGACCCCCATGTTAGTTTGGGGTCCAGGATCACCCCCAGATATTTGACCTCTCGCACTAAAGCTAAAGGTTTTCCAAACATCACGGGCGCCCTGAACCCCTCTACATTCCTCTTCTTGGTAAATAGGATCATCTCCGTCTTCGCCGGGTTTACGGAGAGTCCCTGCTCACCACACCACCTTTCAATTATGCTACAGGCAGCCTGCATACACTCACAGACGACGCCGATGAATTTGCCGGTGACTAAGACCAGCCCATCATCAGCGTACGCCTGGGCGTAGAAGCCATTCTCAGAGAGTCGCTCCAAGAGGCCGTCCATGACCAGACACCATAGATGAGGCGAAAGGCAGCTACCCTGAGGACAGCCGCCCGTCACCCCAATGTCCAGCCCTCGGCCCCTCAAGGTCAGCGACACTCTCCTGTCCTCTAGTATGCTCGCCACCCAGCTTATTAGGGACCTCGGGGTTCCCCTCTCCTGTAGGGCGGTACAGACCGTATCCGTCTTTGCCTTATCAAAGGCCCCCTCCACATCGAAGAACACAGCTAATGTGCTCTCCCCGTAGTGTAGGGCCCTTTCCACCTTCCGCGTCACAGCGTGGAGCGCCGTCTCCGTCGATTTCGCCCGCTGGTACGCGTGCTGACCTTTGTGGAAGGGATGATCCTTGAGGATCCCTCCCAACATAAACCTATCTACTAACTTTTCCAATGCCTTGAGTAGGAAGGATGTGGGAGGAGTTCAGTTTTTTTAAAGATTGTTACAGATACCACGCACTACGAAAGATTATATTGTTCGTTTGGAGACAGGAGTGGTCAGCCTGGTGT
Source organism: Tillus elongatus (assembly GCA_964006375.1). Lineage (NCBI taxonomy): Eukaryota > Metazoa > Arthropoda > Insecta > Coleoptera > Cleridae > Tillus > Tillus elongatus. Next base: position 164,496,634 of record OZ023265.1, read on the forward strand.
GCACTGTTTTTTTATTAGTTCTCTCATGGTTACAGAGGTTATTACATATGGATGAGTGTCGACCTCCCCGTCTATGTTTAGATAGATTGTGTCAGTTCAATATTAGTGATGTGATGTACAGTTGGGTGACAACAACATGATTGTTTCCATGGTATATGCAGAACTGTGGTATAATATTCTGGGTAGTATTCTACAATTGAGCAAATCAGAATATGAGAGAAAACTATTTGAAGATATAGCTAGATTACTTGTCTCATCTCACCCACTATTGTATCCAGACTTTGTTGTATCCAGACTAGGGCTGGGAATCGAATACGCATAGTTCGAATATTCGAGTATTCGCATACGAATTATTTCAACGAGAGTGTATTCGAATATATTCGAATATCATTTCTGAACGTCACACCGTCTGGGATTACCATAATTAAACGTTGAATGTAGCGGCTTCTCCTCCAGACACCAAAATTTACTTAAGATTTCTCTTACTCCCGACGCGTTTCGACACTCAAAGAGGTGATCCTCAGGGGAAAATCAAGCACAATGATGACAAGGTGATCCTCACAGAAAAGTCAAAGGCCACAAGTCACACAGAAGAAACACTGACCAACAGTCATGTCAAAATCTAAAAATCTAAAAACTATAGATACAGTAACCACAGTTAAAATATTGATTTGAACATGCAAACTACGTTAACAAAGTTAAAAGCATCAAGCAACTAAAAAAGCACTGAAAGACACAAAAAACTGTCAAAGTGTAATAACTGATAATTTGAACACTAAAATAAGCAAGTCTATTGTTGAGGCAATAGCAAAGCCAATGAGTGAAACTGACAAGTTTAACAACACAGCAGGTAGGCACAGTTAAGCAAGAAACCCAATGAGAACCACTAGGGCAAAGAAACAAGTGAAAAAATGAACCATACTCACTTGAACAATTCACAAAAAATTGAACTCGGAACTATACATGAAGGTTTCCACAGGTCACAACTTCATCCATTGTGCTAGGGGGCGTGTAATAATACCTCTGCATAATGCCAGAGAAATTGACTTCAACGACAAAAATCAATTAGTGTTTTGTCGTTGACATTTCACTTCTGACACTTATGTCGCACCTGCGCCGGTGCACCCTGTCCGTTTCAAGTTCACATAATGGCCGCCCTTCATCATGTTTGTTAAAATCGCCGATCTTTCGCATTGATTTTTGTCGGTGAAGTAAATTTTTCTGGCATTATGCAGATGTATTATTACACGCCCCCTAGCACAATGGATGAAGTTGTGACCTGTGGAAACCTTCATGTATAGTTTCTAGTTGAATTTTTTGAGAATTGTTCAAGTGAGTATGGTTCATTTTTTCACTTGTTTCTTTGCCCTAGTGGTTCTCATTGGGTTTCTTGCTTAACTGTGCCTACCTGCTGTGTTGTTAAACTTGTCAGTTTCACTCATTGGCTTTGCTATCGCCTCAACAATAGACTTGCTTATTTTAGTGTTCAAATTATCAGTTATTACACTTTGACAGTTTTTTGTGTCTTTCAGTGCTTTTTTAGTTGCTTGATGCTTTTAACTTTGTTAACGTAGTTTGCATGTTCAAATCAATATTTTAACTGTGGTATCTATAGTTTTTAGATTTTTAGATTTTGACTTGACTGTTGGTCAGTGTTTCTTCTGTGTGACTTGTGGCCTTTGACTTTTCTGTGAGGATCACCTTGTCATCATTGTGCTTGTTTTCCCCTGAGGATGACCTCTTTGAGTGTCGAAACGCGTCGGGAGTAAGAGAAATCTTAAGTAAATTTTGGTGTCTGGAGGAGAAGCCGCTACATTCAACGTTTAATTATATTCGAATATATTCGAATATTCGAATATTTGAATATTGGAATTTATATGTTATGGCTGGGAATGATATCCAGAAGATTCTTAGAAGCACTCACCGCAGGGAGCACTAGGAGAAAAAAGTCTTCAAATAAGTGATTATAAATAATTTGTTAGCTTTGCACTATATTCTCGTTGTAGTCTCTCTTTACTTGGTTTCAACTAAATATTTCTAAAACCATATAATTTTGTCGAGTATTTCTATGAATCTTTCCGTTTTTTCACGCCTTCATGAGCCAATAAAAATCTGCGGAGAAACAGCATATGTCGGATTACTAAGCGGAAGGTGTCGCAACACATTTTGAAACTTTGTATTGTAGGGCGCTTTTATCGAGTTGAAAGCGATAAATTATTGGGTTTCCAGATTGAGGTATAGTTTGTTTAAAGTTAGTTGAAAACACTTGAGTAAGTCGAGAGCTGTATTTGTCCTTTAACTCATAGGCGGCGCATAGAAGTTCATAAACACCAAAATGTAATCAAAAACTGATGATAAAGTTATTGTATTGTATGTTGTAACAAATCGACTGGTGGTTATCCATATCGCATTCGAATTATGCAATGAAAACAAACATGAATTTACCCTTACACATAGAGGACCATAAATACGAAAATAGAAATGCAAGAGATTCTTGGATATGCTAACAGCACGGCAATGATTACAAGTTCGTCTTGCAACCTACATTATAATTTATATACCAACATTATAATCGTCATTAATTTTTCTAAAATAAAATTTCCGGAATTATTTGAAAATTAAGAATTAAATAGCTTATTTTCTAGGAAACAGAGGCAGATTCAAAAAATGATAAGGATACACATTCATGGACTTAGGGGAGTGTTTTTTTTAGTGTGCGAATACTCGAATACTCTGCGAATATTCGAATACTCGACGAATATTCGAATATTCGAAAACTCCACGAATATTCGAATACTCCACGAATATTCGAATACTCGAATAATTCGAATAGTCGTGAAGCTTTCGGAACGAATATTCAAATACACAAACGGATAAATTCCCAGCACTAATCCAGACCGGCTTAGCCGCATTTACACGTGAACGTACCAATAAGCGTCTTCAGTATAATTGTTGTTGCTCTTAGTACATGTAGCGAATGTCAAATGCGTGGGTCATACAGAGGTTTACTATTATGTAATTAACACTCTGGAGTGTTGTACTATTTGTAACATGTGTGTAGTGGAATCTGTTAAACATACTTTCTTTAGAGTAAAATCTAAGGTCGAGTTATTTTAGGAACCGTCGGATCGCTGAATGAGCTGGTGACGTTCGTAAATGAAAATCTAGAAGGCCCAAGGTATAAATGTTTATTTTACTATATGGTTTATATGCTAAAAGTTTGATCTTTTATTCTGAATCAATAGTTGAAACATGATGTATTCATTGTTTTTTTTTTTTTTTGGTTCTTTCTTTGTACCTACTTCAGGAATTAATAGTTGCTTAAACCACATTTCTTGTAATACGGATTTAATCCTTTATATACAAAAAAAGTCTGTACGCAGCAAGTGCGTTATGGAAGTGAATTTTCATAAAAATGTTTTTAATAGCAAATATGTCTCTGTAATGCGAGTAGGCATCAATTTGGTCACCGGTATAGCCTATATAGTAGAAACAATGTACCATATTTTATCAAAATAACTTGCTTGAAAATGTACAAACAGTTTCCGAAAATAAACCTAGAATATTTCCGAGAAAACTCGTTTCCTAACCGACGAACCTTAGGTTAATAGCAAATTGAGTTATTGAATTTTGAAGCATTTAATCAAAATTCGCTATTAAAACGCACTTACTGCGTCTCGATTTTTTTTACAAACATGCATCATATTTCGATGAAAATGCAAAAATGCAATAAGGAATGTTAAAAAAAAATTGTCGGTACCACAACGATGATGCAGCTCCAGACACCCTATAAGTAAAGTACAATTTTTTCTCGTATCTTGCATAATAACAATTATATTGAGCTTTTCCGTAGAAATGCGTCACCCTGTATATATATGTAAACAGAAAGTAAACCGGCTATGGATTATAGATTCTAGGGGGCCTAGTTTGCGCTCATTTGAAGAAATCTTTTTAGAATGCAAAAGCCGCGATCTCCTCATTAACAAATTTTTCCACGAAAATTAGTTAAAAATGATAGACGTTAAACCATAACTTAACTAGAACTACTGCCAAAGTATCAGAGAAAGTGTCTATTTGAAATGAATTTTCTGGAAATATTTTATTAAAATGAAGGGCAATGATGGTTGAAGCTGAAACTTAAGGGTTTGCAGAACACTCTTTACATAATTCGTATTTCTTTCAGGCTCTTTGTCTAAAAGTTGCCAATGTTGACGTTTCAAATCGCGACTTTTTACGTTTTGAGGAAAACCCCAATTTTTTTCCTTTAATACCTCCCAACTTTTTTGTCTTTAAACTTACAGACCTACAGTTTGGTCAATGGTTCGCCCTTATATATATATATATATATATATATATATATATATATATATATATATATATATATATATATATATATATATATATATATAATTGAAACTGACCCTGGATATGGGTTCTAGGGGACCTAGTCCGCGCTTATTTCAAGATATTTTTTCTAAATTTAAAAGTCCTCATTAGTGATTTTTTTTAAAAGAAAATTCACTAAAACAGGCACTTGTGAAGCCACGGAAAAAGTCTACGACTGTATTAATTATGGAACGGTTTCACTAAGTTAGGGCAAGAACAAACAACCAGATACGCTATTCAAATTGAATTAAGCCTTATAACTTTCATCTCCCCTTTATCAGATTATTTTGTATACAAAAACTAGCTAAAAAATTCATTGGAATAACAATAATCTGATTAGATAACGGTAAAGTGAAATGAGATTTTTTAAAAAATCGAAGAAAAGTAAAGTCACTAACTAGGATTAGAACTCTTAATGTCGGAGTCGACTATCAGATGTACACAGCTCACCTAACTAGGCTACCCCGCACATATATGTACAAGCAGCTAGCAGGTATATCTCGTAATACATGTTATGCGTCTAACGTTAGTATTTACATAAAAAATTTTTGATTTACAATGGATTTTATGCTCATATTTTAACGAAATAAACCTAGACACATATCTAGGAGTTTGTTAGTCATTTCTTGTCGTATTTTTTACTCATATTCGTAGGTACTCCTACCACAATTCTCAATTTTGACGTTTTAACTTTCTTCAAGCAGATTTAATTATTTAAAAATTAACTTACCTCTAACTTTTTTGTCTTTTAACATAGAGATCTAAATTTTGGTACATAAAATACTCTTAATGACAGAAACCAGCATACCAAATTTAGTTGCCCTTACTTTGTTATTTCCAGAAATATAATTTTTTTTTGAAAGAAAACACAACATTTTCCTGACTAACAAACTTATCCAAGCCACTTGCAAAAGGAAGGTATGTACCAAATTGGATCAAAATCTGCCCATTATTTTTTTAGTTACACACATATATATATATATATATATATATATATATATATATATATATATATATATATATATATATATATATATGTAAACATATGAAAATTGAAATTGACCCTGGATATGGGTTCTAGGGGGCGTAGTTCGCGCTCATTTGAAGAAATTTTTTCAAAATTCAAAAGTCGGGATCTCCTCATTAGTGAATTTTTTTTAAAGAAAATTCACTAAAAAATTAATAATATTTTATTCTTAAAGGAAGATACACTTTAAGGTAATACAAGAAATACCTGCTATAGTTTCATAAATTAATACTCCATAATTAAAAAAAAGTGAGTCAGTAATTAATATTTAGGAGATATCACTCTGTGAAGAAGTAAGGGCAGATTATTAAGAGACAGTAGATGTCTTTCTCTCTCCGTTTTTCCGTCTTTGATAAAGAATAAGAAGAAGTTTATTTACAGTGTTCGCGTGGAGTTTGTAACATCAATTAAACATCTAATGAGCTGATTAAATGAGCATTCAGTGTAATGAATACCGGCAGCGGCGACGCTCCCAGCGCCCCCTTGCGGCACAGATCATTATTAACAACTCAATACACTGCTAATTATTCAACTTCTTTAAGACTTATTTGATTAAAACTGTGAGAGACGTTTGATTGAGAGAAGCAATTTACGAAGAGGATATTATACTAAATGAAGTTACATTTAGATTGAGCAAATACAGAGACACTAAAACATGGTTTTTCTGTGGTTTCTCAATGGAGAAGGCTAATATTCATGAAGATTTGTCATTTGTCAAAGCAAAGAAAGTATATTAGAAGGTGACTTAGATCCCCTATTAACTTTGTACTAGACGGAGGATTAGGCAACATTATTTATTCCTAACATCTCGGGGTAGAGAAATGAATGAGATAAAACTACTCGTATTTGATTCCACGATTCAAATTTTTTGCGTGCCATGTTTATTTCTGTTGACTATACTTTACCGTATCTGTTGTTTGAGACGAATTGTTTTTTTTTTTAGTGAAAATGTTTAAGAAAATTCAATAATATAGAGGTATCGTTGGTGAGACTTTCGGAAAATTTCTTCAAATGAGCGCAAATTAGGGCACCTGGAACCCATTTCCAAGGTCAGTTAAAAAGTTTATGTTTATATATATATATATATATATATATATATATATATATATATATATATATATATATATATATATATATCCAATCGATAACTTAAAAAAATACTTCACTGATTTGGAACATATTTGGGAACCAGCTTTATTTTGTTAATTGCTTGGATGAGTTCGTTCACCAGATCTTAACGCCCAATTTTCCTTAACAAAAATTTTAAAAATATTTATTAAAAGCAATATCTCTCAAATAATTTAAGCGATTGAAACGAAAATGTACAACTTAAGGAACATAGACAGACGTGGCCGTGAACCAATTTTCAAGTCTTTTGATCAAAGAAAAATAAAGTTATTCTACATTAATATTCAAATAACCCTCGACATCGCTTCAGATTCTGTAATACAATATTTACAAAGTTAGACAAAGGCAGATGACGTTACATGTACTGCTATGCTATTTAAATAAATCGTAGATAGAAAAACAATGGAAGTTACATTATTGCAACATGTTAGAATGTAGAACATTGAGAGATGTACGACAGGCACGCCATCTCGGTGCGGAACCAGGTAGTATGTCGTCACGGCAGCTCTAGTTAACACAAAATGTTATAGATGGAGACTGTGTACAACGTTTGATATTTTACAACTGATGTTTAACTAACCTAACATATTTAAAACATGGATATTGAAATAAATATTGGACGATGGTTATAAATGAAAATTATGAGTTAGTGACTTCAAACAATACAATTTTGCGTAAAATAGAAAATCAGTATATTAGTAAATCCTATTCTAAGAGCAGTGTTAACACCCGGTTTTTAATGTTTTGTAATTGAGCCACGACAGGACCCCTTACACATTATTATTATTGTATAACCGGGGGAAATAACTAATGCATTATGTTGTAATAGCAACAGTATCGGCATTTTTATAGTTTGTCGCCGTGCGGAAGACAATATTTGTTAGGTTCGTTGTGTTAAATTTAGGACCACGGGCGCCAATGTTCTTATCAAGACCTGCTTACCAAATGAGAACGGTACTTACTGATAAATAAGTTACTAGATCCATCATTTTTATTATCCATGATTTCGCAGGATCAATATTTTTTAATAAATAGCAATTTAAAGCGTATTTCTGTATTTCTCATATTGTATGTATAAAACAGTACAGTCTGCCGCTTAAAATTAGACATACCTACGTTTGTTAACCATCCAAGCCTATCGAGCCTAATCTACAAGCTGCTTGCTTGCGGTCGACCGGATTTCAGTATAATATTGGACAAAAACTAAGTTCATACATTCGCGAATTGCCAAATCGCTGTGAAACGTATTCCTATTGGTTTATTTAAAATAATATCGTAGAACTGTTGTTTTCTATTAGATTTTATAAATGTGTTTTACTAATTTTTGTGTGCATACGGTTAGAAGTGATTTTTTAATCAAACTTATGGCTGTTAACACGATCTAAATGTTTTCGCTACTTTTAAATTTGTGTAGCCCCAATGTTAATTAGGGGCCCACCTTTATTATACTTACTTATCTTGTGCTTATATATGTAATATAAAAATTAAAAAGAAGTGAAGCAGCAAGTCAATTTATTTACTTAAGTGCTGTATTCGATATTATCTGAAAAAGGCATTATAGGCGACGTTGTGGAATGTAATTTCGGTAAATTTACAGTTTACTGCATGGAGGGTTTTTAAAATTTTTCTTTCAGAAACATGCTTAGAATCCCCTTTGGATGCACAAGCCACAAGCCAAAATTGTTGCAAACAACCCCCAAGAAAGTTAAGGTACCAAGAATGAATAGGGGTCCTGGACGGGGAGGAAATATTAGCGGAAAATGCTAAAAAATATTTAGTCGGACTTTAAAAAGATGCATTTTTCACATTTTGCAGCAATACCTCCTTTAAACCCTATCTACCCCGCACAGCATCCATATTCGCCCAGGTCCTGTAACTTTCTTGGGGGTTGCTCACAAGAAATTTTTTGTGTGCTTTATGCTTTGCAGGCAGTTGTATGCATGCACAAAGTATGTGTGTTACCTCATAACTTTTTTCTAGGTGAACCGATTTTTATTATTCTTTTTTTATTTGAAAGCTGGTGCGTCTCCCATATAAATTTGTACAGTAGTTTTTGAGTTATCCTTAATGAAGTGGGTTTTCTTTTTTTACAATTTTTACTTGTAATGTATGTCAATATTTAACATAAAAATAAAATCAACCAAGAACAATAATAACCATTATTAACATATAGGTACCTGAATTATTTCTACGTTATTGTTTCCATTTATAACGTTAAAGAGGAGAACGAAAGGTTATTAACGTATTTAAGCCATACGTCAAGAATCTAAATTCAATAACAAGCAGAAAAACTGTACATGACAACAAATAAAAGCTGTCAAATCATCATAATTATAAAACATGTGCCGTCATATACGGTTTATTGTCGTTAAGGCGAGTGACTTCACAGGTGGACCCCGGCCGGTTCTAACATCGACTTGGAGGCTGTATTATCGGCAGAGTTGCCAAAGTTTGTAAATTTTCTTGAAAGTAAATACATTTATTAGTGAATTTTCTTTAAAAAATCACTAATGAGGAGATCCCGACTTTAGAATTTTGAAAAATTTCATCCAACGAGTGTGAACTAGGCACCCTAGAACCCATATCCACGGTCAGTTTCAATTTTTATATGGTTATGTGTAGTACTATATATATATATATATATATATATATATATATATATATATATATATATATATATATATATATATATATAGAGAGAGAGAGAGAGAGAGGCTGTCCCAAAAGTCGTAAATCAAACGTCACACTAAGATAGGCTAGACAAGGGTTGCGGTGCTATCGGGGCGGCAAGGCCGCGGACGAGCCCTGAGGGAACAAAAAAAAAAAAAAAAAAAAGATAGGCTAGCTCTTTCAGAAAAACCATAAAAGATTACGGTTTTCAAAATATTGACAATTTTATGAAAAAAATGAAAATTGTTAAATTTTAAGGTCTACCCACAAACCTCCGCCCCAACCCCCCCCCCCCCCCTCGCCCAATGCAGAAAAACATTTACTGTATGTGATTTCTGCGCACGTTAATCCTGAATAATGGCGTTATCGACTATTTTGTGTTATTGTTTAGAAAATCCGTACTCAAAAAAAATTTTAGTAAAATTTATTGGCTCATAATTTCAAAAACTTCCCTGTTTTATGAAGATTCTAAAATGGTATAAAACATTATCAATATCTCTGAAAGTAAGTCACTGTCGCCGATTGAACGTAAATTTGGAAGTGAAATCAGGTAGCTAATAAATAAAAATAAACAGATTGTGACATTTACAAAAATCATTTTATTCATAACAGATGCTCTTCTGTCTTATACATAAACAACATCGTCTTAGGAACGATCCTCGTAGTCTTTTTAGACTGCTTCGTGAAATTTCTTGAGCTGCTGTTCTGATTCTTTGACGTAGCTCCAATTGACTTCTTATTGATTTTTCATCAACTTTATCTTTTAAGCATCCCCAATAAATAAATAAAAAGTCTAGTGGATTCAGGTCCGGTAAGTTAGCTGGCCACAAGATAGGTCCTAGACGACCAATCCACCTGCCCGGGTATGTCTGATTCAAGTATTGCCTTACTTCTAAGGCATATTGGGCTGGGCATCCATCATTTTGAAGCCACATTGTCCTCCGAGGTTCTAATGGGGTGTCTTACAGCAGTTCTGTCAAATTATTTCGTAAAAATGCCAAATATCTTTGGCCATTTAACGTAGAAGGCAGCTCCACTGGTGCCAAAAGGGTTCCGTTGAAAATGCCGGCCCAGAGGTTTATCTTAAATTGATACTGGGACCGATGCTCTCTGAACTCATGTGGATTTTAAATTTTCAAACTATGAAAGTTGTGAAGGTTCATATATCCATCATTTTTACATGCTGACTCGCCACCCCATAAAACTTTTTCGAAGAAATTGAGATCCAATTTTTTTTCCGCTTAAACGTCGTAAACACTATCAGAATATATAGAAAACATGATTTGGGAACGAGATTTTTTTGTACTATCAGCCTGTATGTCTGCCTGTTTGTAGCCACAATAACTTTAGAACGAATTGAGATATCGTCTTCAAATTTGGTATACAGTTAGCACCCGACAAACGAACGGTGCGGATTGTTTTTGGGTAAAATTGCTTTAGCCTATAGGGGATGAATGGGGGATGATTTGGTGAAAATTGACATTTTTTCGTTAAAACTCGAGTAATATAACGTTTTAGGGTTTATTTATTAAAAAACTTTAAGTTTCATCAAACATCTGGAATTCTGTATTGAAACTAAATTAGTGGTTGAATGTGTGGGGGTGGAATAGTGTTGACAAAAATTTGGATTTTTTTTTGTGGTCAAACGCCGTAAAAAGTCTAAAAACATATAGAAAACTTGATTCTGGAACAAAATTTTTTTGTCTGTAGTTCGGTCTATCGGTCGGTCCGCCGGTATGTCGGCATGCACGTCTGTCTGTTAATAGGCACAATAACTTTTAAACAAATTGAGATATTATCCTCAAATTTTTTAGCACCCGAGAAAAGAAAGCTTCGAATTGTTTTTGGGTAAGATGGCTTCAGGGGGTAGGGGACAAATAAGGCGTAATTTGGTGAAAATTAACATTTTTTCAATAAAACTCTAGCAAAATAACGTTTTAAAAGTGTATGGGTACAGAAATACAAATATTTTCTTTGTGGTAAAGTCATGGGCCCTAAATTCATACCATGAGAATGTCTTTCTGAAGAGAATACATTATCACAGCTATGTGGAAGTTATGATTCAAATCGGAGCACTATTTTAAACGGCTTTCGAATATTTATTGATGTCAAGGTAGGTCATGTCAGGTTGGATCACTAGTGATAGTTTTTGAGTCAAGTTTTTTTAAGTCATTTTTTAGCGTTAGTTTCTACACCTGTGTGAACCGTCGGGAACCTCGGTACTAATACTTTTACTACAGCCAAATCGTTACCTCAAAGATTGGAAACTGTTGTCTAACATAGCTACTTTGGTCTAACATAGCTACTTTGCATGCAACCTTTTATAAAAAAAGTAGGCATAATACCTAACGTATAGATAATAGTTTCTTTTATCGCCTATTAAGTAGAGACTCGGTGGTTTTGGCATTGTATTTGAGCAAGTTGAATGTCTGCACGTTCCGCCCTTCGGAAGGGGCGTAAAGCCGTCGGTCCCGTGTCCATGCGATGTTGGGCACGTTAAAGATCTCTACCCTCCTTACAGAAAGGCAGGGGTTCGGCAAAATTTCCAGGATAGTGAGGTGAAACAGCTCCCTGGCGTCGGTGATTGGCCATAGTCGCGGAAATAGGCCGACGTTAATAAAACAAAACGCACAACACGCCTATTAAGTAAACTGATTTACATCTTTATGCACTTACTCTACAAATAGAACCTGACTTTTAAGAGTTGCTAAATTTTAAGCAATTATAGGAGATTTTCAACACTACATCCCGTATCACGTATCAAAATGCATGTCAGGATAGTAAATGATAAAAGTCTGGATGCAGCAAGTGCGTTATGGAAGTGAATTTTTATAAAAATGCTCTGAAAAGCAAATATGTCTTTTTAGTGCAAGCAGTCATCAATTTGGTTACCGGTATAACCTATATAGTAGAAACAATGTGCCATATTTTATCAACATAACTTATTGTTTGAAAATGTATAAAAATTTTCCGACAATAAACTTTAAATGTTGGTTTCCTAGCCAACAAACCTTAGGTTAATAGCAAATTCAGTTATTGAAATTTGAAGCATTTAATGAAAATTTGCTACCAAAACGCACATACTGCGTCTCGATTTTTTTTCTTACAAACATATTTCGATAAAAATTCAATAAAATAAGGGTGTTCGAAAAAAAATTTGTAGGGATCACCAACGACTTATGGGCCAGCCTGTGATTGTCAAAATAATTTTATAAGATGCAGCTCAAGACACCCTATAATGAACTTATACAATTTTTTCTCGTCGCTAATAATTATATTGAGCTTTACCGTAGAAATGCGTCACCCTGTATATATGTAAACATATTAAAACTGAACGTAAACCCGGGTATGGGTTCTAGGGGGCCTAGTTTGTGCTCATTTGAAGAAATCTTTTTAAAATTCTAAAGTCGCGGTCTCCTGTTTGACGAATTTTTTGTACGAAAAGTAGCTAAAAATTATGGACCGTTAAACTTAACTAAAACTACCGCCAAAGCATCAGTGAGAAAATAACTAACCTGTTGCATATCAGCCCTTTTTGTAAAACTTCGATCCTTTATATCAGTTGACAAAACATAACAAACACTGTTTAGTCCACCCACTAACATTAATAAAATCGTAAAGGAATAATTTGCACTTGTATTTTAAAATTCCCAAATAACACAAATAATTTGTCAACTGAAATTGAAAACAAATAAAGGATCTAATAATATACGATAAACGTCAGTTACAGCGTGTAACTGACCTGCGCAATGATATCAAATGTTCCGTTGCTAGGTAACGATTCAAACATACTAGATCTCATATACCTATAAACCAGTTTTTACCATGATCAATAAAAAGCGGTGATCTTAAAAATAAATGTTTCAAATTTGAATAGCTCACTATTCCGTAAACCTAGAAAGCTGAATTTTGGTGCATAGTTAGCAACATGTCCACCAAATTTCATCGAAATAGCTTTGTAATTTTCGGAGAAAAAAATTTTTTTTCAAAAGAAAACCCAACATTTTCTCCGAAAACCTTGTTTGACTTTCCTGGCTAACGAACTCATCCAAGCTATTAATAAAAGAAAGGCACTTGCCGAGTTTTATCAAAATCAGTTAATTATTTTTTGAGTTATCGGTTGGATACATATATATATATATATATATATATATATATATATATATATATATATATATATATATATATATATATATATATATATATATATATATATATATATGTTGTTGCAAGATATTACGAAATAATAAAGAGGAATTGTTTCCAATAAAGTTAGATTTTAAATTATACCAGACAAATAAGAGATGCACTCACCTGTGTAATGGACTGTATCTTCACGTGGGTTTTAGGGTCTTCTTTGTAGGTCGGGCGACTATCTTCACCCCAAATGAGGCAAAAAATTATGTAACAAGAAAATTAGACCAGAAAATCTGGAGCACATCCCTAGTCTGGAGTACTAGCAGTTTTCAGGACGACTGATTCCAACGCAGTGACGCTGGTTTACGTCGCGAGAGAGAGAGAGAGGCTGTCACAAAATCTGCCCCCTCTCCTCCTCTCAGTGGTGCCAACCACGGCGAGCAGCAATCCCTAAATGTCTGGCGGCAATTTCAAATTCAAAAATATATACAAACTTGCATCAACATTCCGCCCACCAAATAAGGACTACTTATTTCCGATTAAAAAATGCAAAGATTAAATTAAATTGGTAGATACACACTATAACTAACTATACAAATGGGAGATGCGTACTGGCCGTTTACTGCGAAGGTAAAGGGCACAGCTTGGTCATAGGACGATCTAAAATACTTGTGCTTGTTCGTACTTGAGCGACACGGGCAACGCCATCACGACCCGGATAGAGTTTCAATATGCGCCCTAACTTCCACACAAGCGGAGACACTGTCTCATCTTTGATGACAACGAGAGTACCAATCGAAGGAGCTTCTTGGGGGGTAGACCACTTATTGCGCTGCTGCAAGGTGTGCAAATATTCACTTTTCCAGCGTTTCCAAAAATCTTGATGCATTCTGGAAACAAGTTGCCAACGAGAAAGTCTGGTAAGTTTGACATCAGTCACGTCTGGGTCAGGTGGGGCACAAAGAGGCTCCATGGTCAAGAAGTGCGCAGGGGAAAGCGATGTCATGTCATTGGGGTCTGTACTAAGACTACAGAGCGGTCGGGAATTAAGAACTGCTTCAATCTGTGCCAGAACAGTGGTCAGTTCCTCGAATGTCAGAACCTGTGTGCCAACAACACGACGCAAGTGAGTTTTAATGGAACGAACCCCTGCTTCCCACAGTCCTCGAAAGTGCGGCGCTGATGGGGGATTCCAATGCCACTCAATTGACAAGGAATCAGTCACCTGATGTGCGTATGAAACCAACAATCGGTTGGCCCCGACAAAATTAGTGCCGCAGTCACTGTAGACATTGTCACAACGACCTCTTCGAGCCACAAAGCGCCGAAAAGCAGCAAGAAAAGCCTCCGAGGTGAGGTCTGATACCGATTCAATATGCACAGCCTTTGTGGTCATGCAAACAAAAATACACACATATGCCTTCGCACTTCTGACACCACGATATCTTCCCTGGGTAACGAGAAATGGACCGGCAAAATCAATTCCAGTGTGAGAGAATGGTTTCAGCTGAGAAACTCTTACTGGAGGAAGATCCCCCATTACAGGTGTCAAAGTTACCGGGCGAACACGGAAACAACGATAACATTGCCCAAGCACACTATTAATTGCCCGGCGGGCCGGAAGAATCCAAAAATTTTGTGACAACAAATACTGCAAGGTACGAGGTCCAGGATGTAAGTGTTTCTGATGGACACTACGAATCACCAAGTCAGTGAGCAAGTGTGAACGTGGCAGAAGCATGGGATGCTTTGCATCAAACGACAAGTCCGAGCATCTAAGTCTACCGCCCACCCTGAGAACACCATCCCTATCCACAAATGGGGCCAGCCTACGGATAGACTTTACACAAGGTCGACCATGCTCAATGTCACGCATTTCCCTCTCAAACGCCAACCTTTGTACTGCTTTAACAAGAAAAGTCAGTGCAGTGTAAAGCTCCGCCTCACTCAATGCGCCCGAAATTCTGTCCTTCCGGGGTAATTTCAGATTTTTGACAAACCTCATACTGTAAGCAATGATACCTTGAATTTTCCTCAGCGAAGAATACCCTTCTAACAAATTCAGCGGCCAATCACACGAAACAACCTTTGTCATGCACACAACTTGCCTCTGCTCCGACATCATGACATCAGATTCTTCACCTAAAGATTCTGCGCTAATTCATGTATCGGATGGTTCGGACAAGAAAGCCGGACCCGTCCACCATAGCGGGTGATTGAGAAGCTCATTAGGAGTAAGTCCGCGCGATGCACAATCTGCAGGGTTGATTAACCCCGAAACATGTGACCAGCAACCAGGGGGTACCTTTTCTTGTATGAGCGCCACTCTATTGGCCACAAACGTTTTCCATCGATGGGGAGATGACTTAATCCACTGAATGGCAACTGTGGAATCAGACCAGCAAAATATATTATCAATAGAAATAGTCTTTCGGTATGTAACCTGAACGAACTCCATCAACTCTGCTAACAAGGCTGCTGCACAAAGCTCCAATCGGGGTACTGATACTTTTTTTAGTGGGGAGACACGAGACTTAGCACACAAGAGAGATATATTTATGGCTCCGCTGGCGGATACAACACGAAGATAAATTACGGCCCCATAACCAAGCTCAGACGCATCCGAGAATCCATGCAATGTAGAAGAAGTAGTACCTTCAGCAGACACATACCGCGGAATTGACAACGATGACAAACCAGAAAGTTGCGATTTGTATGTGTCCCACCTGGATTCGACTTCTAGTGGTGATTTTTCATCCCACGAAATGCCTAGCTGCCACAGGAACTGCATCAGCTGCTTCGCAGAGAGGGTGAGGGGAGACAAGAAACCCAAAGGATCAAATATTCTAGCAAGCTCTGACAGTATGTTACGCTTGGTGCATTTGCGTTCAATTGGATGTACCTTGTACGAGAAGCAGTCAGTCATTGGACACCACTGTAGTCCTAAAATCTTGACAGACACTAAGTCATCAGAGTCGAAACACAGAGATTGCTGATGACTACTGGGGAGAGACGGAAGAAATTCGGGATCATTGCTTGCCCATTTTCGCAACTCAAATCCAGCCTCTCCGAGCATTCCTATCAGTTGAGATTTCACTTCAATTGCAGAATTGGAATCTGGCACACTAGTTACTATGTCATCCACGTACGTGTCAGACCTTATGACGTCTGCTGCAAGAGGATATTTACCACCTAAATCTGTTGCCACCTGTAAGAGGGTCCTAATGGCAAGATAGGGGCTAGAAGCAACACCAAAGGACACTGTATTGAGTCTGAACTCTTGCACTGGCTCAGAATTGGAAAACCGCCAAAGAATGCGCTGGAAGTCCCTATGCTCCTCTGCCACCAATACTTGCAGAAACATTTGCTTAATGTCTGCAGTAAAGGCGACTCGATGAGCCCGAAAATTCAACAGGACTGTCACAATATCCTGCTGCAACTTGGGTCCAACCAATAGGGTGTTGTTGAGCGAGACGCCATTTGAGGTCTTAGCACTGGCGTCGAACACCACCCGTAACTTTGTAGTGGTACTTTCGGGTTTCAAGATACAATGATGAGGGATGTAGTAGACGGCACTAGGATGTGATACCTTACACGACACAGGAGACATGTGCCCATCGCTCAGATACTCACGCATGAAAGCCACATACTCTCTACGGATATCTGACTCTTTGGACAATCGTCTCTCTAGAGCATGAAGCCGTCTCAATGCCATGGAATGTGACTCACCCAGATCTGGCATCCCATCACGAAATGGCAGGCCCACGACATATCTACCATTAGAGTCACGTGAATGAGTGTCCTGGAAGATCTTCTCACACAGGGCATCTTCCGGACTCGCTAATGTGCACTGAGGCACTTGCTCCAATTCCCAAAATTGTCTGAGAGTTTTGTCCAGAGAAACATCGACCGACGTACAAAAGGAATCAACCACTAAATTCGATTGGGCTGGTACACTACCCAAGATTACCCAACCAAACACTGTATTGATAGCAGTAGGTTCCTGATCCTTACCCTTTCTAAGTCCCGGTAACAATGCCATTGCATATATATCAGCACCCAATAAAATATCAATGTCCCCTGGCTGACCAAAAGTATCATCCGCTAAAGCAAGGTCTTTGATATGATTCCAGACATATGATTGTACGTCCGTTGAAGGTGCCTTGTCGCAGATTCTGGGAACCACAATAGCATCGATATCGAAACTAGGATTAGGTTTGTCCCGAGGTCTCAACCTAAATGAAGTAACCCCCAAATCAGTAACGGTGGCCATCTGATTTATCCCCTGAATTGGAACAGAAGCATGTGACTTCGACAGAGAAAGTTTGCTTACAAGGCGCTGCGTAATGAAATTTGCCTGACTTGCACAATCGAGCAGCACACGACATCTATGATACACCCCATAAGCATCACACACATCCACTTTACATGTGGCAAATAATACAACAGGGAAGCTGGGAAGCGTGCTTGTCAATACGACTTGACCGGTTACTTGGTCGGGTCTGTTATCACCTTGCTCACATGTTTGTGTATCAGTCTGACCAGAGCTTGATGTAAAATGCAAATATGTGTGATGTTTCCTAGTACAAACACGACAATTAAATTTCGAGGTACACCCTGCGAGTTTGTGAGACCCAGCCAGACAATTATAGCACAGACTTTTCCTCTTCACTAAGGTATGACGATCCTTAGGAGACATTTCTAAGAACTTGTCACATTTCGTCAATGAGTGTTCCCCCTGGCAACACACACAAGAAATTGATGAATCTGACTTACTAACACTAGTCACCAAAGAAGTGGTTGGTTTCGGCTGCACGAACTGTTTCCCTTTCAACATTTGAGGACCCTTCTTCACTGAGACCGGTGCTACGGTTAGCGCAGATGTTTCAAGAGCCTTGCACTGTTTTTCTAAAAAATCACTAAGGTGCGAGTACGTGGGGACCTCACAGTCACCAAACTGTATTTCAAATTGCTTTCGGATAGAGGAATCTAACTTTTGCAAAAGGAAATTGAATTTCGTAAAGTCCCACAAATCATACTGCTGCTCTTGATATAAATCTAACGCACATACGTTTTCAGTAAATGTTGTCAACAAATTCCTTAAATCTCGAGATGAATCGCCTGACACCTTCGGAGCATTAAGAAGAGCTAACCAGTAATTCGTAAGCAACACACGTTTATTTTCATACCTTGAAACTAGCGAATTATATGCCACTTGGTAATTATCCGAAATGAGGGGTAGGTTTTGAACTATTGAAGCTGGTTCTTTTGTCAAGGAAGCAAGAAGATACTGGAAACGCTCAATATCTGACAAAGTGTCATTTTCATGAATCAGAGTCCTAAACAAATCGAAAAAACGTGGCCACTGACCAATCGCCCCGTCAAATTTCGGAATATCGATCTTAGGCAATCGAACATTACGTCTGCCACCCGTTCCACTATCAGAGTGAGCCTCATTATCGAGCGACTTAGCTACATCGGCAGCATCAGCAGTAACCTTACCACAAATTTCAAAATAGATTGACTTGATGCTGTACTGTATGTTGTCGAAGTCTGTCTGAATCTCCGATTGTAAAGCCAAATTATCCTTATCCTTCATTAAAGACACGATGTCCAGATGTAAAGAATCAAACAAATTTACAGAATCGTTAAGACCTTGGTATCTGATTCTAAATTCATTCCTTTTTGTGGGTTCAGCCTTGGCGTCTAATGCAAACCTTGATAGGTGTTGCACTCGATTCATAACAGAGTTACGTTTATTTATCAACTTTTCCACCTCCATTTCAAAAATGACAAAAAACGAAAAGGCAAACTAGAAAAGACTGATATAACCTGAACCCAATCGGATGATAACCACGTGTTTCACGTCGAAAAAAACACGTTTCAAACAAGTAACAGAGCTCGAAAATCGCCGATTGCGAGACACTGAAAAACAAAACAATTTTGACGCTAAAAGGCCGTAAAACAAATTAAACAAGCAAAACAATTACACTAACACGGATTTGCCGACCCGAACACGTGTTCTAACCAAACCCTGGAGGCTATAAATTACGATTTTTAACAACAAAACCGCCAAACACGT
This sequence comes from Tillus elongatus, assembly GCA_964006375.1. NCBI lineage: Eukaryota > Metazoa > Arthropoda > Insecta > Coleoptera > Cleridae > Tillus > Tillus elongatus. The sequence continues at coordinate 164,516,064 of OZ023265.1, forward strand.
GTGCATAAATTCACGATATGAACACCCACAAGTGTCAATTCTAATCAAACAAGCATCGGCTTCGATGGACCAAAATGATCTTGCAAGATATTACGAAATAATAAAGAGGAATTGTTTACAATAAAGTTAGATTTTAAATTATACCAGACAAATAAGAGATGCACTCACCTGTGTAATGGACTGTATCTTCACGTGGGTTTTAGGGTCTTCTTTGTAGGTCGGGCGACTATCTTCACCCCAAATGAGGCAAAAAATTATGTAACAAGAAAATTAGACCAGAAAATCTGGAGCACATCCCTAGTCTGGAGTACTAGCAGTTTTCAGGACGACTGATTCTAACGCAGTGACGCTGGTTTACGTCGCGAGAGAGAGAGAGAGAGGCTGTCACAAAATCTGCCCCCTCTCCTCCTCTCAGTGGTGCCAACCACGGCGAGCAGCAATCCCCAAATGTCTGGCGGCAATTTCAAATTCAAAAATATATACAAACTTGCATCAACAATATATATATATATATATATATATATATATATATATATATATATATATATATATATATATATATATATAATATATATGTATATATATATATATATATATATATATATATATATATATATATATATATATATATATATATATATATATATGATAATCGAAGCTGCCCCGGATAAATTTTTGCAAAGTCTCACCATCGATACCTCTCTATTAGTGATTTTTTTAAAATAAAAAATCACTAAAAAGGAAGAAGACGAGGGCCCTGTATATCTACGCCTTATTATCACACGCATTCCTTGCAAGGTCTGTCTTCTTCAGGACGCCTTGTGATTGTTCTTATTGGGAGTTTTTCGTTATGGGTAAGGAATTTGTTTCGTTTTATCTATGCAGCGAAATAAATAAATCTTTTCTAGTTGAGTAAACAGGAATTCGCCAATAATTATGCTTGGTTGATTACACCAATAATATCAGCTGCGTGGGAATGATTTTTCTACAATGTCTTTAATCTAAACAGTTATCTGCAAGTTCTATCTCAAGTTAAAAAATCCCGCTTTTTCATATTTAAGGTACTTCTACAAGGATCAGTTTTATTTACATGTGTAAAAGAGTTCTTGCTCTTGAACACAGAAGACATGTCAAGTCTTGCCCTCCCTACAAGTTGCATTATTAATACTGTTTTGAGGATAATTCTGGAGGCTACCTCTGTTCCTTATCATACCGAGGAAAATTATATTCCCTCTTAAATCTCAACTAGCGCGCTAGCTTTTGAAATTCGCACAAGAACAGTTTACCACACAGTAAGTTTCTATATCTATTTTTTAAAAGCTTTACTAGATATGTTTTAAATCCTTGCTTACAAGTTTCTTGTTTCTATATATATTCTATATTCATTACAAATAGCATATTTGAAACTGGGGTGTTTCCCTCTGTATTTAAGCTGGCAATAATCAAAGCCCTTTATAAATCGGGTAGGAAAACTGATATTGAAAACTATCGCCCAATATCCCTAATTTCCAAGTTGGCAAAAATCGTAGAAAAACTAATAAAACAGAGAATGATTAGTTATCTGGATAAGCATCAAGTCATCTCAATGAGGCAGTACGGGTTTCGAGCACGGGTGTCAACTGAGGATGCAATAGAGAATCTGATGGCATAGATTTATAGAACACTTGACACCGATAAATACCCCCTTTGCGTATTTCTGGATGTCAAAAAAGCCTTTGATACTGTAAACCATCAGCAACTGCTGACAACACTGGAACAACTGGGTTTCAGAGGGATTGCCTTGGATTTGTTTCGGAGTTATCTGCGGGGAAGAAAGCAAATAACAAGAATTAAAGCCTGTGAAAGTAGCCAACGTACTGTAATGTGTGGTGTACCTCAGGGGACAGTGCTTGGTCCCATTCCTTTCTATATATATATATATATATATATATATATATATATATATATATATATATATATATATATATATATAAACAGTCTGTTGGAAATTCTACTTAAGGGTAAAGTATCCAGCTTTGCGGATACCACGGCTATATACTACTCAGGAGATTCTTGGGATGGTGTCAGGCATGAAGCTGAGCAAGAAATCAAGGTAATAAAGACATGGTATGATGAGAAACAGCTCACAATTAATTTAGAGAAAACATGCTTTATTGCGTTTTCCTGCAGTGAGGTCAGAAAACCCCAGTTCAACTCTCTTAGATTTGACTTGCGGGGCAATTGCTATGAAATAGGATCTGTAGAGTCAACTGAATACCTCGGAGTTATCATTGACTCTCATTTAAAATGGGAGGCGCACATAATGAGTGTTGTTGGTAGACTTCGGTATCTGTCGGCGCGTTTAAAGAAGTTGAGTCAGGTCAGGTCAGGTCAGGTCAGGTCAGGTCAGGTCAGGTCAGGTCAGGTCAGGATTTGCTTGTTTAAAAATGATTTATCAGGCCCTGACCGAGTCCCTCATTCGGTAAGGCATGGTTGGTTGGGGTGGCGCTGCGAAAACATACTTAAAACCCTTGGAAGTTATGCAGAAAAATTTCATTAAGATCATTATGCATAAACCTAGAACATACCCAAGCAATTCCTTGTATAGAGAGAGTGAGTTACTTGATGTGAGACAGTTGTATGCAAGATCGATACTGATAAAACAGCATAGAGATAAAAATTTGCTAAGAAACATACAACACGAACACTACACAAGGTACAGGGAGGTAGCTGAATTTGGTGTTATTAAGTGCCAAAAGACGATTGGTCAAAAAAGTTATATGTTCATTGCACCCAGACTCTACACTAGGATCCCAGTTTACCTAAGAAATATTTTAAATATAAATATTTTTAGAAAGATAATTTCTGATTGGATACGTCAAATATCTAGAAGACAGCTGAAGGATTGGATCGATCTGAGGAATTGAAATGAATGTTCTTTGAAAATACTTTCACAAGTACCTGTGTGAGAGTCTGGAGCGAAGGTATGCCTGTATGTGTTCTGAGTGGCTCTGTGTGGCTGAGTGTGTGAGTGACTGCGCGTGTGCTTGGGAGCGGGTGTGAATGCTGGCGTGTGAGTGGGAAAGTGTATATTCTTGTCAAGTTGAAGTATTGATGTTTCACTGTGACCATATAGCCGTGCCGGTTGATGTCCGCTGTTTTTGCCACGAGTGATTACGGAAGGATGTCCACGCCTCTTTCTTTTTTATTTCTCTTTTTTATGTATGTTGTGCTGAGTTTATAATATAGCACTAAGGTGTTACTTTTTGGTATCACTTACAAGTTTCTAACTTCTGTGGGACTAAACTTATATGATTTATTTATTTATCTGTTTGATTATTTATTTGTTTGATTATTGTTATTATTGTTGTTGTTGCTGTCATGCAGGTGAATAAAGATTATTATTATTATTATTATTATTATTATTATTATTATTATTATTATTATTATTATTATTATTATTATTATTATTATACGGTGAAATAAATGCAAAGAGCACCTAATGAAGGAAGAAGAATACGCTTGGCTCTTTGTGAAGCATTTCGTTTTTTTTTTTCGGCAAAAACTTTCTACTAAACCGGTCCGATTGGGTTGGTTAAGGAACGAGATTAAGGGATTTACCAAGGAAAGATGCTTAAAAAGTCTGAAACAAATATACAAAGTAGATGATTTTCTAGATAGACCTCCTCTCTAGCACATCCAACCCAGTTCACAGTTACGCGCGTGACAGCAACCTCCACTCAAATATACAATATTCTAAGCCTGTCTCTTTAGCCCAATTAAATGAGGATCGCAGACTCATGGAGGGTTTTGTCTGGATCTCCAAAAAATATTATAATGGGGAAGTAGAAATCTTGTACAATTCAACTCCACCAAATCTCAGTCTTGCTTTCTATCTCATAAGATATACATCAGCCCTAGACCCATCACAATAAACAACCAAGTTATTCAAAGTAACGAGTCCTTTTCTCTTGTTGGCATTTCTGTGGATCGAAATCTCAATTGGCAACAACATGTCACATCAATTGCAGAAGCGGCTCTCAAATACTTTTCACCAGCTAATCTCTATCCCTTATATACCTCACAAATAAGGCCAAACCTCGAATACTTCCACATCTGGGGTGCCCCTACCGCTTCTACACTCGCTATCCTGGCCTCCATTCAGAAGAGAGCTACACGTCTTATCGGTAACCCTACCGTTACCCAAAGGCTGCCATCCCTTGCCCACCGACGTGCCGTTGGTGACCTCTCTCTCTTTTATGGATATCTGCACGGGCACTGCTCAGTTGAGCTTTCTTCCATAGTTCCTCCACCTGCTGCCCCCAACAGATCTACCAGGGGAACAGAGCGAATGCACTTCTTTACTGTCCAGGTCACCAGACATAGAACATCTTGTTATGCCCGCTCTTTTGTCCCGCGGACTTCCAAGTTGTGGAATTTCTTGCCGGTACATGTTTTACCTTCTCCTCCGAACCTCCAAACCTCCAAGTCCAAAATTAACAAGTTGCCTCTTTCCTTCTTGTCGATATTCACGGTACAATAGTATTTAGGCTGTGAGCTCTCGTGGTGTATTGTTGAAATAAAAAAAAAGAACAGTGAATTTGGCTCAATAAAATTTACGTGAATTAGGAATTAATAACAAAGTAATTTTCATAGATGTATTAGAATTATATTAATCCTTGCGTAATTGTTACTTTTCTGTCAATAGAGATGACAGATGGCAAACTCTTCGAGAGCTAATGAGTGTTTTTGTGTTGCTTATTTGTTTGTTTTTAAAAATAATCGCCCCTTGTCTTTTTAAAAAAGCAACATTACGCTAACAGTTCACGCTGATCGCCAGATCGCAATGCTGTAAAGCTTGGGCGTTTTAAATGTAATATAAGAAGAGTGTGGTTTCAGCAAGCACACGAGTTTCAATGGCAGTGATAAGGGAGAAATTTCCCGGACGACTTGTATCCAGATTTTTCTACTGACCCCCTTATTCTCCTGATTCAAGCGTATTCTAAACCTTGCTTCTTTAGGTGTTCGGTTAGTTCAGTGAATAGATGTTTTGGTTCTCTACATATATTTATAATTGTTAAAAGATATAAAACTATTTACACAATTAACCCTATGCACAATATGAAAGAAAATACGACGACTGGTGGAACGGAACACTGGATTCCTGGACTGGAATCTTTATCTAGAGTTACCCGACTGGCTAGCTAGTGAATGGTAAACGCTCACATGTCTTTTTTGAGGGGAACGGAGGGGATAATATGTCCCTTCTCCAGTAATCAGGATTTCACATCTGTTACCAAACAACTTTCTTGACAAGATCAGTGTGTTACAATCAGGAATCAACGCCGTTTATCAATCATTAAAGCAGGTGGTGTGGTTCAGCCTCAGGTGCCCCCACTTAGGAATCAACTGAGGTTAAGACGGATCTGGTGTTCATAATCGTGCAGTTCTGTTACGCCATGGACTGATCAGCTACGTACCACTTTAGACGGGTCTAGTGTTCATAATCGTGCCGTTCTGTTACGCCATGGACTGATCAGCTACGTACCACTTTAGACGGGTCTAGTGTTCATAATCGTGCCGTTCTGTTACGCCATGGAATTATCAGCTACGTACCACTTTAGACGGGTCTAGTGTTGATAATCGTGCTGTTCTGTTACGCCATGGACTGATAAGCTACGTCACACTTTAGACAGGTCAGGTCAGGTCAGGTCAGCTAGTGAATGGTAAACGCTCACATGACTTTTTTCAGCGGAACGGAGGGAGATAATATGTCCCTTCTCCAGTAATCAGGATTTCACATCTGTTACCAAACAACTTTCTTGACAAGATCAGTGTGTTACAATCAGGAATCAACGCCGTTTATCGATCATTAAAGCGGGTGGTGTGGTTCAGCCTCAGGTGCCCCCACCTAGAAATCAACTGAGGTTAAGACGGGTCAAGTGTTCATAATCGTGCCGTTCTGTTACGCTATGAACTGATCAGCTACGTACCACTTTAGACGGGTCTAGTGTTCATAATCGTGCCGTTCTGTTACGCCATGGAATCATCAGCTACGTACCACTTTAGACGGGTCTAGTGTTGATAATCGTGCTGTTCTGTTACGCCATGGACTGATCAGTTACGTACCACTTTAGACAGGTCTAGTGTTCATAATCGTGCCGTTCTGCTACGTCATGGACTGATCAGCTACGTACCACCTTAGACGGGTCTAGTGTTCATAATCGTGCCGTTCTGCTACGTCATGGACTGATCAGCTACGTACCACTTTAGACGGGTCTAGTGTTCATAATCGTGCCCTTCTGTTACGCCATGGACTGATCAGATACGTACCACTTTAGACGGGTCTAGTGTTCATAATCGTGCCGTTCTGTTACGCCATGGACTGATCAGCTACGTACCACTTTAGACGGGTCTAGTGTTCATAATCGTGCCGTTCTGTTACGCCATGGACTGATCAGCTACGTATCACTTTAGACGGGTCTAGTGTTCACAATCGTGCCGTTCTGTTACGCCATGGACTGATTAGCTACGTACCACTTTAGACGAGTCTAGTGTTCATAATCGTGCCGTTCTATTACGCCATGGACTGATCAGCTACGTACCACTTTAGACGGGTCTAGGGTTCATAATCGTGCCGTTCTGTTACGCCATTGACTGATCAGCTACGTACCACTTTAGACGGGTCTAGTGTTCATAATCGTGCCGTTCTGTTACGCCATGGACTGATCAGCTACGTACCACTTTAGACGGGTCTAGTGTTCATAATCGTGCCGTTCTGTTACGCCATGGACTGATCAGCTACGTACCACTTTAGACGGGTCTAGTGTTCATAATCGTGCTGTTCTGTTACGCCATGGACTGATCAGCTACGTACCACACTGCTTGTATAAAAGTGAACAAAACGCAACTCGCCTACTACGGTCTATTGGTCAACGTTCTCAGGCTGGCTTACTGGACTAATTACCCCCGTTGGAGCACTTTTTGCCTGACTGCTGCTCCCAGAATATGGTTTTAATTTTATAGCCGGTTGGCAGTGACGAGAGGCGCAATAAGGAATATAACACTTCCATTCACGTTATCGATTCGTGCCTTGTCTGCCTGAAACCACTATTTAGCCACGGTCTCTGCACGCATGGACTGTTATCTGAATTCATTTGTATATTCTACTGGTTGCATACAGGCCTGTGCCGTATGCTGATTTAATCAGGTTCCATAATGGTACATATTAGCTGAGATCGTTAGAGTATGCGATTTTTTCCTATGGATACTTTCAGCCTCGAGTGTAGACAAGCCACGGTCCCTTGAAGATATAAAGACTAATTTCGGGAGAAAAACATGAAATCCGCGTCGTACAGTGACGTATGCTGCTCGGAGTTTTCGGGGCGTCTGCAGTCGTAGGTTAACATGACCGCAATCTTCGGTGGCCTGATTTTATTTTTCAACGTAAGAAAGGTCTACAAAAAAGGTTGTAGTGTCAATATGTTTTTACTCCAATTGAAGATTTTTTAAATCAAAATTGGCTGAGTTATGGATATTGGAACACTGGGTGATACCCGTGACGGACATTGTATATGATTTATTACACTATCCACGATTCCACGCTTCCCTATGTTTGTTGTCTCAAGAGAGAGAGAGAGAGAGAGCAGTGCATAGCGTTGAAGGAGGACGGGTAATAAACACAACGTAATTACATTATTCCAGTGAACTTGAATCAAACATAAACTGTATTTAATTAACGAATTATCTGGAAAATTAACTACCACTATCGATTGATAACGTTTACCTTTCACATTATGTTTGTCGATCAAATATCAGATTATTTGGCTTGTTGAGCGACGCGCCAACGGTTTGTTTAGCTTTTAGAGCTGCACCCGCTAATAGCCAATAGTTACTGCTCTCAGTTTACTATTTAAATTATTGACATTAATATTTCCTGACTGTATTAACTAATAATGGGCGGCAAGCACCAAGACCTGTCGTTGAAAATGTACAGTCACTACTTTGAGATATTAAAAAAATAAAATCTCTGGACGCAGCAAGTGCGTTATGGTAGCGAATTTTCTTTAAAATATTTTTAATAGCAAATGTATTTCTTTGATGAAAGCAGGCATCAAACTTGGTTGCCTATATAGTAGAAACAATGTACCATATTTCATCGAAATAAATTTATTGTTTGAAAATATATAAACATTTTTCACAAGTCTGGATGCAGCAAATGTGTTATGGAAGTGAATTTCCATAAAAAATGTTTTTAATAGCAAATGCGAGCAGGCATCAATCTTATTATCGGTATAGCCTATGTAGTAGAAACAATGTACTATATTTTATCAAAATTACTTATGGCTTGCAAATATACAAAATTTTTCCGAAAATAAACTTAAATGTTGGTTTCCTAACCAACAAAGCTTACGTTAATAGCAAATTGAGTTATTGAAATTTGAAGGATTTAATGAAAATTCGGTAAATTTGCAGATTAGCTCCCGAACGCCTTTCAAAAAATTGTTTTCAGAAATAGTACTAGGACTCCACCTGGATGCACAAACCACAAGAAAAATTTCTTGTTCACACCCCACAAGGAAGTTACGGCACTGGGAGTGAATAGGGGTGCTGGGAGGGGTAGGTAGTAAAAACGAAATATGAGCAGAAAAAGCAAAGAATACTGCTGAAAAGCTGTTTATTTGAGGCCATATCCCCATTAAAACCCGCCTACCTCGCACAGCATCCCTATTCGCCCCCAGGTCACGTAACTTCCTTGGGGGGTATGAACAAGGTTTTCTTGTGGTTTATGCAACGAGGGTGTTTGTATGCACACGAGGGGGAAAGGAAAATGCCTACGACGAAGCAGCTCCTGCTTGACTTGTAGTAGGGTTGGGGTGGCTGCTTCGTCGTGGGGATTTTCATTCCCCCCTCGCGTGCGTACAACCATCCTCGTTGCATAAACCACAAGAAAAATTTCTTGTTCATACCCGCCAAGGAAGTTACGGCACCTGGGTAAATAAGGGTGCTGTGCGGGGTAGGCAGGGTTCACGGGGGATATGGCTTCAATATGTGAAAAAGACAACTTTCAAGTCCGTTTTATTCGCATTTTCTGCTCATATTTCCTTTTTACTACCTACCCCGCCCAGCACCCCTATTCACTCCTGGTCCCGTAACTTCCTTGGGGGGTGTGAACAAGAAATTTTTCTTGGGGTTTGTGGATCCAGGGGGAGCCCTAGGCAGGTTTCTGAAAACAGTTTTTTGAAAAGCGTTCGGGAGCTAATCTGCAAATTTACCGAAAATGCACTACCAAAGCGCACTTACTGCGTCCAGATTTTTTTCTTATTAACGTATCATATTTGGATAAAAAATGCAAAAATGCATTAACAAATTTGTTCTACGAAAATTAGCTAAAAAAAATTATAGACCGTTGAACCATAAACTTCACTAAACCTGCAAATAAATATCCAAAAAAGCATCAACTAAACTGACTGCCAAAGCATCAAAGAATAGACCCTTCAACTTAACTAAACCGACAGCCCAAGCATCGGAGAAAGGGTCTACTTGAAATGAATATTCTGTAAATATTTTAGTAAAATGAAGGGCAATGACTGTTGAATCTGAAACTTAAGGGTTTGCAGAACACTCTTCTTGCAACATTTTCTTTTCACAATCGGTATTTGTTTCACATTCTTTGCCTAAACATTGCCAATTTTCACGTTTAAAATTGCGAGTTTGACGTTTTGAGGAAAACTCCAAAATTTGTTTCTTTAACTGCCCATAAGTTTGTCTTTAAAGCTAGGGACCTAAATTTTGGTACAGAGTTCACTCTTTATCATATAAACACGCCCTTACTTTGTTATTTACGGAGATATGATTTTTTTTTATAAAGAAAACACAAAATTTTCCGGGAAAACCTGTTCCGATTTTCCTGGCTAACGAACTTGTCCAAGCCACTTGCAAAAGGAAGGCAGTCACCAAATTTGATCAAGACCGGTCCATTATTTTTTGAGTTATCGGTCGGATATATATATATATATATATATATATATATATATATATATATATATATATATATATATATATATATATATATATATATATATATATTGCACTTATAAGTGCTCATCACAGGTTTAACTCTTCACTCATTCGGCTCTTGATGATGTATTTTTGCGGCTGCGTCGTGCCTCTCTGTACTTTGTTGCAGCAAACGCTTGACATCCTTCAGTAAGGTGCTGGATAGTTTCTAGTGACTGACACCCAAATCTGCATTTGTCGTTTTGGACAGAATTATCTCCAACTATATACTTCAGGTAGTTTCTTGTTGGGGTGACCTGATTTTGTATGGCCAGCAAACACCCCCATGTCTTTGGAAACATCTGACACCAACCAGTAGTTCGACGCTAATTTGTGGACATGTTCCTGAGAGGTCGCATTCAGATGCCGCCCATGGAGGGGTTTCCGCATCCAGGATTGCAGTTTGTCACGATCAGTGCGATGGTGACTTTGCATTTACTTTCTCCCAAATGTAACGGTGCTGCATCATCTGGTGCATCGCATAGGAAATGGTGTAGTTCGAAAGTAGGCACCTGATGATGGAAATACGCACGCAGGTTTAATATCTGCTGGTTCAACCAATATACCACAACCCTATTCCACTTTGATGTCTAGGCAGGGTTACCTGTTCGATGGCAGTACGAGAGTAATGTTTTTTTTGGATTGTGTTAGGAGTGTTCGCCACTGGGGTTGTAGATCTTCTGTTCGTTTTACTCCAGTTTACAATCCCGAATGAATAGATGGGTGCAGAAGATGCATATGTATTAACAGCTTTTTACTCAGGTTCTTGCTGTTGAGATGTGCTCGCACCACCCGCTTTACTTGCTTCGTGAACTCATGTGACAGATCGGTCTTCATTCCTGGGTGGTTTATTTTCCTCGTTTGCTGTATTCCCAGGTATTTATAACATTCACCTACCCCATACCCCATTGAGGCAATTTGACAGCCATTCTGCATTTCATATACACCTATGGTTGTATATTTTATCTGATTGCACATAAGGCTCGACATTTTTCGAGCCCGAACTGCATGTCAATATGTCTAGAAAACTTGTCCACTATTTTAAGGAGTTGTTCCAGGTGGTTCTTTCTGGCGGCCATCAGCTTAAGATCACCTATATATCGATAATTTAGCCAAACCTGTCCCCTGCAGGTTGTTACTATTAGTATTATAAATATTATTCTTTATTGGTATATAATAAGACAGCATGCCCATGTAAGGAATTTGAAGACTGGTACATTTTTTGACATAATTCAAGTCTTGGCCGAAGTGAGTTTCACATATTTATCCCTTCAAACTTCAGACGATATCAGCCTTCACTTTGAAAAAAAATCAGCTTTAAGTACTTTACACACACACACACACACGCGAACGCGCGGAGGCACAAACACAATATATATATATATATATATATATATATATATATATATATATATATATATATATATATATAGATATATATAGATATATATATATATATATATATATATATATATATATATATATATATATATATATATATATATATATATATCTTTTGGAATGTTGCACTACACTGTAATCACTTTTATTTGTTAGCTCTACTTTCTGTGGTTTTCTATGTGTTTATGTGGACTGCAGTTTCGAATCTTCCTGGTTCATCATCAGCTCGATACTGGCTCTGATCGTTCCTGTTCCCGTGTGTTCTATTTCTAAGGTTGTATGTGACGCCTGCGTGTTCAGTCTCTCTTGGTCGGTTTACAGTTGTTTGTTTGGCTATGTTTTCGGTTTGTCTCGATTATCTATGTGAAAACTGGAACCTGTGATGAGCACTAATAAGTACACTTGGACAACACCCAAATCACCACAACACATATTTCAGAGACCTTACGATCGTTTCGTTGACAAAGTCAACATCTTCAGAGGAAGAGAAATTCTAACTAGATCCTGTATATTTATATCGCGTCAAGGTAAACGAACTAGTCCGAAGTAAAGTTGTCGTCCAAGAGCGATCGTTTGTTTATTGCGCAGTGAAACAGGTCGGAGACCTGCTTTAATCTTTTGGTCGACAAATTTATGACCCTTATCTAATATAGGTTTAAAAGGACCAGAGTTCTCTAAAGAATCAGCACGTTTCCTTTCGATCTAGAAATTTACTATGTGGATATTGGTTCATGCCGATAAAGACATCTGGTGAGATAAACAACGTAATCTCAACTCATCTCTTTTAAAAATAGAAAACTAAAAACCCAGATGTCTGTGTTAACTTTAACAAAGGAAAAATAGTTCACATAAAATACCACATAAAACTATATTCATATTGATTTTAATTCTACGTGAAAATATTTATATTGACTACATAGATACAAAAAAACGAACAGGTATTTAAATCAAGACAAACAGAGATTAGTATATGTATAAACCGGTCGAGTTATTGACAATAATTTATTATTCTACCAGACAAATTATGAGTATTTAGGCGGTCAAATGCAAAGAGAAAACAAAGGGCTAGAAATTACAGGTGCCGCACGATTTAATGAAGTTTTGTTCTTAATAGACCTTAATATAAAAATACTTTCCAAACCCTTTGTGATTCGTGGTTCATAAGGTAAACACACAATTTTTTTCTAGATTTTATCATTCTTAAATGTCGTACTTATTGTCTCGATTATATCGGTTTTCTGTCTTTGTTATTGTGGTATGATCATATGTCTATTTGTATGGCTTTTATTAAGTTTTGTTTAAACGTTTGAACTTGGATTTGTTCCTGGATTAATTGTACTGTTATATATATATATATATATATATATATATATATATATATATATATATATATATATATATATATATATATATATATATATATATATATATATACATATTCAGAGCGTTAAAAACACGTTCAATTACGTCGTAGTTGTCAGCATAAAATGTAACTGCATCAAGCCATGTACCCCAACGAGTTATAACAGATTGTGGAGGCAACGAAAGATTTGGGGCGTGTTCTTTGTAAAAATGAATGCGTACTGGAGCTTTTAAAAATACTTTTTTTAATATAGTTAAAATAAGATTATTTACTAAAAGAAACTGCTCTCTTATACACTCTGCTAATCTGTTAATGCCATGAGCCAAATAAGTTACATGTATTACGTTGGAATACAAACTTTTAAAATTTTATCGGGCCTTAAGCGTGTAAGGTGCGGCATCTGATAAAAGTAAAGTGAGTTTTTCTAAAGTCACATCATTCAAGAAAAAATTTGTCAGAGAGTCTTGAACAAATCTGGTTATAGTTATATTATTGGCTTTTTCAAGTTTCTTGACGCAAAAAATAGGTTCTGCCTGGACCCTCTTCCCCTAACACGCCAATTAATGCACGGATGATATATCTACCGCACGAATCTGTACTTTGATCTACTGCAACATAAAAATAATTTGAACTCACAGCATTTCTTATATTCAGTAATATTTCATTAAAAATGGTGCCGGGGCATCCTTTACGCAAGGTAGACTCGTCCGGAATATTAGACTTGCAGTACTTGCCTAGAAATTGCTTTAGGTTGGGATTATTTAATTTTGTCAGGGGTATATTGCTGCCAATCATCGCTTTGCATAAATCTTCATTGAACTGCTTCTGGTCGGCTTGTTTTGGTTTCTGTTGAAGGCAACTTTTTATGGTTTGCTGTGATGTTGCACCTTCTTCAACTTTCCCCATGTTGAGAATATGCTCTGCGATTTTGACATGCTGATCCACAATGAACTTTTTGTCGGCATGAACCTGTAGTGACAAAAAAAACAACAAAAATTTTAAATTTCTTTGTTGAAGATTTTTCTAGAAGAAAGATATGTTTACTGTGGGTCAAAATTAGTTTGAAACTTTTTTTGTGAAAATTAAAAGCTTATTGTCGGTGTAACTATCAAATTTTATTTTTGATATATAAATTTTATGGATAAATTTACTTTTAAATAAATAAAAAAAAACACATGTAGTAAAAAAACAACAAGTACTTACATTTTTTGAAGACACAGTACAAAAAAGTTGGTCTCCATCCCATGTTAATTCTCGGTAATCCACAACGTATTAAATTTTGCTTTAGGCATTTTAATTGACAACACTTTTGTTTACTTCCAATACTTCCAAAAATACGTTGCGCACCCAATTTTTAGCGCTCTTGCTAAGATGAACTGAGCGGTACCAAATAATATTTACCAAACTGTCGGTCATTCTGGCATTTGGAACTCAATCTTTATTATTTGTACCTTGAATTATGGTAATTCCAACCATATGGGGTTTTCCTAATTCAGATTATAAAATATAATGATCTATTTATCATCGTTTACGATCCTACGAATTTTATCGGTCGCCTCTCCCAGCGTTAAATTCGAGGAACTGCACTGGCCGTCTTTATATTTTCAGGTCTAAGTAAATATCATAAACCAGACAATATAGCCTTATGTCCTTTGTTTTTGACATAGTAATATGAAAATTTGTGAGAAAAAATGCAAAACTTGTTAATTGATAAAAAACTGCAAAAAATGCAAGAAAATGCAAATTGAATTTTTTTCCCTGCCTTAGTAATTAGATTTGAAAAATCTGCTAATGATATACCATTAGCAGGGCTGGGGCTAGTAAAGCCTTAATCATATAATGATGTTTGAAATCCTATATTACATCAAGAATAGTGTGGTGGTGCCGATGACGGTGTATTGTAAGAATTAAAATTCGATTTAATTATTGCCAGCACCGGCATCATCACCAGGACAGAGAGTCTAGGATATCGTGTTACACGGTTGGGACAGCGGTCACCTCTTTGAGATATTCAATATGTCAACAGGTATGTGATGATAGTGACGCTGGACTAGATTAATGTTTAATCAGCGAGAATTCCTCTCCACGCACGAGATTTAAAATAAATATTCTTTGTGCTAACGGCGACACCTATCAATCATATAATAGTTTAGGGTAATTAGGCCTTATATACTTGAATTAGAGTAATAATTCCTGGCCAGAAATTTACACGGAACTCAAGTCAAGTAAGTATTGTTTTAAGGGCAACAAATAAAACATTTTAGATAAACACACAAATTGATTTACACTATTTTATATTGTATGTATAACTGCAGTTTCGCTTAAGTTCTCAGCTTTGTCAAATACAGAAATTGCAGTTATACATACAAGATAAAATAGTGTCAATCAATTTGTTTATTTATATAAGTTGACAATGGATTTACATCAAGTATCGGCCTCCACAATATCATTAATAAAACATTCTTAGATAATAAATGAGAAGTCTGGACGCAGGAGGTGCGTTATGGTAGTGAATTTTCATAGAAATGATCTGGCACCAAATATTTTGATAACGTTTTTTCTTGTAACAGAAATATAAATGTTGAATATCGTAAACTTACGACCCAAATTTGGTTACCATAACTTTTCCATTTTTTTTCCATTTTTTTTCCAGAAAACCTAGTTCGATTCTCGTAGCTAACGAACGTCAAGCATTTAACAACGCAAGAAACTGCCATGTCCGCATTCTTTCTGAGGCAAAAAACTAGTTTAATAACCACATCAAAAACATAGTCCTCTCAAGCTCCAACGCCAGCAAACCCTTCTGGACTCTTGCTAAATCTATCGGGAATATTTGCTGCAAGAGCACGTTCCCACCTCTTGTTTCAGGGAATGAAATTGTTTCTACCGCCCTCGCCAAGGCTGAACTTTTTGCCTCGTTGGTCGCCGGCAATTCTACTCTTAACCCACTTCCAAATGTTCAACCACCAACATAAAACAACAAGATAAAATGACAAATATCATTTTCAACACTAAAAAGCTACGAAAGATGCTCTCTTCTCTTAATACCAGGAAAGCCTCTGGCCTCGACGAGATCCCAGCAATTGTTGTCAAAAATCCAAAGCGCTTCCTAGCAACTACAGGCCTATTTCTCTCCTTTCAGTCGTCTCAAAAGTGTCGCGCATAAAATGACGGATATCATTTTCAAAATTAAAAACTAATACCAGGAAAGCCTCTGACTTTGACGAGATTCCAGCAATTGTTCTCAAAAATGCGCACCAGAACTTGCTCCTGTCCTGACTCGTCTGTTTCAGACATCTTACAATAGAGGCATATTCCCTAGTAACTGGAAAATTGCTCGAGTACAAGCCGTCCCCAAGAAAGGATCCAAAGCGCTTCGTAGCAACTACAGGACTATTTCTCTCATTTAAATCGTCTCTAAAGTGATGGAAAAAAGTATATAAACACCGAATTACTAAAATTTCTTGAAAAACACAGTCTAATCCACGACAGGCAGTATGGATTCCGTCAGCGCAGATCAACTGCCAAACTCCTGTCCTTTGTCACCCATTCTTGGAACAAGTCTATGGAACTACACGGTGAATCCCAGATTGTCGCTTTAGATATATCAAAAGCATTCGACCAGGTCAGGTCAGGTCCTTTCTCTCTTTTACAGATAGCTGCACGGGCACTGCTCAGAGGAGCTTTCTTCCATAGTTCCTCCACCTGAGGCCCCCAACAGATTTACCAGGGGAACAGAGCGAATGCTACCTTTTACTGTCCAGGTCACCAGACATAGAACATCTTGTTATGCCCGCTCTTTTGTCCCAAGGTCTTCCAAGTTGTGGAATTCCTTGCCGGCACATGTTTTTCCTTCTCCTCCGAACCTCCAAACCTTCAAGTCCAGAATTAGCAAGTTGCCTCTTTCCTTCTTGTCGACACCCACGGTACGATAGTATTTAGGCTGTAAGCCCTTGTGGTGTGTTGTTGAAATATATAAAAACGTATCCAAGCCACTTACAAAAGGAAGGTACATGCCAAATTTTATCAAAATCCGACAATTACGTTTTGAGTTATCTGAGTGACTATATATAAACATATAGAAATTGAAACTGACGTCATCTCCCCATTAGTGAATTTTTTCTAAGAAAATTCACTAATAAGATCACAGTACTCATAAGGTATAGGTACGCTTGAAGAACCTAAATCACAACACCACATCTTTTTAAAGACCTGATGATCGTTTCACTAGCAAAATTGGCGTCATCAGACGGTGAAAAATTGTAAACTACTCACTACTAAACGTCACTATTTATGCTGAGTCTTAGGTA
This sequence comes from Tillus elongatus, assembly GCA_964006375.1. Classification (NCBI taxonomy): domain Eukaryota; kingdom Metazoa; phylum Arthropoda; class Insecta; order Coleoptera; family Cleridae; genus Tillus; species Tillus elongatus. The sequence continues at coordinate 164,533,176 of OZ023265.1, forward strand.
AAGACGGATATCGAGTGGAAGAAGAAAAACGCAGGCAAATTTTCTGTGTATTGCATTTTAATTTCCGGACGAAGTTTTTGAACTTTCGTTATAATAACTTTACCTGCCAAGTGTCGGAATATTTATCTGTATCAAAGGCAGAACGCAAACAAACGACTATAAATCAGTGGCGGCGCTCGATTTAAGGAACTTTGTGTTTTTATTGCTATAGAAATATAAATACTCTCGTACGCATCTAGCTTCCCTGGTTGTCTATCATTTTTGATGAGGTAGACAAACTCTGCATTCAGAAGACCATTTTAGTCTTAGATGTGTATACGAAACTGATGTGACAGATGTGTTATCTAAAACTAACCGCAATATTCTGCCAGAAGATTTTATTTTAACGGTTATTAATGACATTGCTCATTAAATAAATGAAGATGTGTATACATTTAAAGATGTTTCAGCTACATTTGGATGAAACTGTTTGACCCCTTTTGCAAATTATTAGGACCTAGGTGACTGCAACCAATTACAAATTTGTTATGAATAGTTTCCTGCCGCCACTGATTTGTTGTCGTACACAGCTTGTTGTGCCGCGCTATGTACGCAGGAAGGGAGTAGCGACCCTCTGGCAGCTGCGTCGAGTGATAGGGAGGACTTGGGGACTTAATCCACAGATGCTTCTTTTGATTTAGACTGCGATCGTCGGGCCGAGAATCCTCTATGGGGCGTTGGTCTCGTGGTGTGGTGTGAACCAAACTACTACCAAGAAGCTGGCCAAACTCCAAAGGTTGGCAATCCTGGGTATCACAGGCGCTATGAGGTCGACACCCTCAGCCGGGATAGAGGTCTTGCTGATGCTGCCACCGCTTCCCATCTGTATCAGAAGGGAGGCTATGGCGTCGCATCTTAGAATGCGAGACTCTGGAAGCTGGTGCGGAGAGGGAGCAATAGTAGGACATGCAAGAGTCGCCAAGGAGGTGGAAAAGGAAATTCCGATTTCCACCATCAAGGTACGGAATGCAGAGGACGCTATTAGGTTGACTAGGACATATACCCTCAGAATCCCCAGTAGGGATCAGTGGAGGGAAAATGAGGTTGCAAGCCTGGTCTGTTTTACCGACGGATCGCGGCTGGAGGATCAACAATCCTCCGGGGCAGGAATATACATCGAAGGCCTGGGGGTGCGCGAGAGTTATGCTCTAGGCGCATATACCACGGCATTCGAAACGGAGGTGTACGCTATCCTGTCTGTAACCAATCGACAGGATGTGAGGATGAGCCCCGAGAAATGTGTATACATTTGCTCGGATAGCCAGGCGGTCTTCTGGGCAGACTGCGCGGCGAGAATTAGGTCAAAACTGGTTTAGAAGTGCGCTGACTCGCTTAAAGAATTAGCCAGGACAAAGGAGGTGCAACTGGAGTGGGTTCCTAGACACTGTGGCGTAGCGGGGAATGAGGTGGCGAATGATCTCGCAAGACTTGGTTCCCGGCAGCCGTTCTGTGGGCCGGAGCCTGCGATAGGCATAAGTAGAAAGATGGTCTCTGTCGCCTTAGACATGTGGACTGAGGAGGCCATGGAGAGGCACTGGGGTTGGCCGGTGGCTATAGGCAGGTGAGGGACTTTGTGGAGGGACCGGACACAGATAAGACTGTCTGGCTACTTGGTAGGAGTCGACCTGCGCTTCGCCGCATCCTTGGGGTGCTGACAGGTTACTGCGCCCTTAGAAGACACCTCACATTGATAGGTTTTGAGAGGGATCCCATTTGCCAGGAATGCGGCGAGAATGAAGAGAGGTTTTACCACTACCTGTGTGAATGCGAGGCTTTTGGGAGTCTTTGAGCAGAATTGTTCGGTTCGCGGACTCTGCAGAGGAATCAGGTAAGTACCGTCCAATGGAAGACCGTCACAGCCTTCATTCGAGGTCGAGGCGGTTTGACGACGGAACCGAGGAAGTGTAGAGCATGGTTGCTGAGTTGCTGGGGTTGGCAAAAAAGGCCCATTGTGGCCTATTTGCCTGGCGTCAGCCTCCCCACCGCTGCTACTACATGTACGCAGTTAAGTGGTAGTAAGTTGGCAGTCCTATATAATACACATAGCCCACGCTGTAGATGTAGATTATGTGCTTATTTCATTAATAGTAATATCTTCATCTGTTTCTTCGTTTTTTTTTAATGAAGTACAAGATTCTTAAATTTGTTTCAACATTTTTATGTTTGTTGATGAATGTAAATATTTATCTTTTAATATATTTGTTGCTACTTTTATTGAATTTCTTCCTTTTTGTTTCAGGTAAGAAAAGAAAACCAACCAGAAAGAATACGTAAGCTACCAATAATTATATGCGTGTTTTATTATTTTAACTTTAATACTCACACAAGCAATAACTTTCTATTTAAGTTCATAGGATTTTAAAGCAAGAATGTAGGAATAAATACGAATACAAAATGTATTTGAAATAGGCGTTACTATTTTTAGCGAACTTTTACAGACAATTTCGTTTTAAGGGAGGAATTTCGAATTTTCGAAAAATATTTTCAAATGAGCGCGATTTAGAGCCTTTGAAATCCATTTCCGACGTTCATTTAATTTATATACACCGTGGCCCATTTGAAAGCGGGACACTTTTCTAACTTTTTTTTATTTATGAAGCGATTTTGACCAAGCTTTTTTTGAAATGTGAAAGGGGGGAAAGTGTTCTTTGGGGCCAAGTGGCATCCTGTTTGTCAAACAACCATAGCCTACTAGATCACTTTTAGAGGCTGAAAATTAAAAAAACCATATTAGCGATTTTTCTAGAAAAAATCTGCGCACGTCACTGAATTTTGCGTCCGCTAAAATGGGTCTTTACCGAATTCCATGAATAAATATTGGATATTAATGATTTTACGCCTAAATTTGGTGAATACAAGTGTCTTGGATAAGTTCGTTAGCCAGAAAAATCCACCGAGGTTTTCTCGGAAAATTTTGGGTTTTCTTTCGAAAAAAATTCATATCTCCGCAATCAACAAAGTAAGGGCAACCAAATTAGTTATAGTACGGGGGTTTATATCGTTATAGGTAAATCACCTACCAAAGTTTAGCTTGGTAGGTTAAAACCCAAAAAAGTTATAGGCATTTAACGAAAAAAAAAATTGGGTTGTCCTCAAAACGCCAAAGTCGCGATTTAAAACGTCAAAATTGGTAATATTTAGGCAAAGAACCTGAAACTAATATAAGCTATGGAAAGAAAATGTCGCAAGAAGAATGGTTTACAAAGCCTGAAGTCATTGTCCTTCAATTTACTAAAATATTTCCCGAAAATTCATTTCAAATAGACACTTTCTCTGATGCTTTGGCAGTAGCTTGGATATAGAGTTTATTGTTTAATGGTATATAATTTTTGTCGAATTTTCGTAAAAAAATCAATAAAGTTTAATATATCATAATCATACATGATACGAAAAAAAATTATACATTAATTATAGGTTGTGTTGAGCTACATCTTAAAAAAATATTTCTACAATCACAGGATGGCCTATTAGTCGTTGGTGATTCAATTTTTTTTTTTAATTGAACACGCCTTATGTTATTGCATTTTGGCATTTTCCATCGAAATATAATACATGTTTGTAGGAAAAGAAATTCCAGACGCAGCAAGTGCATTATGGTAGCGAATTTTTATTTCAATTTGCTATTAACCTATAAGATTGACCAAGAAACCAGTTTTCGCGGGAACACTTTAAGTTTACTTTCGGAAATTTTTGTACTTTTTCAAACAATAAAGTTATTTTGATGAAACATGGCACATTGTTTCTACTATATAAGTTATACTGGTATCAAATTTGATGCCTGCTTTCTTTAAAAAAAACATATTTGCTATTTAAAACATTTTTATGAAAATTCACTACCATAAGGCACTTGCTGCGTCCAGAGTTTTAAGGTATATCCTTGCTGTTTCCCGTGGTAATTGTAGCCCCAAACTTGCAATTCTTAAACTGTTTCTCTGTTTTACGGGAAAATAATTTCGAATTTGTTCATTGTTTCTTCTTTACCGTTGTATATTGCCATTTTTAGTGAATTTTCGTAGAAAAAATTCACTAATGGTGAGATCCTTTCGACTTTTGAAAAAAAATTGCAAATGAGCGCAAACTAGGACCCCTAGAACCCATATCCGGGGTAAGTTTCAATTTATATATATATATATATATATATATATATATATATATATATATATATATATATATATATATATATATATATATATATATATATATATATATATATATATATGTATATGTATATGTATATGTATCACACCGATAACTCAAAAAATAATGGGAGGATTTTGATCAAATTTGGTATGTACCGCCCTCCCGTAAGTGGCTTGGATAAGTTCGTTAGCCAGGACAATCGGACCAGGTTTTCCAGGAAAATTTTGAGTTTTCTTTCGAAAAAAATTCTTATCTCAAAAAATAAAAACCTATGATAACCAAATATAGTAGGTAGGTTTATGATATAAAAAGTAAACTATACACCAAAATTAACATTTTTATGATACAAGAAAAAAAAAGTTATAATATAATATTTGGTGCTAGATCATTTTTCTTCTGTAAATATCAGACTGGAGATTTGAAACGTAAAAAGTGGTATAATGCGGTTTATCATTGATAAATATTGCAAGAAATGTATACTAGAATGTTCTTGATTTATACTACTCTTCTCATCTTTTAAAATAGTTGCAAAATGTCTCTAAAATACACGTCACATATATTACGAATAAATAACTGGAGACCATTATGCGTTATCTGCCTGTGATTACACTTTGTTTCCCAAGCTTCGTTAGCGTTGGGGCTTCCATAACTAGCTCATTAGCAAAGGGGTATTGGTTCAAAAAATTTTTCCTTTCTTTTTGTCTTTGATTCAATTTTAACGTTATATGATCAGATTGTGCAATTCCAGTAATTTTTGTTTAGTGGCTTTTTGTTGAAAAAACCACTAATGGAAAGATAAAGACTTTTAAGACTTCTTGTTGCTAAAACCGTACCACAGTTAACACGGACGTGGATATTTGTAACTTCGGAAGAGTTTTTTTTCTGCAACCGGTTTAAATTTTAGTTAATTTTCGTGGAAAAAATTCACTAATGGGAGATCCAGACTTTGAAAATTTTTTGCAAATGCGCGCGAAGTAGGACTCCTAGAACCCATATCCTTGGTCAGTTTCAATTTTTATTATATATATATATATATATATATATATATATATATATATATATATATATATATATATATATATATAATATGTGTATCACACCGATAACTGAAAAATATAGGCTGATTTTTATCAAATTTGGTAAATATCTTCTTTTTGCAAGTGTCTTGGATAAGTTCGTTAGCCAGGATAAAGGGACCAGTTTTTCCGGTAAAATTTTGGGTTTCGTTAAAAAAAATCTGAATGTAAGAAAGGTATGACAACAGGATGTAATATGCCGGTTTCTATTAGTATATTTTATTAAAAGTATAATATCTACCAAAATTTAGATCTCTAGGTTGAAAGAAAAAAGTTATAGGCATTTTTTTAAATTATTTTGTCACGCTGGCGGCCAGGGAAGCAAAGCATTACCAAAATATTTGTGGGGAACAAAATCTATTACATATTACAGAAAAGATTAACTTATCTTGACGCAAAAAGGGCAAGAAGTACGAGAAAAAAATAACTTTAAAAATGTTCTATCTTTTTAGTGAATTTTCGTAGAAAAAATTCACCAATGGGGCGATCTCGACTTTTGAATTTTGAAAAAAATTTTGCAAATGAGCGCGAAATAGGACCCATATCCGGGGTCAGTTTCAATTTTTATATGTTCGAAAACTCAAAAAATCATGGGCCGATTTTGATCAAATTTGGTACCTTTCTTTTGTAAGTGGCTTGGATAAGTTCGTTAACCAGGGAAATCGGACGCGGTTTTCCAGGAAAATTTTGAGTTTTCATTCGAAAAAAAATTTTATCTCCAAAAATAAAAAGCTATTATAACGAAATTTGGTATGTAGGTTTAGGATATAAAAAGTAAACTAAACACAAAAATTTAGATTTCTATGTTACAAAAAAACAAAGTTATAATAAAATATTGTCAGATCATTTCTATGAAAATTCACTACCATAACGCAGTTGCTGCGTCCAGACATTTTTTCTAAATGTGCTTAGACACAGCTCCGTATGTGTTAAAAACGCCTAGCTTTGTCTGTTTTCTTTAAATAAAAAAAAAACAATAAGGATTTTTACTTTTTTTGCGAGATTTCACAAACTAAAAATGACAGGTCACATTTTATTTCAGATTATTAATCATCATAAAAATGCGCAACTTTTTTCTAATTTAACCGATCTTCTAACTCTTATAATAACCGAGATACCCATGCTTGAGGTCGAAAAACGGGCACCGTATATATATATATATATATATATATATATATATATATATATATATATATATATATATATATATATATATATATATATATATATACATAGTTTAATAATAGTACATAGTTTGCGGATAGATGGCACAATGTATTGTACAAATTTGTGTATGCAAAAGACACAATTTGGTTACAGATGTAATTTCTAATTAAATAAATATATAAACCTTTCGATAACTGACACTATAATTTTTGTGCAAATTGCAACTTCTCTAGGACGCTTCTACTTCACAAATAATTTTGCTGACTCCTTCGTACGATCATTTTTGCATATTATTACAAAACTTCAAAATTCTCTACTATAACGCACTTGCTGCGTCCCGAATCTTTCTTATTGGCTGTTGTAATTTTATTTCGTTAGCTCTTACAAAAAGACGCTTTCTGAAGACAAATCAGATTTTCTCCTTAATTCACCGCTAAATCACACATATTGTCTTCAGATTAATCAAGCACATTGTTCTTGGAGAAACAATTCTGTATCACCATTATTTATAGAATTTCCTCAATTAAATATTGTCGAATCTCTTCATTGTTCTTCGTGTTTCTTTGTCTTTCATTTAGTCCTCGCACAGTCGGCACTCCACCGTATAATACGTGTAAAAAGTTTAAAAAATTGTCGTAGGTAGTAGTGTATTATCTAACAGCCATATAGTGGAACATTGTAAATTTAGTCATATAAGGTTCAGGTCGGAAGTATTATAGTTGTTTTTACGTTGTGTCCGCATGTTTGTCTTCTAACACTACGTATGTGGTTCAGGGGGGAACACCGGGAGATACGCGTAAAACAATTTCATGCTTAATTAAACGAATTAACGAATTATACAAATATAGCAGGCAATACAACAGCACGCTTGAATATACCTGACCTTGATAGTTAGACTAGGGAATTGACTGTAAAGCTGTGACTTTGATTGGATATGTAATTTTATATTTTATTGTTACCAACAATTGTCACATAAATTTACATAAATCCAGCTACGTATATCCTAGACCAGATATAGTTAGTGACCATAATGTCCATCATACGATGTTGTTTCATCAGATAAATTAGAGATTAATTGGGGTGTTCCACAGGGTTCCGTTCTGGCTCCCACACTTTTTCTTTTGCATGTAAATGATTTTCTGCCAACTGCCGACAACCCGACCCGCAGTATTCTTCACAGCACATTTTCATCGACTTGCCAAGTATATACTTCCAGATCCTTATTAATGAGACTCCAATTAACCAACTTCCTATGTGATGACCTGTCTAAAATTATCAGCTGGGGCTCTGCAAATCTAGTTATGTTTAAAGCCTCAAAAACATATACTTGCTTCTTCTCTAGGAGAAGTGGCCTGCAGGACCGAGACGTTTAGATAGCCGGCAAAATACTGCAAAAAATCCACATTCTCTAACTCAGGTATGGGCAACCTTTGCTTAGCTGATGGCCTAATTTCGGGACTTAATCAGGTCGCGGTCTGTAGGCAAGAAATAAGTAAGGTAGTAGTGAATAAAAAGCCACAAAAATGCACACATTTTTTTATTTACTAATTATAATAACATAATCAAACATACAAAATATAAAAAGCCAATTAATAAAAAAGATAGAAAAATCAAATTAAAATTAATGAGATAGTTGAGTTTAAAGCTGATAAACAAGATGATCAATATTGGGGTCAATATCACAAGTACCTAGGTCTATAGGTGACCACCACCAATAGCATATATGTCTCTTTAATGCAAGCAGGCATCAATTTGGTTACCGGTATAACCTAGATACTAGAAGCAATGTGCCATATTTTATCAGGATAACTTATTGTTTGAAAATGTACAAAAAATTTCCGAAAATAAACTCAAAATGTTTCCGTTAAAACTGGTTTCCTAACCAACAAACCTTAGGTTAATAGCCAATTGCATCCAGGCCAGCATCCTCGTCTGCAGTTCTCGGTCGTCCAGTTCGATCAACACGATCAATGCCAGGCATTCTAACAGCGCTGTTATCGAAGAACCTGATACCTCAACGCAGAAAGTACAGAGACGAACTGGTGTCTCAACGTGTACTACTCCATAGAATTTTAAAAAGGTATGGGTACCATATTCAGACGGTCCAAATTTTGGAACTGCGTGAATACGCAAGGCGCAAGCGATTTTGCGAAATTATGTTAAGGAAAATCATACAAGATCCCAATTTATTCGATAAAGTTTTATGGAGTGGCGAGTCAGCATGTACAAATGATTTGTTACATGAACCTCCATAACTTGCATATTTGGAAAATTGACGATCCACATGATTTCAGAGAGGATCGGCCCCAGCATCAAAGATAAATCTCTGGGCCGGTATTTTTCACGGACACTTTTGGCACCAGTGGAACTGCGCCCTACGTTAAATGGACAAAGATATTTGGGGTTTTTACAAAACAACACCCCATTAGAACTTTGGAAAACAATGTGGCTTCAAAATAATGGATGCCCAGCACACTTTGCCTCAGCAGTAAGGCAATACTTGAATCAGACATACCCGGGCAGGTGGATGTTAAATAATCAGAACAGCAGCTGAAGAAATTTCACGAAGCAGTCTAAGAAGACCAAGAGGATCGTTCTTAAGACGATATCGCTTATGTATAAGACAGAATGGCCGTAAAATAGAGCATCTGTTATGAATAGAATAATTTTGGTAAATGTCACAATCTGTTTATTTTTATTTATTAGCTACCTGATTTCCCTTCCAAATTTACTTTCAATCGTCAACAGTGCATTACTTTTAAAAGATATTGATAATGTTTTATACCATTTTAGAATCTCCATAAAATAGGGAAGTTTCTAAAATTATGAGCCAGTAAATTTTACTAACATTTTTTCAGTACGGAGCTTTATTCCAAATTATAAAAAAATTGGGGAGGAAAAGTCCGATTTTTCTTTTTTTTTTCTTTAGATTTTCTAAATGATAATACAAAATATTTCAGACTGAGTCAATAACGCCATTATTGAGGATTAACATGCACAATAATCACATTCCGGAAATGTTTTTTCTGAATGTGTGGGGGCAAAATATTTGACAATTTTCTTTTTTTTTTCATAAAATTGTCAATATCTTGAAAACCGTAAACTTTTTGATAAGATCATGTAGTGTTTTTCTGAAAGGGCTTGAGCTAGCCTATCTTCATGTGACGTTTGATTTACGACTTTGGGGACACCTGTATATTTTACATAAATGACCACTATCACTGCTTAATTTTTGCCTATACCGTATCATAAATAAAACATCAAATTCTCACCGTTTAATTTATAAAAGTCTGTGGCTAGTGGAGGATCATTCCCTTGCCATCCTTGCATTTGAACACACACACTGCTTAATGGGTACATATTTGTCAAAACAATTAGGACTCTTATAATGTGACTTAGCTTCATCATCAACCAGATTTTCTTGCACATATTGCATATTTTCCAACATTAGCTCCATCTACGTTATCTTAAATGCTGATGTTGCAGTCTTATAAAGTAAACTATATCGCTTTCTGCAGTTTTAAAATTAGAAACGTGTTTTAAGTAAATAGGAAATTGCTAAAAACTTTTCAACATATTTAGACCAGATCGATTTTCTGTAGTGTCATCAAAATTTAGTGGAAGCACTATTTCCACTCTTCAAGATCAAAAGATCGTTTCAACCCACTAGAGTGAATCACAGCGAGTGTATTTATATCTAAAACTTAAGTAAAGTGTGTTGAAATTGTTTTAATGGATTACGTCTGGATTTATTATACCTATTTCCACAATCTTCTTAATGTTTGGCAAAGAATATGGAAGTCAATTTGGATCAATTAGCTTTTAGCATATGTGCCAACTAACTAAAGCAAAGTGTTGTTTCCAAATTGCACATATAAATCAGGAGATTATAGTCTAAAATGTGAAGTATTTCGAGTGGTGCATTAAGCTTTATGTATATTTCAAGTCGGCTAATCATGTTATACCGCACAACATTCAGCAAACTCCCTCAAGTACTTCGAACTTGGAGCAACTTACTTCAATTACCTGAATAGCACGTATTAATTGTGGGAATCGCTTTTGGATTGCTTATGTATGTGCTCCTTCTATACACAGTGCACCCGCTCAATGAATAATAAACCATAAACCATTCTATGATATTAAATGTCTTTAAAATAGTGCTGCAAACTGAATCATAACTTCCACATCGCTGTGATAAGCTACTCTCTTTAGAAAGGCTTTCTCATAAAACGACCGGTGACTTGATTACAAAGAAAATTAATATTTGACCCCACACTTGATTGAATTTTGCGAAAAAAATGTGACATGTCTAGGAATATTCCTATAATATTTTGTAACGATATATTACTTGGTTTTTAACGAAAAGTATCATTTTCCCAATCAACTCCATGTTTCTTCATTTTCTTCTGAAACGATTTTACTCACAATCAATCCACAGCACAAACGGCCACGAACCCTTCTGGACTCTTGCTAAATCTATTGGAAATAATTTCTGCAAGAGCACGTTCCCACCTCTTGTTTCAGGGGACGAAATTGTTTCTACCGCCCTGGGCAAGGCTGCATTTTTTGCCTCTTTGTTCGCCGGCGATTCTAATCTCAACTCACGTCCAAATGTTCAACCACCAACAGTCCCCAATGTCCCGCATAAAATGACGGATATCATTTTCATAACTAAAAAGGTACGAAAGATGCTCTCTTCTGTTAATACCAGGTAAGCCTCTGGCCTTGACGAGATCCCAGCAATTGTTCTCAAAAAATGCGCACCAGAACTTGCTCCTGTCCTGACTCGTCTGTTTCAGACATCTTACAATAGAGACATGTTCCCTAGTAACTGGACAACCGCTCGATTACAACCCATCCCCAAGAAAGGATCCAAAGCGTTTCCTAGCAACTACAGGCATATTTCTCTCCTTTCAGTCGTCTCTAAAGTGATGGAAAAGTAAACGCCGAATTACTAAAATTTCTTGAAAAACACAGTCTAATCCACAACAGGCAGTATGAATTCCGTCAGCGTAAATCAACTGCCGACCTCCTTTCCTTGGTCACCCATTCTTGGAACAAGTCTATGGAACTTCACGGTGAATCCCAGATTGTCGCTCTGGAGATATCCAAAGCATTTCGACCGGGTCCGGCATGCAGCGCTGCTTAAGAAACCTCCGGCCTATGGCCTACCACCAAAACTCTGTACCTGGAAAGTAAATTTCCTCTTCAACCGGAGCATTTCTGTTGTCGTGGATGGACATTCCTCTAAACTGTATCCAATTAATGCAGGAGTTCCTCAAGGTTCAGCTTTAGCCCCTACTTTGTTTCTTCTCCACATTAATAACCTACTCTCTAGCACATCCAACCCAGTTCACAGTTACACGGACGACAGCACCCTCCACTCAAATATATAATATTCTAAGCCTGTCTCTTTAGTCCAATTAGATGAGGATCGCAGACTCATGGAGGATTCTGTCTCTGTGGATCTCCAAAAAAATATTGGGAAGTAGAACTCTTGTACAATTCAACCCCACCAAATCCCAGTTTGGTGGGGTTTCTCATAAGAGATACACCAGCCCTAGACCCATCACAATGAACAACCAAGTTATTCAAAGCAATGAGTCCTTTTCACTTGTTGGCATTTCTGTGGATCGACATCTCAATTGGCAGCAACATATCACATCAATTGCAGAAGCGGCTGCTAAGAAATTATGTTTCTTCTTCTGGGCTCGCAAACACATTTCGCCAGCTAATCACTATACCTTATATACTTCACAAATAAGGCCAAACCTCGAATACTGCTCCCACATCTGGGGTGCTGCAGCCGCTTCTACACTCGCTATCCTGGACTATATTCAGAAGAGGGCTATACGTCTCTTCGGTGACCCTACCCTCACCCAAAGGCTGACATCCCTTGCCCACCGACGTGCCGTCCGTGACCTCTCTCTCTTTTTTTATAGATATTTGCACGGGCACTGCTCAGAGGTGCTTTCTTCCATAGTTCCTCCATCTGCTGCCCCCAACAGATCTACCAGGGGAACAGAGCGAATGCACCCTTTTACTGTCCAGGTCACCAGACATAGAACATCTTGTTATGCCCGCTCTTTTGTCCCGAGGACTTCCAAGTTATGGAATTCCTTGCAGGCACATGTTTTTCCTTCTCCTCCGAACTTCCAAACCTTCTAATCCAGAATTAACAAGTTGCCTCTTTCCTCCTTGGCGACACCCACGATACGATAGTATTTAGGGTGTAAGCCCTCCTGGTGTGGTGTTGAAATATAAAAAGAATATGCCCAATATAATGTAATAACCATCAAATTAAGAAATGTCATAAATATTATTATCTTTTTGGGCAGTTATGCATAGATGTGTGTGTAATTACCTAATATTATTGGCAATTACTGCGGGAATAAACGGCAGACAGATCTCGACCGCAATATATATAGGTACATATCCTTTCACTAACAAGCGGCATTCACGATCGGCCAGGTCCGCTTCTAGCAACTGCCCGGATAAAAACAGTTTTAATGATTAATTATAGATTTTCAAGTTGGCTATAATTGTTTATCTTGCCGTATTGTGTCCAATTAATATTAGAGCGGTTTGTTTTAAATTAACCATCCGCGCGCTAATTGGCTCTCTGCTATGGTACTTTCCATGTTCATGTTGTATCTCTCTACCTTCCAGCTCTTCAGCTTGACCGGTCTCTGACTTGAATCTCACTATCTCTCTGTGTGTGTTGTTGATGTTGATGTTGATGTTTGTGGTGGAATATGAGACCGTAAATCAGGTTTATCTCCAGAAATCTGCACTCCGAATAATGCGTATCGTTAAAATATACTGGATGACGTTGAATGGTACTAGAATTTGTAAGTTGTGAATAATTTGAAATCATTAAAATACACTGGCTGCAACAAAACAGATATCAGCATGGAGAGCTTTACTTGTGTGTGTTTTTTTTACAAAGCTTTAGAAGCTTTTTATCATATCATCATCACAGTCTAAAGTTGATGTCGTCGCAACCATGACTCTGTCTCCGGTAGTTCTATTCACTTCAACATAGCTTGCGCGCTTTTGTAATGGGGTCAGTACTTCCAGAAGTCTTCCTCTTGGTCTACTCCTTACCTTTTTTTCAAATATGTATCTTTCATCTTGGAACCCCTTCTGGATGCCCAAACCACAAGATGAATTTCTTGCAAACAGCCCACAAGAAAGTTACGGGACCAATAGTGAATAAGTGTGCTGGGTGAGAAGAATATAAAAAGGAAATGTGAGCGGAAAGTACGAAAGAAACAGCTTAGTTGGACCTCTTTAAGTTGCCTTTATCCCATTTTGCAGCTATACCTCCTTAAAATCATGTTTAGCGCGCGCAGAATCTCTATATTCACCGCAGGTGCCGTAACTTTCTTAGGGGTTGTTCCAAAGGAATTTTTCTTGTTTACATTGTTCTTGCGTTTATGCGTTGAGGGTGATTGTAGGCATGCAGAAGGGGAAGGCGAACCCCGCGACGAAGCAGCGAACCAACATTTTCAATTTAGGTTTAAATTGTTATCTCATTTAATTTTATTAAATATTTTTCCAAAAATGATTTTGAAGTTGCCTTGTTTGTCAGTCTTACATACTAAGCTGCAATATTTTAGCATTTTCAAAAAGTATGGATACAGCAACCGTAAGTAAGTGTTGGAAAGGGTCTGGGTGCAGCAAGTATGTTATGGTAAAAAATTTTCGTAAAAATATTTCAAATCCGATAGCTCAATAAATTTCCCATTAAGCTAGAATCTTCAATCTTGAACCATAGTAACACCTATGTAAACGCAGCGTGGGTACTAAATTAAAGAAAAATAACATAATGAGTTCGCGGATAACTCCAAATTTGTTTTAAAAAACTTTTTTTTGTTGTTTGTTGTTTGCAAAAACTGGATGGGTTGACTAAAACAAAACCATCCAAGAAAAATACCTGCCATATTTATAATTTGACAGGTACATTCCCTTTGAAATTTTTTTCTAAAAAACTTTTGTAGCTTTAATAAAATTTATAACACCATTTATTTAAAGACACTTGCAGTATTTACATATTATATCTAAGACCAAATTTTCTTTTTTAGCTCCATATAAAATATACATTTTTTCAAATAATCGCTAGCTGGGACTCTGAAAAGTCGATTTAAATTTAAAGCATTAGTTTTAATAATATATGTTACTAATAGTGTACAACTCTTATGAAAATTCACTACCATAACGCACTTGCTGCGTCCCGAAATTTTTTACTATGTCCTCCTTTCATAAGCCTTTATCCTGATGTCCTGATTATTCAGAAACCTCAGAACCTGCTTTTTTTTAAATCCAACTTTCCGCCCAATACATTACAACATTTGATGTTGTATGGCTTGGTGAAGGTCTTCACTAGGTCGAAGTTAAAATGTTTATTAGTGAGAAGATTACTTTGTCTATTGAATGCTTGCTGTGCTGTCAAGTTCCTCCTTCTGAGGTATTTGGCATTCCAAATGTTCAATTTGCTGGCCGTTTATATTGTTCATTACCATTGTTACCCTTACTTCGGGAAACCTTTCCATACTAAATACAGTAATAGAGGCTACTTCTATGGCCTCCCAAGTGTTCGTTTTCTTCTCTACAACCGGGTTAGTACAGATATTGTTAGTTGTTTCGTATTGCTTATGAGGAATTCAGCTTCTAAGTACTGATGAACTGAAGCGAAAATTGTACTAGTTGAATTCAATTTATTGATAGTTGGAACCCCTGAAATTCTAAAAAATTCTGAATTGTCCATCCTCTGATGACGCTATCTTGGCCAGTGAAACGATCGTGAAATCTTAAAAAAAATGTGTTGTGGTGATTTGGGTTCTCCACGTGTACCTATTAGCTTACGATATTAAAAACAATGGATTCAATACTGCAGTTAACTATGAAACACACTTTTGTTACTGATAGTACCGCATCGTATTATGAAAGGGAGATATTGTGCTTATCATTAAGTTGTGAAGAATGTTTGTTTCTTTGAAGCTTTAACTTCAGCCGTCCCTTGACGATACTAACATAAAATGAACAAATAAATTAAGTGAAATTATCATTGTGAAGTATGGCTGCTATACTAAGCGGAGGTTACTCACGATTAGGCAGGAAACTGCAGGAAATTAAAACTTTTTAAACGAATAATCTGGATTCTTTGCAGGATATTCTCCAGTGTAACATCCACTTACAAATACTAATAACTATGATGCTAAGAATTAAGGAAGAAGAGGAGTTTACCAACTTCTGTATAATTTGGATATGTACGAGCACTGTTGCATTTCACTCTAAACAACCTTTACAAAAATTTACTTAATAAAACCCGTATAATAAGATTACTCCATAAATGTTACAATCATTAATTATTTAAAATGAGCGTGGCTGAATGAGTTCACCTCGAGTCCAGAACATACATTTTAAATGACCGTGACTGAATGAATTCACCTCTAGGCCAGAACATACAAACAAACGAAAATAATAAATAAACAAATTATTTGAAAAATAACAATACTATCGTACTGAAACATAAATATTGAGCAACTATTACTATACAATCTCACCAATTGTTCTCAAAAAATGCGTAGCAGAACTTGCTCCTGTCCTGACACGTCTGTTTCAGACATCTTACAATAGGGGTATATTCCCTAGTAACTGCAAAACTGCTCGACTACAAATTATCCTCAAGAAAGGATCCAAAGCGCTTCCTAGCAACTACAGGTCTATTTCTCTTATTTCAGTCGTCTCTAAAGTGATGAAAATGTATATAAACACCGAATTACTAAAATTTCTTGAGAATATTTGCTATTAAAAGAACATTTTGTACCAGAAAATTAGCTAATCGAAATAAATTGAATAATTTAAAAAATGTTCAAAATATGATGTAAACACTGTAGTGCATTAGCATTCACAATAAAATACACAATGTTCTATAGTCACAAATAGTTTTATTAATGTATACATATATTTCGATTACACAGTGAATTATTTTACATCTTAACTAGACCGCGTTACATTCAACAATGAATCCATTTCCCCAACGTTCGTGCTCCGTCCTCAGTCCACGTTCCCTGTTGGTGAATCATCATGCTCCGTAATCGGTCGCCACAAACACAGAACTAGATACTTTTTCTGTGGCTTCATAGAGAAAAATCTTTTGGTTGTGGATGCTGTAAAAATTTAATCAGGTTGTAGAGAAGAAAACAACCTCTTCTGATGTCACAAATCTCCACGTCTATCTTAACTGTAGAACGATTTTACCAACTAAGGGCAACAACAGCTGCTATTAAACTTGAATAAAAGTCCTAAAAATGCTTATCTTTAATTTTCAACAAAAAGTCACAAAAAAAAATTGGAATTACACAAACTGATCAGATTACGTTGAAATTAAATCGACGCCGAAAAAAAGTAAAAAAATATTTGAAAGAGAAATTCAGTCAACGTCAGATTTGAACCCGCGTCCCTTCGCTCATCAGCCATGCATCTAACGATACCACCACTATAAGCTTTGTATCACACTCTGCAATGAAAGCTAGATAACCGATAATGATCTTTATTTATTTGTAATATGTAAGGTCTTTAGAGGCAGATTTTGCAACTATTTTAACAAATGAGAAGTGTAGCATAAAACACTAATATACATTCTATTCAATATTTACCATTTATAAACCACAATACTTATACTAATTTTCCCGTTTCAAATCTCCAGTTTGACATTTACAGAAGAAAAATTATAAAATTTTCAAAGTAATCTTTCTGGTACTTCTTGAACTTTTTGCGCCATGAAAAGATAAAGGTTGTCTGTAATATTTAATAGATTTTGTTTAATACATACAATATTTTGGTATTGCGTGTTCTCTGACTTTTAGTGGCACTAAAATTTTGCTTTATTAAGTGCCTATAACTTTGTTTCTTTCAACTTAGAGACCTAAATTTTGGTGCGGAGTTAGGTTGCCATAGCTTTGTTATCTCCGGAGATATGAATTTTTTCCAAAAGAAAAGCTAAAATTTTCCCGGAAAAACTGGTCCAATTTTCCTGGCCAACGAATGTATCCAAGCCGCTTGCAAAAGAATTTACTCACCAAATTTTATCAAAATCGGCCCATTATTTTTTGAGTTATCGGTGTGACACACACACACAAACAAATATATATATATATATATATATATATATATATATATATATATATATATATATATATATATATATATATAAATTGAAACTGACCCCGGGTATGTGTTCTAGGGGGCCTAGTTCCCGCTCATTTGAAGTAATTTTTCCAAATTCAAAAGCCGCGATCTTCCCGAATCTCTTCCCCAAAGACAACTTACATTATACAAAATTAAAGCAAGGCCACAGGATTTTTTTAAATGTGTTTTGTTATATATTAAAGAAGAATGATTTTCTAGACGGAAAGTAATTGTTGGTTCTGCTGGAGGTCTTGAAAGTGACCGATAATGACTTGTCTTGTTACTGCTGGTCCAGTGCTCCTATCAAATTAGGATAATTCGCCTGGGGCGCCACATAAGATCGTGCCGGACCTGACTTAATTGGATCAACCCTAGAGATATTAGTATCAAGTTTAATGCAATATTATCATTAAAATCTTGACCACGCTATCAACATATTTCTCGGAATTGGATAAGTGTAGCTTACGGTATGTTGGGTATAATTGGTATAAAGTCCAAGGTAATATTATTTTATTGTGACAATATGTCTCAGCGACTTACAAATCTGCTGCTTCTGTTAGCTTTTAGTGTTGTTTGTTTTTATACAAAATTTTCTTTTAAGATTTTCGACGATTTTAAATCTGCTTAAAATTGCACATCACGCAATATATTGTGGTAACGCCATCTCGTTCATGATTAGGGACTATGTTCTCTCAACTGCTTTAATGAACACAAAACGTTATACATACACTGTGTACGGTTTTGAGATTGTCAGCTTCTTCACATTTCTTGACGGTGAATGATATTTCCAAAACCGAATTTTTTACGGAAAATGGCTATTATGAATTTGGAAATTCAGTTGTGGGCTGAAAAACGTTTCATCAAAATTACAGAAAGTGACAATTTTCTTAGTTTAATACAGGCGACAACATACTCAATTTTAGTATGTCTTTGGAAGAACACATTTACCATCTTAAACAAATATTCCCTAGACTAAAGAAAATAAATTCTGAAGTCAAGTTAAACAGTCCAACCAGAATTTCTGAAAAAGAAAGTGGCTCACCTAGGCTATGCTAGTAAACCAAATGCTGATAAAATCCTCAATTCGAACACCAGAAAGAAATAAAATCATTCTTAGGTCATCTAGGTTTTATCGTAAATTAACTAAATATTTCGGAAAAGCTACTAAACCCATGACGGCGTATTTAAAAAAGAAGAAAATAGTGCTGAAAATTGACTCATAACTTCCATATAGCTGTGATAATTTATTCTTTTCAGAGACATTATTATGGAATGTATTTAGAGTTCTTGACTTGACCACAAAGAAAATATTTGTACTGCTGTACCCAAACTTTTGAAAGGTTGAGTTTTATTGAAAAAATGTCAATTTGCACCAAATCACCCCTTATTTATCCCCTGCCCCCGGAAGCGATCTTTCCCAATAACAATTCGAAGCGTTCCTTTGACGGGTGCTAACTGGATACCAAATTTGAAGATGATATGCCAATTCGTTCGAAAGTTATTGCGCCTATTAACAGACAGACGTACATGTCGACAGAGCGATAGACCGACCGACACAGCTACAGACAAAAACAATTTCGTTCCAGAATCAAGTTTTCTATGTTTGAGAAATTTTTTGTCAACAATATTTCACCCCCACACTTTCAACCCGTAATTTAATTTCAGCACAGAATACTTTTGATGCAAATAAAAGTTTTTTAATAAATAAATCCTAAAACGTTATATCAGCCGAGTTTTAACGAAAAAATATTAATATTCATCAAACCACCTCCCATGCATCCCCTACCCCCTGAAGCGATTTTACCCAAAAATAATTCAAACAGTTCGTTTGTCGAGTGCTAACTGTACACAAAATTTGAAGACGATATCTCAATTCGTTCTAAAGTTATCGTGGCTACAAACAAACAGACATACAGACCGGCAGACCAAAAAAAAAAAATTCGGTACCAATGTTTTCTATATATTTTGATACTTTTTACGACGTAAAAAGCAAAAAAGCATTTTTGAAATTTTTTTCGCCGATACGATATCTCCACATCTTGTGACGATGTGGAAGTAAACATTACTTAAAGCACAGAGTTAACTGATTCGTTCCAACTTTGCAAAATTTTGTAAATAAACGCTCCAATACTTCAATTTCCGGACACTCCGAAGCCATTTACCCTTACAACTGATGTTAGTAATGTTGCTTTGAAGAGAATCTTATTTCAGATGGAAATATCTCACGATAAGCTTTTTTTTTTATTTCAACAACACAACACGGGGGCTCACAGCCTAAATGCTATCGTACCGTGGGTGTCGACAAGGAGGGAAGAGGCAACTTGTTAATTCTGGACTTGAAGGTTTGGAGGTTCGGAGGAGAAGGCAAAACATGTGCCGACAAGGAATTCCACAACTTGAAAGTCCTCGAGATAAAAGAGCGGGCATAACAAGATGTTCTATGTCTGGTGACCTGTACAGTAAAAGGGTGCATTCGCTCTGTTCCCCTGGTAGATCTGTTGGGGCAGCAGGTGGATGAACTATGGAAGAAAGCTCCTCTCGCAGTGCCCGTGCAGATATCTATAAAAGAGGGAGAGGTCACCAACGGCACGTCGGTGGACAAGGGATGGCAGCCTTTGGGTGAGGGTAGGGTCACCGATGAGACGTATAGCTCTCTGTTTTGTTATATATTAAAGAAGAATGATTTTCTAGACGGAAAGTAATTGTTGGTTCTGCTGGAGGTCTTGAAAGTGACCGATAATGACTTGTCTTGTTACTGCTGGTCCAGTGCTCCTATCAAATTAGGATAATTCGCCTGGGGCGCCACATAAGATCGTGCCGGACCTGACTTAATTGGATCAACCCTAGAGATATTAGTATCAAGTTTAATGCAATATTATCATTAAAATCTTGACCACGCTATCAACATATTTCTCGGAATTGGATAAGTGTAGCTTACGGTATGTTGGGTATAATTGGTATAAAGTCCAAGGTAATATTATTTTATTGTGACAATATGTCTCAGCGACTTACAAATCTGCTGCTTCTGTTAGCTTTTAGTGTTGTTTGTTTTTATACAAAATTTTCTTTTAAGATTTTCGACATTTTAAATCTGCTTAAAATTGCACATCACGCAATATATTGTGGTAACGCCATCTCGTTCATGATTAGGGACTATGTTCTCTCAACTGCTTTAATGAACACAAAACGTTATACATACACTGTGTACGGTTTTGAGATTGTCAGCTTCTTCACATTTCTTGACGGTGAATGATATTTCCAAAACCGAATTTTTTACGGAAAATGGCTATTATGAATTTGGAAATTCAGTTGTGGGCTGAAAAACGTTTCATCAAAATTACAGAAAGTGACAATTTTCTTAGTTTAATACAGGCGACAACATACTCAATTTTAGTATGTCTTTGGAAGAACACATTTACCATCTTAAACAAATATTCCCTAGACTAAAGAAAATAAATTCTGAAGTCAAGTTAAACAGTCCAACCAGAATTTCTGAAAAAGAAAGTGGCTCACCTAGGCTATGCTAGTAAACCAAATGCTGATAAAATCCTCAATTCGAACACCAGAAAGAAATAAAATCATTCTTAGGTCATCTAGGTTTTATCGTAAATTAACTAAATATTTCGGAAAAGCTACTAAACCCATGACGGCGTATTTAAAAAAGAAGAAAATAGTGCTGAAAATTGACTCATAACTTCCATATAGCTGTGATAATTTATTCTTTTCAGAGACATTATTATGGAATGTATTTAGAGTTCTTGACTTGACCACAAAGAAAATATTTGTACTGCTGTACCCAAACTTTTGAAAGGTTGAGTTTTATTGAAAAAATGTCAATTTGCACCAAATCACCCCTTATTTATCCCCTGCCCCCGGAAGCGATCTTTCCCAATAACAATTCGAAGCGTTCCTTTGACGGGTGCTAACTGGATACCAAATTTGAAGATGATATGCCAATTCGTTCGAAAGTTATTGCGCCTATTAACAGACAGACGTACATGTCGACAGAGCGATAGACCGACCGACACAGCTACAGACAAAAACAATTTCGTTCCAGAATCAAGTTTTCTATGTTTGAGAAATTTTTTGTCAACAATATTTCACCCCCACACTTTCAACCCGTAATTTAATTTCAGCACAGAATACTTTTGATGCAAATAAAAGTTTTTTAATAAATAAATCCTAAAACGTTATATCAGCCGAGTTTTAACGAAAAAATATTAATATTCATCAAACCACCTCCCATGCATCCCCTACCCCCTGAAGCGATTTTACCCAAAAATAATTCAAACAGTTCGTTTGTCGAGTGCTAACTGTACACAAAATTTGAAGACGATATCTCAATTCGTTCTAAAGTTATCGTGGCTACAAACAAACAGACATACAGACCGGCAGACCAAAAAAAAAAAAAATTCGGTACCAATGTTTTCTATATATTTTGATACTTTTTACGACGTAAAAAGCAAAAAAGCATTTTTGAAATTTTTTTCGCCGATACGATATCTCCACATCTTGTGACGATGTGGAAGTAAACATTACTTAAAGCACAGAGTTAACTAATTCGTTCCAACTTTGCAAAATTTTGTAAATAAACGCTCCAATACTTCAATTTCCGGACACTCCGAAGCCATTTACCCTTACAACTGATGTTAGTAATGTTGCTTTGAAGAGAATCTTATTTCAGATGGAAATATCTCACGATAAGCTTTTTTTTTATTTCAACAACACAACACGGGGGCTCACAGCCTAAATGCTATCGTACCGTGGGTGTCGACAAGGAGGGAAGAGGCAACTTGTTAATTCTGGACTTGAAGGTTTGGAGGTTCGGAGGAGAAGGCAAAACATGTGCCGACAAGGAATTCCACAACTTGAAAGTCCTCGAGATAAAAGAGCGGGCATAACAAGATGTTCTATGTCTGGTGACCTGTACAGTAAAAGGGTGCATTCGCTCTGTTCCCCTGGTAGATCTGTTGGGGCAGCAGGTGGATGAACTATGGAAGAAAGCTCCTCTCGCAGTGCCCGTGCAGATATCTATAAAAGAGGGAGAGGTCACCAACGGCACGTCGGTGGACAAGGGATGGCAGCCTTTGGGTGAGGGTAGGGTCACCGATGAGACGTATAGCTCTCTTCTGAATGGAGTCCAGGATGGCGAGTGTAGAAGCGGCAGAGGTACCCCAGATGTGGGAGCAGTATTCGAGGTTTCGCCTTATTTGTGAAGTATATAAGGTATAGAGATTAGCTGGTGAAAAGTATTTGCAAGCCCGGAAGAGTAAACCTAATTTCTTAGCAGCCGCTTCTGCAATTGATGTGACATGTTGGTGCCAATTGAGATTTCGATCCACAGAAATGCCAGCAAATGAAAAGGACTCGTTACTTTGAATAACTTGATTGTTCATTGTGATGAGTCTAGGGCTGGTGTATCTCTTATGAGATAGAAAGCAAGATTGAGATTTGGTTGAATTGTACAAGATTTCTACTTCCCCAGTCTAATATTTTTTAGATCCACAGATACAGGACCCTCCATGAGTCTGCGATCCTCATCTAATTGGGCTAAAGAGACAGGCTTAGGATATTGTATATTTGAGTGGAGGGTGCTGTCATCCGCGTAACTGTGAACTGGGTTGGATGTGCCAGGGAGGAGGTCATTAATGTGGAAAAGAAACAAAGTAGGGGCTAAAGCTGAACCTTGTGGGACTCAATTGGATACAGTTTAGAGGAATGGCTATCCACGACAATGTAAATGCTCCAGTTGGAGAGGAAATTTGCCGTCCAGGCCATAGGCCGGAAGTTTATTAAGCAGCATTGCGGGCCAGACCTGGTCGAATGCTTTGGATATGTCTAGAGCGACAACCTGGGATTCACCGTGTAGTTCCATAGACTTGTTCCAAGACTGGGCACAAAGGAAAGGAGGTCGGCAGTTGATCTGCGCTGACGGAATCCATACCGCCTGTCGTGGATTAGACTGTGTTTTTTTAAGAAATTTTAGTAATTCGGTGTTTATATACTTTCCCATCACTTTAGAGACGACTGAAAGGAGATAAATAGTCCTGTAGTTGCTAGGAAGCGCTTTGGATCCTTTCTTGGGGACGGGTTGTACTCGAGCAGTTTTCC
The DNA here is from genome assembly GCA_964006375.1 of Tillus elongatus. Lineage (NCBI taxonomy): Eukaryota > Metazoa > Arthropoda > Insecta > Coleoptera > Cleridae > Tillus > Tillus elongatus. Next base: position 164,556,905 of record OZ023265.1, read on the forward strand.
AGTTACTAGGAAATGTGCCTCTATTGTAAGATGTCTGAAACAGACGAGTCACGACAGCTCATCGCATATGCGTCTATAACACCATATGAGTCCGAAAATAAATACTCAACCATAGAAAAGGCATTATAGCTGTGTGCGCGCAAAGACCTTGAAGACATCGGCGAAGTGAACTGGGGCTCACGATTTCAAAACCATTCCTTAGTTTTAAATATTCTCTACGTATAACATTTCATGTTTATCAGCGATGGAACTAGTACAAGTGCATCTTGTAATATCTTGGAAAATTGGATATATGTAGCTAAGTTCTTTATAATCCTTTGGTAATCATTAATACAGTATACTGACAAGTTCTAATAAAACCGAGACCGGTATGTGTTCTAATGATAGTCCAATAATGTATTTAGCCTTACATACTTAAAACGGTGATGGGTTTTACGAAGTGCAGCTCATTGAAGTTTATAAGTAAAAAGTAATTGACTGTGTGTTTTTTTTTAATCAAAACTTTACATTTATGCTTTACTAAATAATGGCTTATAGTCTAATTTTTACAAGGCGACTACAATTTCTTTTTTTTTTCAACTCAGTCATCGTACTACACTATAATGACAATCACAACACGAGCTGTGCGACAGAGTCGTAATCTCGGTGCTTATTTAAAAATCGTTGTACACAGTGTTTATAAGATTTTGTGTTTATTACAGCTGTGCTGACAAAATACTAGGCGCCGAGGTGGTGGTAAAAAGGCTGGGGCAGAGGGTTATGGTATGACGACAAGGCGACATCGCCGTTAGACTGTGATGAGAGTAATATTTGCATTGCAAACCAATATTTTATTGTTGTTAGAGGAAATTTGGACGCGACCATTTGAATTATGTCACCTGATGTAAGACTGTATGGTGGTCCAAGTTTCTGTTGGTGGCACATTATGTTCTCAATTAAGGATCGTCTAACGACTGGAGGCTCCACAGACACGTTGATCGTTACAGTGCTGGACTAATTATTATAATAGGGCAAAGTCTGCGTCTGCCTCCATCAGCAGTCTTCAGAATTTACCCAATTAAAATTAATGATTAAGATTCGATGACTATCTACGTATATCCTTTAGAAAATGAGGGGGTGGGATTCAACTATACGTAATATCTCATCTTGAACTTCTATGAGTAAAAATTTGTGTGTGTTTATTTGTGTTTGGGAAAAACTTGATTTTACTTTACAGGTGTACATAAAAATCCAACAACGAACCATGCAGAGGCACGTTGTTCCACTATTGGTGCAAAATACTAGTCGTATTTTTCATCATTTTGTATCACGTTGATGTATTGGGATTATACCTATTTAACGAAGAGCTCAATATAATGTGTAATAAATATAATTGCGCGGAAAAATAAGTGTGGAGAATCGTGTGGCAAAGATTCTGATAATCAAAATATAAAGTAGAATAACAAGGAAAATTGATAGTTGCTTGGATGAAAACCAGTTTGGATTTAGACCGGGACGAGAAACCAGTGAAATTATACTAGCACTTAAAGAAGACATAGAAGAATGGAAATTGCTTTTGTAAACCTGGTAGAAGTATTCGATAATGTGAATTGCAAAATATTATTTGATATCATCAAGAAACTGAAGTTAAATAAAGAAAGCTCTACGGTAATAATGTCACATTTGTTCAATTTATTCATAATATATACAATAAATGACCTGGAAAAAAGACTGGAATCAAGATTTAAAAAAAAAAAGGACAACGGTTATATTGAATTTAGTAAGGAGATAACATAGCACCGACAGAAGAAACGGAAAACGAAATACAAATGATGCTGATTGTGCAAGATGGTGTGATAAATCGAATCAAAAGTAAGACTAATTTGACGAAAAGAATAGTAATGAAGATGTAGATAGGATTACTAAAAAGGAGGTAAGTCTAGACGGCCAACAACTTGAAAAGGTAGAAATATTCACGTACCAAAGGTATAAAACTGAGAACTGCGATGGCAAACCATACATTCAGTATCAAATGAATCAAATCAAATCAAAATTTATTTGTAATAAGATATAACTTATTACAAGAGTTTGGATGACTTAACCTAACTAATTATTCTATAATTACAACAGTTTTCGTTTTTAAACCCATTGATATAAGCTTAAAAATTAACAACCGAAAGAAAAAAGAAATTTCATGATCATGGTAATACAAATATTACTTTAAAAATACTTTCTACACATAAGAAAACAGTAGATTCTCCATTGCTCTCACCCCTCCATAATAAAGAGACGAATCTTACACACATTACCAATATATGTCCAGAGCGGCCTCAGTCCCAGCCTATCCGAACTCGACAAGTGGCAGGTCAGACCATCATAATATTTCAATGTCTTTACTGTCGAATTGCGGACCGCCTCGTCGACCGAACACTCAAACATTATGTGCCCCAAAGACTCTGGTTTATTCATATTACAGACTGTACAGAAACTATCAAGATTAATTACGTGATTGATGCCGTTAGCTGTTAACTTTAAAAATTTACTCAGATTCGTAACTGAGCCAGGATACACACCGAGCTAGACGGGCAATCCTAACATGAGGTAAGGTTGGAAAAATTGCGCCGCGAATGTCAGTCGAGTGTACAGGATTGTATAAGAAGACCCCGCGGCTAACTGACAGTCGTTTTCAAGTAGCCTATCCTGTAACTTTTGCAGAATTACAGCCCGATTTGAGATTAGCCATAAGAGATACATTTTCCCACGTAAAGTCTATGTCCAGATGTCTAAGCAGTTCAAAAGTCTGTGCACACCAGTTATATTTAGCAGGAGCATCTACAAGAGTCAACATACGTTTGAGACAAATTTTGGGTAAACCACTATCATCCATCGCACAAAGCTTGACCATCCAGCCAAAATCTAGGCTAATAGCAGTGTAGAGTATATGAATTGCTCCAAACTCAAGCCTGACCATCGCGTCGGCTGTAGACCGCGGGAGGCGACACAGATACTTATTAAAACCGACCTGCACCCTCTCAAGCAAATTACAATATCGAAGACCCCAAACACCAAAACAGTGGCGTATTGAACTCACAATAATAGAGTCGTATAGACGCACCCTTGACAGATGGTCTACAATTTTTGTACGGGCAAACAGAGAAATTAGGGCACCTACCGAATTTCTCAACCTGCCTACCACCATTTTGGACACGGAGAGAAACAGGAAAAAAGAAGAGAATTGGACGCCAAGGTATGTATGCTGATTTACCATTTCCAAAGATCTACCTTCAAAAGTAAAATGTAGCTTATCAGCAGTGTGTCCAGATCTAGTGAAGTACATGATCTTAGTTTTCCTTAATTTACAGTAAGGATGTTTGCGGAGCAATACTCCTCAAGTATTTTCAACTTGCGATTTAAATCAACAGGAGAGTGCGGTAACATAACAAGGTCGTCAGGATAAAGCAGAATTACGACGTCATTTGTACCATCTACACTAACACCCTTTGCACCTCTATTACGAGAGAAGGTCTCCATATCTGCAATCAATAGAGCAAAAGGAAAAGGTCTGAGAACTTCTCCCTGCAGAATACCACTGCTCACTCTAAATTGTCTCGTAAAGGCACTTTCGACTCTAATATTTACAACGGTGTTGTTGTATAACTGTCTGACAATACAAATTAATTTACTGCTGACCCCTGACTGGTAAAGCTTCTGCCAGAGAATATCATGACGCACAGAGTCGAACGCTCTCTTTAAGTCAATAAACGCAGCATACACTCTCCGACAAGGCAGCCCTAGATGCAGCTGAATAATGGAAGTGACTGTAAAAACATTATCAACACAACCTCTGTTTTTTCTAAAACCAGACTGGCATTCAGGTAATATGTCTGTATCTTCACACCAGGGCAACAATCTGCTCAAGAGTATTTGTGTAAAAAGTTTAACGGTACCATTCACAAGCGCGATAGTCCGATAGTTGGAAGGATCATCTAGAGCACCTTTTTTTTGTGACGCATACACAAAATTATTTCGAACCAAGATTCTGGCATACATCCCAGGCCAAATATCTTGTTGAATAGTGAGGTCAGATAAAGCAACCAGTTTTGAAAAAGATGTTTCAAAAAATCATTCGAGATACTGTCAGATCCCGCCGCCTTCCTACTTCTCAGTATACAAATTAGTTTTCTGGCTTAAAAGTCTTTAACTTGGACCTGAGAAAGACGTTGATCAAGTCGTACGTATGGAGTGTGGTAGTGTCTGTGGTGAAAATCTGTAATCTGACCAAGAGCAGGACATACAGAAAATAGAAGCTTTTAAAATGTAGACATACAGATATATAACAAAGACAATATTATAAATAGAGACTGTGCTCAACCCCCCTTAGGATTTTAAAATCGTTAGACCTTTTACTTTCTTTTATAATACAAAAACAATTTGTGTAAATCTAGATGCATTATGACTATTATTATAAACACATATTGTTTAGTTCTCATTAGATATCGTCAGTTTGCTACACTAGTGCAGACCCTTTTACTGTCCAGTTCACCAGACATATAACATCTTGTTATGCCCGCTCTTTTGTCCCGAGGACTTCCAAGTTGTGGAACTCCTTGCCGGCACATGTTTTTCCTTCTCCTCCGAACCTCCAAACCTTCAAGTCCAGAATTAACAAGTTGCCTCTTTCCTCCTTGTCGACACCCACGGTACGATAGTATTTAGGCTGTGAGCCCTCGTGATGGATTGTTGAAATAAAAAATAAAAAATTTAAAAAAAGAGCAAAATCCCTCTTTATTTTACATCTAATTAAAGTACTCTGTCCTAAAACTACTATTAATTATCTTAAAATCGTAAGATATTTATTGTTTTGAGTAGCTGTCTTCCATTAAATTACAAGCAGCTCTCAAGTGGGAATTCACTATTACATAAACAGTTGCATTAATTTATGCCTGTGTGTTTGTTTGTTTGCCCAATATAGAATTGACATGAGGCTTTTAAAATCACGCGTGTTTAATTGACGATCTTATCTTGAGATAATTAAAATGTATTCATCTTAAGTTTGAAACACTGTAACGTTAATGATACCATAAGAGTTCTTATTATACGGGGGTTATTATTTTGTAAATCATGTGGTACACATACTCTCCACTCTCTGATTGAAGATTTGAACCTGTGACGCGCACCGAGTTCACTTTGAAGAGCCCAATTCACCACAACACGTTTTTTAGACCTGATGATCGTTTCACTAACAAAGCTAGCGTTATCAGAGGGATGAATAATACTACAAAAATATATGTTGTTGTGCATTGGCTTCTCTAAAGTGTACGCTTCACTCTCCTCACTAAGTTTCCTTTCAGGACACCCTCTTTATTTGGTTGTGTATCGACTGGCGTGTATAAATTGATAATAATGCTGATATTTCCTGTATATTCTAACAAGACGAATGATTTTAAAGTCCAGAAATGTATAATGTAAACTATCTCCGGTAATTATTTGTGATATTTTCTAAGTTGTTTATTGTTTATTACCTGTTTGTTTTGACAGAAATCATTCAAAGCATGTTCAAGGTTGGTGCTTGTACATTATCGAATTTTTATCCAGTTCTAGCATTATATTGATAGTCCAAAATTGTTAACCTTTATCTTCAGGGTTAGATGATGTAATAATCTGCCCCCGTAGATATAACTGGCTGAGCAAATTCCCGGACGTGTATACAGACAGAGCGGGAATTAATACAACAAATGGACTTGGCTTTAAAAAGTAAACTCGAGTACGGCGTTTGATCGATATCAACCCATTAAGAGCTTTCAGACATTTAAAAAACCATTTAATAAATTTATTTGTATAACTACTTAAAGTTATTAAGAGGTGCACTCAGTCTTCGGGTGTTTGTGGATCGAGAGAGCTCGCGCGTCCGTTAAAAGCCTTCTCTCCTCTCTCCTTTCAGAGAGAGCCGGAGCTGCCGTTGATTGCAGAGAGACCTCAAATATAAAAATCCTTTTAAATTAACTGGTCCAATTCATTAGAGCCAGACGTTTATTTACTTTTAATTAAATCTTATCTGCTTTATCGACAGCTGACTAGATTGTACAACTCCACTCGACATCACTACCTCAGCTAAATGCTATAAATAACTGGATGCAGATGGGTATAGACTTCTTTACTTATATTATGTCTCTTTACAAAGATAACACCCAAGTTGTTTGGATTAAAATATAATCATCACCAAAGTGATGTTTATATTTTGATAATGCTTGGCTCACTTTTTTTAATTTTGAAAAAAGTAAATCAAATTAGCGCAAACTAGACGCCTGGAACACACATCTGAGGTCAGTTTCAGACCTTATATGTATATATATATATATATATATATATATATATATATATATATATATATATATATATATATATATATATATATATATATATATACAGGGTTTTTCACGATAGCCGTGCATTGGAAGTTTTTGAAGTTCCCTCATATCCTACATTTTGAAATTTTGGCAGCGGTCACAATTCGTAATTGTCTTTTATTCTAAAATATTTTCAAGGTCACATCACTTCCGGTTAGACCGGAAGTAGTCATCAACTTTGCTAATTTAAATAGAATGCCCTATTTTTTATTGCATATTCGAATTCTCCATACAATTTTGTGAAGATTTATATTAGGCTTTCCTATCCCTATCTTCAACTGTTCCAAAGATATTGTGATTTCTCTGTATTTCGGTGATTTTGCAACCTTATTTATAATAGTTTGTATTTTTTTTTTGTTCCCTCAGGGCTCGTCCGCGGCCTTGCCGCCCCGATAGCACCGCATATAGTTTGTATTTTACATGTCTTTAAAGATAAAATGCTCGAATTTAGAATTTCGTAACTTGTTGAAGGGAGCTTTCATATTATGTGCCCTAAGTTTACCCGTGTCATACAGAGTGTTCTAAATTTAGTTACTAACTTAGACATATTCAACGTGGCAAAAGTATATTTTTTTCAAAAAGAACACCTGTATATTATTAAAAATTCGAGTTCTAAATTTAATTCTACACCAGTTAGATATAAGTTTTTCTATACCTATCTTTAATATGTTGCTTCTTATTAGCATTTTTAGGTAACAACCTCCTCTTCTAAGGAGTATACGTTAGACTACACAACAAATGCAGCTGTGATTATCAGTCAGATAACAAAAGTGAAATTATTTCATAAAAATATTTAATGTAATTATTTTTAAAAAAATTAAAAATAAATATTAACAGTAAGCAAAAACTGAACAAAGACCAAAAAAAAAAAGTTAATTCAAATTTAAATGCTACGATTACTATAAATGTTCTATGTGACCACCATCTTGGTCAAGGCACTGCAAAATTCTACGTTTCATCTCATTCGTAGTAGCTCTTTTGATTTCATTTAGATCCAAATTTCTAAAAGCTCTTATTACACGATTTAAAAGAACCTCTCTACTTTGCACTGTTGTGTCATACACTTGACGTTTTATACGCCCCCATAGATAAAAATCGGTAGGCGTTAAATCAGGAGAGCGGGGAGGCCATCTCCAAGGACTGTTGGGCCCAATCCATCTGTCTTAAAATAATTGCGTTAAGTGCCAGTAAACTTCCCCAGTGGAGTGGGCAAGCGCGTCGTCTAGCTGATACCAGCAGCTTTGCCTTATATCTAGTGGTAGCCTTGCCAGAAAATTACGGACAGATCCCCTTAATAGTTCCAAATACTTTTCACGGTTTAAATTTTCTTCGTAAATTTCATAATTTCATAATAATGCAAAGCACATTAAAACTAAAATTTATTTGAAAACGCCCTTCTCCAAATATATTAGGGCTTTCACTTGCCCAAAAATGACTATTTCTCCTATCCACAATTCCTTCCCTTCTAAATTTCGATTCGTCGGTCCAGATAATTTTAGAGAGAAAATTCTCATCTTGTTGAATATTCAGAAACATGTGTTCGCAGAATTCCACTCTTTTTAAATGGTCACCAGGTCGAAGTCTTTGAAGTACTATTTCTGAATATGGGTGCATTTTATGAGATTTCAATATTCTATGCACAGATGAACTTGATATTCCCAAAGCTCGGGTAAACTTGAAAATAAGCCAAAACGTTTATCTCATTATCTTCATTTTCAGTTACTGGCTTTGGATCATGTCGTGTAGTTTTGACACTTTCAGTCAATTTAAATCGTTCCTCTATCCTTGCGAATTTTCCTCTAGTCATTGCCGATAGAGTGGGGTACCTCTCGTTAAACATCCTGCATGTTCTGCTTACAATCCGATTGCATTCCCCATGAATATAAAATAAATTTAAAATATCCATATTAGAGTACTCTTCACTATGCTGCATTTTCATTGGCTTATTATTTCTATAACGTGAGTAATACAAACACACTCAGATTAACTTTAAAATATAAATGACGCCTTAGAATTCATGTGTTGTGAAAATTCTGTTTTCTGACAACCACAGCTGCCACAACGTAATGTATATTCTCTAGAAAAGGAGTTTGTTACCTAAAAACTCTAGTAGCAAGTTACTCGTAAGAGATAGGTATAGAAAAACTTATATGAAACCGGCGTAGAATAAAACTTAGAACTCGAATTTTTAAGAATATACAGGGTGCACCATTTGAAAAAAATGACTTTTGCAACATTGAATATGTGTAAGTTGGTCTTTAAATTTAAAACACTCTGTATGATACAGGTAAACTTTAGGTAGATAGTATGAAGGCTTCATCTTATAAGTTATAGTATTATAAATTCCAGCCTTTTATCTTTAAAAACATGTGAAATACAAAGTGTTATAAATGAGGATAAAAGTTCCGCAAAATGTAAAAAAATCACAATATCTTTGGAACAGTTGAAGATAGGGATAGCAAAGCCTAATATAAATCTTTACAAAATTTTGTGGAGAATTTGAATATGCAATAAAAAATAGGGCATTCTATTTAAACTAGCAAAGTTGATGACTACTTCCGGTTTAACCGGAAGTGATGTGACCTTGAAAATATTTTAGAATAAAAGACAATTACGAATTGTGACCGCTGCCAAAATTTCGAAATTTATGATATCAGGGAACTTCATAAACTTCTATTGCACGGCTATCGTGAAAAACCCTATATATATATATATATATATATATATATATATATATATATATATATATATATATATATATATATATATATATATATATATATATATATAATTTATTTATAAATTATCAACTTTATAAACAACTCTTCTCAAGTCATTATCCTTGAATTTTTTCTCTAGCCCTGAGAAAACATTTAAAGATAATGACTTGAGAGTTGTTTATAAAGTTGATAGAAGAACCTATTGCGTGGACCAAAGGATACTATTCACTTCCGACAAAAATCGGGCATTTATCAAATATCTTGTAATAATTGCGAGAAAGTCTATATTGGGCAAACTCGGAGAGCGATAATAACAAGATTCAAAGAGCACATAACACATTTCAGATTCAATAGAGCAGAGAAATCTAGCTTTGCCCAACAGATGATTGACTCGGGACATATGCTACGCGATAGTAATCTTAAGTTATTGAAAGTAACCACGGATTATCGCAACTTAGACGCTCTGGAAAGTTTAGTAATCCGCAAAGTGAATTCACAAAAGTTGATGAATTCAGACATGGGTCCGCTCAAGTCAGCAGTTTAAAAAAAAGTCGACACAGTAAGTGCATTATGGTAGTGAATTTTCATTAAAATGTTTTTAATAGCAAATATGTGTGTTTTTTTTAAGAAAGCAGGCATCAAATTTGGTTACCAGTATAATCTGTATAGTAAAAATAATGTGCCATGTTTCATCAAAATAACTGTATTGTTTGAAAATGGACAAAAATTTTCGAAAGTAAACTTAAAGTATTCCCGAAAAAACTCGTTCCTTGGTCAACCTTATAGGTTAATAGCAAATTGAGCTATTCAAATAAGAAGCATTTGATCAAAATTCGCTACTATAACGCACTTGCTGCGTCCAGAATTTCTTTTCTTACAAACATGCATTATATTTCGATGTAAAATGCAAAAATGCTATAACATAAGGCGTGTTTGACTAAAAAAAAAAAAAAAAAAGAAAAATTGTATCACCAACGACTTATGGGCCACCCTGTGATTGTAGTAATAATTTGTCAAGATGTAGCTCAAGACACCCTTTAATTAATGTATACGATTTATTTCGAACTTTATTGATTTTTTACGAAAATTCGACAAAAATTATATACCATTAAACGATAAACTCTATAGCTAAGGCCACTGCCAAGTATCAGAGAAAGGGTCTATTTGAAATGAATTTTCTGAAAATATTTTAGTAAAATAAAGGACAATGACGGTTGAAACTAAGACCTCAGGGCTTGTAAAACATTCTTCGAGACATTTTGTTTCCATAGCCCATATTAGATTCAAGTTCTTTGCCTAAATGTTGCCAATTTTGACGTTTTAAATCGCAACCTTGACGTTTAGAGGAAAACCCCAATTTATTTTTCTTTAAATGCGTATAACTTTTTTTCTTTTGTCCTACAGAGCTAAACTTACTTTGTTAATTCCGGAGATATACATTTTTTTCGAAAGAAAACACAAAATTTTCCGGGAAAATCTGGGCCGATTTTTCTGGCTAACGAACTTATCCAAGCCATTTGCAAGGAAGGTATTCACAAAATTTAATCAAAATCCGCCCATTATTTTTTCAGTTATCGGTGTGATACATACATACATATATATATATATATATATATATATATATATATATATATATATATATATATATATATATATATATATATATATATATATATATATATATATATATGTATGTATGTATGTATGTATGTATGCATGTATCGCACCGATAACTCAAAAACTAATGGGCCGAGTTTGATCAAATTTCGTACGTACCTTTCTTTTGCAAGTGGCTTGGACAAGTTCGTTAGCCAGGAAAATCAGCCCAGGTTTTCGCGGAAAATTTTGTGTTTTCTTTTGGAAGAATTTATATCTCCAGAATTTACAAAGGGCAACCAAATTTGGTGCGTGCGTGTAATACAAAGAGTGAGTCAGGTCAGGTCAGGTCAGGTCAATTTAGGTCTGTAGTTTTAAAGACAAAAAAGTTATAGGCATTTAGAGAAAAAGATGTTTCCTCAAAACGTCAAAGTCGCGATTTGAAACGTGAAAATTGGCAACATTTAGGCAAATATCCTGAAACAAATACGGGTTATGAAAAGAAAATGTCGCAAGAAGAGTATTCTGCAAACCCTTAAGTTTCAGCTTCAACCGTCATTTTCCTTCATTTTACTAAAATATTTCCAGAAAATTCCCGTTCTCTGCTGCTTTGGCAGTAGTTTCAGTTGCGTTTATGGTTTAACGGTCTATAATGTTACTGCCACATCGTCACGAGTGGAAGTATCGCATCAGCGACAAAAATTTCAACAAAAAAAAATTCCGCTTAGACGTCATAAAAACTATCGAAACATAGAAAACATGATGGGGACAAACATTTTTTTTGTCTGTCGGTCTCTATATCTGTCTGTTTGTAGCTACGATAACTTTAGAACGAATTGAGATATCCTGTTCAAATTTGGTACACAGTTATCACTCGACAAGCGAACGGTTCAGATTGATTTTGGGTAAAATCGCTGTAGCGGATAGGGGATGAATGGGGGATGATTTGGTGAAAATTGACTTTTTTTTTTGTTAAAACTTGAGTAATATATCGTTTTAGGATTTATTTATTATAAAACTTTTAATTTCACCAAAGATCTGGTATTCTAAGCTGAAATTAAATTAGCGATTGAATGTGTGGGGGTGAAATATTGTTGACAAAAATTTCGATTTTTTTAAATAAAACGTCGTTAAAAGTTTCAAAACATATAGAAAACTTGATTCTGGAACGAACATTTTTTTTTTGTCGGTCGGTTTGTCGGTATGTCGGCATGTACGTCTGTCTGTTAATAGGCGCAATAACTTTCAAACGAATGGAGATATCATCTTCAAATTTGGTATCCAGTTAGCACCCGACAAAGGAACGCTTCGAATGGTTTTTGGGAAAGATTGTTTCAGGTGGTAATGGCCAAATAAGGGGTGACTTGGTAAAAATTTATATTTTTTTCAATAAAACTCGAGTAACATAACGTTTCAAAGGTTTATGGATACAGGAATAGAAATATTTTCTTTGTGGTCAAGTCATGGGCCCTAAATTCATTCCATAAGTTACGATTCAATTTGCAGCACTATTTAGCAAAATTTTCGATGGAAAAATTTCATAATGAGGAGACCGCGACTTTTTATTTTAGAAATATTTCTTCAAAAGAGCGCAAACTAGGCCCTCTAGAATCCATATCCGGGTTTAGTTTCAATTTGCATCTGTTTACTTATATACAGGGTTACGCATTTGTACGGTATTTTGACAATCACAGCGTGGCCCCTAAGTCGTTGGTGATAAATACAAATATTTTTTTTTTGATCATCCCTTATATTATTGCATTTTTGCATTTTTTATCGAAATATGATGCATGTTTGTAATACAAAAAAAACTAGACGCAGCAAGTGCATTTTGGTAGCGAATTTTCATTAAATGCTTCAAATTGCAATAACTCAATTTGCTATTAACCTGAGGTTCGTTGCGTACGAAACCAGTTTTCTCGCAAACATTTTAAGTTTATTTTCGGAAAATTTTTGTATATTTTCAAACAATAAATTATTTTGACAGGATATGGTACATTGTTTCTACTATGGTATCCGCTATTGTCACCAAATTGATGTCTGCTTGCATTAAAGGGATGAATTTGCTATTAAAAACATTTTTATGAAAATTCACTACCATAACGCACTTGCTGCGTCCAGACTTTTATTATCTTGTGACATAAAGGAGGTAATGGGAGTGCCTAAAAATGACAAATTTTCAAAATCACCCTGTAACTCAAAAACACAGCGTGCCATGTAAGTTTTGATTTAAGCAACGTTAGTTTCATCAAAAAGTAGAATAAGATTGTGAAACCCGCAATCATCTATTTATACCTACCCCAAAAAAGCAAGGAAATACAGACATTCTCTAGGTAAGCTGCAATTCCAGCTAAAATCCAGCTTTCATCGAATATGCTGCTGTACTCCAGCAAAATGCTGGAAATGTGTTTTTAATTGCATATTCGAGATAGGGCCGAAGTTGCTCGTTGAAACTGTCGAATATTACCATACAAGTGATAATAAGTTATTTCAAGTGATCCATTAGCCACGGCTAGAATGCCATTTAATGTTTTATCCCGACATTAGCGAATGGCTGTTGCAGAAATACATATTTCGCATGTTGTTGGAGGCAGAGAGTCATGTGTGTGTGAGAGAGATAGATAGATAGAGAGAGAGAGAGAGAGAGAGAGAGAGAGAACACAGGCAACTCTGAAACGTTTTACCTAATGGGCTTTCATTAAGTCAGGAATGCTTTGTGCATATGTGATGTCCAGTGATTGTGTACAGTCTGAACAATGTTGTGTGTTCGCGCACGGCACGGCACGACGCGGCGTTGATAATTTAATGCTCTATAGTGTATTTAATTACTGGGGCCGCCTTTTGATCTCCGGAAGCGGACGTTGGCCGGCCACGGCCGTTGGTAGCTCCGGCTCTCTGAAGCTGAAGCTGAAGCACCACCGCTGCTCTCTCGTTGCCAACCTTAGAAATTGCATTCATCTCTCCAACATATTCTGGGGGATCCACCCCGTCCTCGTCCTTGTCGGGAGGGAAAGGTGTTCTGTTCTCTAATTAAATCTCCTTTGTTGAGCGCCCTTGCTTGGATGTTGGACGTCGGATACTGGCTCGCCGGCTACTGCTGCTGGACTTTGCTTTGCTGTTTGCTCTTTATTAATTTCCCACTTGACAAGTCTAATGTATTTTTACTTCTAACTCGATTGTTATTGTTGAATATTGTTAGAGGGCCTCTTTAATTTGGTTTGGCTGCTTTGTGCTAAATTAGTTGTAACAATACAAAGCATGGTGTCCAGTCGTGGTTGACTTTGTTTGGGTAGCTAGTTTTGAAGATGTAGCAACTTACTGAATAATATTAACAATTATTTTCACATGTAAAGCTCCATGTTCGGCTTTCGGTTCTTAAAATTAAGGATAGACTTATATTATAGAAATTCTGGTACTTACCTTTGATTGACATGTATCCCAATTGAGATCCAAATTTTAATTTTAAATTTGTTTATTAACAGTTTTGATTAATAATTAACAACTTTTAGGGAATTTTAGTTTTTTAAACGCTTATTCCAGATTACGACATTTTTTATATGTGCGAGAACTATGAGTGCTACAACTTATAATAATAATGCTGCAAATTAATCATAACTTCCACATAGCTGTGAAAATCTACTCTTCTCAGAAACACATTATAATGAAATGAATTTAGGGTCCATTACTTGACCACAAATAAAATATTCGTAAATATTTATGTACACATAAACTTCTGCAACGCTATATAACACAAGCTTCAACGAAAAAATGTAAATTTTCACCAAATCACCCCTCATTTATCCTCTAACCCCTGAAGCATTCTTACCCAAAAACAGTTTGAAACGTTCCTTTCTCGACTACTAACTGGATACCAAATTTGAAGATGATATCTCAATTCGTTCGAAAGTTAATGCGCCTACTAACAAACAAACGTACAATTTTTTCTTCCAGAATAAAGTTTTCTATATTTTGAGATCATTTACGCCGTTTTAACAACAAAAAAATTCGAAATTTCTGTCTCCGATATTCCACCCCCACACATTCAATCCGTAATTTAATTTTAGCACAGAATATCAGATAAAATTGAAAGTTTTCTAATAACCAAACCCTAGAACAATTATTACTTAGCCTTAACTCGAGTTTTAACACATGCCAATGGAGATTTCGATCCACATAAATACCAACAAGTGAAAAGAATTCATTACTTTGAATAACTTGGTTGTTCATTGTGATGGGTCTAGGGCTGGTGTATCTTTTATGATATAAAAAGCAAGACAGATTTGGTGGAGTTAAATTGTACAAGATTTCTACTTCCCCAGTCTAATATTTTTTGGAGATCCACAGAGACAGAGCCCTCCATGAGTCTGCGATCCTCATCTAATTGGGCTAAAGAGACAGGCTTAGAATATTGTATATTTGATTGGAGGGTGCTGTCGTCCGCGTAACTGTGAACTGGGTTGGATGTGCTAGAGAGGAGGTCATTGATGTGGACAAGAAACAAAGTAGGGGCTAAAGTTAAACTTTGAGGGATTCCAGCATTAATTAGATACAGTTTAGAGGAATGGCCATCCACGACAACAGAAATGCTCCGGTTGGAGAGGAAATTTGCTATTCAGGTACAGAGTTTTGGTGGTAGGCCATAGGCCAAAAGTTTATTAAGCAGCCCTGCGTGCCAGACCTGGTCGAATGCTTTGGATATGTCTAGAGCGACAATCTGGGATTCACCGTGTAGTTATATAGACTTGTTCCAAGAATGGGTGACAAAGGAAAGGACGTCGGCAGTTAATCTGCGCTGACGGAATCCATACTGCCTGTCGTGGATCAGACTGTGTTTGTCAAGAAATTTCAATAATTTGGTGTTTATATACTTTTCCATCACTTTAGAGACGACTGAAAGGAGAGAAATAGGCCTGTAGTTGCTAGGAAGCGCTTTGTATCCTTTCTTGCGGACGGGTAGTACTCGAGCAGTTTTCTAGTTGCTAGGGAATATGCTTCTATTGTAACATGTCTGAAACAAACGAGTCAGGACAGGAGCAAGTTCTGGTGTGCATTTTTTGAGAACAATTGCTGGGATCTCGTCAAGGCCAGAGCATTACCTGGTGTTAAGAGAAGAGAGCATCTTTCGTACCTTTTTAGTTTTGAAAATTATATCCGTCCTTTTATGCGCGACATTGGGGACTGTTGGTGGTTGAACATTTGGAGGTGGCTTGAGAGTAGAAGTGCCGGCGAACAACGAGGCAAAAAGTTAAGCCTTGCCCAGGGTAGTAGAAACACTTTCATCCCCTGAAACAAGAGGTGGGAACGTGCTCTTGCAGAAATTATCCCCAATAGATTTAGCAAGAGTCCAGAAGGGTTTGCTGCCGTTGGAGCTTGAGAGGACTTTGTTTTGATGTGGTTATTAAACGAGTTTTTTGCCTCAGAAAGAATGCGGACATAGCGGTTTCCTGCGTCGTTAAATGCTTAGCGGTTTTCTTGACTGGGATTGTGTAGAAGCGTTTTGTGAGCTTTGACCTTATCAAGTATGGCTTTGTCACAGGATTTAGAGTACCGGGGTTTTTGAGTAGCTGAAGAAGTTTTCTGTGTACGTGGAATAAATAATTTAATGCCAGCTTGGATAATTTCGATGACGTTTTGAGAGATATCAGAGGGGTCAGGATGAGATAAGCAGACAGACGCCCATGGAAATGAGGAAAAGTAATCCCGCATTTCGTCCTAGTTCGCGGAGTTGTAGTGCCAAACGATACGTGGGTGTGATGACTGTGTGACCTCGGGTTGCATTGCGCAGGAAGCAGTGACCATGCCGTGGTCTGAGCGAACAGGGGGGGGGGGGTGACTGATGTCTTATAGCATTTAGGTTTTGTAGTAAAAAGGAGATCTAAGGGATTTCAGCTGTGTGTTGGGATGCGAGGAAAGTAAGTAGGTTGCTGAACCATATTGGCTAAAGAATTGCTGACTGCAAAGGCCTCCGCTGCTCTCCCTTGTGGATATGTTTTTGAATATCCTAAGCATTCCTTATAAAGGACATTGAAGTCACCAAGAATAGTGACCTCGGAGGAAGGATATTCAGTAATCAGATGGTCGGTTTTATCAGAAAGGTAGTTCGACTACCTTTCTGTAGTCACCCGGAATAGTGACCTCGGAGGAAGGATATTCAGAAATCAGATGGTCGGTTTTTTCAGAAAGGTAGTTCGACTACCTTTCTGTAGTCACCCAGAATAGTGACCTCGGAGGAAGGATATTCAGAAATCAGATGGTCGGTTTTTTCAGAAAGGTAGTTCGACTACCTTTCTGTAGTCACCCAGAATAGTGACCTCGGAGGAAGGATATTCAGTAATCAGATGGTCGGTTTTTTCAGAAAGGTAGTTCGACTACCTTTCTGTAGTCACCCAGAATAGTGACCTCGGAGGAAGGATATTCAGAAATCAGATGGTCGGTTTTTTCAGAAAGGTAGTTCGACTACCTTTCTGTAGTCACCCAGAATAGTGACCTTGGAGGAAGGATATTCAGAAATCAGATGGTCGGTTTTTTCAGAAAGGTAGTTCGACTACCTTTCTGAAAAAAACCGACCATCTGATTTCTGAATATCCTTCCTCCGAGGTCAATATTCTTGGTGACTTCAATGTTCATAATAAGGAATAGTTAGGATCTTCACCTAGACAAATATATATATATATATATATATATATATATATATATATATATATATATATATATATATATATATATATATATATATATATATATATATATATATATATATATATATATATATATATAATGAAAAAATAATAGCCCGATTTTGATGCAACTTGCAAAATATTTATATTTGCAAAAATAAGCAAGCGAGTTAACTGAAATTTGGTATACAGGGTTCTTTTATAGACAGTAGTAACCAATAAATTGGAAATATCTAGTTTTTACAGAAATTAGAAAGATTAAAATATTTTTATGAAAATTTTCTACCTTAACGTATAAATTTTATTACTATCTATTCCTTTCAAGATATGCTGTACATATGTTTGTGCTCGCTACCATATAACGCACTTGTAACCTCAGGACATTTTCCTTTATATATTTCTTCTAATGGTAATTACAGGTACAGCACAGAGAAATGGAGTGAGGGAGAGATTAAGCTTTTAACAAGCACTGTATAAAACCCTCGTGTAATAATTCACCAACACATGACTCGTTGCATATTCAACATAACTCTTCTAATGGGACTAATTAAGTGCAGCCGTTAATTTATATATTATGCATCCTTAAAACGTTGAATTAGGTAACCATGGGTGCACATAACAACTCTTATATGTGTATGTGTGAGAGTATGTGAGTGCATTTTACAAATATTTACCTCCGCTAAGTGTTTACAAGCAGCGAGTTGCCGCCGCTTACCGCGGTAACAAAGAACACAAGAGCATAATGCTTTGTCCGCTAATTGTAATCATTTCACAACAAAGACTGCAAGCTCGATATACAGAGAGATTAGCAGAAACTCTGGCTGGCTGTTACATGCTACATGTGTGTATTAATGGGCCTTAGACGCTTTCTTATAGCCTAATGGATTTGTTGTTTTGTATTTACAAAAAGTTAAGTGGCCCCTGGATGATTCCAGACACGGTGGAGAATGTCTGCCTTCCATTAGACGCTATCGTTGTTGGGGGTTGAATGAAAACAGAAAAAAGCACGTAAAAATAGCACTTACTACGTTATTTTTCGATATTTTACTGCGCATATTATTAATAAATTGTGCAAAAAAACTCTGCACGCAGCAAGTGCGTTATAGTAGCGAATTTTCGTAAAAACGTTTTTAATGGCAAATATATCCTGTTTTTAAAAGAAGGACATTTGGTTGGCAGTATAACCTATATAGTACTAACAATGTACCATATTTCACTAAAATAGCTCTGTTGTTTTAAACAGTACCAACATTTTCCGAAAATAAACTTTAAAAGTTCCAGAAAAAACTGGTCCGATTTTCCTTGCCAACGAATCTCTTTAAGGTATTTTTTTATTATTTCAACAACACACCTCGAGGGCTCACAGCCTTAATACTATCGTACCATGGGTGTCGACAAGGAAGAAAGAGGCAACTTGTTAATTCTGGACTTGAAGGTTCGGAAGAGAAGGAAAAACATGTGCCGGCAAGGAATTCCACAACTTGGAAGTCCTCGGGGCAAAAGAGCGGGCATAACAAGATGTTCTAGGTCTGGTGATCTGGACAGTAAAAGAGTGCATTCGCTCTGTTCCCCTGGTAGATCTGTGGGGGGCAGCAGGTGGAGGAACTATGCTCCTCTGAGTAGTGCCCGTGCAGACATCTATAAAAGAGAGAGAGAGGTCACCAACGGCACGTCGGTGGGCACGGAATGGCAGCCTTTGGGTAAGGGTAGTATCACCAATGAATGGAGTCCAGGTTAGCGAGCCTAGAAGCGGCAGCGACACCCCAGATGTGGGAGCAGTATTCGATGTTTAGCCTTATTTGTAAAGTATATAAGGTATAGAGATTAGCTGGTGAAAAGTATTTACGAGCCCGGAAGAGGAAACATAATTTCTTAGCAGCCGCTTCTGCAATTGATGTGACAAGTTGGTGCCAATGGAGATTTCGATCCACATAAATGCCAACAAGTGAAAAGGACTCATTACTTTGAATAACTTGGTTGTTCATTGTGATGGGTCTAGGGCTGGTGTATCTCTTATGAGATAGAAAGCAAGACTGAGATTTGGTGGAGTTGAATTGTACAAGATTTCTACTTCCCCAGTATATAATTTTTTGGAGATCCACAGAGACAGAACCTTCCATGAGTCTGCGATCCTCATCTAATTGGGCTAAAGAGACAGGCTTAGAATATTGTATATTTGAGTGGAGGGTGCTGTCGTCCGCGTAACTGTGAACTGGGTTGCATGTGTTAGAGAGGAGTTCATTTATGTGAAGAAGAAACAAAGTAGGGGCTAAAGCTGAACCTTGAGGGACTCATGCATTAATTGGATACAGTTTAGAGGAATGGCCATCCACGACAACAGAAATGTTTCGGTTTAAGAGGAAATTTGCTGTACAGGTACAGAGTTTGGGTGGTAGGCCATATGTCAGGAGTTTATTAAGCAGCGCTGCGTGCCAGACCTGGTCGAATGTTTTGGATATGTATAGAGCGGCAACCTGGGATTCACCGTGTAGTTCTATAGACTTGCTCCAAGAATGGGTGACAAAGGAAAGGGGGTCGGCAGTTGATCTGCGCTGACGGGATCCATACTGCCTGTCGTGGCTTAGACTGTGTTTTTCAAGAAATTTTTGTAATTCGATGTTTATATACTTGACTGAAAGGAGAGAAATAGGCCTGTAGTTGCATCCTTTCTTGGGGACGGGTTGTACTCGAGCAGTTTTATAGTTACTAGGGAATATGCCTCTATTGTAAGATGGCTGAAACAGACGAGTCAGGACAGGAGCAAGTTCTGATGCGCACTTTTTGAGAATAATTGTTGGGATCTCGTCAAGGCCAGAGGTTTTCCTGGTATTAAGAGAAGAGAGCATCTTTCGTACCTTTTTAGTTTTGAAAATGATATCCGTCATTTTATGCCCGACATTGGGGACTGTTGGTGGTTGAACATTTGGGGGTGGATTGAGAGTATAATTGCTGGCGAACAACGAGGCAAAAATTTCAGCCTTGTCCAGGGCGGTAGAAATAATTTCATTCCCTGAAACAAACGGTGGGAGCGTGCTCTTGCAGAAATGATTCCCAATAGATTTAGCAAGAGTCCAGGAGGGTTTGCTGCCGTTGGAGCTTTTGATGTGGTTATTAAACAAGTTGTTTGCCTCAGAAAGAATGCCTACATAGTGGTTTCTTACGTCGTTAAATGCTTGACGGTTTTGTTGACTGGGATTGTTTAAAAGCGTTTTGTGAGCTTTGACCTTTTCAAGTGTGGCCTTGTCACAGGATTTAGAGAACCAGGGCTTATGTATCTCCTACCCGAAAAAAATTCGAAGCGTTCCTTAGTCGGGAGCTTACTGGATACCAAATTGAGGATGATATCTCAATTCGTTCGAAAGTCATTGCGCCTATTAACAGACAGACGTACATACCGACAGATCAACTAACCGACAGTTAAAAAATTGTTCGTTCCAGAATCAAGTTTTCTATATGTTTTGAGAATTTTACGCCGTTTTAGCAACAACAATATATAGTTTGATACTTTTTGCGACGTTAAGCGAAAAAAGATTTTTGTTTTGTATAGGTTTTTATTCATAATTAATTTCTCACTTACCCCTAGGTACTCTCAAAGGTAAATATTCTAACTTACCCTGAGTGTCACTATTTGCCGAAGGAAATTTGCTTGGGATATATACTTAGTGGTTTGCCATTGCCTTTCGTGGGCATTCAACAGCACACAATGTTTCCCGATGGTCACCCATCCAAAGACTGGCCGTGGCCGACGTTGCTTCACATCGATGTGTGCAGCGTTGCCGAGGCTTAAAAAGGGCGTGAGCTAATAATTAAAAAACAATTAACAAGATGGGATGTTAAACTGTGGATTTGGCAACGCCGTTTGGTGTTGGTTTTATGTCTAGTAGTCTAGTGTAATACAGTTCATTCGGTTGAGTGGTAAGTATGAGTAAATGGAGGCAATTGCTCCAGAATGATAGATGTTAGACTGAAGGAGCACTAATTAAATCCCAGCCAGTTCCATATACACCCTCCTCTCTTCTCTCCATCACCACCCTCTCTCTTTTTCTCTGTGTGCGTGTGTGTGTTTCTCTCTTCGTCAGTCTAATTAATTTTACTTTAATACACACGGCAGTACTTTTAGTATTAATAGTAAGCAACAATAGGATATATAGCTTTTTTACTCGTACATATGTTGTACTATATTTTTCATTGTATAGAAAATAATACTGGCTGGTCCAAAAGTACTGGTACATAGAGCAGCACAAGATTCTTGGCTTTACAATATTACGATTTAGCTAAACTATATATTGTACCAAATAAAAATAAATATACTAAGAGTGTAGAGCCGAAATGCTTCGTTTCGTAGATAGGTTTTGTAGTACTTTTCATTCCGGTTACAATCCCTTTAGGCTGTAAAACAAACAAAATTTAGCATTCTCAAAACAAATAGTAAAACGTAACATAATAGAGTTAAGTACGACATTACATATGGTTTTACAATAAAACAAATAAATGTACACCTAGCAGTCATTTATAGCAAGGCATACAAAAAATACGTAGTTTTTTATTTATTTTTTATTTCTTTATTATTTCAACAACACACCATGAGAGCTCACAGCCAAAATACTATCGTACCGTGGGTGTCGACAAGGAGGAAAGAGGCAACTTGTTAATTCTGGACTTGAAGGTTTGGAGGTTCGGAGGAGAAGGAAAAACATGTGCCGGCAAGGAGTTCCACAACTTGGAAGTCCTTGGGACAAAAGAGCAGGCATAAAAATATGTTCTATGTCTGGTGACCTGGACAGTAAAAGGGTGCATTCGCCCTGTTCCCCCGGTAGATCTGTTGGGGGCAGTAGGTGGAGGAACTATGCAAGAAAGCTCCTCTGAGCAGTGCCCGTGCAGATATCTATAAAAAAGAGAGAGGTCATCAACGGCACGTCGGTGGGCAAGGGACGGCAGCCTTTGGGTGAGGGTAGGGTCACTGATGAGACATATAGCTCTCTTCTGAATGGCGTCCAGGATAGCGAATGTAGAAGCGGCAGCGGCACCCCAGACGTGGGAGCAGTATTCGAGGTTTGGCCTTATTTGTAAAGTATATAAGGTATAGAGATTAGCTGGTGAAAATTATTTGCGAGCCCGGAAGAGGAAACATAATTTCGTAGCACCCGCTTCTGCAATTGATGTGACATTTTGGTGCCAATTGGGATTTCGATCCACAGAAATGCCAACAAGTGAACAGGACTAATTACTTTGAATAAATTGGCTGTTCATTGTGATGGGTCTAGGGCTGGTGTATTTCTTATGAGATAGAAAGCAAGACTGAGATTTGCTGGAGTTGAATTGTACAAGATTTTTACCTCCCAGTCTATAATTTTTTGGAGCTCCACAGAGACAGAACCCTTCATGAGTCTGCAATCCTCATCTAATTGGGCTAAAGAGATAGACTTAGAATATTGTATATTTGAGTGGAGGGTGCTGTCGTCGGCGTAACTGTGAACTGGATTGGATGTGCTAGAGGAGGTCATTGATGTGGAGAAGAAACAAAGTAGGGGATAAAGCTGAACTTTGAGGGAGTCCTGCATTAATTGGATACAGCTTAGAGGAACGGCCACCCACAACAACAGAAATGCTCCGGTTCGAGCGGAAATTTGCTGTCCATGTACAGAGTTTTGGTGGTAGGCCATAGGCCGGAAGTTTATTAAGCAGCGCTGCGTGCCAGATCTTGTCGAATGCTTTGGATATGTCTAGAGCGACAATCTGGGATTCACCGTGTAGTTCCATAGACTTGCTGCAAGAATGGCTGACAAAAAAAAAAGGAGGTCGGCAGTTGATTACTAGGGAATATGCCTCTATTGTAGGATGTCTGAAACAGACGAGTCAGGACAGGAGCAAGTTCTGGTACGAATTTTTTGAAAACAATTGCTGGGATCTCGTCAAGGCCAGATGCTTTCCTGGTATTAAGAGAAGAGAGCATCTATCGTACCTTTTTAGTTTTGAAAATGATAGTCCTCATTTTATGCGCGACATTGGAGAGTGTTGGTGGTTGAACATTTGGAGGTGTGTTGAGAGTAGAATTGCCGGCGAACAACGAGGCAAAAAGTTCAGCCTTGCCCAGGGCGGTAGAAATAATTTCATCCCCTGAAACAAGAGGTTGGAACGTGCTCTTGCAGAAATTATTCCCAACTTTAGCAAGAGTCCAGAAGGATTTGCTGCCGTTGGAGCTTGAGAGGACTTTGTTTCTGATGTGGTTATTAAACGAGTTTTTTGTGCCTCAGAAAGATTGCGCACATAGCGGTTTCTTGCGTCGTTAAATGCTTGACGGATTTCTTGACTGGGATTGTGTAGAAGCGTTTTGTGAGCTTTGACCTTTTCAAGTCTGACCTTGTCACATGATTTAGAGAACCAGGGCTTTTGAGTGGCTGAAGAGGTTTTTTGTGTACGTGGAATAAATAATTACATGCCAGCTTGGATGATTATGCCCTTCTGGGGAGAGTAGATTATCACAGCTATGTGGAAGTTATGATTCAATTTGCAGCAATAATTTTATAGAGACGCTAGTTCTGATAGTATACTGGCAAATTCCCAAGTATCTTCTACTTGGCGACTGTGGAAATTGCCAAATGTACTGGAATTTTTTCCCATCCTGCCGCAAGTCTATCTGCTATCAAAAGTCACACCTGCCCGAGCCGCTTTAGGTGTAGAGGCGTGGCGGGTGCTTTGTGGCTTAAATAAATGTATGTCCAAGCACCGTTCTCAAGAACTCTGCCTATTAAGTTACCAGTAGTCTTAGAGGTAGGTGAAAAAGCTTTTTGCGCATGTAAGTAAAAGAAACTGGCACGGGCCTCGCAAATCCTTGGTGCGGTGCAGGTATTCTGTTTTTGCCGTGCAAACCGGGGGGGGGGGGGGGGGGGGGCAGTTTGTTTGTTCTTATGATTCTTGCAATTTAGCACCTACATCATTCCAATAACGCAAGTTATTGCGCTGTGTATGTGCGCCGAAAGTCCCAGGAAAACAAAGCATAAGAGCAGCACAACTAACAAACAATGCATAATAAGCAACAGGCAACCACTAACGCATCAAAGAGTAACAGTGTCTTTAGACATCTCATAACAAACAATTACCTTGTCTGCTCAATTTTCCACATGGGACTTGTAGGTTAGTAGAGGGTCAATACAGACACCAATGTATTTCAGGATGCCAGGATTGTCAAAAGCATGCTGTTTATATCAAGAATTAATCTGTTAAGCTTCGCCCTCATTTAACATTAACAGATTTAGCTTCGCTCTCATTTAACATTAACAGATTTAGGGAAAACCAATCATGGGACAAATTCACATGATTTGTCAGCTTCCGCGACAAGCGACAACAAAACTTGATCACTTTTAATTCATTCCAGATTCTTGATAAATATCAAGAATACAACATCAACGATTTGGAATCCGTTATTAAATATTCTGATCCTTGTTTCTTTGATTCTGTGTTGTATTGAAGCAGTTAATCTGCGGTATGCTAACATTTAATGAGATGATTATTAAAAACATATGTAAAAGAATCTTCCGTGTGGAATGAGAGGAAAATACAACACACTTTCAGCTCGTTTTTCTATCTTAACGAGACTGGAACGTCAGCTATTTATGAAATTCGCTTCCTAGTTAGTGGCCGAGCTCTAGCTGGAATCCACGACTCTACCAAAGTGATAATTATACATTTATCTTATATCTATTTATGTACTATTTCTAAATCAACAGTGAGTGAGGTAGACAGAGAAATTCAGAGGTCTAGAAAGCAAGGGAAATATAAATGTACTCAGAAATAGACACATGTTTTCGACTAGTGTGTTGTAGTAGTAGGTTTTAAATAAGCAGCTTGTTTATTTTTCAACATGCGTAAATGAGTAGACGTTTTTCTCTATATATAGAATTTAGTGGCTGTTAATATGTAATTCTGACTTTAATATTCCTGTGATGGTCTGAATGTGCAATATCAAATGTAAATGATGAGCATTAAGCTGCAGAACGTGGGTGGCAATGGCCTTCTCTTAACGATACCATAAACATCATGCACGACTCGCAAATTATTTTTTTGCAGTGAATATACATTCTCTGATATATATCTTTGAATTTTACTCTAAAACTGCATAATATGCAATTTTTTCGTGAAGTGCTGTACTCCCGAGAAAGTTTGCTTTAGCAATTATATAACTGTACTTTGCGCCAATGCGCCACAGTAATACACAAGTGTATAGGACCTATCATTTATGGTGGATTGCGAATCAGAAATGTCAGTGTCAGATTTTATTTGTAAATAAGCAGTGTCACTTTTCCTAATCCGTTTTCTTGTTTAAATTACATTCATATGAACCACTTGCCAAAAAATGTATAACACATTCTTTAATATTGATTTCTTTCTGTTTTTACGTTTTCTCGTCTAAGAAGGCAGTAAAAAAAAACTTATATGGTTATATACGAGGGCGGGTCAATAAGTCCGTGACTTTTTGAATTTCCCACAGGAAGGGCAACTTCTCCTGTCAACAAGCATCTGTAAGTTGACTCCTGTCCAATTTTAAACAAGCTGCGTCATTTAGTTTGTGTTAGATAGCCATTGAAAGCAGACAACCTCTTGAGTTATAACAAAAATGGAAAAAAGTGAATTTCGTGTGCTCATCGAACATTATTTTTTGCAGAAAAAACCCATCACTCAAACCAAGGCTAAGCTTGATAAATACTATGGGGACCCTGCACCATCAATTTCCATGGTAAAAAAGTGATTTACTGAATTTCGTTGCGGCCGTACAAGCACAAATGACGCCGAACGTTCTGGACGCCCAGTTGAGGTCGCTACACCCGAAATCATTGAAAAAATTCACGATATGGTGTTGAACGATCAGATATTGAAAGTGGGGAAGATTGTGGAAGCCATAGGCATATCACATGGCTCAGTGATTTCGATTTTGCATGATCACTTGGGCATGAGAAAGCTATCCGCAAGATGGGTGCCGCGTTTGCTCACATTCGACCACAAACGCAATCGTGTGACAACTTCGAAGGAGTTTTTGGCGTTGTTCAACCACAATAGGGACGAGTTTTTGCACAGTTTCGTAACCGCGGACGAAACATGAAATCACCACGACACACCAGAGACCAATCAGTCAAAACACTGGGTTTATCCGTGCGAATCGGCACCGAAGACGGCCAAGGTGGGTTTGTCAGCCAATAATGTCATGGCGACCGTTTTTTGGGATGCACGCGGTATAATCCACATTGATTACCTTCAAAAGGGAAGAACAACCAATGGCGAGTATTATACCAACTTATTGGACCGATTCAATGACGATTTGAACGAAAATCGACCGCCAAGAAAAAAGTTATTTTCCACCAAGACAATGCAAGAGTGTACACATGTGTAGTCTCCATGGCGAAATTGCATAAATTGGGCTACGAATTGCTCCCTCATCCTCCCTATGCTCCGGATTTAGCCCCGAGTGACTATTTCTTGTTTCCAAACTTAAAGAGATGGCTCGGCGGAAAGAGATTTGACTCCAATGATGAAATCATCTCACAAAAAAATACCTATTTTGAGGACCTCAACAAATCATATTTTTTGAAAGGGATAAAAAAATCAGAAACGTTGGACGAAGTGCATAGAGCTCAAAGGAGACTGCGTTGAGAAATAAAATGATTTTTTGTCAAAAAACCTGTGTTCCATTCAAAAAGTCACGGACCTATTGAGCCGCCCTCGTACCATTTGCTTATAAGCAAATTTCCAGGGAAACTAGTAAAGCTATCGACTTGAATGCGAGGGTCGCTTTTGCTTAGGGCGTAATCAAAGTTTAAATTTTTTTAC
Source organism: Tillus elongatus (assembly GCA_964006375.1). Classification (NCBI taxonomy): domain Eukaryota; kingdom Metazoa; phylum Arthropoda; class Insecta; order Coleoptera; family Cleridae; genus Tillus; species Tillus elongatus. The sequence continues at coordinate 164,584,106 of OZ023265.1, forward strand.
TCTATATCTAGTGCCCTAGTTAGCGTTCCTTGTAATAGTATACATCAGTTCTCCTCTAAATGGTCATCACAGCAGTTATATTTTATACTTACAATTTTCTTAATTATTGTTAGTTACCTTTTCTTGTATTTGATTTTATTTTGATCTTTACATTTGCATATATTGTTTTGTTATTTTTTCCAACTATTTTATTGTCTACTATAATGTATAATATGAATCTGTGCTTAGAAGAGAACGTGTTTGAAAATGTGTTAGGGTATTTGACATTAAAAACTACAAGTTATAGAATTATTGAAATACGATAGTCTGTCTATGCCGGAAACCTAAAATATATTGTTTTAATTGATAAAACTCAGGATTAATTTATTATGAAACATATATACAGGATGGCCCACTAAAAACTAGCTGACATTTACTTCAAGACTAGCTAAATTTTTAAGCGAAACGATTTAGTTTTTAGTGAATTTTCTTTAAAAAATTAACTAACGAGGAGATCCAGACTTTTTAATTTTGAAAAAATTTCTTCAAATGAGCTTCTATATATATATATATATATATATATATATATATATATATATATATATATATATATATATATATATATACGTGTGTATTAACTACACACCAATATGTGATGAATATGTTTTATTAAATCCGGATTGCTGAAACATGTTCCTTTGTTGTTGAAATTTTTTGCTTTTCATTATGATGTAAAAGTCTGGACGGAGCAAGTGCGTAATGGAAGTGAATTTTCATTTAAATGTGTTTAATAGTAAATATGTCTATCTAATCCAAGCAGGCATCAATCTGGTTACCGGTATAACCTATAACCTATATAGTAGGAACAATGTACCATATTTTATCAAAATAACTTATTGTTTGAAAATGTACCAAAATTTTCCGAAAATAGATTTAAAATGTTTTCAAGAAAACTGGTTTCCTAGCCAATAAACCCTACGTTAATAAACAAATGAAGTTATTGAAATTTGAAGCATTTAATGAAGCATTTAATGAAAATTCGGTACCAAAACGCACTTACTGCGTCTAGATTTATTTTCTTACAATCATGGGTCATATTTAGATAAAAAATGCAAAATATAAGTTTGTATAAAAGTACATATGTTCGAAAGCAAAAATTTTAGGTATCACCGACGACTTATCGACCACTCTGTGATTGTCAAACTAATTTTATAAGATGCAGCTCAAGACACCCTATAATTAACGTATACCATTTTTTCTCGCATCTTGTATAATAACAGTTAAATTGAGATTTACCGTACAAATGCGTCACCTTGTATATATGTAAACAAATAAAAACTGAAACTAAACCCGGATATGGATTCTAGGTGGCCTACTTTGCGGTCATTTGAAGAAAACTTTTTAAAATTTAAAAGTGGCGGTCACCTCATTAAATAATTTTTTCTACCAAAATTAGCTAAAAATTGTAGACCGTTAAACCATAAACTTCACTAAAACTACCGCCAAAGCATGAGAGAAAGGGTCTATGTGAAATGAAATTTCTGGAAAGATTTTAGTAAAATAAAGGACAATGACGGTTGAAGCTAAAACTTAAGGAATTGCAGAACACTTTTCTTGCGGCATTTCTGTTCATAATCCGTATTTGTTTCAGGTTATTTGCCTAAATGTTGCGCAGTTTGACGTTTCAAATCGCGACTTTGACGTTTTGAGGAAAACTCCAAATTTGTATTCTTTAACTGCCCATAACTTTTTTGTCTTCAAACTTACAGGCCTAAATTTTGGTACATGGTTTACCCTTTATAATACAAACACGCGTACACGTTTGGTTACCCTTACTCTCTTATTTCTTTCGATATAAATTTTCTCCGAAAGAAAACACAAAATTTTTCGGGAAAACCTGTGCCGATTTTCCTGGCTAACGAACTTTTTCAAGCCACTTGCAAAAGGAAGGTACTCACTACATTTGCTCAAAATCGGCACATTATTTTTGAGTTATCGGTGTAATATATATATATATATATATATATATATATATATATATATATATATATATATATATATATATATATATATATATATATATATATATATGTATATATATATATATATATATATATATATATATATATATATATATATTGTATATATATATATATATATATATATATATATATATATATATATATATATATATATATATATATATATATATATATATATATATATATATATATATATATATATATATATATATATATATATATATATATATATATATATATATATATATATATATATAGAGGTGCGAGATTTCGTTGGTAAAGCTAGACTGTGCTCACACTAATGGCATTATCAAATATTTCACTTCAGTTAATCACTAGGCAACATATACTCCATAACGTAAAATTATTGTCGAATACACAGGTATTCCGTTTGAGCTGGCGACTCACCAGCTTCGTTATTTTAAATGGAACACCCTGTATATTTTTACATTTTCGGATTCCTCGAGTGATTCTACGTCGAAAATATATACGGTAGTATGAGCGGAAACCCATCAATTTTTGAGTTATTTCTTCTTTTTAAAAAATAATGGCGTTTGCAGTCTTTATTTTACAAGTCCATAGAGAAAGGAACATCATTTTAGCAAAGCAGGTGCGCAATACTATTGTGATTATCCTAATGTACACTAAAGCGTGACTCGATATACAGTGCGTTCACAAAAAGGCATCCACTTCTGACAACTTCAACAATCAAAAACTAATTTTTTTCATATAGAACAGCCTGTATACTATTATATCGTTAAACTTGAAATTTCATTACCTTTCATCCTATGTATGCATACATATACAAAAACTTAAAACATTTTGAGATATATGATGAAACAACAAATTTAGAATGAATTATACGGCTGTTCGTGTGTAGGAGCTAAGAAAGACCCAGTATAAGCTAATTAGTTGGACTTTGAATACTTTACAATTCCAAATAAAACCCCTTGAACATTATTAAGCGGTTTATCGAAAAATAATCATAAAGTTTAAAGATAATACTTTAAATAAAGGTTTTGGATAGTAACTATTTGATAACAATAAAAAAATTAACTTAAAAACTTTAGAAACGATTGAAACGACTATAACAAACAATGAGATAACAAATATTAATGAAACCAAACTAAAGAAGATGGTCGAAGTTATGTCGAGTTTCCTGCAGACATAAATGCACACTTCGTCTAAAAGAGTTTCTAACATTTTGCAATATTGCTGGTGTTATCGAGTTGAATGCTTCCCTAATTCTAAGAATCATGTCCTCTGCAGTGGTTGGTTGCACAGCTTAAACAAGATCCTTAATATACCCCCACAAAAAGAAATCACAGGATGTGAGGTCCGGAGACCGAGCTGGCCAGGGAAATGGTCCCCAGCGACCAATCCAGCGATTAGAAAAATTATTATTGAGCCAATCTCGGACACGTAACGTTATGTGAGGTGGTGCGCCATCGTGTTGGAACCACATTCTTCGCAGCGTTTCTAGTTGCACGTTATCTAAAAACGCAGGCAAAATATTTTCTAAAAAATTAAAATACCTTTGGCCTGTCAGAGTACCTTCATACAAATATGGCCCAATGATGTAGATTCCTAAACATCCTGCCCATACGTTTACAGTCCATCGATGTTGGTAGTCCACAGTATGTCTAAAATGGGGATTACTATCTGCATAGTAGTGAAGATTGTGTTGGTTTGGATTACCGGTACTACTAAATGAACATTCATCACTGAAAAGTACATATTCAAAGAAATTAGGATCATTGTCCATCATTTCTGCTGCCCTGAAACATGGTAGGCATGGTAACGGTTTCTTTTCAAAGCCTTTCTCACTGACCAATCGCTTATGTTAAGTTGTCTTGATATTCTTCTCGTACTGGTTTGTGGATCCTCAATCACAGATAAAATTCATTTTTGTACGGACCCCTGGCACTATTGCAATATTTTACACTGCTTGTAGTGGAAAAACGGGTGTTTAGCCTTTCGAATGACGTTCTAGTTGACAATCGCCTGTCAGGAACACGTTGGTGATAAAATCTGGATGCTAATGTATTACTATCACATTCGCCCAAAGCTAAGAGCATATCTCGTAATTCGGCTTCAGAATAATTCTTTTGTTTTATTTTCGGATGATTTTTTAAACTACAATTAACAGATTACTTTTTGACAGTGTCAGATAGCGTCGCGGCTGAGTTTGTCAACTTTTAAATTTCTAAGCAAAGCTCACTTTGTAAATAAGAGCAGGTAATATGTAAAAGTCTGTCGACGAATAGTAAAGCAAAGCAGTCAAGATGATTGAAGGGGAAAATCTTGATGTACAATGTTGTTTACAATAAAGGGATACAACCAAGTGAAAGGTTGAATATTCATTAAATGTATTGGTATTTCTTCAAGAATGATAAATGTATACTTTTAACAGCGTAGACTTTGCATAAAATTCGTAAAAAATATAATGGATATTAGGCTCTGATTTCATTATTTCCAAAATATGAGTGGCTTACCACAAAATCGATTAAATAAATTATTCAAAGTCCAACTAATTAGCTTATACTGGGTCTTTCTTAGCTCCTACATACGAACAGACGTATAATTCATTCTAAATTTGTTGTGTCATCATATATCAAAATGGTTAAAATTTTTGTATAGGTATGCATATATAGGATGAAAGATAATGAAATTTCAAGTTCAACGATATAATAATATACAGGCGTTCCATTTGAAAAAAAAGTTTTTGATTGTTGAAGTTGTCAGAAGTGGATGGCCTTTTCTGAACGCACTGTATATCTAGTCACGCTTTAGTGTACGTTGGGATAATCACAATAGTATTGCGCACCTGCTTTGCTAAAATGATGGTCCTTTCTCTATCACTTACCAAGATAGAGACTTGTAAAATAAAGACTGCAAGCCCATTATTTTTGAAAAAGAAGAAATAACTCAAAAATAGATGGGTTTCCGCTGATACTACCGTATACATTTTCGACGTAGAATCACTCGAGGAATCTGAAAATGTAAAAATAAACAGGTGTTCCATTTAAAATAACGAAGTGGCCAGTTCAAACGGAATACCTGTGTATTCGACAGCAATTTACATATAAAGATCGAAACTGACCCTGGATATGGGTTTTAGGGGCCCTAGTTCGCGCTCATTTGAAGAAATGTTTTCAAAATTCAAAAGTCGGGATCTTCTCATTAGTCAATTTTATTTAAGAAAATTCTAACAACTAAATTCCAAGATTATCTGTATTACGGAAAAAGAAGAATTACAACAGATTCAGTTAACGACTAAAATATAGATCGATTTATTGGCTCATGTATTTATATTTATGTAGTGGTCTTTGACCAGGTATCTCAGCTCCAAGGTGGGATATTTTAACCGGCAATCAATACATAATAAGTGGGATAATGGGGGCATTGTGGCGCGGGAAGTTGGGGGTAATGTTGGGACGATCTCATAAGTACCAAATTGATAGAATAAATCACCTCGTATGGAGGCCAGAGAAGACAGTTTATGAAGCAGCCTCTCCTTAATTAATAATTAAAAGGAGAAACTAATTAGGAGTCCTGGCGTAATAGATTATAAACGGGGAAGTGTATCGGTCCTGTTCGGGAGAATACACATAAAGCACCTCATTATAACATTTATTTGGCTTGAACTGTCGGAAAGTTGGATAAACACAAAGTCAGAGTCGGTTCGTTGTCGTGTATACTTGAGTTTTATAAGGATGCTCCGGAGAGAGGAGAGTACGAGAGAAGAGAGAGAGAGAGATAGACGTAGTCTTATTCAGGAACCGTGTATATTCCTGTGGAAGAGTTCCCGTAGTTACGGCGGTTAGATATTTAATTAGCTACGGGATAATTAGATACAGGTTTAATTAGAAGTTTTGATGAACAGGCAGGCATTTTATTATGTCATCCCAGGAATTATGCGGGGTTTCATTATGTCCAAACTTATTTTTAAAGTATTGTCTAATTAGTGCTGCTTCCAATTATGGGGAATTGTTGGCGGTTTCAGGGCTCCAATCTGAAAACGATGCTCGGTAATTTGTTCATTTAATTAAAGTAACCTCTGAAAATTCGCTGGTCTCTCGCTCTCTCGTTGCTTCTCGCCACCGTCAGACTCTCTGTGTACTTTGCAGAAATAATTTATTGTTAATTTCTATTATGGAAAGAGTTTTAATTAGAAGGGCCGACTTTTAATTTATCCGGCGATTGACTACAGATTCCGCATGGGGAAATGTTTTTGTTCTGGCTTTAGCAGCTTGACGCTACTAAAAAATCTTTCACTTTTACAAAATGTTCATCATTATAGCTGCTAGTTTAATGAATTTTTAGATGTAGGGGAAGATCGGCTAGGTTGATGTTAAGAGTGGCATTTAGCTATCACTTTAGTATAGGAAAACAAGGCCTCTTTAAATTGTAATTATCTCAAGAAATAGTAGGTGTACTGGAACAATTTAAAAAGCTGCATAATCTAGATAAACCACAAGTGGTGATGAATGTTCGCAAATTTCAAAAAATGTTTTGTGTGATTAGTTATAATTAATTGAAATTCACTTAAATATTCCAATGATTTAGATAAGACTATATATACGAACATGTTCCAAAAGAGATGACTTTGACTATTCATTACCTACAGGAACATGTAAAGAATGTATACGGAGTGATTGATAAATAATACGGAAATATCTGGGTTTTTGGAATTACAAACTAGAACCTCCTCTTGTTCGACGGGAATGGATTTTGTAGCACCATGATGATGTTGAGGACGAAAAGACCCCGTTTCGCCAAAGCAGTTGTAGGTATATCTAAAAAGTTGGTTGTGTTGCCTTCGATTTGGGTATAATTGTAAATACCTCCGGCCTATAACGAATCATTAATATTCCCTTGTGCAAAAACAAAAATCATGTTGCGCATCTCATTGCTGGAAAATCATTATGCCATGGTATTTTTTTAGTACCCACTCATTTTATTACAATAATTAAGAGTCTAAAAAGGTATTCATACTTATCCAAACATAAACAAAAATCATGGACCATTTAATATTATCTAATCGATAGCTAAGCAACTCGAATCTTTTATTTGATTTCAGATTAACCTATTAAAATTGCCCACAAAGAAAATTTGCAGCATCAGTGTTTGTGACCCTGTTGAATAAAACGTTTGATGTTATCAAGCGCAATAGAGCTTCGGTGGCTGGGTGGTTCGGTGATAAGAACGTGTGCGTCTGAACCGAAGGATACTGGTTTCGATCGCTGGGTTCTCCTTTCACTTTTTCAGTATAAACTGTAACATTAACATCAACCGAGATTGTGACATTGTATTTGAGCAAGTTGAACGTCTGCACGTTCCGTCTTTCGGAGGGGGCGTAAAGCCGTCGGTCCCATGCCCATTTATACGTTAAATATCCCTACCCTCCTACAGAAAGGCAGGGGTTCGGCAAAATTTCCAGGACAGTGGGGTGAAACTGCTCCCTGGGGTCGGTGATTGGCCATAGTCGCAGAAATAGGCCGCCGTTAAAGAATCAAAACACACACACACACACATCAAGTGCAATGGCATGGCTTTTTCTTCCTGAAAGCTGGTTACCATACTGACCTACATATTGGACTAGGTAAACAGAATACTCAGCTTTGGGTCAACATGTTATAGCTGGTGTAGTATATCAGTATATCAACCAGCTACTACCAACAACTACCAACAAATAAAATAAAAATAATAACACTCACTATTTTATATTTAAGTGTTGTCTTAATTTCATCACAATGTATATATATATATATATATATATATATATATATATATATATATATATATATATATATAACTGTAATACCTTATAATTTACAATCCATGTCCTACACAGCCATATTCAGAGTCAGGGGTAGTAACAAAGTTAATTTTCTAGTAGAACCTAAAATAAAAATAAATATTGTTGACATCAAAAGTTTAAATGACACATAGAAATAGATAAATATCTACAGCCATAAGTTAAAAGCAATTGTCAACTATATGTATTTCTAAAGTCAAAGTAATTGAGATCAAGCATAACATAGTTATTGAGCAAAAAGCATGTAGCCAGACCATGACTGTATTTAATACAAAATGTGACAAACAATATATAAAGGTGAAGTGACACTGTATTCAGAACAACAGGAAACTATAAAGTCTGAATACAAAACGTTTGAAAAGACAAGTCTCGTGTTAATAAGTTAACAAAAATGTTCGTTATATTTTTTTATAATCAGCTTGTTTAATAGAATAAAGAAAATAATATGCTTGATTTTGTTAATATAGGGAAATTTTGAATTGTGATTAATTTAAAAAAAGTTTGTGTACTTTCAAGAATAAGTTGTAGATGACTTTAAAGAATTTGATTGAGTTTAGAACAAACAGGTTAGAAAATTCTGATTAGTAGAAAATTAAACTTAGCGGTTATATAACATATATTTGACTTGTGTACAATCAATTCCATATTTGTTAATTAATATTTAAAAGGATATAATCTTTTTTGAATCATTTTGTGAATCTGCCATGTTATTGGACCTAATCTGAAAACCAAACAAATAGAATTATGGGAAATATTTCAAACTATACTTATCGAATGTTATTGGTAAATAAAAAACAATTGAGGTGATCGGCAAGAAAAATTGGGAATGAAGGTGAAGACCGAATGCAGAAGGTTGTTCTTAAAAACTAGGCACGGTGAAGAGGCCATAAAACGTAAAAAAAAGACAATGTATACAGAAACAACCAAATAAAGTAATATGTGCAACGTTTACCTGATAGCAGATGTGTAGTAAACATAACTAAAGTCCACAGAACAAGTGATACATCGAAAATGATCTTCACAAAAACCGACGCAACTACAGGCCTATTTCTCTCCTTTCAGTCGTCCCTAAAGTGATGAAAAAGTATATAAACACCGAATTACAAAAATTTCTTCAAAAACACAGTCTAGTCCACGAAAGGCAGTATGGATTCCGTCAGCGCAGATCGACTGCCGACCTCCTTTCCTTTGTCACCCATTCTTGAAACAAGTCTATGGAACAACACGGTGAATCCCAGATTGTTGCTCTAGACATATCCAAAGCATTTGACCAGGTCTGGCACGCAGCGCAGCTTAATAAACTTCCAGCCTATGGCCTACCACCAAAACTTTGTACCTGGACAGCAAATTTCCTCCCCAACAGGAGCATATCTGTTGTTGTGGATGGCCATTCCTCTAAACTGTATCCAATTAATGCAGGAGTTCCTCAAGGTTCAGCTTTAGCCCCTACTTTGTTTCTTCTCCACATCAATGACCTCCTCTTTAGCACATCCAACCCAGTTCACAGCTACGCTGACGACAGCACCCTCCATTCAAATATACAATATTTTAAGCCTGTCTCTTTAGCCCAATTAGATGAGGATCGCAGACTCATGGAGGGTTTTGTCTCCGTGGATCTTCAAAAAATATTAGACTGGGGAAGTAGAAATCTTGTACAATTCAACCCCACCAAAACTAAGTCTTGCTTTCTTTCTCACAAGAGATACACCAGCCCTAGATCCATCACAATGAACAACAGTTATTCAAAGTAATGAGTCCTTTTCTCTTGTTGGCATTTCTGTGGATCAAAATCACAATTGGCACCAACATGTCACATCAATTGCAGAAGCGGCTGCTAAGAAATTAGGTTTCCTCTTCCGGGCACGCAAATACTTTTCACCAGCTAATCTCTATACCTTATATACTTCACAAATAAGGCCAAACCTCGAATACTGCTCCCACATCTAGGGTGCCGCTGCCGCTTCTACACTCGCTATCCTGGACTCCATTCAAGAGAGAGCTATCTCATCGGTGACCCTACCCTCACCCAAAGGGTGCCAACCCTTGCCCACCGACGTGCCGTTGGTGACATCTCTCTCTTTTATAGATATCTGCATGGGCACTGCTCAGAGGAGCTTTCGTCCATAGTTCTTCCACCTGCTGCCCCCAACAGATCTACCAGGGGAACAGAGCGAATGCACCCTTTTACTGTCCAGGTCACCAGACTTAGAACATCTTGTTATGCCCGCTCTTTTGTCCCAAGGACTTCCAAGTTGTGGAATTCCTTGCCGGCACATGTTTTTCCTTCTCCTCCGAACCTCCAAACCTTCAAGTCCAGAATTAACAAGCTGCCTCTTTCCTCCTTGTCAACACCCACGGTACGATAGTATTTAGGCTGTAAGCCCTCGTGGTGTGTTGTTGAAATTAAAAAAATAAATGTATACTGCTTTTCGCATAGCCTTATAAAAGTATTTCCCCAAGGCTTTAATCTTTTGTATTTCAGAAGATTCCAAAGAACTACATTATTAGTCAACATAACTACGATTAACAGGAGTTTCATTTTTTTTTTTTTTGAAGACTACTACCAGAAAGAGTAAATCAATATGATTATTTTGGGACACCTCGTGTATCGGTCCCCTAAAACTAGTCGTTAATTCAAATCGTGTATAACGAAATTAATTTGAGTTTAGTTAAAATTAATGAGTGAACATCAGCAAATTGCTGTTTTGTTTGTATGTATGTATGTGCGTGTGTGTGTGTTTTGTGTGATTGTGCCACGTTGATTACTTCTTTATTCTCGTCGTGTTTATGGGAAGGGAGAGTTTCACCCACGACTTACCTCGTCTCCTCTCCACCCCGATCTCCCTCGTTCCTGACCTGTGGTAATCACGTGACATCATTAACGGTGGAGCAACGTGGATATACAGGGTAACATTTTTGGCCGACACACTCATTTGTGTCGTTAACTGAAACGTAGAGGGATGGAAATGAGGAAATCCTCTAACGAACACGTTGATTTCAGAGGACAGCAGTTAGAAGAGATGGGCGGTAGTAGAGAGAATGATGAATTCCATCTCATGGCTGTATATCGTTGTTTACGAGATGTTGCCAAGCTGTGTGATTTATCGGAAGTAGGAGAGAAACTTGTTGCTGAAAAAGTTTGCAGCATTTGAGAGAGAAAGAGAGAGAGAGAGAGAGAGAGAGAGAGAGAGAGAGAGAGAGTCTTAACTCTTTGGGTGTTTTGTTGAAGTCAAGTAAATCTAGATGACTCTTATTCAAAATTTTTACTAAGTGTAAATTTTAGGGCTTCTTTGGTGGTTTGACATTGTGGTAGTAATTTTGATTAACAACTGCTAATAAGACCCTCTAAGGATTGCAGAACGACAAGTTATAAAAAATGATTTAGAAAAAAGTCTGGACGCAGCAAGTGCGTTATGATAGTGAATTTTTACAAAAATGTTTTAAATAGCAAATCTGTTTTGGCAAGTATGAAATTATGTCCGCCGGGAGCACACTTCGGAACTTAGGTTTTCTAGGACAGAATGAAGATTCGTATCGAACTGTTCTACAAGTCGGTAACTTCACACTAAAGGCGTGTGTTTCTTCTTGACTAAGCGGGTTGTCTGATTAAATGCAGTAAGCAAACGTACTAACGTAGTAGTTTCTGGGGAGGAATGTCGATGATAGCATCATCGATAAAAAAGGCAGAGATCTTCAATATTTGTCCTGTGATCTAGAGAAGTATGATTGCCCGTGATAGATGAATTTCCTTTAAGTCAGTGGCGGATTCAGGGGAAGGTCCATAGCTAACGAACCCCTTAGGTTAATAGCAAATCGAGCTATTGAAATTTGAAGCATTTAATGAAAGTTCGCTATCACAACGCAACTGCTGCGTCCCGAGTTTCTTTTCTTACAAACATGTATTATATTTTAATAGACAATGCAAAAAATGCAATCATATAAGGCATCCTCGATTAAAAAAAATTATATCACCAAAGACTTCTGGCTCGCCCTGTGATTGTAAGAATAATTTTATAAGATGCAGCTCAAGACACCGAATAATTACCGTTGACAATTTTTGCTCGTATCTTATATAATAAACAGAAGTCTGCTGCTTCCATCTATCGAGCCGGCAAGCGAATGATACCCTGCGGGTGGAATTTAACGGCAGGATCCTTAACCACAATAAAAACCCAAAGTATTTGGGCGTGACACTGGATCGATCACTGACATTCAGTCCACATCTTGGAAACGTGGCTGGTAAGCTGAGAACGCGCAATAACGTCATAGCCAAACTTGCTGGAACAACATGGGGAGCCACAGCGACAGTACTTCGGACAGCGGCTCTGGCCTTGGCATACTCTGTCGCAGAATATTGCTGTCCTGTCTGGATCAACAGTGTACACACCAGAAAAGTAGATGTGCAACTGAACCAAACAATGAGACTGATTGCTGGGACCATACGGCCAACACCAACGCGCTGGCTCCCAGTGCTCAGTAATATCACACCACCAGATATCCGACGAACTGCAGCTCTCATCAGGGAATATAGAAAAATCATGGCTAACGCAGCCCTACCAATCCATACCGATATCGCATACCTGGCGGGACAATATCTTCGGCTCAAATCAAGACATCCAGCCATTCGATCAGCATTAGAATCGAACGAAAACTTTCATGCGATAAATGGACTACCATATGGACAGAAACTGCAGGAAACCACTACATTCAACTAGATGATCCAACACACTGTTTTAACGGATCCGACCTGCCACGCAGACTATGGTCTAAGCTCAATCGAGTTAGAACAGGTTGCGGGAAATGTGTTGACTCCTTACACAAATGGGGCAGGGCAGAATCCCCGCAATGTGATTGCGGATCTCCGCGGCAAACTGTCCACCACATCGTATCAGAATGTCCTAACCGTTCCTACGCTTCTGACCTCGAAGATTTTATGAAAGCCACACCAGAGGCAATCGAATGGCTCCGCAATTTGGATGTAGATATATGTTTGTCATAATAGTTATGTTTGTCCATATATATTTGAAATTTCTCTGTTTATATGTGTTTTGTATTTTGTATGTTTTGTATATTTTGTATACTTCTATCACGTGTATCGTACTGTAACCCCATACGCTAAATAAATAAATAATAATGGATATATTGAGCTTTGTGTCGCCTTATATATATGAAAAAAAAAATGAAACTGGCCCCGGATATGGGTGCTACGGGGCCTAGTTCGTGCTCATTTGAAGAAATATATTCAAAATTTTAAAGTGGCGGTCTTCTCAGAAGCGAATTTTTCTAAGGAAATTCGCTAAAAGTTATAGACCATTAAACGATCAACTCTATAACTAAAACTACTGCCAAAGCATCAGAGAAAGGGTCTATTTCAAATTAATTTAATATTTTAGTAAAATGAACGACAGTAACAGTTGAAGCTGAAACTTAAGGGCTTGTAAAACACTCTTCTTGCTATAATTTTTCTACCTTACCCGTATTCGTTACAGGTTCGTTGCCTAAATGTTACCAATTTTGACGTATCAAATCGCGAGGTTTTAAGGGAAAAATCCCAACAATTTTTTCTTTAACTGCCTATAACTTTTTTGTCTTTTAACTTACATATCTATATTTTGGTACATAGTTTACTTTTTATGATATAAACTAGAGTGCCGAATTTAGTTGCGATAACTTTGTTATTTCCGCAGATACGAGTATAAAAATAATAGTGTTTAGAAATCTGGAGCTTTTGAAGCTAAACTTAATATTTTGAGTTTCAGCAATAACAATAATGACAATAATAGTGTTTACTATGAGAAATATTCCAATTAGGATCCTCTTTTACATTTTGTTTTTGATTTTATTTTTACTCTTTTACTTTTGATGTGTTTGTTTTCACTTGTGTTCTATAATATAACTACGTCGCTGGTCAGTCAAATCCTATAGTCATTTCCTGCTTATCACAGATACAAAACGACCTAGATTATGGTGCTTCCCACAAAGTCCGATGCTCTATATGACCTGCAAGCGCTGCATATCGACTATAAATATTACTGTTTGTTAGTTGTTGAGACAATTATTATAGTTATCGTGCATGTGACAACACGTTTTGTTTGCTATAAGTTAAAGTATTGTAATATTTCAATTTATTAATGTCATTGTTCTTTTAAAGTTGAAAAGAAAATTATCTATTTTTTAAACTTTATCTATTTATACATTGTGTATTCTTTTGTACAATGCTGTCTTGTAATGGGTTTGCAACCTGCGATGCAGTTTAATAAAATAAACAAATAAACAAGTATTTTGTTTTGTATTTAACTAATCATATTTTCTCTCTTTCAGGTTAGTGTTCACGTAGATTCGACTGGTAAGTTCTTCCAATATAGTATCATTTATAAGGCTAGATGCAATCTCACCACAATTAGAACCGTAGACCGGTTTCGCTCTAATTAGAGCTCGTCAGTACTACATACTAATTGCAGCGAAAATACACCTATAAAGTAATACGGCTATAGTAGCCTTCCAACACTAAGTGAGACATAAGACACGAAGCACGTGCCGCCACCGCGTTGCGGAATCAAGTGGTATGTTATCACGGCAGCTCCAAATAACATAAAGTGTTAAAAAATAGAGACTGTATACAACCAACTAACAATTTAGTAAATTGTCAGCCCTGGCCCATTTCTACCCTAATATAGGGACAAAGTATGTAAGGCTAGATGCATCCTCACCACAATTAGAACCGTAGACCGGCTTCGCTCTAATTAAAGCTCGTCAGTACGGCATACTAATTGCAGCGAAAATACACCTATAAAGTAATACGGCTATGGTATCCAACACTAAGTGAGATATAATACACGAAGCACGTGGCACCACCTCGTTGCGGAACCAAGTACTATGTAGTCACGGCAGCTGCAAATAACACAAGGTGTTGGAAGGCTGGCTACCATAGCCGTATTACTTTATAGGTGTAATATATGTATATATATATATATATATATATATATATATATATATATATATATATATATATATAGTATGCCTTACTGATGAGCTCTAGTTAGAGCGAAACCGGTCTACGGTTCTAATTGTGGTGAGACTGCATCTAGCCTTACATATTTTGTCCCTATATTAAGGTAGAAATGGGTCAGGGCTGACAATTTACTAAATTGTTAGTTGGTTGTATACAGTCTCTATTTTTTAACACTTTGTGTTATGTGGAGCTGCCGTGACAACATACTACTTGGTTCCGCAACGAGATGGCGGCACGTACGAAGCCCGTGTCTTATATCTCACTTAGTATAGTATAGCTTATTATAGCGAGCAAATATAATCATTGATTTTACAAAACCACAATGATTCCATTGGAAGATCAACATTCCAGGGTTATTGTTACTTAGGTTTTGTTTAATTTTGAGGTCTACTCATATTCTAACACGCAGAGTAGATTTTCTTTTTATCCAGCTAATATTGAATAATGTTCTAACTTATTAGTAAGGATGTAATTTCTCTTCTGATCAAGTGATTGTCCTTTGTATGTGTGGGATATCTGGCATGTCTGTCTACTTTGTAAGTTGCATGATTGATTTCTGCCTAATTTTTCTCCGTTGAAGGTTCGTTAACAGGTCTTTTTTGGCCAGTTAATTGAAAGTGGATTACATTGGACCTAAAGGGAAGTAAAATTTGAAACTAAATTTACAAATTTAAATGAAAATCAGCCCCTTTTTACCAAACCTTGCATTGACTCCAAGGAAAAATGCTTTGACGGTTTTGAAATTGATGTGGAGGTGAGATATACAATATAGGCATTGTTTGCAATCCGAAAATATTCAAATTCATGGCGATTTTACTTCTAAACATATCGAGAACGTATTAAAACCCGTTTCTACAAAGGCGAGGATTTAGAGGAGTACTTGTACAAAATGCTTTTGTTGTGTAAGAATGTACATAACTGGAGAACAAGCCCCCAACAGATGTACTGGCTCTATGTAGTGGCTATCAGACCGATGATAACCTATCGAGCTATAGTTTGGTAGCCTAAGGCACATCGTGGTATTTCGTGGGCCAAACTGACATAGCTCCAGAGACAAGATTATCTGGTGATAACGAGTGCGATAAGCACCGCTCCATCAGAAGTCGTCCTAAATATTCCACCTCTTCACATTTGGCTGGAGAGGGAGGCTAAGTGGACAATCTACAGATTAAAACGAACGGCTGACAACATCAGGCAATCAGTTTGGGAAGGACCGGAGTCGTCGATGACATTGAGAGTCATGAAGTTCTAGGAATGGTCTCAGACTTGATGCCTACAAAGATCAGTAGAGATGTCTTTCAAGACCGTCCTCCCGGAAAGGGAGGACTGGGAACGAAACCAAACGACCCTATTGAGGGCAGATCTCTGCTGGTACACTAACGGCACCAAAACCGATTGGGGGGCAGAAGCCGGCATATATGGGAGAAACACGCTCTCCTTCCAGTAAACTGTAATTTTACCGAAATTGCATTCCACATTGTCGCCTATAAGGTCTTTTTCAGATAATGTCGAATACAGCAATAAAGTAAATAAATTCACATGCTGTTTCACTCCCTTTTTATTTTTATATTACATATATAAGGACAAGATAAGTAGGTATAATAAAGGGGGCCCTTAATTAACATTGGGGCTACACAAACTTAAAAGTAGAGAAGATATGCTGATCGTGCCAAGAGCCATAAGTTTGATTTCATGTCACAGTAGTGTTCTGATCATAAAAAAATACTGGCAACTGTATGCACACGAAAATGAATAAAAATACATTTATAAAATCTAATAAAAAAAAACACAGTTTTACGATATTATTTTTAAGAACATTGGCGCCCGTGGTATTAAATTTGACCCAACGAGCCTAACAAATATTATCTTCCGCACGGAGAAAAGCTATAAAAAATGCTGATACTGTTACTATTACTACATAATGCATTAGTTATTTCCCACGGTTATACAATAATAATAATGTCTATGGGGTCCTGTTTTCGTGGCTCAATTAAGAAACATTAAGAACCGAGTGTTAACACTGCTCTTAGAATATGATTTACTGATCTACTAATTTTATATTTTACGCAAAATTGTATTGTTTTAAGTCATTAACTCACAATTTTCATTTCTAACCATCGTCCAATATTTATTTTCAATACTTAATATTTATATCGATATTTTAAATATTTTAGGTTAGTTAAAAGTCATTAACTCACAATTTTCATTTCTAACCATCGTCCAACATTTATGTTCAATACTTAATATTTATATCCATATTTTAAATATGTTAGGTTAGTTAAAAGTCAGTTGTAAACGCTACATAACAAGCGCAAGCCACGAAGCGTAGAAATATTGCGCTTGTCAAGCTTCCAAGCAACTTGCTGCTTTTAAAAATCAGCGGTGTCATCTAACGTCAACCAGTCTCCATATATAACATTTTGTGTTAACTAGAGCAGTCGTGACGACATACTACCTGGTTCCGCAACGAGATGGCGTCCCTGTCGAACATTTCCCAATGTTATACGCTCTGACATCTTGCAATGATGATGATGATGTAACTTCCATTGTTTATATTTTTATCTACCATTTATTTAAATAGCATAGTAGTGCAGGTAACGTCATCTGTCTTTGTCTAACATTGTAGATATTGCATTACAGAATCTGAAGTGATGTCGAGGATTATTTTATTATTAATTTCGAATAACTTTATTTCCCCTTGATCACACAGATTTGAAAATTGGTACACAACCACGTCTGACTATGTTCTTTTGAGTTGTAAATTTTCGTTTGAATCACTTAAATAATTTGAGAGATATTGCGTTTTAAAAAATGTTTTTTAATTTTTTGTTAAGCAAAATTGGCCGTTAAGATATAATGAACGAACTCATACAAGTATTAACAAAATAAGGGTAATTCCTAAATTTGGGCGAAATCAGTGAAGTCTTTTTTGAGTTATCGGTTGGATATATATATATATATATATATATATATATATATATATATATATATATATATATATATATATATATATATATATATATACAAACATTTTAACTGATCATGGAAATCCCAGAGGTCCTAATATGCTCATTTGAAGACATTTTCCGAAAGTATTACCATCAATACCTCTCTATTAGGGAATTTCCTTAAGGAAAATTCACTAATAAAGGATAAATTATCTTAAAATTGCCACTCTAAATTAAGTTCATCGTTTTTTCTAAATGGATGCTTAAACCAATTAATCTCTAAAAGAATGAAAGTACATATTGTGATCTAGTTTTTATAAGACAAAACAAGATTGAAGATTCATTGATTGTTGTTGCCCTTACTTGGTGATACTTGTCCATACTACATACAGACTTGGAGACTACTTCTCTGGCTTCACTGTTGGTTTTTGTAGGTGAGGGACGTAGCCAGCGCATGAGCGAACTGGAGGAAGTGCCCTTCGAATTCTGGATGTTCTAGGATGTTCTTCAACGTTTCTGTGACTATAGTTTCGCTGCTTGACAGCATTCTCAGATACATCAGAATTGAATTAGAACGAAATCATGACGACTACAAATAAAGATCTGTTGCTATGTTATGATATGATGTTTTGATCAAAAATTTTTTATCAAATTGGAAATAAAATGAAACACAGATGACAGATGAGGCTTTCAAATAAATGAGGGTCTACCAATGGGTAGTCCATTGTCTTCTTTATTAGCCAACATATTTATGGAAAACTTAGAAAACCAAATTTTAACATCAGAACTTTCGCATAATATTGTCTTTTGGTACAGATACGTAGATGATATTTTAGCATGTTTTCAAGGTAGTCATGCAGAATTAAATGAATTTTTGAATTTTATTAATAACTTTCACACAAATATTAAGTTTAATTTAGAAGAAGAAGCGAACAGTTGTATAAATTTTTTAGACTAAGCAATTAGAAAGTTAGAAATTAATTCATTTGACTTTTCACTATATAGGAAACCAACTTACACTGACACAACCATAACATACGATTCATGTCACCCTTTTTCACAAAAGCTGTCAGCCTACAATTCTATGATACATCGTGCATTTTCAATACCTATGTCACAAAACAATTTTTAAAAAGAAATTTCAATAATTAAGCAAATTGCATTAAATAATGGCTACTCTGTTAAAATAATAGATAAAATGATAGAGAGAAAAGAATACAAATTAGAGATAAATTTAATTTATCCAAATATTAGAGACAAAGAAGACAACAGATACGTTTCGATAACTTATTTTGGAACCATTTCAGAAAATATTTCAAAAATTTTAAACACTTGTACAAATACAAAGGTAGCTTTTAAATCTTACAACACGACACGTGATTTGTTATTTAACGCGAAAGAAAAATCTTGTTTCCTGACAAAAGCTGGAGTTTATAAATTAGCTTGTACACATTGTAACGCAATCTACATAGGTCAAACTTCTAGAAATTTTAACACTCGATACAAAGAACATATTTCTGCATTTAGAAATAACCACGCTGACAAATCTACAGTTGCAAAACATATTATTGATACCGAACATAGACCTACAGTAAATAACCGCATACAACCACTACATTTTTATAATTACAAACGTAAACTAGACCTTTTTGAAGCTTTAGAAGTCAAAAAGCACACACACGACAATAATTACCTTGTTTTAAACGAGCAAACTGATTTAATGAATTCCCCTTTCTTGGATATTCTTCTTTGTAATTAAATAAGTCAAAGAAAATAAATTTAACTATTTTTTCAAAAAAGTTGTAATAAGATAATAAGTTGATTTATGTCGATATTTTCGTTGTATAGAGACTGCTTTTATACTGTTATTGTTTAGTTATTTTATTGTTATAAGTGTTATCATAGTTATTATAGGCTAGTTCTATTTTTATGTTAAATATTGACATACATCACATAGACATTTTGAAAGCCTCATCTGTCATCTGTGTTTCATTTTATTTTCAATTTGATAAAAAATTTTTGATCAAAACATCATATTATAACATAGCAACAGATCTTTATTTGTAGTTGTCATGATTTCGTACTAATTCAATTTTGATCTGTCTGAGAATGCTGTCAAGCAGCGAAACTATAGTCACAGAAACGTTGAAGAACATCCTAGAACAATTCGAAGGGCCACTTGCTACAGTTATCTCACGAGCTGGCTACGTCCTTCACCTACAGAAACGAAAACCAACAGTTAAGCCAGAGAAGTAGTCTCCAAGTCTGTATGTAGTAAGATTGAAGATGATAGAGTAACGCATTGCAGTTTTGTATGTGCATGTATAGGTGTGTATTTTTAGTAAATTTTTATTTAAAAAAATTCACTAATAGAAAGGTATCGATGGTGAGACTTTGCAAACATTTTTTCAAACGAGCGCAACCAGGACCCCTGGAATCCATATCCGGGGTCAGTTTCAATTTATATATATATATATATATATATATATATATATATATATATATATATATATATATATATATATATATAAATTGAAACTGACCCCGGATATGGATTCCAGGGGTCCTAGTTGCGCTCGTTTGAAAATATATATATATATATATATATATATATATATATATATATATATATATATATATATATATATATATATATGAGGAGAAAGGTTTAAGGGCAAAGGCGCAAGGAGACAACCGCAAACACGTGTTTCAGGCTTATTAGTAATCATCAGTACGGTGTAGCCAGGTGAAGATGGGAACACTCTGGATGAAGATGCAAAAATACACGGTGTCACAACAGGCAACCAGTGCACAATTGCAACAACATTTGGAAGACCCTCAATCCGAGGGAAACAACCAAAAAAGCTACGGAGGCAAAAAAATCACCTGCGTGAACATCCGGAGCCCAGGAAGTTATATTAACTATAACAGGATTGATAACACGGCATTTCTGTACTATACAAGGAGAAATGTTTAAGGGCAAAGCCGCAAGGAGACAACCGCAAACACGTGTTTCAGGCTTATTAGTCTTCCAAATGTTGCTGCAATTGTGCACTGGTTGCCTGTTGTGACTCCGTGTATTTTTGCATCTTCATCCAGAGTGTTCCCATCTTCACCTGGCTATACCGTACTGATGATCGCTAATAAGCCTGAAACACGTGCTTGTGGTTGTCTCCTTGCGGCTTTGCCCTTAAACCTTTCTCCTTGTATAGTACAGAAATGCCGTGTTATCAATCCTGTTATAGTTTATATATATATATATATATATATATATATATATATATATATATATATATATATATATATATATATATATATATATATATATATATATATATATATATATATATATATATATATATATATATATATATATATATATATATATATATATATATATATATATGTATGTATGTATGTATGTATGTATGTATGTATGTATGTATCCATCCATCCATCCGATAACTCAAAAAATAATTAACCGATTTCGATGAAACTCGGCAAGTGCCTTTCTTTTATTAATAGCTTGGATGAGTTCTTAGCCGGGAAAATCGGACAGGGTTTTCCGGGAAAATTATGAGTTTTCTTTCGAAAAAAATTTTTTCTCCGAAAATTACAAAGCTGTTTTAATGAAATTTACTAGATATATTGGCTTAGGAGAGGCCTTACTAACCAAAATTCAACTTTCTAAGTTTTTAGAAAATTGAGTTATGCAAATGTTGAATTTTCTTTCGAAAAAAAAATTTTTCTCCGATTATTACAAAGTTATTTTAATGAAATTTGGTGTAAATCTTGCCTTGGGAAAGGCCTTACTACATACCAAAATTAAACTTTCTACGTTTATAGAAAATTGAGTTATTCAAGTTTGAAACTTTTAATAAAAATTCACTAACATAACGCACTTGCTGCGTCCCGAACTTTTTCTGTATGTAAAAGAGATAAAAGTACAATTATAGTGTTCTGTGTTGAGAGAAAGAAGGAAAACGAGTATAATACATATATGTATAAGAGTGTTGGTGTAGTGCGTCGTGGTTGGCGGGCGATTCGACGGTTTGGCTTAGACACTCCGGCAGCCCGGAATTCCAACAATTTCGATTAAAGTCTTGTTGAACATGTTGGATGTGTTAGGGTAGGAGCAACTCTAGCTGGGACAGCAAAGAACTCTGGCTACGGGTTGTAAGAGATACCTCAGGGAAAACAACGATGTCCAATCAACGACTACTGAGAACTAATAGATGTTGTACAAAGACTGGGAATCCAGTCATAAATTTTACCAATTTTATGACTAATTTCAGACTTCTATATGTTTCAGAAGAGGCAAATCGATATCCACTTTACGTACTAGCTTTTAGTGAATTTTGGTAGAAATTCGTAGAA
Source organism: Tillus elongatus (assembly GCA_964006375.1). NCBI lineage: Eukaryota > Metazoa > Arthropoda > Insecta > Coleoptera > Cleridae > Tillus > Tillus elongatus. Next base: position 164,606,285 of record OZ023265.1, read on the forward strand.
AAAATTCATAGCGATAACTCAACAAATAATGGGCTGATTTTGATAAAATTTGGCAGGTGCCTTCCTTTTACGATTGGCTTGAATAAGTTCGTTAGCGATGAAAATCGGACCAGTTTTTGTGGACAAATTTTGAGTTTTCTTCCGAAACATTTTTATATCTCTGTTATAGCACTCAAAGTTAATATGCAAGTTTATATTGCTAAAAGTAAACCACGTGCCCAAATCCATATCTCTAGCTTAAAAGGAAAAAATTATTGAGCATCTAATTTAAAAAAAGTTTGAGTGCCACTGGAGGTCACAGAAGGACACAAGACAAGATTATTTATGTGTTAAACAAAATCTATTAAATATTACATAGAAGTATTATTTTTCTTGGTTCATATATAATTTTCGAAAAAAGTTACGTAGATCATTTCTATTCGCTACCATAACGCACTGCATCCAGGCTTTTTAGTGAATCCCCACTTTAGAATTTTGACAATATATATATATATATATATATATATATATATATATATATATATATATATATATATATATATATATATATATATACACGAGTATATATATCACACCGATCACTCAAGAAATAATGGGCCGATTTTGATCAAATTTAGTGGCTTGGATAAGTTCGTTAGCCAGGAAAATCAGCCCAAATTTTCCCAGAAATTGTTGTGTTCTCTTTCAAAAAAAATTATATCTCCGGAAATAACAAAGAAATGGTAACTAAATTTGGTACGCGTGTTTGTATTAGCAAGAGTACCCAAATTTACGTCTGTAAGTTGAAAGGCAGGAAAGTAATGGGTATTTAAAGAAATCAAAATTTGGGGTTTCCTCAAAACGTCAAAGTCGCGATTAGAAACGGCAAAATGAACATTTAGACAAAGAACCTGAAACAACTACGGATTATGTAAAGAAAATGTCGCAAGAAGAGTGTTCTGCAAACCCTTAAGTTTCAGCTTCAACCGTCATTGTCCTTCATTTTACGAAAATATTTACAGAAAATTCATTTCAAATAGACCCTTGCTCTGATGCTTTGCCAGTAGTTTTAGTTAAGTTTATGGATTAACGGTCTATAATTTTTAGCTAATTTTCGTAGGAAAAATTCGTTAATGAGGAGACCGCAACTTTTGAATTTTAAAAAGATTTCTTCAAATGAGCGCAAACTAGGCCCCCTAGAATCCATATCTGGTTTTTATCTGTTTATATATACATAAACAGGGTGACGCATTTTTACGCCAAAGCTCAATATAATTGTTATTAGACAAGATACGAGAAAAAATTGTACACGTTAATTATAGGATGCCTTGAGCTGCATAAAATTATTTTGACAATTTTTTCGAACATTCCTTATATTATTATATTTTTGCATTTTTTATCAAAATATAATGCATGTTTGTAAAAAAAAAGGTAATGCAGTAAGTGCGTTTTGGTAACGTATTTTCATTAAATGATTCAATTCAGTTTCAGTACCTTAATTTGCTATTAACCTAAGGTTTGTGAGCTAAGAAACCAGTTTTCTCGGAAATATTTTACGTACATTTTCAAACAATAAGTTATTTTGATAAAATATGGTACATTGTTTCTACTATAAAGGTTATACCGGTAACACAGTCTAATCCACGACAGGCAGTATGGATTCCGTCAGCGCAGGTCAACTGCCGACCTCCTTTCCTTTGTCACCCATTCTTGGAACAAGTCTATGGAATTACACGGTGAATCCCAGATTGTCGCTCTAGACATATCCAAAGCACTCGACCAGGTCTGGCACGCAACGCTGCTTAATAAACATCCGGCCTATGGCCTACCACCAAAACTCTGTACCTGGACAGCAAATTTCTTTTCAACCGGAGCATTTCTGTTGTCGTGGATGTCCATTCCTCTAAACTGTATGCAGGAGTCCCTCAAGGTTCAACTTTAGCCCCTACTTTGTTTCTTCTCCACATCATTGACCTCTTCTCTAGCACATCCAACCCAGTTCACAGTTACGCGGATGACAACACCCTCCACTCAAATATACAATATTCTAAGCCTGTCTCTTTAGCCCAATTAGATGAGGATCGCAGATTCATGGAGGGTTCTGTTTCTGTGGATCTCCAAAAAATATTAGGCTGGGGAAGTAGAAATCTTGTACAATTCAACTCCACCAAGACGCCCTCGTGGCGCAGGTGGCTAGGTGCCAGCCTGCTAAGCGAGAGGTCCCGGGTTCGATTCCCGGGCGAGCCAAGTTGACTCTGTCTGGAAAATTTAAAAAAATATTGAATGATGGGAAAGAATATGCTAATGGCCTAAGATGCCGCAGACAATAAAATAAAATGAAAAAAAAAACTCCACCAAATCCCACTCTTGCTTTCTATATCATAAGAGCTACACCAGCCCTAGACCCATTACAACGAACAACCAAATTATTCAAAGTAATGAGTCCTTTTCACTTGTTGGCATTTCTGTGGATCGAAATCTCAATTGGCACCAACATGTCACATCAATTGCAGAAGCGGCTGCTAAGAAATTAGGTTTTCTCTTCCGGGCTCGCAAATACTTTTTACCAGCTAATCTCTATACCTTATATACTCCACAAATAAGGCCAAACCTCGAATACTGCTCCCACATCTGGGGTGCCGCTGTCGCTTCTACACTCGCTATCCTGGACTCCATTCAGAAGAGAGCTATACGTCTCATCGGTGACCCTACCCTCACCCAAAGGCTGCCATCCCTTGCCCACCGACGTGCCGTTGGTAACCCCTCTCTCTTTTATAGATATCTGCACGGGCACTGCTCAGAGGAGCTTTCTTCCATAGTTCCTCCACCTGCTGTCCCTAACAGATCTACCGGGGGAACAGAGCGAATCCACTCTTTTACTGTCCATGTCGCCAGACATTAGAACATCTTGTTATGCCTGCTCTTTTGTCCAGAGGACTTCCAAGTTGCTGAATTCCTTGCCGGAACATGTTTTTCCTTCTCCTCCGAACCTCCAAACCTTCAAGTCCAGAATTAACAAGTTGCCTCTTTCCTCCTTGTCGACACCCACGGTACGATAGTATTTAGGCTATGAGCCCTCGTGGTTTGTTGTTGAAATAAAAAAAAAGATTGTTGCCTGCTTGCATTAGAGAGACATATTTGCTATTAAAAATGATTGTATGAAAATTCGCTTACATAACGCACTTTCTGCGTCCAGACTTTTTTATCTAGGTTTTCTATTGCTCCAACTATAACTTTTATACCCCAAGTTGATAAAATTATAAGTTAATATTATTCTGTTAGATATTTTCATACATTTTGTTTGTCATTGGCAGATTTTTTATCTAGTGTGCTCTTTTGTCATTTCAAAGGAATCAAATAATTGTGTTTAATGTTTGTTTTTCACCTAAGATGTAACTTTTGTTTCATCTTATAGTGTATACAAAGTTTTAAGATTTTTTATGTGTCGTGAGCTCGTCATAAAAAAAAATCCTAGACAAATTCTCTAATATAAATAATTTTGTAGACAAAAATGCAGAAGTATGTTCAAACTTGTTGAACATACCGACAATGACTTACACCCCCAACTGTAGGAAGTGGTACCTTTTTCGTTTTATTAAAGTTCCAAAATTAAATTCATTTTATTAACACCACCCTGTCTAGTTTAATATCACGCTAGGAGGGTGACGGCGCGAACAGAAGGGTCAGAATTTTTCCTTACTGAATTAAATTCTACAACCGACAGCCCTTACTCACACACACACCTATGTTCCGGGTCCGTCTCAATTTCCAATTTCTTCTCGATTTGACCGTCTGCTGTTCTTGGAGACGGCCGCTTGTGGGTGGCGGAGAGAGGGGTGATTGCGAAGGGGGTTGAGGTAGCGCATAAACAGTACAGAAGGCTATCCATCTTTGGTCTCCCTTTTCCAATATCGCGTGGTGGCCATAGGAACTCTAGCGAGGGGCAGAGGGCTACTGCAATATAGTGGCCTATATTATACGCGATGCCCATATCGCCTATGCTGCCGCCACCTCCCTTTCCCGCCGCCACAGGCCAAAGGACTTGATGAAAAAATAATACTCCACTTTATACAATATCGATTACCTTAACCGCTGTTCGCCTAATAATATTGTGAAGATGCTCTAATACATTTTTCAGATACTTTCTTGTAAAGTTAACAATAAGGGTTTTAATCTTAAAGATGCATTAAAGTATCTCGTTGGGTTGAAAAGGGTGAAGGTTTGCTACCAGACTACTTGATAACAGATATATTATATTAACCTTTAAAACAATAAATTCATTGGCGGTGGCTGTTTTATGTAAAATAAACTAACGGGACGCAGTAAGTGCGTTATGGTAGTCATTTTTTATTAAATGCTTCAAATTCCAATAATTCCATTTTCTATGAACTTAGAAAGTTTAAGTTTGGTGTGTAGTAAGGTCTTTCCTAAGGCAAGATATCCACCAAATTTCATTAAAATATCTTTGTAATTTTCGGAGAGAAAAATTTTTTTCGAAAGAAAATTTAAAATTTGAATAACTCAATTTTCTATAAACTTAGAAAGTTGAATTTTGGTACGTAGTAAGTTCTCTCCTAAGGCAATATATCCGTTAAATTTCATCAGAACAGCTTTGTAATTTTCGGAGAATTCTTTTTTTTTTTTAAAGAAAACTCAAAATTTTCCTGGCTAACGAGCTCATCCAAGCCATTAATAAAAAAAGGCACTTGCCAAATTTCATCGAAATCGGTTAATTATTTTTTGAGTTATCAGACGGATACATACATACATACATATATATATATATATATATATATATATATATATATATATATATATATATATATATATATATATATATATATATATATAAATTCAAACTGACCCCGGATATGGGTTCTAGGGGTCCTAGTTCGAGCTCATTTGAAAAAATTTTTGCAAAGTCTCACCATCGATATCTCTCTATTTGTGACTTTTTTTAAATAAAATTTCACTAATAACATAACGGGTGGGCCATGTAAGATTTGGAATTTAAATCGGCTATAAAAAAACGATTGAATATTTTTTCAAAGTTATGAGTTAATTAGAAAGATTGAACTTTTCCATTTAGGAATGGAAGACAACATCATTCAAATGACTGCCACAGCTAGCATTACAATACCCCATTCGATCAGTCCAATTTTTCAGTACATTTTCGATTGTTTGGACCTCTATTTCGCCAATGGCAACTTCGATTTAATGTTTCAAGTCGTCAATCGTCTCTGGATTGTTAGCGTAACACTTGTCTTTAACGGCTCCCCACAAAAAATGTCCAACGGAGTCAAATCGCAGCTTCGAGGTGGCCAATTGGCATCAGATCGATTGTTACGTTGGCTGTGTGGCACGTTGCGCCGTCTTGTTGAAACCAAATGTCGTCTATGTCATACTTTTCAATTTTGGGAAGCAAAAAACCTCTTAGCATGGCGCGGTAGCGATCGCCATTCACCGTAACGGCGTTTCCTTGCTCATTTTCCAGGAAAAATGGCCCAATAATGCCGCCAAACCAAAATACGCACCAGACAGTCAATCGTTGTGGATGCATTGGTTTCTCCACGATAACGTATGGATTTTCTGAGCCCCAGATAGGACAATTTTGCTTATTGATGTATCCTCCGAGGTGGAAATGAGCTTCATTAGAAAAGATGATTTTTCGGTAAAAAAAATCTTCGATCAAGCAGTCTTCGGCCCATTGAGCAAACCGAAAACGCATCGGATGGTCATGCGGCTTCAGCTCTTGCACTAATTGAAATTTGTACCCATTCATACCGAGATCTTTATGCAACATTCTTCTCAAAGAAGTGCGTGAAATGTGCAATTCTTGAGAACGATGACGAGTTGATGTTAATGGTTGTTCAGGCACACTCTTAGCAACAGCAGCGACGTTTTCGGTTGGGCGCACTGGACGAGTACGTACACGGGTTGTTTTATCCAACAGCGATCCAGTTTCACGAACTAGCTTCACAAATTGATCCACAAACTGCGTTGTTGGCACATCCTTTTTGTCACATTTTTTTCGTACATTTCTTATAGTTTGAGTAGAAGACTCACCACTTTGGACATAAGTTTTTAATATTTCCCAACTTTGTTCCAGCGAAAAGCGACCCATTTCATAAATGTGAAACAGAAAGCTAACCTTCTGTCACATCGGAAATGTCGTCAAACCTTCCAACCTCAAAATAACCTATAGTTCCAATTCCAAACCTTAGATGGCCCAGCCTTTATATTCCAATAAGGCATCATGAAATCCAAAATAAAAGCTCTGAATCTAAGAAGATTTTAATGAATTTAACAGCTGGTTCAGCCCAAGAGTAAAAGCTTCCTTGTAGTCATCATTCATGCTCGTTCCAAATATGACTTGTAGTTTGCCCTGCCTCTTTTCGTTATCGACTTATTTTGAAAAAACCAAAATTTGTCAATTTCTTTTTTCTTCAAAGTAGGCGTTGATCTGACATGTCTAAGAGTTGCACATTATCAGGACGCTTTTTACAAAGTAATCTTTTTGTGTTATTCTCACACTGTAGAAACATGTATAGCACCAATGAATGTCTTTTTGAACACAAATATTTTGACAACAATTTGACCCGATTAATAGGCGACAAAACCTTTTTAAAGGGGTGATGATGATGGTTTCATACACACATTTTTCAAAGATTTTTACTGTTTCTAGCGACATACTTTTATCTACCTTTATTAAGCATCTATTCTTCAAATTTTTGACGCAAAATTTGGCAATGGCACGTGTGAGAAGTTATTCGTTGCTACGTTATTCCAATATTTTGCCTCCATTAAGTCGTAATATTAAACTGACACTATATACTAGTAAATCAGTTGTAATGTAAAGAAACTGTACTACAAACTTTACAGAGCCCAGGTCACACACAGATCACAGATCCCCGATGGATGTCCTATTAGCGACACTTGGGCCCATCAATCGGCGAGTTGTCAGCGTTGTCGCCGAGAGATACGGACACTGATAGCCCCCTAATAGACTCACAGGCCTCTAGTTTCTCGTTATCTCGTTAGATGTACTCTCTACTCGCTACGAGCCCTTACATGGTGACATCCACCAGTAATTGCCTCCACGCATACATATACAATTCACATATTTATTTTACTACACCAATAACAACATGTCTACAAGTATCACACGATCATATATAATCATTTTTATTTTAGTGAATTTTCTTAAAAAAATATTCACTAATGAGATCCAGACTTTTGAATTTTGAAATTTTTTTTTAAATGTGCGCAAAATAGGACCTCTCGGACCCACATCCGGGGTCAGATAATTCAAATCAGGTTTCAATTTATATATCGGTATATATAATATATATATATATATATATATATATATATATATATATATATATATATATATATATATATATATATATATATATATATATATATATATATATATAATAATTTATAATAATTTATTTACTGATAATATACAGTCTCCCAAGCAACATTTAAAGTCAAATTGACGTAAAATCGCCCTACCAATAGGTCAGCGACCAAATCACCACAGGTCATTTTCAAGTAAAATTTAAGTGTATATTACCAAGGTGGGGAATAAAGTCAAAGTAATATGGAAGTCGATAATAGGTCCAGCAAGGCGTTTCGACCAAGGAGTCTTAGTTATATTTAGGGCATTTTCATTCAACATTGGGCCATTGGACGTAATATATTGGTAAATATGTGCTACGCTTTACTTGAATCTGACATCTAGGCGCCGAGTGCCGTGACGTTCTTAACAACGAACTACGCATGTGATATTATTCGGTTCTGCAGGATCTGTGGTTATGTATGTATAAACAAACAGTAGAGTAGTAGATATATTGTCCATCTTTGTCAAAAAATGACATCTTGAATGATCAAAGAACTTACTTCAAATATTTGCAACAATGATAAAGGTGATTCACACTGTATAAAGAAAACCCACTGCGGTTATGTTTTTTTCTGTTAACATGATAATGATACTTCGATAAAATTCGAGCGCCCGTATAAAAGATAAAATTAGTGAAAATAAAAAATTATTCAAAATTCTTGAAATTCTGATTTTGGAGGATTGGTGATGTAAACAACACAAAAATATCTTGTCGTCATGGTATACAATCATTATTTAATGTTTTTATCGAACTAAAATTTGATTACACTATATTTAACAAAACATTATTTTTCATTTTCCAATACAATCAAGATGGATACCGCAAAATTAATTTAATATGGCTGCCCTTCTAAGATTATTGACCTGAAAGTTATTTTGCCCTATTTTTTTTACCTATAAGTCACAATTCCTAATGACAGGGCAAACTAACCAAACTTTGAAGGTATTTTGTCCAATTATGGGAATTTCGACTATATGGTAAACGAATTTTGTTTGAATTTATTAGAAATGAAACATTTTCGTGTATATAAATATATATTACTTATATCCGTGCACAACAGAGAGACATATAGGGATGATTATACAGCGCTTTTGGTCTTTGATTCCATAATATATAGACATTATGTAAGGGTGGTAAGTTTTTTTTTTTTCTAAAGAAAGATATTGCATAATATCTAACGCAACCCTTCGATGACACAAGGTTACAACCCTCTTAGTAAACAATACAAGTAACCTATTATAATAATAACAATCGACTAACGGTCACATAATATAATTACATAGCTCAACAATCAATCACCAGTCGATATATTACTTAGCAGTTGTGTTATCTACTTAAGAGTAATCATGCAAAAGGCAAAAGGTTTATTACTTGTCAGAATGATGGCGAAGCCTTAATGTACGGGCGTAATGAGTCGGGCGAGCGGGTGCCAAATGTGTCCAGTAACAACATCACTAACCTGTAATTAAAAATATACCTGAACACACCATTGTTCATCTAAAGTACAACCTAACATATATACGAGGGGCATTCAATTATTAACTCATCAAACAGTTACCAATTACACGCTTCACTGAGCGACTCGACATCAATAACTATTTATACTTAAAGCTCCACTGAGCAACCTAACATTAAGAGCAGTTTCGATATAACGCTCCACTGAGCAACTCCAACATTAATAGCAGTCCTACTCAAGGCTCCACTGAGCCACATATTACTCTCTCAAAAGCGCACATCAGTGCCCCAGAACTGCTTCTCAACAATGTCTCTAAATGCTCAACCATTAGGTTCTCAAGCAATAATTACTCAGGCAATAATTACTCATGTAGTTACTCACACGATAGTTACTCAAATAATAATTTCTAAAACAATAGTTTCTAAAATAATAGTTTAGCCTGTGTGTTTTGTTGGGCGCTGTACCCGAACACTAGGTCCGTGCCGGCTTCCAGGTGTGCAATGAGGCACAGTTCAATACCTCACCTAGAGTGCTCGTACTGACAGAGTTGACTACCGAGAAGTGCAATGGACACAATGGACTTGCTCAACACTGTGCCCTTCTCCAGGTACCCCAACTCCCCCACTGGGACTGACCGTGCAATGAGACCAACGGGTGAACTGGCCACAGTGTCTCGGACAAGCTACCAGATCGACTAATACAACAACGCTCCCGGCAACATGAATACTGAGCAGTGCAATGGACACAAAGGGCGAACCCAACAATGTGCCCTCTCTGGTATCCACGCATCGAACAGGGATAGGTGCAATGGTTACCTCGTAACCCTACCTTAGTCTGACGATGCCACTAAAAGCCACCGTGTTGTGGTTACGTAACCTGGGTCTAAACCCAAACGCCTCTACCAGTATGACGCCCTACTGGGTGAGCAAACAGCGAAGGTGTCCCTCACACCTTCCAAACTATCATCAATTTACTTTCAAACAGACTCTACTTTATTTACTATAAACAAACTGACATAATTCAACTCTTACTTAATTTATGAATATTGACTTAACCTCGTATAAGTAACGACCCTCATGTAAATTTGGCTAATACCTAAATTATTTTATAAAGCCCCTTTATTCGAATACGATAATTACTTTTCAATTTATAACACCCTCGTATAAATAATAAATGTAATCTAGCTTTGCTATTTCTCAAATTATTTCCTAAAGCTCCTTTATTTGAATATGATAATTACTTCTCAATTTAAAACTTAGCCTCGTATAAATAATAAACTGACTTTGAACTCTAGCTACAATTTATTTTCATATAAATTAGTTATTACATGATTTTTCCTGAAACCATTCTCAATCAAATACTTATTGAAATTATTTCTCAATGTATAACTTAAACAAATAAGAGCAGGTACAATAAACGAAGCAGCCATGTTCAATGAGCAATAACTCACCTGAATAAATGTATATATAACGTGCACTGTAAATTTACAGAAAACAATAAACACCACACAAAATTTTCTACTGCAACCAACACGTTAAACAATACAATGGCAAATGCCTTCTTTAGTAACCATATTCCCGATAAGCAATCTCCCCTAACGTTGACCTGAGATGAGATATCTCGCACTTAACCTCCCCTTACGTCTAGCTAAGATTTTAAACAAGCGACGATGGGCCAGATGCCTACACTTTTAATTTAATGGTGCTATATATGTAAAAGTTAACGTGAAACCTGTTCACATAATACGAGTCTATTTAAAACCTATAGAGAATTTTCATAATAAAATAGCGTTGTGAGCAGAGTGAGAAAATTCATTCCTTACATTCGACCATCCTGAACTTCATCTCGTCCCGAGATGACTTCTCGTTAATGCTGACAACAAAGGTGTCGACAGATCTACCTCATGATCCTCGCTATTACTTTAGGTATCACCAGATACTTCCTTTACTGTCTTCCTTAGCTTCACATCATTGTAAGCCACAACTCTAGAACACCATAACATTGGTGCAAGTTTGTCGTGTTTTGGAGTGACAATGGTCATCAGACTAAAATCCATTGACCACAGAATCTCATTTTTTTTTGGCACAACTGGGTATTTCCAGTTTCCTTTCTGGTACACAACCTAAATAACTTTAGACCACAGTGGTATACCTGTCTCAACACATCATATGTTTCTCTTGAGAGACTGTCATATTTACTGTAGCTTTCCTTCTTCATGCAACTTCAACGAAGAAATCGTAGTACGTAGCTAACTTGGTGCTTCGTCGATAGTTTTACTTAAGCCACTATTCACTGTAGAACTCAATCCGACTAACTCAACATCCAATTTCATTAATTTATTCAATGTTGGGCTCACTTACATGATCAAGCTTGATCATCTAAACCTACATATTTGACTGTTTTCTTTGAAAAGAAACAAAAGCTCTGACTTTTTTGTGACGCCACTGATTTCAACTGTAATTGACAGTTCGACACTGCATACCTGACGGATCTATTTTGTTGAATAAGCTGTTCTCCACCTCCTGAAGAAAACTCAAACTAGCAAAATCTACTAAATCAACCAAGTTCTATGTCAAAAGACGCCTTCACAGAAAACCTTGCTGCTTACTTGCCGCTTGCATGTCATAAAATCTTAGAGTCAACAACTTTACGCTATAGCACCTTACTAAGTACACCAGAGAATTATGCTTTAAATTTTATTGTACTATAAGCATTAACTATTGATGCTGCAGCTATCTTGAGGCAATCATTTATATCAACTGATTATTTTCCTCACACCATTTCACTACGGCGGTACCAAAAAGTTGACTTGTAAAGCAATCTCACCACTTCATTGAAACCTTTGTTATAATCAAACTCCCAGGTTTCACGTGTAGTATTTAGCATCCCAGATAATGTATGTCTAACATAAAAGTAAACAACCTGTAATATTTTATTTGCTTAAAGCTGTATAATGTTTCTGTAATGCCAATGTAATTGACCACACATAACCGCACTGCGTGCTTCGTGACAGACTTCGTCTATCAATTAAGTTTTTCTTAAGGTTTAAATATTTCTGCTGTATACTCAGTTATACAGGTTTCCTATTTCCTTACTAAGCTATTGAGAAGCCTGCGTTTGGAAGAATTTCCTTTTTCAAATTTTGATCTTCTGATAGCCCGTCTTAATATTTTGAACAGCCCTGGTATAGCGGGTTCACTAGTAACTTTCATTTCACACCACATGGTTTTAACTCAACCTTTAAACACTTCAGTCGATAGCCAAATATGCAACACAACAAGAATACACAATTTGTAAGCAACACCTGTTTGTCACTCCAACTTCGAGCTTTAAGTACACAAGATTATCACCAGTGCAAAAATTAACATCACTGCAACAATAGGTATAGAACTCCCATTATATTAAACTAAACTATATAGTCTCAAACTAACAGACTTGTTTGGTTTCTAAGACATTTCGTCAACCTAGACATATCATCAGATATTACTAACTGGTCATTATATCCAACAGTCATGCTTTTCCGCTGGAATTCAATTGACAATAATTTCCAAACATATTTTAATTGACAAGGTTATTCAAAATGTAGCCATCACCACTTCTACTCGTTTAGTAGTGGTCAACATTTATACATTATGCCTTACAAAGATGCTGTGCCTGTGCTTGTATTAACATAATTTTGTAAAAATCCTCAAATCATTAAGCTGTCAAAACAACCCTGTTTAATGTCATTTTCTTTTTCTTCAGTCTCACATATGGTTATAACTCCTGTGAATAATAGGGAGTGCAATGGGCCACGACTATCTGGTCATGTCCTTACTAATATGTACTTTAGCTAGCAAAAGCCTAACGCTCAGAAGGCACCCAATTGGCACACAACCTGAGACAAGCCCGTCCTCAAGGCAGTCCGACTTTAACTCATCTTCCCAATTTGCTAAGGGTAAACTTACCCCCCTTAAAAATGTCCAAACTTTGTCCACTAAGCTGCTCTTTGTATATCTTAACAGTGAGCACCGAATTCAAGCCTCTTGGCGACCTCTGATATTTTGCTGAGCCTTTGAGCCATCAAGGCATGTAACTCAAATAGGAAGGTGTTTCACAGAATATGATACACACGTCTCCGTTGCACGTACATGGTATTTATAAAATATAAAACACAAATAACTACACATAATACCTGCACAAGTAACTGTATAGTCAACACATAACGGCAAGGATAGATATATTTGCACATAGGGCATAGCCAAATTCAAAACCACAGTCAAACATATATTGTTTCTTATTTTGGACACCCGGCTACGCCACTGACTCAGTAAAGTAATAACACAACTACTTTTGTATCTCAAACTCAGAACTTGCTTCAGATACTTGAATCAGATTTTCGATTCAGATCCCACTTCTGAAGCTGTAAGGGTGGACTTTTTTTTTCTAAAGAAAGATATTGCATAATATCTAACGCAACCCTTCGATGACACAAGGTTACAACCCTCTTAGTAAACAATACAAGTAACCTATTATAATAATAACAATCGACTAACGGTCACATAATATAATTACATAGCTCAACAATCAATCACCAGTCGATATATTACTTAGCAGTTGTGTTATCTACTTAAGAGTAATCATGCAAAAGGCAAAAGGTTTATTACTTGTCAGAATGATGGCGAAGCCTTAATGTACGGGCGTAATGAGTCGGGCGAGCGGGTGCCAAATGTGTCCAGTAACAACATCACTAACCTGTAATTAAAAATATACCTGAACACACCATTGTTCATCTAAAGTACAACCTAACATATATACGAGGGGCATTCAATTATTAACTCATCAAACAGTTACCAATTACACGCTTCACTGAGCGACTCGACATCAATAACTATTTATACTTAAAGCTCCACTGAGCAACCTAACATTAAGAGCAGTTTCGATATAACGCTCCACTGAGCAACTCCAACATTAATAGCAGTCCTACTCAAGGCTCCACTGAGCCACATATTACTCTCTCAAAAGCGCACATCAGTGCCCCAGAACTGCTTCTCAACAATGTCTCTAAATGCTCAACCATTAGGTTCTCAAGCAATAATTACTCAGGCAATAATTACTCATGTAGTTACTCACACGATAGTTACTCAAATAATAATTTCTAAAACAATAGTTTCTAAAATAATAGTTTAGCCTGTGTGTTTTGTTGGGCGCTGTACCTGAACACTAGGTCCGTGCCGGCTTCCAGGTGTGCAATGAGGCACAGTTCAATACCTCACCTAGAGTGCTCGTACTGACAGAGTTGACTACCGAGAAGTGCAATGGACACAATGGACTTGCTCAACACTGTGCCCTTCTCCAGGTACCCCAACTCCCCCACTGGGACTGACCGTGCAATGAGACCAACGGGTGAACTGGCCACAGTGTCTCGGACAAGCTACCAGATCGACTAATACAACAACGCTCCCGGCAACATGAATACTGAGCAGTGCAATGGACACAAAGGGCGAACCCAACAATGTGCCCTCTCTGGTATCCACGCATCGAACAGGGATAGGTGCAATGGTTACCTCGTAACCCTACCTTAGTCTGACGATGCCACTAAAAGCCACCGTGTTGTGGTTACGTAACCTGGGTCTAAACCCAAACGCCTCTACCAGTATGACGCCCTACTGGGTGAGCAAACAGCGAAGGTGTCCCTCACACCTTCCAAACTATCATCAATTTACTTTCAAACAGACTCTACTTTATTTACTATAAACAAACTGACATAATTCAACTCTTACTTAATTTATGAATATTGACTTAACCTCGTATAAGTAACGACCCTCATGTAAATTTGGCTAATACCTAAATTATTTTATAAAGCCCCTTTATTCGAATACGATAATTACTTTTCAATTTATAACACCCTCGTATAAATAATAAATGTAATCTAGCTTTGCTATTTCTCAAATTATTTCCTAAAGCTCCTTTATTTGAATATGATAATTACTTCTCAATTTAAAACTTAGCCTCGTATAAATAATAAACTGACTTTGAACTCTAGCTACAATTTATTTTCATATAAATTAGTTATTACATGATTTTTCCTGAAACCATTCTCAATCAAATACTTATTGAAATTATTTCTCAATGTATAACTTAAACAAATAAGAGCAGGTACAATAAACGAAGCAGCCATGTTCAATGAGCAATAACTCACCTGAATAAATGTATATATAACGTGCACTGTAAATTTACAGAAAACAATAAACACCACACAAAATTTTCTACTGCAACCAACACGTTAAACAATACAATGGCAAATGCCTTCTTTAGTAACCATATTCCCGATAAGCAATCTCCCCTAACGTTGACCTGAGATGAGATATCTCGCACTTAACCTCCCCTTACGTCTAGCTAAGATTTTAAACAAGCGACGATGGGCCAGATGCCTACACTTTTAATTTAATGGTGCTATATATGTAAAAGTTAACGTGAAACCTGTTCACATAATACGAGTCTATTTAAAACCTATAGAGAATTTTCATAATAAAATAGCGTTGTGAGCAGAGTGAGAAAATTCATTCCTTACAATTAATAGAAAATAGAAACAAAAAAAAGTAAGTAAATAAACATAAACATGACAGCTGACCGTGTTGCCACTGCTTCACTCCATTTGGCATGAAAATGGATGTATTATATAGAAGAGGGAAACGTGCTAATTTGATGTAAGCCACTTTGAATGATCAGCATCTATCACTATTTTTCTGTGAGCATTCTTTACTACTCTATAATAGTTTGTAGTATGTCTGTAAAATTTTATTGGTTCCAAAGGGGCATTGTAACATTATATTTGTTACTGGTGCACGCACATTAACAACAAGAATAAACTTTTATTGATGAAGTTTATCAACTGACACACCTTTAAGATTCACACATGTATTTCACTGCTGTACACTTTGAACTTTGAGGACAATTTTTATTTCAAGTCAGATTTTATGGGTATTTTCAACTTGAAGGTAGGCAATTTGACTTGGAACACCATTTCTGCAGTAATTATGACTTTATAGCCGATCAGAAAGCCATTTTAGGTTAGCTCAGTGCCTAAAATATTTCCTGTGCTGTATTGCAATGAAATTGGTAATATATATGTAAGTTGGACTTCATAAGAAGACCTCCAATTTACTATACCACAGAGACATATTGCAGGTTAATATTAGGTAATAAATTACCTTAAAATAGGTATTTCAGGTATCTGGGCTTAGTAGTCGATTTTCAGTCCAATTTAGGGCACACTTCGACCTAAAAATTACCAACTCTGGAATTGAAACACAAAAGTATATTCAAGTATATTTTATGGGTAAAATTAAACCAATTTTTTCCCAATTTAGTTACTTGTAAGTTACTGACTTTGGAGTAATTTTAATAGTCAAAAATAAGCTAGTTCGGAGCCGCATTTCCAAATTTGTAGTCATTCTGACAATTAAGGCAACATTATGGTTAATTATTACTAAATTACAACTTGGTTAGGTTATTTGGACTCGAGTGCTGGTTAACATGCCTTAATTTGTTGCTTGGGCTGGCTTTTAACAAACAATACAGCAACAATATAACATAATTAATATTGACATTTTTTTTTTTCCACAATCAGCAAATAATAAGAAACCGACAAAGTCAGAGACTGTGTGTCGGTAAACTTCAACATACATTTGCCTACCTTGTAGGTGAGTGAGCAGAAATGTGTCCCGAACCAAACTCACATAGTGAACAAAAGAATATGACCACCACATACACCCACACACAGAGAGCCACCTATACACATTCGCAATCCTATACACTCGCATACTCTCTCTCTCTCTCTCTTTTCTCTTAACACACACACACATGCACACAATTTTGCAAATCCTTCTATTACAATTTTCAAACCAACTGCTCGGCTTTTCAAATCGACACTCGACAATACCCAGTCTGATTTTCAACAACAAATAACAATATCAACATTGCAAATTTTTTTCCACGGTTACCCGTTTCCCCCCTTTTATACACCACCAGCAAATAATAACAAACCGACAGAGTCATAGACTGTGCGTCGGCAAAATTCAATATAGATTTGCCTACCTTGTAGGTGAGTGAGCAGAAATGCGCCCCGAAAACCAAACTCTCATAGTGAACAAAAGGAAATTACCGCCACATCTACCCACACAGAGAGAACTACCTACACACATTCGCAACCCCATACATCCACATACTCTCTCTCTCTCTCTCTCTCTCTCTTTCTCTTAAACGCACACACACGCACACATATCCTACAATCCTTTCATTACAACTACTAAACCCAATCAGCTGTTTTTCAAATCGACAGTACTTTGCACTAATTTTCGTGGTACTGTAAGGAGCCAAGTTTTTACCCTGCTTCTGAAAACGAACTCCGATCTTAATTTTTTTATTTCTAGTGGTAGTATGTTATACAACCTTGGCATAATAAAGGTATAATACCTCTGTCCCACCGTTTTATGCACTCTAGGAACCTTCATGTACTGTTCTCTTCGCCCTCCATACGTATGATCCACAATATCAAACTCACCCTTGTGCTTATAATAATATGCCAAGGAAGAATATGAGTACAACTGTCTCATGTCCAACACATTGGCCTCTGCGAATAACAGATCACTGGGATACACCGAAGGTCTACCATATATAATTTTCAGGAATAGTTTGTGGATAACTTCCAAATGTTTAATATGGCTTGCCAGCATTCCTCCCCACGCCACGATTCCATATCGAAGCAGACTTTCCACCAGAGCAGAAAATATTATTTTTAGGTACTCCGTGTTTAGTATTTTTTTAAGTTGCTTTACTTTACCAATGAGCCCCTTAATTTGTTTACCAAATCTGCAGCATGAGAATCCCAGCGTAGGTGTCCGTCTACAGTAATGCCAAGATATTTAATGGCGTCGGCACTACACACGATAAAACTCTGATCAACAACAAGAGGACCCATCTCTTCAGTTCTATAACTCGAGAACTGTATATATTTAGTTTTTCGCAGTTGACAGCCATTTTTTTATCGTTGAAATATTCCCACACTCTCCTCATCCCAACCTCGGCCTCAATTTTCAGATCATCCCACTTTTTCGCAGAAAAGAATATGGCTGTATCATCAGCAAAGCTAATGATCTGTCCAGAGTTTTCAACCTGGTATAAATCACTTATATATATATATATATATATATATATATATATATATATATATATATATATATATCACACCGATAACTCAAAAAAGAGTAGGGCGGTTTTGATCAAATTTTAGTGCCTACCTTTTGCAAGGACTTGCAAGTAACTTCTTTACCCAGAAAAATCGGCTCAGGTTTTCGCGGAAAATTTTGTGTTTTCTTTCGGAAAAAAATTATATCTTCGGAGATAACAAAGTAAGAGCAACCAAATGGCCCGCGTACTTGTATTATAAATAGTGACCCCCGTATCAAAATTTAGGTCTGTAAGTTAAAAGACAAAAAAGTTATACGCATTTAAACAAAAAAAAATTTGGAGTTTTTCTCATAACGTCAAAGTCGAGATTTGAAACGTCAAAATTAGCAACATTTAGGCAAAGAACCTGAAACAAATACGGCATATGTAAAGAAAATGTCGCAGGAAGAGTGTTTTGTAAACACTTAAGTTTCAACTTTTTTTCCCTCAGGGCTCGTCCGCGGCCTTGCCGCCCCGATATCACTGCAACCTTTGGTTGATTGTGCATACATTTTCAAGTTTAAAAAATTACATCTCCGGAAATAACAAAGAAGGGCCAACTAAATTTGGTACGCGTGTTTATATTAGCAAGAGTGAAGCACGTACCCAAATTTACGGCTGTAAGTTGAAAGGCAAGAAAGTAATGGGTATTTAAAGAAAAAAAAAGGAGTTTCCTCAAAACGTCAAAGTCGCGATTAGAAACGGCAAAATTAACATTTAGACAAAGAACCTGAAACAAGTACGTACTATGTAAAGAAAATGTCGCCAGAAGAGTGTTCTGCAAACTCTTAAGTTTCAGCTTCAACCGTCATTGTCCTTCATTTTACTAAAATGTTTCCAGAAAATTCATTTCAAATAGACCCTTGCTCTGATGCTTTGCCAGTAGGTTTAGTTAAGTTGTTGCTTTGGCTGTAGGTTTATTAAAGTTTATGGTTTAACGGTTTATAATTTTTAGCCAATTGTAGAAAAAATTCGTTAACGAGGAGACCGCGACTTTTGAATTTTAAAAATATTTCTCCAAATGAGCGCCAACTAGGTGCCCTAGAATCCATATCCGGGTTTACTTTCAGTTTTTATCTGTTTACATATATACAAGGTGACGCATTTCTACGGCAAAGCTCAATATAAATTATACAAGATACGAGTAAAAATTGTATATGGGGTGTCTTGAGCTGCATCTTATAAAATTATTTTGACAATCGCAGGTGGCCCATAAGTCATTGGTGATAAATACTTTTTTTTTGGTCCATCCGTTATATTATTGCATTTTTGCATATCCTTTGAGATATGAATGTTTGTAAGAAAAAAAATCGAGAGGCAGTAAGTGCGTTTTGGTAGCGAATTTTTATTAAATGCTTCAAATTCAGTCATCTAATTTGCTATTAACCTAAGTTTCGTTGTCTAGGAAAACAGTTTTCTCGGAAACACTTCAAGTTTCATTTTCAAATAATAACTTATTTTGATAAAATATGGTAAATTCTTTATACTATATAGTTTATACCGGTCACCAAATTGATGCCTGCTTGCATTAAAAAGACATATTTGATATTAAAAACATTTTTAAGAAAATTCACTTTCATAACGCACTTGCTGCGTCCAGCCTCTTTATTAATTGTTTAAACATTTTTATACACATTTTTATGGACAGTTGCTACCATAGCTGCGGGCCAGCTAATTTTTTAAAGAAAGACTTACATTTGTCCATAAAAGCCAGCTTAATATTGAGAATCCACACCCATATTATAAAGTAAAGTTTGTTGTTGTTTTTGACAATCGATGGCTGTGACTCCAAGCCATAGCCCATTTTTACACTTTTTTTCCGGTAGTAGTTAGTAGTTCCAGAGGTCCAATATGGAGTTTCTTTGTGTAACGAGTATTTCTCCGATCACTTCGTTATGTTTGAGTATATATTACACCCTTATGAAAATCGCTGTTATACGCATTCAAAAATGCACACCAGAACTTGCTTCTGTCCTGACTCGTCTGTTTCACACATATTACAATAGATGCATATTCCCTAGTAACTGGAAAACTGCTCGAGTACAACCCGTCCCCAAGAAAGGATCCAAAGTGCTTCCTGGCAACTACAGGCCTATTTCTCTCCTTTCATTCGTTTCTAAAGTGATGGAAAAGTATATAACACCGAATTACTAAAATTTCTTCAAAACACAGTCTAATCCACGACAGGCAGTATGGATTGCGTCAGCGCAGATTAACTGCCGACCTCCTTTCCCTTTTCACCCATTCTTGGACCAGTCTATGGCACTACACGCTGAATCCCAGATTGTCGCTTTAGACACATCCAAAGCATTCGACCAGATCTGGCACGCAGCGCTGCTTAATAAATTTCCGGCCTATGGCCTACCACCAAAACTCTGTACCTGGACAGCAAATCTGCTCTCCAACCGGAGCATTTCTGTTGTCGTGGATGGCCATTACTCTAAACTGTATCCAATTAATGCAGGAGTCTCTCAAGGTTCAGCTTTAGCCCCTACATTGTTTCTTCTCTACATCAATGACCTCCTCTCTAACCCATCCAACCCAGTTCACAGTTACGCGGACGACGGCACCTCTACTCAAATATACAATATTCTAAGCCTGTCTCTTTAGCCCAGTTAGATGAGGATCGCAGACTCATGGAGGGTTCTGTCTCTGTTGATCTCCAAAAAATATTAAGACTGGTGAAGTAGAAATCTTGTACAATTCGACTTCACCAAATCTCGGTCTTGCTTTCGCTCATAAGAGATACACCAGCCCTAGACCCATCACAATGAACAACCAAGTTATTCAAAGTAACGAGTCCTTTTCACTTGTTGGCATTTCTGTGGATCGAAATCTCAATTGGCACCAACATGTCACATGAATTGCAGAAGCGGCTGCTAAGAAATTAGGTTTCCTCTTCCGGGCTCGAAATACTTTTCAACCAGCTAATCTATATACCTTATATACTGCACAGATAAGCCAAACCTCGAATACTGCTCCCACATCTGGGGTGCCGCTGCCGCTGCCGCTTCTACACTCGCTATCCTGGACTCCATTCAGAAGAGAGCTAAACGTCTCATCGGTGCCCTACCCTCACTCGAAGGCTGCCATCCCTTGCCCACCGACGTGCCGTTGGTGATCTCTTCTTTTAAAGGTATCTGCACGGGCATTGCTCAGAGGAGCTTTCTTCCATAGTTCCTCCACGTGCTGCCCCCAACAGATCTACCAGGGGAACAGAGCGAATGCACCATTTTACTGTCCAGGTCACCAGACATAGAACATCTTGTTATGCCCGCTCTTTTATCCCGCGGACTTCCAAGTTGTGGAATTCCTTGCCAGCCTATGTTTTTCCTTCTCCTCGGAACCTCCAAACCTTCAAGTCCAGAATTAACAAGTTGCCTCCTTCCTCCTTGTCGACACCCACGGTACGATAGTATTTAGGCTGTGGGCCCTCGTAGTGTGTTGTTGAAATAAAAAGAAAGTTAAAAAAAAATTGGAATCTTTCTCCATATTATTGTGGTTGGTGTTTTTGTTATGGTATTTCTTTATTTATTAATTTATTTCTAAGGAACTAACACAAGGGACACATATCTTCGTGCCATGGGGTCGGTCATGGCAACTTAACCCTTCGTTACTCGCGTGGATTGTAATCCACACAGTTTCTAACGTATTTACTATGACCTTGTATAGATGCGGACGCGCCTTTTAATACCTCTCGAGAACAAACGTGTCTTCCAATTTAGTCGATTTTCGGAATTACCAGTGCGTTGGTGTCGGTGGTAATTACGAGTTACTTTGGTAATCCAGGCGACCATCCGTTTAACTGATTTTGAAATTATTTCTGGTAAGTCAAATTACTGTTAGAGGTATATATATATATATATATATATATATATATATATATATATATATATATATATATATATATATATATATATATATATATATATATATATATATATATATATATATGTGTGTGTGTGTGTGTGTGTGTGTGTGTGCGTATTTGTCAATTCTAGAAAAACGGTTCTGAGTTAGACAGCCACGATGACGTACCCACAGACTACGAGGAAGATGCGGTAGAGGGGGAGGGGCAGCATATAGAGCAAAGTGACCATGACACGGACGCGGAAAAAGAATATATAGAAGAAGAGAATGATGGCGAAAACGCGCAAGTATATGAGAAAAGTAATTTTTATTTAGAAAAAAATAAAAGTTCTAAGTGGAGGAAAACTGTTTCTTCACTACTATCCCCATATGAGTGCATAAAACTTTTTATCAGCAACGATATTGTCAGAGTAATTACAGCTTCTACTAATATATACATTGAAAGAGTTAAAGCTTGTTTTCAAAGGGATCGCGATGCAAAACTAACAGACGAGAGGGAAATATCTGCTTTGATAGGATTAGTTTTTTTGATTGGCTCGCTAAGGAGCTCTAGGAAAAATATACACAAACCTTGAAATAACTCAAAAGGAAACGGTGTCGAAGCTTGTTACGTGGCCATGACTGAAAACCGTTTTAGATTTCTTCTCAGGTGTTTGAGATTTAATGACGTTAGAAATCGATTGGAAAGGAAAAAAAATAACAAACTGACGTCGATTAGGGACATTTTGAAATAGTTCTACAGAATTTCCAAAAAAGCTTTATACCCAGCGAATTTCTGACGATCTATAAGCAACTTTTGGCATTTCGGGGAAGATATTCAATATATTCCCTCAAAGCCAGCTAAGTATGGTATTAAAACGTTCGCTGTAATTGACGCTAAAACTTGCTACACCCTAAATTTAGAAACCCACGTTGTAATTTAAACAGAAGGTCCTTATCGTCTGAGCAACTCTCCTTCAGATATTGTCTGTCGATTGGTGGAGCCAGTGCAGGGAACAAATCGCAACATCACTAGAGATAATTGGTTTAGTAGTGCACCTTTAGTAAATAAAATACTAGAACACTAAAAACTAACTTATGTAGTTATACTATGAAAAGATAAACGCGAAATACCAACAAATTTGTTGCCAAATAAAGCAAGACAAGAAAGATCACCTATTTTTGGTTTTCAATGAGATTGCACTCTGCTTTCTTACTGTCCGAAGAAAAATAAAGCGGTATTGTTGGTATCTAGCATGCACCATGACGACACAATAGATCTGGAAACTGGAGACAAGCAAAAACCAGAAATTATATCGTTTTATAATAAAACTAAAATTGGCGCTGATTTAGGGGATCAGGTTTGTCAAAAGTACAATGTAGCACGCAACACCTGTAGGTAGCCAATGGTGGTATTTTACAATCTTCTAAATCTTTCTGGAATCAACGCCATATGTGTATACAAAGCAAATCATAGGTCTACTATAAAGACCCTTCCACGGGAGTTACGACGTCGTTCAAGGGTCCAACTAGGCATCTCAGAACTTATTCCTAAAGTTCCTGCTAGATCTGCCAGTACCCTTAGACGCTGCTCAATTTGTCCAAAAAGTGCAAACAAATCAACAAGAAAGATATGCACCAAATGCGGTTGATTTGCCTGCATGGAACACTCAAGAGATATTTGCACGGTTTGTCTCACTGAAGAAAAATAGTTAATATTTAGTGTTTCTCAAGTTAATAAATATAGCATAAAATATAAATATAAACAACAATTTAAACGTAAAAGTTAGAAATAGCCCTTCCATACAAAATAAAAATGGATTAAAATCGTAATCCAAGCGATCAAAAATATAAGCGATCGTCCATTAATCACGTGAGCCTCGAAAGAGGGGGAGACAGTTCGACAAAAATAACGAAATATTACAAGAGCGCGGGGGTGCAGGGTGGTGGTGGTGGTGGTGTGAGATATCACGTGTGTATTTATTTTTTCGTTCAACACGCGATTTCTTAAACTGCATCGCGGCGTGTGAGCGCTTGACTCGCCGTTGCCAGGAGCACGGATTTGAAATTTCGAAGAGTGGCACGTACATTCGGTTGCTCCCACGAAATTATACCACCTTGGGGGGGGTAAGAGACATGTAGTCACTGTACGTGTCAAATTGTGTCGCCCTGAGACAGATCACCATAAGGCTCACCCCGATTAACATTTTTGTGTCGCCACAATAAAATCCTTGGAAACGCTGGCATCTAGTCTCGGGCCAAACCAAGTGTTTTTTATGTCGCAAGATGACAAAGCCCGGGTACATATAGACTTAACATCGGCAAATAAACAAGCTCCTCTCCTGATGCATGTTGAATGTTGTGTCTCATTGCCTGATCATGATTGGATGATTTCCTCGAGGCACAAACTGATCCCCTGTGTATATGCTGGGTGCATCACAAAAGGAAATGATAAGGGACGTACTGAAGCAATTACGTACTCAGGGCCATCATAGGTGGACTGATAGAAGCGGCAAACATTCCTCTTCGACGGCTTCATCGCATGCTGTGGACTAAAATAAGCTTGCTACTCTCGACAATTTCAAGAAAATTATGCGGAGTGAAGAAGGGCGCCTGAAACCAGTTGCTTTGATTTCATCTGATGGAGGACCCGATGAAAACCTGAGATGTCCCAAGGTTATTTCCCATGCCGTACATCACTTTGTCAAGCATGAGACCTTTGAGCCGGGAATTATCTGGACTCGTAATTCCGCATGATTGGATGAACAAGGAAGAACAACAGATCATGATCTTGAAAAATGAACTTCAGAAGGCTGGAGAAGTTCTCGCATAAGTATGGAATAATATGGGTAACGACTTCTAGATCTGCCTTCTCCGCAGTGGTATAGCGAGCGTGTGCGAGAGAGCCCGTATTTGCTTCAGGTACAGTAGTAAAATCTCACTATTACTATTTTGTCATATTTTTTTTCTTATAACTATTAAGACAATACATTTAAAATGTCTTAATATCATCACCAGGTGGTGAAGTGTGAGGACCGCGCTTGCTGTGAACATTATCGGAGTTTTCTTCAAAGTATTCTTCCGGAACGCTTTGTGATACCTCCTTACCCGATTTTGCAGTCGTCCAGTGCCCTATGTATTCCGAAACCTCAAGAGCATGATAGCAAGACTTTTGCTTTAACAACATCACGTTATTAATGGACGACCCCTAACTAAGTTAGGCGCGAGTAGCAAAGGGTTAATAGACACACCAGAAGACCTTTCTGGATTTGGTAAACACAAGGACAGACAGTAGAATTTTTAATGTTATCTAATATTACCAACGTTTGTTATGTACAAATTCTTATTTGTTATATAATTATTTATTACGCTATAGCGTTAAACTCAAGGTGAAAATAAAGTTCGTTTGTTGTTTTTAACTGATCTCTGCTTTATTTGGCAACATTGCATCACTAAAGACGAGGCATCGCACCAGCATTCTTGATGGAAACGACGATAAGGGAATACAATAGAAAATTATCCCCAATTATTAGAGTGAATTGAGATGTGATAGGCGATAAAACGACTTGTGGAGGTGACACAGCGGTGGGCACAGATAAACTCTATCAAAATAAGACATTACGAAAGAAGAAAGATCAGTTAATGTTAAATCACCTCGCCATATCTTTTTGTTATATATTCCTGTGACTTGTATTTAGTTGTCTCTTGTGTTCGTGTCTTGAAGAGCACAAAAATGATTATGTTTTTAAAAGTAGACATCTAAACTTAATATCTACGATCTCTTCCTATAAATTCTTTGTCAATAAGCTTCTAAAATACAGCCATCTTTTGTAAACTTCCTCTTCTTAAACATTATATCCTCTTATTTTTTACTGGTCACAACAGAAAAGTCCTGGAAACGTTGGTTAATACTTGATGGAGCTTATAAAATAAGATATCAATTCCTCTAACCCCTATGCTCAAATGTTTGATGAAACGCACCTCATCAATAATTCAGCTGGCTGTGGAGAATTTGACTCCGGTAAAAAACAATAAAACATCGGAGAGGAGGACAATCAATTGCGGTTTAATCGGGTTGAATGATGAGATAACAATCAGTACATACATTCGATTGTGGGAGAGGGAGACAAGACCAGCGGACTGTGTTCGACTTTCCAGTAATTAGATTTTATAACATTGCTGTTAAATATTGATTTTCATTTAATTTGTTGGATGCAAGAAAACATATTTGAGTTTTTCTATATCAATGATGCATTTTCCTGAACAGGAATTTACCTAACAGTCTTGTTTAAAATGGAATCAGCACTACTGCTTCTCTTCTTTGATACTACTATTTTTTCTATAAAAATTCGTTAAAATAGTAGTCACAAACTCTATAACTAAAACTACTGCCAAAGTGTCACAGAAAGGGTCTAATGAAATTTCTGCAGATATTTTAGTAAAAGGAGAAAGACAATATAAAGCACACGTCTTACCACATTTCTTCTACATAACCACCATTCCTTTCAGGATATTTGTTTAAATGTCGTCAATTTTGACGTTTAAAATCGCGACTTTAACGTGTCAAGAAATTTTTTTAAAATATTTTCAAAGTAATTTGTTTTATTATTTCTTGACTTTTCTGCGTCTAAAAAAACTTAATCTTTGTCTGTAATATTCTCTTAATACCTTTTGTTAAGCACAAAAAAAATTTGGTTTTGTGTAATTCTCTGATCATCGGTGATTTTTTTATATATAGTATACCTTTTATCATACAAACCTGTATACCAAATTTGGTTGCCATATCTTTATTATTGTCAGCGAAACAAATATTTTCCCGGAGAAAACCCAAAATTGTTCCGGAAAAACTGGGCCAATTTTCCTGGCTAACGAACTTATCCAAGTCACTTAAAAATTGTTGCAACATAGACATCTTAATTTTGGTAAATAGTTTATTTTATGTAACGTGAACTACGTGCCAAATTTGGTTACTATAGGTTTGATTTTCACGAGGTATGATTATGTACGAAAAACGGAACAATTTTCCACCACAGAAAATTATTTAAATTTTAACAGAGACCCCACCAATAAATTTTAGAGACAAATCAAGATTTCTTGTAACAAAGCAAAGTCAATCATATCAGACAAACGCCACCGAAATTATCCAAGCTTGCATGGAATTATTTATTACACGTACACAGAAAACCTCTTCAGCCACTCAAAAGTCCTGGTTCTCTAAATCATGTGACAAGGCCAGACTTGAAAAGGTGAAAGCTCAAAAAAACGCTTCTACACAATCCCAGCAAAGAAAACCGTCAAGCATTTAACGACGCAAGAAACCGCTATGTCCGCATTCTTTCTGAGGCAGAAAACTCGTTTAATAACCACATCAAAAACAAAGTCCTCTCAAGCTCCAACGGCAGCAAACCCTTCTGGACTCTTGCCAAATCTATTGGGAATAATTTCTGCAAGCGCACGTTTTCACCTTTTGTTTCCTGGGATGAAATTGTTTCTACCGTCCTGGACAAAGCTGAACTTTTCGCCTCGTTGTTCGCCGGCAATTCTACCCTCAACCCACCTCCAAATGTTCAACCACCAACAGTCCCCAATGTCGCGCATAAAATAACAAATATCATTTTCAACACTAAAAAGCTACGAAAGATGCTCTCTTCTCTTAATACCAGGAAAGCCTCTGGCCTCGACGAGATCCAGCAATTGTTCTCAAAAAATCCAAAGCGCTTCCTACAGGCATATTTCTCTCCTTTCCGGCCTATGGCCTACCACCAAAACTCTGTACCTGTGCAGGAAATTTCCTCTCCAACCGGAGCATTTCTGTTGTCATGGATGGCCATTTCTCTAAACTGTATCCAATTAATTCAGGAGTCCATCAAGGTTCAGCTTTAGCCCCTACTTTGTTTCTTCTCCACATGAATGACCTCCTCTCTAACACATCCAACCCAGTTCACAGATACGCGGACGACAGCACCCTTCTCCCAAATATACAATATTCTAAGCCTGTCTCTTTAGCCCAATTAGATGAGGATCGCTGACTCATGGAGGGTTTTGTCTCTGTTCATCTCCAAAAAATATTAGACTGGGGATGTAGAAATCTTGTACAATTCAACTACACCAAATCTCAGTCTTGCTTTCTATCTCATAAGAGATACACCAGCCCTAGACCCATCACAATGAACAACCAAGTTATTCAAAGTAATGAGTCCTTTTCACTTGTTGGCATTTCTGTGGATCGAAATCTCAATTGGCGCCAACATGTCACATCAATTGCAGAAACGGCTGCTAAGAGATTAGGTTTCCTCTTCCGGGCTCGCAAATACTTTTCACCAGCTAATCTCTATACCTTATATACTTCACAAATAAGGCCAAACCTCGAATACTGCTCCCACATCTGAGGTGCCGCTGCCGCTTCTACACTCACTATCTTGGACTCCATTCAGAAGAGAGCTATACGTCTCATCGGTGACCCTACCCTTACCCAAAGCTGCCATGCCTTGCCCACCGACGTGCCGTTGGTGACCTCTCTCTCTCTTTTATAGATATCTGCCTGGGCACTGCTCAGTTGAGCTTTCTGCCATAGTTCCTCCACCTGCTACCCCCGACAGATGTACCAGGGAATAGAGCGAATGCACCCTTTTACTGTTCAGGTCATCAGACATAGAACATCTTGTTATGCCCGCTCTTTTGTCCCGAGGACTACCAAGTTGTGGAATTCCTTGCCGGCACGTGTTTTCCTTCTCCCCCGAACCCCCAAACCTTCAAGTCCAGAATTAACAAGTTGGCTCTTTACTCCTTGTCAATACCCACGGTACGATAGTATTTAGGCTGTAAGCCCTCATGGTGTGTTGTTAAAATATAAAAAAAATATTAAGAACTCATACGAATTAATTCAGAGAATTAAAAATGTTGAATTAACAGATAACAGAGATTAATTTCATTTAATGTCAAAAATGTATTTCCCAGTATTCCACCAGAAGAAACAATAGAGCTAGAAAAAAAAGTCTACAATCTAATCATATAAATACAGTAATTTTATTTGAAAATTGGAGATATTTGATACTTTTGCAATTAAAGCTTTGACAGCTGATGTAGCTACCTGTATAATTTTGAGACTCTGATTTTCCTTCGTCAAAACATCAAATAATGCATATCTCCAATGGTTTATTTGGGGGGAAGGATAATTATTTTGGGCGTCTACAGCTGTCATTATTTTTCTAACATTATAAATATCTGGTAAAATGTAAATTTTAGGAGTATGGCATATTAGTCATTTAAAATTTCATGGGCTACCGATTTCAGTGAGAAATAAGTTTAACTTAAAAGAAAAAAACCCTGGCCGCAGCAAGTGCATTATGGAAGTGAATTTTCATTAAAATGTTTTTAGTTACAAATATATCGCTCGAATGCGAGCAGGCATCAATTTGGTTACCGGTATAACCTATATAGTAGGAACAATGTACCATATTTTATCAAAATAATTATTTCAAAATGTACAAACATTTTCCGAAAATAAACTTTAAATGTTTCCGAGAAAACTGGTCTCCTAGCCAATGAACCTTAGGTTAATAGCAAATTGAATTGTTTAAATTTGAAACAATTAATAAAAATTCGCAAACAAAACGCCTTTGCTGCGTTCATACAAAAATTTTCCGAAAATAAAGTTAAATGTTGGTTTCCTAACCAACAAAACTTACTTTAATAGCAAATTGAGTTATTGAAATTCGAAGGATTTAATGAAAATTTGCTACCAAAACGCACTTACTGCGTCCAGATTTTTTTCTTACAAACATGCATCATATTTCCATAAAAAATGCTAAAATGCAGTAACGAATTTGTTTTACGAAAATTAGCTAAAAATTATAGACCGTTAAATCACAAACTTAACTAAACCTACAGCGAAAGCATCAACTTAACTAAACCGACAGCCCAAGCATCGGAGAAAGGGTCTACTTGAAATGAATTTTCTGTAAATATTTAAGTAAAATAAAGGGTAATGACGGTTGAATCTGAAGCTTAAGGGTTCGCAGAACACTCTTCTTGCACCATTTTCTTTTCACAATCCGTATTTGTTTCACGTTCTTTGCGTAAACATTGCCAATTTTGACGTTTTAAATTGCGAGTTTGAGGTTTTAAGGAAAACTCCAAAATTTGTTTCTTTAGCTGCCCGTAGCTTTTTTGTCCTTAAACTTAGAGAGATATGAATTTTTTTTAGAAAGAAAACACAAAATATTCCGGGAAAACCTTGTCCGATTTTCCTGGCTAAC
Organism: Tillus elongatus; assembly: GCA_964006375.1. NCBI lineage: Eukaryota > Metazoa > Arthropoda > Insecta > Coleoptera > Cleridae > Tillus > Tillus elongatus. Next base: position 164,636,446 of record OZ023265.1, read on the forward strand.
GAACATATCCGAGCCACTTGCAAAAAGGAAGGTACTCACCAAATTTGATCAAACTCGGTCTATTATTTTTTGAGTTATCGGTACGATATATATATATATATATATATATATATATATATATATATATATATATATATATATATATATGAATCACCAACGACACTTATGGGCCACGCTGTAATTGCAGAAATATTTTTTTAAAATGTAGCTGAAGACACCCTATAATTAATGTATACAATTTTTTCCGTATCTTGCATAATAACGGATATATTGAGCTTTAAAGATTTTTTACAAAAATTCGACAAAAATGATATACCATTAACCGATAAACTCTATAGCCAACAGTACTGCCAAAGTATCAGAGAAAGGGTCTATTTGAAATGAATTTTCTGGGAATATTTTAATAAAATGAAGGACAATGACGATTGAAACTAAGACTTCAGGCTTGGTAGAACATTCTTCTTGAGACATTTTCCTTCCATAGCTCATATTATTTTCAGGTTCATTGCCTAAATATTACCAATTTTGACGTTTTAAATCGCGACTTTGACGTTTTGAGGAAAATCCAAATTTATTTTTCTTTAAATGCCTGTAACTTTTTTGTCCTTTAACCTACAGAGCTAAATTTTGGTAGGTAACTTACCTATAATAATGTAAACGCGCGTATTTGGTTGCCCTTACTTTGTTAATTCCGGAGATATAATTTTTTTTGATTTTTTTTTCGAAAGAAAACACAAAATTTTCCGGGAAAACCTCGGCAGATTTTCCTGACTAACGAACTTGTCCAAGCCACTCGCGAAAGGAAGGTACTTACCTAATTTTTCCATTATTTTTTTAGTTATAGGTGTGACACATAAATATATAAACATATATATATATATATATATATATATATATATATATATATATATATATATATATATATATATATATATATATATATATATATATATATATATATATATATAAACACATACAGTCTGAAACCGACCTCGGATTTGGGTTCCAGGGGTCCTAGATAGCGCTCATTTTAAAAAAAAATTTCAAAATTCAAAAGTCGAGATCTCATTAGTGAATTTTTTTAAAGAAAATTCACTAAAAGTTGGTGTCAACTTCCGGTTTACCAGGATGTGGCAGAACTGTCAAAATAATGTATTTAAATGGACCGAATACTGTTTATCCCGTCTGCAAAATTTTAGGAAAAAATATTTTGTTCCTGAAACTTATAACGGGTAAGTTACCGAGAATTTGGTCGACAATTGTCTTTTTAGTGAATTTTCTTAAAAAAAATTCACTAATGAGGAGATCCCGACTTTTGAATTTTGAAAAAAATTTCTTCAAATGAGCGCTAATTAGGCCCCTCAGAAAACATATCCGGGGTCAGTTTCAATTTTTATATGTTTATATATATATATATATATATATATATATATATATATATATATATATATATATATATATATATATATATATATATATATGTATCACACCGATAACTCAAAAAATAATGGGCCGATTTTGAGAAAATTTGGTGAAAAAATTCCTTTGGAAATGGCTTGGATAAGTTCGTTAGCCAGGAAAATCTACCCAGGTTTTCCCGGAAAATTTTGTGTTTTCTTTCGAAAAAAAATTATATCTCCAGAATTAACAAAGTACGGGCAACCAAATTTGGTATGCAGGTTTATATCCTTATAGGTAAGTTACCTACCAAAATTAAGCTATGTAGATCAAAATACAAAAAAGTTATAGGCATTTAAAGAAAAATAAATTGGGGTTTTCCTCAAAACGTCAAAGTGGCGATTTAAATGTCAAAATTGGCAACATTTAGGCAAATAACTTGAATATAATACGGGCTATGGAAAGAAAATGTCTCAAGAAGGATGTTTTACAAACCCTGAAGTCTTATTTACAACCGTCATTGTCATTCATTTTAATAAAATGTTTCCAGAAAATTCATTTCAAATAGACCATTTCTCTGATACTTGGCAGTAGCCTTAGCTATAGAGTTTATCGTTTAACGGTAGGTATATAATTTTTGTCGAATTTTCGTAAAAAATCAATAAGCTCAATATATCCGTTATTATATAAGATATGAAAAAAATTTGTATATATTAATTATAGGGTGTCTTGAGCTACATCTTAAAATAATATTTCTACAAACACAGGCTGGCCCATAAGTCGTTGGTGATACAAATTTCCTTTTTAGTGAATTTTCGTAGAAAAAATTCACTAATGGGGAGATCCCGACTTTTGAATTTTGAAAAAATTTTTGCAAATGAGCGCGAACTAGGACCCCTAGAACCCATATCCGGGGTCAGTTTCAATTTTTATATATTTATATATATATATATATATATATATATATATATATATATATATATATATATATATATATATATATATATATATATATATATATATATATATATATATTATATAATTATTGTCTTTGAATTTTATATTTTATTTTATTTATATTATATATTTTTGTGTTAATTTTTATTTTATTTAATGCCCTATTAAAATGATATTTGATATTTATATTTAGAATTATTTTATATATATGAAAAAGTGATATTAAAAAAAATATTACACCATGTATTATTTTACACCATGTATTATGGGTGACTCTGTATATTATTTGTGTGAAACTTTATCTGAATAAAATATGTTTTGTGACTCTTGTGATTTAAGCTATCTCAGGGTTATTTGGGTTGCCTATCCTTCTATTATATATACATATATGTATGTCAAATAAATTATATTCAAATATTTTTTTACTTACTTATCTCAGTGGTGAGTTCTGCTAAAATAGGAAGAAAGTAGCCTGCAAATATTTATAGTAGCCTTATTATCTTATTATGGGTTTTCAAAGAATTACGTTTCAAAATTCTTAAACAAATTTTATTGGCACAATTTAAAATTTAAAAATCTAAACTCTAAACTTTAAACGGATCCGTTGTTCTAATTATCAAACTAATATCAATTTACAATGATTAAATTTAGTATCCGAATTTACGGCTTTCATTCAATTGTTCTTATTAATAAAATATGGATCCTTGACCTGCACTCCCTCTGTATTCTCAATGTTGAACTATGGTTAAATTATCCCATAAGATTTCTACTTTATGCGTTTAAATCTTAATTTCCCATAAACACATTTGCTTAAAATGATATTTGACAGAATGGGCTGTCTTTTTATTGAAATATTTGTCTGGTTGAGCTGCTATACATTAAATAAAATAAATCTCTAACCTTGGCTTCCTCGCTAATGGTATTGGGTATCCTCAAATGTACGTATTATTGATATATTTACTGCTTATCTCGTACTTCCTTACGTTAAAAACTTGATGTAACGTCTCTTCTTTGTTTTAGCGGCAAATTGAATTTCCCTTGGACAATTTATACTTTAAAATATTTATATTTAAAATGGGAAGCAAGAATGACGCTCTCTCGCATCTGAATTTCAACAACCAACCAACAACAATTCCAACAAAAGCGGAAATGTTGCCCAAATTCATCTAACATTTGGTGTTTCCTGTCTGATCATAGCATTCTCTCTTCCAATTCATTAATTAATGTTTTGACAGATATTCTCCTTGGAACCATCGAGTAAGTATAAAATATTCTATTCTTAAAATTGACATCTGACCTAACCTTACTTTTTTAATCTAATTATAATCAATAATAAATGTATAAATTCATTAAGTTCATGCTGTAATCTTGATTTAAAAGTTCCAGAACACTTAACACTGTTTTTTAATAACTTCCAGTCCATTGTTTTTACAAACACAGACACATATATGGGTACATTTCAGTTCATTGTTCACATAAAAAATAAACTAAATTCACATATTGAAAACATCATACAAGGGGTTTGTTTTGTTCATTACCTTTTGGTAATTGATTTTGAACATAATTCTTTGGTATGTATTTCATGCTTAATATTTCAATCTATCTACATATAGATTTCTGGCTCTTTTTATTTCACTTTAACTGAGATATTTTCCAAATTGCTAGTTAAACTTTTTAAGACTCATTTAATTATCTATATATCTTTCATTGCTTCTCCAAATAACACTGACTAACAATAATAGTGAATGTGCTTGTGTTTTAATGTTATTATTTTGTTTTCTGTTTTAGTGTACAGTAAAATATGTCGAACGATGTGGATATGTATACAATATACAGAGAACCCATATGCATTACGTGTAAACCGTAAGTATTTTACTTATTACTGACCAGTGGTACAACTACTACCCCCCATCACTAATCTGATCACCCAATTTTTTAATCAATAATCAGAATTTAACATTATCATAGTAGTTTCCGTAAGGGTTTTCATTTTTGTTTTTATAACTTTTATATGGCCTTAGCAATTCTCAGCACAACACCCCCCAATTTTGCAGACATTATTTCGATTCTCGAAAGTAATGGAAGCAAAATTTACATACGTGCTGATATTTTATTTTCATTGTTATTGATAGAAGTGGAATATATCTTGTATATTAAATATTCCTCTAATTTTTCCTGTGATTGGGTCTTTGATTTCACCACTATTAACTGGGTTTTCTGTTGTGATCTCGAATGGACCCTCAAATGGCATCATTAACTTGGCACTGATATTTTTCTTATAGTTCGAGGTTCGCAATGCCCTTATGATTACTAAATCTCCTCTTTTAAATGTCGATTTCTTAGATTTCTTTTTCAAAAACCTTTTTGCACATTTCTCTGCACGTCTCTCATTTAATTTATTGACCATTTTTACTACTTCTTCATAGGTTTTACTATTTTGTTGGAGCCATTTTCTTTCAGGCATGACACCTTTGAATAGATAAATCGGTGATTGTCCATTCATTGTATGTGGACTATTATTAAGTAATTCTTCTATTATATTTAGCTTATCTTGCCACTCTTTGTGATCGCTGTGTACCATTATCCTCAAATACTTGTTAAGTTCTTGTATATATCTCTCAGAAATGTTTGATTGTGGATGACGAATACTCGTAAATCGCACTGTCACTTGGTTTTGTTGACAAAATCTTTTATTTACGGTTTTCCTAGTTTCACGTTTGGTTTCTCGGGTCTTCTTGTTCATACTTTTCTTCTCATCAATGTACAACGACGTTTTATTTTATTCAACTTTATTTTCTCAGATTAGCAGCTTTTTAATAAATATTTTCTCCATCTGGTATAGATATATCTCAATTTATTTCTTACATGGTTTCCTTTTTTTATTTGTACCTTATCATCTATCCCCTAAATCTTCTTTATTTTAACATTTCTTCATTTTAACACTATATTTCTATATTAATTCATTTTCATATACTCATTTTAATATTCATTATTCATTTTATTCATCAGAACCTCTCTTGGGCCTATTTTCTTCTTTATACTGGTTTCGCTACTCCAACTATAATTCTTTTCCTCATTCTCTACCATATATCTTTAGAATTCTTCAAAATTTTATCTTCTTATCCATTTTCTTATATATTTTTTTTCTGCTTGCTTCATATGATCCTCTGCGTTCACTGTCATTGTCATTTTCTTATTTCACTTTTCTTATTATATGCCTCGAGTTTTCCCTACACGTTACTTTACTTTTGTGCTCACAGCCACCTTTTATATATATATATACATATATCTTATTCCTTTCTTTTGCCTCCTGGCCTTTTGATTTTCAAAATTATTTGTCTCTTTCTTTCGAAATTGTTCAATTAATTCAAAATCCTTGCTCTCCTGGTCTTTTTTATTGGTGGATTAATTTCCTTTATTTAAATTCATACAAGTCGTTTAGGTTATTTTATTGTTTCGTCTGTTCCACTTACTATTTGTTTAAAATTTTGAATTTTGAATGGTTATTTATCCGAAAAACTTTTAGTTCAGTTTATAGACGTGATCTTGGTCTATTGTTGTTGTAATTTTTCGTAATTTCCTTGATCATTTCTGTTTTTATCCCTGTTTTGATACTGATCATTTTCCCGGTAGTTTCTTCTACTTTCGCCATGTCGATTATTCTTATTAAGTTTTTGCTTGTCATTATTTTTATTATCTCCCCAATTTTTGCTTTCTTGTCGATTTCCTTTTCTATTTATACTTGTCGGGAGCCTTTGCACGTAATTAATGGACTGGTCGAGTGTTTGCACGTTTTTATTTCCTTTATTCTCCAACTTCAGGTTTATATCTGTTTCTTCTCTTAAATTCTTCAGTTTTCCATTCGTTTCTCTTAATTTCTCTTCCATTTCAGTTTCATATCTCTCTCTTTTTCGTTTGCGCATCTTTCTTTCACTTGTTATCTGCTGACTTCTTACGTTTCCTCTCTCTATCATTTTCTCCATTATTTTCTTGCATACTGTATTCATTTCGGTTTCTATTTTCTGGCAACTTTGTTGACATTTGTGTTTTTTCTCGTCCACATCACTTCTTATTTGTATAATTACCACCTCATTTTCCTTTTCCAAGGTGTTTTGTTTCCTGTTCATTTCCTCCATGAGATATTTCTCACTCTCTTCTATTTTTCCTGCCATCCGGTTTTCCATATCTTGCTTGAGTTTTTCTGTATTTTTTTTCGTTTCTTCTCTGAGATCTTGAATGTTTCTATACAATATAGTATCATTTTCTTGTAATTTATTCATATCCGTTTTGATTTCTGTTGTTACATTCTGTATAAATACTTCTAGATTTTTCATATCTTCTTGCTTTGCCATTTTATCACTCAGGTTTTCTTCTTGTTTCGTCATTTTATCACTCAGGTTTTCTTCTTGTTTCGTCATTTTATCACTCAGGTTTTCTTCTTGTTTCGCCATTTTTTCTTCTTGCTTCGCAAATTTTGCATTCATACATTCCATATATTGTCGAAACATACTTGCCATTTGTTGCAATAAATTTTGTTCCATACTTGTCATTTTTTTCTGTGTTTTTGGTCCTAAGATTTGTTTGTGTTGCGACATTTTTATGTTTAAATTTCTTTATTTTGGATGGTCAGTAATTAAATTTTTGTTTTTCAGGTCTGGTTCTACCAATGTTAAGAATTCCTGTGCCCAGATGTTGCAGTTTGCTCTCCTGTTTTGCTGTGCCTGGACGTTATGGCTAGTTTCCCCTATTTTTGCTGTGCCCGAACGTTGCGGCGCCAATTATACTGATTGGCTTTGATTATAATCAGCTTTGGCTTTTATATATTTTATATTTATTTTATATTTTATATTTTTAATGCCCCACTGTTGGGCGTCGATTATATTGTTATTGTCTTTGAATTTTATATTTTATTTTATTTATATTATATATTTTTGTGTTAATTTTTATTTTATTTAATGCCCTATTAAAATGATATTTGATATTTATATTTAGAATTATTTTATATATATGAAAAAGTGATATTAAAAAAAATATTACACCATGTATTATTTTACACCATGTATTATGGGTGACTCTGTATATTATTTGTGTGAAACTTTATCTGAATAAAATATGTTTTGTGACTCTTGTGATTTAAGCTATCTCAGGGTTATTTGGGTTGCCTATCCTTCTATTATATATACATATATGTATGTCAAATAAATTATATTCAAATATTTTATTTACTTACTTATCTCAGTGGTGAGTTCTGCTAAAATAGGAAGAAAGTAGCCTGCAAATATTTATAGTAGCCTTATTATCTTATTATGGGTTTTCAAAGAATTACGTTTCAAAATTCTTAAACAAATTTTATTGGCACAATTTAAAATTTAAAAATCTAAACTCTAAACTTTAAACGGATCCGTTGTTCTAATTATCAAACTAATATCAATTTACAATGATTAAATTTAGTATCCGAATTTACGGCTTTCATTCAATTGTTCTTATTAATAAAATATGGATCCTTGACCTGCACTCCCTCTGTATTCTCAATGTTGAACTATGGTTAAATTATCCCATAAGATTTCTACTTTATGCGTTTAAATCTTAATTTCCCATAAACACATTTGCTTAAAATGATATTTGACAGAATGGGCTGTCTTTTTATTGAAATATTTGTCTGGTTGAGCTGCTATACATTAAATAAAATAAATCTCTAACCTTGGCTTCCTCGCTAATGGTATTGGGTATCATCAAATGTACGTATTATTGATATATTTACTGCTTATCTCGTACTTCCTTACGTTAAAAACTTGATGTAACGTCTCTTCTTTGTTTTAGCGGCAAATTGAATTTCCCTTGGACAATTTATACTTTAAAATATTTATATTTAAAATGGGAAGCAAGAATGACGCTCTCTCGCATCTGAATTTCAACAACCAACCAACAACAATTCCAACAAAAGCGGAAATGTTGCCCAAATTCATCTAACATTTGGTGTTTCCTGTCTGATCATAGCATTCTCTCTTCCAATTCATTAATTAATGTTTTGACAGATATTCTCCTTGGAACCATCGAGTAAGTATAAAATATTCTATTCTTAAAATTGACATCTGACCTAACCTTACTTTTTTAATCTAATTATAATCAATAATAAATGTATAAATTCATTAAGTTCATGCTGTAATCTTGATTTAAAAGTTCCAGAACACTTAACACTGTTTTTTAATAACTTCCAGTTCATTGTTTTTACAAACACAGACACATATATGGGTACATTTCAGTTCATTGTTCACATAAAAAATAAACTAAATTCACATATTGAAAACATCATACAAGGGGTTTGTTTTGTTCATTACCTTTTGGTAATTGATTTTGAACATAATTCTTTGGTATGTATTTCATGCTTAATATTTCAATCTATCTACATATAGATTTCTGGCTCTTTTTATTTCACTTTAACTGAGATATTTTCCAAATTGCTAGTTAAACTTTTTAAGACTCATTTAATTATCTATATATCTTTCATTGCTTCTCCAAATAACACTGACTAACAATAATAGTGAATGTGCTTGTGTTTTAATGTTATTATTTTGTTTTCTGTTTTAGTGTACAGTAAAATATGTCGAACGATGTGGATATGTATACAATATACAGAGAACCCATATGCATTACGTGTAAACCGTAAGTATTTTACTTATTACTGACCAGTGGTACAACTACTACCCCCCATCACTAATCTGATCACCCAATTTTTTAATCAATAATCAGAATTTAACATTATCATAGTAGTTTCCGTAAGGGTTTTCATTTTTGTTTTTATAACTTTTATATGGCCTTAGCAATTCTCAGCACAATATATATATATATATATATATATATATATATATATATATATATATATATATATATATATATATATATATATATATATATATATATATATATATATATATATATATATATATATATATATATATATATATATATATATATATATATATATATATATATATATATATGTATCACACCGATAACTCAAAAAATAATGGGCCGATTTTAATAAAATTTGGCATGTACTTTTCTTTTGTTAATAGCTTGGATAAGTTCGTTAGTCAGGAAAATCGGACGAGGTTTTCCGGGAAAATTTTGAGTTTTCATTCGAAAAAAATTCATATCTCAAAAAGTAATAAGCCGATTTTAATAAAATTGGGCACATACCTTCCTTTTGTAAATGGCTTTGACATGTGTGTTAGTCAGGAAAATCGGACGAGGTTTTCTGGGAAAATTTTGAGTTTTCATTCGAAAAAAATTCATATCTCAAAAAGTAATAAGCCGATTTTAATAAAATTTGGCATGTACCTTCCTTTTGTAAATGGCTTTGACAGGTTCGTTATTTATAAAAATTGGACGAGGTTTTCCGGGAAAATTTTGAGTTTTCATTTGAAAAATTTTTTTATCTTAAAAAATATAAAATCTATGATAACCAAATTTGGTAGGTAGGTTTACGATATAAAAAGTAAACTATACACCAAAATTTAGATTTCTATGTTACAAGAAAAAAAAGTTATAATAAAATATTTTGTGCCAGATCATTTCTATGAAAATTCACTACCATAACGCACTTGCTGCGTCCAGGCTTTTTTTAATCAAACACGCCTTATGTTATTGCATTTTTGCATTTTCTATAGAAATATAATGCATGTTTGTAAGAAAAGAAATTCTGGACGCAGAAAGTGCGTTATGGTAGCGAATTTTGATCAAATGTTTCATATTTGAACAGCTCAATTTGCTATTAACCTATAAGGTTGACCAAGAAACGTGTTTTTTCGGGAACACTTTAAGTTTACTTTTGGAAATTTTTGTACATTTTCACACAATAAAGTTATTTTGATGAAACATGGCACATTGTTTTTACTATATAGGTTATACTGGTAACCAAATTTGATGCCTGCTTTCTTAAAAAAAAACACACATATTTGTTATTAAAAACATTTTTATGAAAATTTTTCACATTCCAGTGAAAAAAGGAAACATTAGTGAAATGAAGAAACTAATATTCTTTCGTCGGTACTTTTGGAAACCCTATTACCTACCGATGCGTATGACAAAATACAGCACCTGATTTAGCTTAGAGTGGTGTGAATCATTTTAAATCACTACTGGGTGTCATATAATAAATACAGGTAACATACATATATTATATTTGGAGTTATTTAATAACATTTATCTTGAATTATCTATACAGTCAATGATCCATCCATCGTTACCGCTGCCTTGTGGAAAGAACACATTTCATTCGCATCACATAACCCATCCGTGACATCCATCATCTGACATGTTACTATCTGACAACGCAGATATTTATTATAGCAAAAAGCGAAACAGGCGTAAGCGTCATCACACACTGGAAATATATGTTATACCATGCGATCCACAATAAGCAAATCCTATCTTTTTTACCATTAAACAATATACGTCAGAAATGTTTGTCCTGTCAGGTTTTTTAGCGACTTCGCTAAACATCTATAAATTGAACTGCTGTAGTCATATAAGTTTTTTCCTAAAACATTGTGAAATGTACGACATTGCCGCCATCCAGCTCCAAATTACACAAAATGTTATAAAATAGACTGTGTACAACCAATTTTGTAAATTGTCAGCCCTGGCTCATTTCTCCCCTAATATAGGGACAATGTATGTAAGGCTAGATGTATTCTCACCATAACTGGAACGGCAGACCGGTTTCGCTCTAATTAGAGCTCGTCAGTGCGGTATACTAATTACAGCGAGAGCACAACTATAATGTAAAACCGCTATGGTGGCCATCCTCCTTAGAACATTGTAAGATGTACGACAGGGCCGCCATCTGTTGCGGAACCACGTAAGATGTTGTCACGACAGCTCCAACTAACACAAAATGTTATAGAATAGAAACCGTGTACAACCAAATAACAATTTTGTAAATTGTCAGCCCTGGCTCATTTCTCCCCTAATATAGGGACAATGTATGTAAGGCTAGATGTATTCTCACCACAATTGGAACCGCAGACCGGTTTCGCGCTAATTAGAGCTCGCCAGTACGGTATACTAATTACAGCGAGAACACACCTATAAAGTAATAGGGCAAGTCATAGTATTTCCCTCTGAGCCCATGCAACGGTCTTTCAGGCCGAAATGTATGCCATCCTGCACTGTGTGCGGGAGAACAAGAGGAGGGGCTACACCAACAAGCGGATCCTCATAACCACAGACAGCGAGGCAGCCCTTACAGCCCTAAGTAGCCCACGGGTAAATTTCTGGCTAGTGAGTGAGTGCCGAGACGAGGCGAGCGACCTGGCTGGGCAGAATGAGATCACCCTCATCGGGTGCCGGGTCACTCGGGGGTCAAAGGCAATGAAGAAGCTGGCAGTCTCGCGTTGAGATAGTCAGCAGAATCATTTATGGAACTAGAACCGGTTCTGGGCGTGACAAAGAGCACTGCCAGGGGGGGGGGGGCATTAAGTCCTGGGTCAGAAACCAACACAAGGAACACAAGGTGTACTGGGCAGACTGTCCAGTCCAGTCAATAATTGACGAACCCTGTTCAAAGAGAGCTGTGGAGCTGCTAAATTTTAGCAGAGGACAGCTCAGAAACATAACAGGTCTCTTGACGGGACACATGGCCGTCAACACACCTGAAGAAAATGGGGGGGGGGGGGGGGGGTCGAGGGGGACTTCGCATGCAGACTCTGTGGCGAGGGGGAGGAATCAGCCCAGCAGATCTCGTGCGAGTGTAAAGCTCTGGACCGCAAAAGACAACTGATCTACGGTCAGTCTAGACCGGAGACAGAGCATTATAAAACTTCACCCTACCAATCGCTGTGCAGGCTAGTTCAAGGCACAGTGATTTTGGAATGGCTGGAGTAAAAATACTAAGGGCATGCACAATAAGCCAAAGGCTGCAGCGTTATCGGTACGGCTAAGCCGCGGACGAGCCCTGACGGGAAAATACGGCTATGTTATTATAGCATAACATTACATACATTGTCCCTATATCAGGGAGCAAATGGGCCAGGACTGTCAATTTATAAAATTGTTAGTTGGGTGTACATAGTCTCTATTTTATAACATTTTGTATTATTTGGAGCTGTCGTGACAACATACTACCTGGTTCCGCACCGAGATGGCGACCCTGTCGTACATCTCACAATGCTCTAGGAGGCTGGCTGCCTTGGCTGTATTACTTTATAGGTGTGTTCTCGCTGTAATTAGTATACCGCACTGACGACTTCTAATTAGAGCGCAACCGGTCTGCGGTTCTGATTATGGGGAGAATACATCTAGCCTTACAAGTTTTTTCCTGTTTTACAAAATCGAGAATAACCACCACAACGAGAGAAAGAAAACGGTTTTTAAATGAGCCTTCTAGAACCAATATTTACGGTTCGTTTTAGTTATTCAAGATACAGCCACACCGTTAAAGTCCGCATCGCATGGTATATATTTTATTATATAGTTTACGCAGATTTAGAATTCATGAACACCTTTTGCTTTGAAAATTTGTCATATTAAAAAAGTCAGTTTTTTTTCAGCATTTCGAAAAATGTTGAATGGATCCATGATCAGTCCCAAGTCAGTAATATTAGACACACCTATAAGATTTTCACCATTCACCTTATAAGTGAAAACCTGCAAGTGGTGTTTATTGGAAAAAGACAAAACACTACATTTAGAAATATTTAGAGGTAACTTATTTATGTCACACCATTCCGAAATCCTATCAAGGTTGTGCTGTATGGCCTGACAGTTGACAAGAGAATTGATATGTAGAAAATTTTTTAGGTCATTAGCATACAATAAATGAGGAAGTGAAAACACAGAATCCAAATCATTAATGAAAACGTTGAAGAGAAGGGGACCAAGTACAGATCCTTGTGGGACACCAGAAGAAGCATGAAACAGGTCAGAACAACAACCAGCATACCAGACATAATGATACCTATTGAGGAGGTAGGATCTAAACAAGAATATAAGACCGTTGGAAAGTCTAAAAGAATGAAACTTAAGTAACAGAAGCTCATGATCAACTGAGTCAAATGCTTTCGAGAAGTCTAAGTTGACTGTATCAACCTGTCCATTCCCATTCAAACAAGACGATACATATCGCACGAAACAAGAAAGGTCGGTCAAGGTCGAACGGCCCCTGACAAACCCATACTGATTCGGTGAAAGATACAGACCTAGATGAAAAAAAAAATACGCAAAAAGTGTATACTTAAAGACCTTCGAAAAGTTCGACATGGTTACAACCTGCCTGTAATTTTCAATGACTGGCCTGTCACCCTTCTTATGGACGGGGCAGACTTTAGTGGTTTTCCACATGGGAGGGAAGGTTTGTGTTTTCAGAGACAAGTTAAAAATAAAAAGTAAAGGTTCAGTAAATGCGGAAGCACAGTTTTTGATTATGAAACTAGGTATCTTATCAGGCCCTTGAGACAACTTGGACTTGAGTTTATTAATAGCAGAAAGTACATCAGATGTATGACATTGGCTTAAATGAAACGGAAGACAGTTCGAAGAACATATCCTAAGAAAATCCTATGGAAACCAACTCCTATGAAAATTCGCCACCATAACTCATTTGCTGCGTACTGAATTTTTAAAAATTCTCTAGCAGCAAAACCTGTTTTATAAGCTTAATTTGGTTTTCGTCTTTCATATAAATGAGCGTGTCTACATGTACCCTTGCACAACTAATGTCCAAAGACACGCCTACAACCTGCCAGACCACACCCCACCACTTCAGTTAATGTAAGACCGCCCACTTAATAAACAATTCTTTGCTTACCACTAAAAACATTTTTTTACAACTTTTCATGTACGAGAATATTGTTTTTCTTCGGCGGAAAATTGACATAAAGTTCCGTAAGTATGAAATATATTTTTCACTTTACAAGTTTACAAAACATTCGCAGAGAAGCTAAAACCCATGTACCTACTGTTTGTTCTTTTTTATGTTCCTCGTCCTTCATTTATATATATATATATATATATATATATATATATATATATATATATATATATATATATATATATATATATATATATATATATATATATATATTTGTTTAATCATTGCGATCTTGACTCGTGTCTCATATTTTCTGAATTACCGCATTATTTATAACAGATGTTAAATTTATAAGTTATGAAAATTTCTCCCAGTAAAGCAATCGTAGCGTTACAAGATGACAGTGATGCCTTCCGCAGTCTTAATAATCAAAGCCGCATTTAAAAATTTTCGACACTAGTAATGTTAAGGTCAATGATGGAGTGGTTTCTTATGGACCGCACGTTGTTATATAAACAATCACTGTTGGGGAAATGCATAACTGGAGCAAGCAGGGCAGGTCTGCGGCGACAATCAATCAGATTTGAACGGCTTGGCGGCAAGTTTTTCTTCTACAGTGTGTGGTTTTTCTCCTTTCATGAAGACATCATGTTACACCGCGTCGAGTCAAGAATACATGCGTGACAATATTTCACTTATGAGTGTTTTTGTTTTAAACGAGACACGACCAGGACGTGTTAATGTTGGCTTGCCATGACCGACCGACCGGTGGTGATCAACGTCTCTTGTGTCTCGTCCTCGTCTTACTTTAGCATTGCGACGTTGCCGGCTTATAAATTTTTTTCTCCTAATAATGTTAAGCAGATTTTATTTTCGTATTTATTTATTTATCTATTTATTATGGTAGACAATTTGCATGGGCTTTCTATTAAATTAATTTAACACCTACCTAATAGTTTTTCAGACATAGAACATTATTACATGCTGGAAAATACCAAAACAAAAATATGTAGTGGACAGAAAAATAATTTTAAAATCAAAACATTTCAAATTATTATCATGTGACCGCGAACGTTCTGTTATTGGTCGTGACGTAATTGGACAGTGAATAAATGACGTGTTTACATTTGCCTTATGCTATGATAAGTACGGTCCCTTGTTTCTCAACACCATGGTAAATTTTATTCGTTTATCAGGATCTCAAACTCATTGTCATTTTTGACATTACCGTCTAGTGACGTCACAGATCATGCCGGCAAAATAGTGGTGTTTGAAATCAATTATGAAATTCGCATTTTCAAATATTTTTTGCATCGTTATTTTGTAGTATGTGAAATGAATTTTTTTTATTAAAAATCATCTTTGTAGGATGTCTATCAGATGTGATAAGAAAAAAAGTCTGGACGCAGCAAGTGCGTTATGGCAGTGAATTTTTATAAAAATGCTTTGAATATCAAATATGTCTTTTTAATGCAAGCAGTCATCAATTTGGTTACCGGTATAACCTATATAGTAGAAACAATGTGCCATATTTTATCAAAATAACTTATTGTTTGAAAATGTACAAAAATTTTCCGACAATAGACTTTAAATGTTGATTTCATAGCCAACAAACCTTAGGTTAATAGCAAATTAAGTTATTGAAATTTGAAGCATTTAATGAAAATTTGCTACAAAAACGCAATTACTTACTTACGTCTTGATTTTTTTTCTTACAAACATATTTCGATAAAAAATACAATAAAATAGGGCTGTTCGAAAAAAAATTGTAGGGATCATCAACGACTTATGGGCCAGCCGGTGATTGTCAAAATAATTGTATAAGATGCAGCTCAAGATACCCTATAATTAACTCATACAATTTTTTCTCGTCTCTTGTATAATAATAATTATATTGAGCTTTACCGTAGAAACGCGTCACCCTGTATATATGTAAGCAGATCAAAACTGAACGTAAACCCGGATATGGATTCCAGGGGGCCTAGTTTGCGCTCACTTGAAGAAATCTTTTTAAAATTCTAAACTCGCGGTCTCCTCATTGACGAAATTTTTGTACAAAAATTAGCTAAAAATTATGGACCGTTAAACCATAAACATAACTAAAACTACCGCCAAAGCATCAGAGAGAAAATAACTAATCTGTTGCATATCAGCCCCTTTTGTAAAACTTCGATCCTTTATATGTGTTGATAAAACATAACAAACACTGTTTAGTCCACCCACTAACATTAATAAAGGAATAATTTGCACTTGTATATAAAAATTTCCCAAATAACACAATAATTTCTCGACTGAAACAGATAAACAATCTCATATCATACGATAAACGTCAGTTATAGCGTCTAACAGACCTGCGCAAAAATATCAAATGTTCCGTCGCCTGGCAACGACATACTAGATCTCATATAAGCCAGGTTTGTCGTTGTCACTGAAACGCGGTGATATTAAAAATAAATGTTTCAACTTTGAATAGCTCAAGTTTCTCTAAATCTAGAAAGCTGAATTTTGGCACATATTTAGGTCTTTCCCAAAGCAATATGTACACCAAATTTCATCGAAATATCTTTGTAATTTTCGGAGAAAAACATTTTTTTCGAAAGAAAACTCAAAATTTTCCCAGAAAACCTTGTCCGATTTTCCTGGCTAACGAACTTATCCAAGCTATTAATAAAAGAAAGGCACTTGCCGGGTTTCATCAAAATCGGTTAATAATTTTTTGAGTTATCGGTTGGACACACATATGTATATATATATATATATATATATATATATATATATATATAAACATACTAAAATCGAAACTGACCCCGGATATGGGTTCTAGGGGCCCAAATTCGCGCTCATTTGAAAAAATTTTTGCAAAGTCTCACCATCGATACCTTTCTTTTAGTGAATTTTTTTATAAAAAATTCACTAAAACTTGAAATTGTCTATTATACAGTGTATGAGTACATAAAAGCTAAAGGCTTGTGAACACTGTGAGATGTACGATACGGTCGCCATCTCGATGCAAAACCAGGTAGTATGTTGTCACGACAGCTCCAAATAACACAAAATTATAAAATAGAGACTGTGTACAACCAACTAACAATTTTGTAAATTGTCAGCCCTGGTCCTTTCTTCCATAATACCAGGACAATTTATGTAAGGCAGTCTCGCCCTAATTAGAAACTCATACCGGTTTAGCTCTTATTCGAGGTCATCAGTGCGCTATACTAACTACAGCGGGAATACAGCCGAAGCAACTTTCGGCTAAGGTAGCCAGGCTTCTAGAACATTGTAAGATGTCGACAGGGTGACGACAGGGTCGCCATCTCGATGCGGAGCTAGGTAGTATGTTGTCACCGCAGCTCTAATAAACACAGAATGTTATAAATAGAGATTGTGAATTTTTAAATAGGAAGTAGGGACTTGTGATACCCCATTTGAAAGATCTCTTCGTTCTCTATTCAAGAATGATATGGCTTTAAAATTAACTACAAAAATTAACAGTAAGAACAGAAGAAGTTAATATGATTGACGAACTTCGGTACAACACACTAAAAAATTAATAATTAATGCCGATTCATTTTTGTATAAAGTATAACGTCACATTTATCTCCAACCTTTCAAAGTTTCACACGTAATTTTCATATTTATTAAATAACGACTCATTTTTACTAAATATCGCTTCATATGAAGTTCGCAACCATACCAATATTTTTTTCAGCCACGAACCACATTTAACTTTCTTCAACAACCAAACTTTGCAATATTTATTTTTATGGTCTTTAAATAAACCAGTTTGTCACAAGAAAACTGTACTTATGTAATTTATAAACCTGACCCATGACGTTTATGAAACCACGAATAGTGTTCCGTCGTCATTTTAGATACCTTTTGGCCACACACACGTGCCGACTATGGATACCAAAACACAGTTGGCCACACTGCGCCCATCAAGTAATGATGGTCAACTTGAAGACGGCACCCTGGAGATTTACGTTTTCGGACAGCGTCTGATTGGCTGAAGAGGCCGCCTTCCCCTTGTCGACCCCGAAGCACACCGAGACTTCGGAATCAAGAACGCTGCAATTACCTCATTTTGATCAATGATCGTTCTAGAGTGCAGTTCACTCTCAGTTCGAGTTCTTCGTTGTCCTCTGGGCATGGGGCGCAGACAGGCCCGCGGCAGCCACGTGACCTTCTGAAAGGTGTTGGAAACCAACGTGGACCATAAGTGGTACAGACTGCAGGTACCAGGGCAGAAGGCTGCTCCTTATTTTCCATCTGTCCCACAAGTCATTTATTCTGTGAAGAAGGGAGCTTCCCGAAACACATCGAGCTGCCCATCAACGACGTCGCCGGCAAGAAAAGGTATTTTGTCTGTATTGCACCGCTTCTGTTTATTATTGGATGTGTAACTTTGCCCATTGTGCAATAAATTCATTTAATTAACCCGCGTTAATGTTTTCTTTACCATGTAATCCCTGATGTACATGCAACCGTTCAATTACACGTAATCAACAAGAGCTGTCGAAGAACGTAACGAATCAACCGCTTCAAAAAGCTTTAAGGATAGTTGCTTTTACTTGCAAAAATGCTCAATCTGTTATATAATGTTATATATGCTTTGACATTGTGATATGTACGACAGGGTGGCCATCTCGGTGCGGAACCAGGTATTATGTTGTCACGACAGCTACAAATAACACAAAATGTTATAAAATGGAGACTGTGTACAACCAACTAACAATTTGTGCATTGTCGGCCCTGGTCCATTTCTTCGCCAATATAGGGACAATGTATATAAGGCTAGATGTATTCTCACCATTCCGCACCGAGATGGCGATGCTGTCGTACATCTCACAATGTCGTAGGAGGCTGACTACCATAGCCATATTACTTTATAGGTGTGCTTTGCTAGTAATTAGTATACCGTACTGACGATCTCTATAGCGAAACCGGTCTGCGGTTCTAATTATGGTGACAATACATCTAGTCTTACATATATGCTATGTTAAATGTTTGTTGTCGAATAATTGTAGATTATCTCTAATACAAATAGTGCTGCAAATTGAACCATAACTTCCACATAGCTATGATAATCTACTCTCCTCAGAAAGACATTCTTATGAAATCAATTTAGGGTCCATGACTTGACCACCAAGAAAATATTTGTATTCCTGTACCCATACACTTCTGAAGCGTTATAATACTCTAGTTTTAACAAAAAGATGTCAATTACCACCAAATCACCCCTCATTTATCCCCTACCCCCGGAAATTATCTTATCCAAAAACATTCAGAAGCATTTCTTTGTCGGGTGCTAACTGGATACCAAATTTGAAGATGATATCTCAATTCGTTCGAACGTTATTGCGCCTACTAACAGGCAGACAGCCCGACCGACCGATAGAATGACAGACAAAAAAATCTTCGGTATAAAATCAAGTTTTCTATATGTTTTGAGACTTTCTGCACCGTTTTAGCAACAAAAAAAATGTGTCGAAATTTCTGCCACCGATATTCTACCCCCACACATTCAATCCCTAATTTAATTTCGGCACAGAATACCAGATCGCTTTTTTATATGTTTTGAAACTTTTTACGCCGTTTTAGCAAAAAATCTTTTTTTGAAATTTCTGTCACCGATATTCCACCCCCACACATTCAATCCCTAATTTTATATAGCACAGAATACCAGATGTTTGATGAAATTGAAAGTTTCCTAATAAACAGACCCTAAAACGATATGTTACCCCCCTTTTTATTGAAACAATGTCAATTTTCACCAAATCACCCCCCATTCATCCATCCATGGAGGGATTTTACCCAAAGACAATCCAAACCGTTCGTTGGTCAGGTGCTAACTGAATACAAAATTTGAAGACGATACCTCAATTCGTTCTAAAGTTGTCGTGGCTACAAACAGACAGACCTACAGACAAAAAAATTTCGTTCCCAAATTATGTGTTCTATACGTTTCGACAATTTTTACGACGTTTAAGCGAAAAAAACTGATAATAGAGAGATATCTATGGTAACACTTTCGAAAGAATTCTTCAAAAGTGCGCGTACCAGGACCTCTAAAATCGATCTTCAGGGTCTGTGTAAGTTTAAAATATTAACTTTACTAATATGCCGTATAATAATAGTGTACAATTCTTAAGAAAATTCACTACTATAACGCACTTGCTGCGTCCCGAAATTTTTTGTAAAAACGCCCCTGCTCACAACTTGTTAATTATACTGTAAGCAATTGATAAAATTGGTTTTGAATCGATTGACCACCCACCCACCCACTTTTTCGGATTTAGTAACATCAGTGTGTTATTTATTCCGAAGACTCAAAAAATATTTCAATGGTACCTAAACGATCTTCAAAAGACAACAGACCTAACTATGATAACTATAGAATTTTAAGGTCTGAAAAATGTGTTCTGGTGAATTGGGTTCTCCAAAGGGTACTTATCAATGCTCATAACAGCTTCCAATCTTGACTTGGTCATATTAATTTATCAAAAACAGCAAATAAGCTCGATCTCTCTTGTTAGCGTTTTTTTTTTCAAATTCGCTTATGGGGAGATCTGTGTTATGGGCAGTTAAAGCAACAAATATTGGAGTTTTCCTCAAACGTCAGATCTGTGTTATGGGCAGTTAAAGGAACAAATATTGGAGTTTTCCTCAAACGTCAAACTCGCAATTTTAAACGTCAAAATTGGCAATGTTTAGGCAAATAATGTGAAACAAATACCAATTGTGAAAAGAAAATGTTGCAAGAAGCGTTTTTTGCAAACTCTTAAGTTTCAGATTCAACCGTCATTGCCCTTCATTTTACTAGACCCTTTCTCTGATGCTTTGGCTGTCAGTTTAGTTAAGTTTGGTGGCTTTTTGGATATTTATTTGTAGGTTTAGTGAAGTTTATGGTTTAACGGTCTATAATTTTTTTTAGCTAATTTTCGTAGAACAAATTTGTTAATGCATTTTTGCATTTTTTATCGAAATATGATGCGCTTATAAGAAAAAAATCTGGACGCAGTAAGTGCGTTTTGGTAGCGAATTTTAGGTAAATTTGCAGTTGAGCTCCCGAACGCTTTTCAAAAAACTGTTTTCAGAAACCTGCCTAGCCCCCCCCCCCCCCTGGATCCACAAACCCCAAGAAAAATTTCTTGTTTACACTCCCCAAGGCAGTTACGGGACCAGGAGTGAGTAGGGGTGTATAATTTTTTTTAGCTAATTTTCGTAGAACAAATTCGTTAATGCATTTTTGAATTTTTTATCGAAATATGATGCGTTTGTAAGAAAAAGATCTAGACGCAGTAAGTGCGTTTTGGTAGCGAATTTTCGGTAAATTTGCAGTTTTTCAGAAGCATGCCTAGGGCCCCCCTGAATTCACAAACACCAAGAAAAATTTCTTGTTCACATCCCCCAAGGAAGTTACGGGACCAGAACTGAGTAGGGGTGCATATTTTTTTAAGCCAAATTTCGTAGAACGAATTCGTTAATGCATTTTTGCATTTTTTTTCGAAATGTGATGCGTTTGTAAGAAAAAATCTGGACGCAGTAAGTGCGTTTTGGTAGCGAATTTTCGGTAAATTTGCAGGTTAGCCCCCGAACGCTTTTCAAAAAACTGTTTTCAGAAACATGCCTAGACACCCCCCCCCCCCGGATCCACAAACCCCAAGAAAAATTTCTTGTTCACACTCCCCAAGGAAGTTACGGGACCAGGAGTGAGTAGGGGTGTATAATTTTTTTTAGGTAATTTTCGTAGAACAAATTCGTTAATGGATTTTTGCATTTTTGCATTTTTTATCGAAATATGATGCGTTTGTAAGAAAAAATCTGGACGCAGTAAGTGCGTTTTGGTAGCGAATTTTCGGTAAATTTGCAGTTTAGCTCCCGAACGTTTTAAAAAAAAACCTGCCTAGACCCCCCCTGGATCCACAAACGCCAAGAAAAATATCTTGTTCACACCCCCCCAAGGAAGTTACGGGACCAGGAGTGAGTATTGGTACTGAGCGGGGTAGGTAGTAAAAAGGAAATATGAGCAGAAAATTCGAATAAAGCGGTCTTGAAATCTCTCTTTTTCACATCTTGAAGCCATATCCCCCTTAAACCCTGCCTACCCCGCACAGCACCTCTATTCACTCCCAGTCCCATAACTTTCTTGGGGGGTGTGAACAAGAAATTTTTCTGGTGGTTTATGCATCCAGGTGGGGTCCTAGTAATGTTTCTGAAAACAATTTGTTGAAAAGCGTTCGGGAGCTAATCTGCAAATTTACCGAATTTTCATTAAATCCTTCAAATTTCAATAACTCAATTTGCTATTAACGTAAGCTTTGTTGGTTAGAAAACCAACATTTAAGTTTATTTTCGGCAATTTTTGTATATTTTCAAACCATAAGTAATTTTGATAAAATATAGTACATTTTTTCTACCACATAGGCTATACCGGTAATCAGATTGATGCCTGCTCGCATTTGCTATTAAAAACATTTTTATGCAAATTCACTTCTATAACACATTTGCTGCATCTAGACTTTTGAAAAATATTTATATGTTTTCAAACAATAAATT
Source organism: Tillus elongatus (assembly GCA_964006375.1). Lineage (NCBI taxonomy): Eukaryota > Metazoa > Arthropoda > Insecta > Coleoptera > Cleridae > Tillus > Tillus elongatus. Next base: position 164,659,172 of record OZ023265.1, read on the forward strand.
TATTTCGATGGAATATGGTACATTGTTACTACTGTATAGGCAACCAAGTTTGATGCCCGCTTTCATCAAAGAAAGACATTTGCTATTAAACATATTTTAAAGAAATTCGCTACCATAACGCACTTGCTGCGTCCAGAGATAATTTTTTTTTTGTAAAATTATTTAGAAAATTGTTTATTCAGATTTAGGGTAGACTAAGATAAACCGGCAATACTGGACACTGAATGACGTGATACTGATGCTGCATTTCTTCCCCACAGCCTACGCAATGCGATAGGGCACCTGTTCACTGTTAACATTTGACTTTTTCATGGCTGGCTGTGATCGTTATGACTGCAACACACATACGAAACAAGACCAATGACATATAGGTGATACAGGTAACATTTAATAGATATTGATATCACCATCAACGTTGGTGAAAGTCTTTGTGTTGAAATTAATAATGAGGACACCGTTAGCGATAGTATATTGTCTTTAAATTGTTAGATTGTTGATAACTCCCATCGTTTTAATTTTAGTGTTGTGAAACCTGACGATATTGCCTGAAAGTTTTCATTAAAATCCAATTGTTTAAAAAAGGACAAAAGATATCAATCTCTGGGTTGTTTTTCTAATATTCTGTAAATGTCTAATGTATTATGATTAAGTTTTGTTGAAATCGAAAGATATTTATTGTTTCACATTTTTTCCATGCGTTAGCCATCGACTTTTTTGACTATTAGTGAATTATTATTAAAAAAAATTAACTAATAGAGAGGTCCTTATGAGGTTGTTAAAAGGATAAATCACGTTGTCTATCGCATTCAGAGAAGCCCGAAGAACAAGATGACAGACAGACTTACGCCTTACCAAGGAATGTTAGAATTCGACCAGGAAGATCGAGTGTCTCATTTATCTTTGAGAATGAAGTTTATGGACTTTGTTACTTCTATGGTCAGTTGTAATATGTTGGTAACAACGAAATCTCTGTAATGATATTTCTAGAAGTGACAAGTGTAGAGCAGTGTAGAAAGTCTAGAATCACTATGGACAGTATAAATAGGCGAGCGGTACACAGAGTAAGTTAGTTCAGTATTGAATTAGTGTGGTGTAGAAAAAGTGATCATAGAGTATTAAGCGAGTCAGCAGTTAGTGTTTGTGTTTAAGAAGCGATCATAGAAGGCGAATAGTGGAATATATTTCTATGGACATTTAATAATATGTAATTTCTGAACGTTACAACGTCTGGGTTAGACATATTTCCAAGGTAAAAAAGAACAGAACAAGGCTATACTCCAGACTGAATTTATTTAGTAAAAGCCCTACGCGTTTCGGCCCATATATCTGGCCATCTTCAGGGGCTTCCTGAAACATTACAAAAGGTGGTAGTGTCAGAAACAAAGTCTCTGGTAGGTCGGCAAGTATCACACGATACAAGCAGCTACAAAATTCTAAACAGATTTACAAGCAAAGTCTAAACACAAAACTAGAGTCAAAGCTAACATGCTCTACAACAGTTACATTAATAAAATCAAAGCTAAAAGCTAAAAGTTGAGAAATTAAAAACATCAAAATGTCCAAAGCTCAGTCGAGGCACCTCCAAGCAGCAAAAATAACAATGTAAAAGCAGCAAAAGTTGCTAAAACAGGTAGAACCCGTGTAAATTAAGATTTAAAAAGTTCACTGACACAATACAATCTAAGGTCTCTAAACAAATAGATAAAGAAGCTGCAAAGGCAGGCTGCACAACCAGAGCCGAACTTTCAGAGAAAACACTGAGTTAAACCTATGATACCTAAAAAGTAAAACCAAAATGGCCAAAAATACTTACGTTCTGTTTTTATATAACAGGAACTGAACTTTACAAGAAATCTATCATAGTGACTATTTTCATCGATTGTCGCTTTTGTTTCCTTGCACTATATTGGTGAAGGGAGAATTAGAAGCATTAAAACCTCAAATCACAGCTATGGACAAATGGCGATACAAATAAAATTTCGCATTTGAAATGGAGGACAGTTAAAAGCCGAATATCTGAAGAGAACGGGAAGGGGCAAACAAATGAACTACGACTTTAGCTAAAATTAACAAGTGACAGACAAGTGACATTGACATTTACCCAGCCGTGCAGCACAGAACACGTAACATTTCCGGGCTCCTTGACTCCACAGAATACTTAGGTTTTTTTCACTGTAGATTGCACTAGTTAAGTATATTTCTATAAATTGGCGGAAAGTTAATTTCACTGGTATTTGAAGCATTTAGAACAGTGTTGATGGAGTTGCAAGTGTATCTGTAGACTTCCATCTCTTCAAGGACGAACTGCTCAGTACCAAAAGTGGATGGGTGAAGGATTTTAACATTGTTTTCCTTATCAAAGACATGAACAGTCTCTCTGAGGTGGCAACCAAAAGCTGAACTGACGTTATCAGCATTGTTTCTGCTCCTGAGATGTTCTGAAATTCTCGTGTTTAAGAATCTCCCAGTTCTGCCAATATACACAGTGTTGCAATCAGGATCTCCACAGCTAAGGCAATAAACTCATGACTTCTTCAAGAGGGGGATGTCGTCTTTATTGTGAACTAACATCTTGTTCAGGGTGTTCTTAGATTTGTAAGCGAATTTTAAGACTTCAAGACTTTTGTGATGGCATTAGTAATGGGTCCACAATATGTCAACGGAAAGTAGCAAGTGTTGTCAGCCTGAGATGCTGGGATGACTAAGCTGTCTTCTCTTAGAATTTGGCGACTTTTCTTCCTGATCAGTCTATCGACAATGCTGATAGGATAATCATTGTTGGTGGCTAATTGCTTGATAACATTTAGCTCATTATCAAACTTTATCTGTGACATAGGGATTCTAAAAATAATTCTAATTATAATAATAGAGAGAAATATTTTAGTTGGTACTGGTGTTGAAAAATAGTTGGTTATAATTAATTAGTAGTTTAAAAAGCTGTGTTTTGTTAGTCAACAAATCCAGAACACCGTAGAACGTTACATTATGTTGCTCAATCATTTTCAACGGAGAATAACATGAGTCTGTCTTTCAGGACACTTTTCATGCGAGTGTATGCAATGCGTGATGCAGACGATTCCAAACAAAACATTCTCCTCTACCTGCATGGTCGTTGGATGGTTGGTGCACAGATTTGTAGAATACACACACACACACACACACACACTGAATATGGGTAATTGTAAAAAGCCCCATTAGCCATTTATCCCAGCTTCCCAACCAACATTCATAATCTCTCGTATTTGTTGAAACCTATTCACACAATTTTACAAACGAATGCTCGTAGTGGCAGAGATTTTTAAATTCGCCACCAGGACATGCCTTCCTGTTACCTACTTATACGAGGGTTGTTAGAATTTAAAAATTGTAAATAATAAGTAACAGCTCTTCTGTGATACAGTATGTTAGGTAAGTGTTGCCCAGACACGGTATATGATACCCAGCAAAGTAACAATGTGAGGCTTGTAACCTATAACGAGCACTATGAGGACCCAATTTACCACAACACATTGTAAAAACGCACTATCGTAAATTGGGTGTGCCAAGGTGTAGTTCAATAAGCTATCAGCTTCTAAAACTCACGTAAGAGGATTTGAAAACAAACAATTAAAAATAACCTTGTTACCTGACTACCAAATTTTTTGAAAATAGTGCTGCAAATTGAATCATAACTTCCACATAGCTGTGATTTTTATTTTTTTATTTCAACAACACACCAGGAGGGCTTACAACATAAATACTATCGTACCGTAGGTGTCGACAAGGAGGAAAGAGGCAACTTGTTAATTCTGGACTTGAAGGTTTGGAGGTTCGGGGAGAAGGAAAAACATGTGCCGGCAAGAAATTCCACAACTTGGAAGTCCTCGGGACAAAAGAGCGGGCATAACAAGATGTTCTATGTCTGGTGACCTGGACAGTAAAAGGGTGCATTCGCTCTGTTCCCCTGGTAGATCTGTTTGGGGCAGCAGGTGGAGAAACTATAGAAGAAAGCTCCTCTGAGCAGTGCCCGTGCATATATCTATAAAAGAGAGAGAGGTCACCAACGGCACGTCTGTGGGCAAATAATAGCAGCCTTTGGGTGAGAGTAGGGTCACCGATGAGACATATAGCCCTCTTCTGAATGGAGTCCAGGATAGTGAGTGTAGAAGCGGCAGCAGAAATTTTAGTACTTCGGTGTTTATATACTTTTCCATCACTTTAGAGACGACTGAAAGGAGAGAAATAGGCCTGTAGTTGCTAGAAAGCGCTTTGGATCCTTTCTTGGGGATGGGTTGTACTCGAGCAGTTTTCCAGTTACTAGGGAATGTGCATCTATTGTAAGATGTCTGAAACAGATGAGTCAGGACTGGAGCAAGTTCTGGTGCGCCTTTCTTGAGAACAATTGCTGGGATCTCGTCAAGACCAGAGGCTTTCCTGGTATTAAGAGAAGATAGCATCTTTCGTACCTTTTTAGTTTTGAAAATGATATCCGCCATTTTTGCGCGACATTGAGGTGGTTGAAGATTTGGAGGTGGGTTGAGAGTAGAATTGCCGGCGAACAACGAGGCAAAAAGTTCAGCCTTGCCCAGGGCGGTAGAAACAATTTCATCTCCTGAGACAAGAGGTGGGAACGTGCTCTTGCAGAAATTATTCCCAATAGATTTAGCAAGAGTCCAGAAGGGTTTGCTGCCGCTGAAACTTAAGAGGACTTTGTTTTGGATGTGGTTATTAAACGAGTTTTTTGCCTCAGAAAGAATGCGGACATAGCGGTTTCTTGCGTCGTTAAATGCTTGACGGTTTTCTTGACTGGGATTGTGTAGAAGCGTTTTGTGAGCTTTGACCTTTTCAAGTCTGGCCTTGTCACAGGATTTAGAGAACCAGGGCTTTTGAGTGGCTGAAGAGGTTTTCTGTGTACGTGGAATAAATAATTCCATGCCAGCTTGGAAAATTTCGGTGACGTTTTGTGAGATATCAGAGGGGCCAGGATGAGAGAAGCAGACAGACGCCCATGGAAATGAGGAAAAGTAATCTCGCATTTCGTCCCAGTTCGCGGAGTTGTAGTGCCAAACGATACGTGGGTGTGATGACTGTGTGACCGCGGGTTGCATTGCACAGGAAGCAGTGACCATGCCTAGGTCTGAGCGAGTGATAATGTACTCTCCTCAGGAAGACATTCTCATTAAATGAATTTAGGGTCCATGACATGACCACAAAGAAAATATTCTTATTTCTGTACCCATAAACTTTTGAAACGTTATATTACTCGAGTTTTAACGAAAAAATGTCACTTTGCAACCGATCACCACTTATTTATCCCCTACACCTAAAGCGATCTTTCCCAAAAACAATTCGAAGCGTTCCTTTGTCGGGTGCTAACTGGATACCAAATTTGAAGATGATATCTCAATTCGTCTGAAAGTTATTGCGCCTATTAACAGACAGACGTACATTCCGACAGACCGACAAATAGACCGACCAACAGACCGACAGACAAAAAAATTTACGTTCCAGAGTCAAGTTTTCTATATGTTTTGAGACTTTTTACGCCGTATTAGCAAAAAAAAAATCGAAATTTCTGTTACCGATATTTCACGCCCCACACATTCAACTCCTAATTTAATTTCATCACAGAATACCACATGTGTGATGAAATTTGAAGATTTGCAAATAAAGAAACGCTAGAACGTTATATTACTCAAGTTTTAATGAAAAAATGACAATTTTCACCAAATCATTCACCATTCTAATTCATTGCGCAATTTTACCCAAAAACAATCTGAGCTGTTTGTTTGGCGGGTGCTAAATGTGTACGAAATTTGAAGACGATATCTCAATTCGTTTTAAAGTTATCGTGGCTACAAAGAGACACGATATACAGACAAATAAAATTTTGATCTCAAATCATGTTTTCTAGTAAGTATATCACCACAACAGATCTTTTTAAATACTTGACGATCGTTTCACTAACAAAGTTAGCGTCATGAGAGGAGGAAATATTTATATGTTTTGAAACTTTTTACGACGTTAAGCGAAAAAAAAATTGAAAATCGCCGATGCCATACTTCCACACATATTGACGATCTTGAAGTAAAATATAGATTGACGGATTCAAATACAAAATACCCAAGCTGATCCTACCATTATATTTGTGAACAATTCTGTTCAGATTCATATAATATCCTGCTACTCTGAGAAGAAAATAATTCATACAGGAGTACCACATGACAGTATTTTAGACCCTAAATTATTCAACGTCTTTACCTACGATATTCCTTCACATGAAAATACAGTAGCGATCCTCGCCGATGAGATAGCAATAATAACACAGTAGTCAAATCAAAAATTCACTCGAGAAACTGCAAACGGCCATGAATATTATTTTTGATAAGAGCAAACAGTTCGCCATAGTACTCACCAAATACAAAATTTACGTTTAGAAACCTATCTGCAGTGCCTAACATCCGCATAGATTATTAGGAAATACTTTGGAAAACAAATCAAGAGCCAACAAATATCTACGTATACTGCTAGACACAATACTGGAGTTTCCATGATAACAAAAAAGAGAATAAGGGCTAGCACAGCTGTATCCACTATTAAACATAAAGTTCAAGCTTTAGGGATTTATACAAGCTTGATAAGACCTTTAATTATTTACGCGTGTGGTGTAATACATCTAAAACAATCATTTTAAAAATACAAAGACTAAACATAATTCTTTGGACAGCGGTTAACGCACCGTGGTTTGTGAGACACGAAGAGTCACTTAATGAACTATGTCGATCAGTGGCTAACGATTTAACGATGTAGGCAGAAACTTTATAAACAATATAAAAGCCTGTCTCACTGCAAGTCTTCACCTCCTAGGAAGAACGGAAATTCACATTCTTGACTAAAACACAAGCTTTTACAAGACATGCTCTTTCCATGCAGCAATGAGGCTTAGTGACTCATTGCTGCATGTAAATATGAACACGTTTCGTGTAATGCAGGGCGATATTTTCTTCCTGATATCTGATATGTTATACATATAATAGTTTTATTGTTTTATTTTAACACTATCTTGTAAAACAGAGTTTGTTTTGTTGAGCAGATGTATATAATTGTAAAAAAATTCGGGACGCAGCAGCTGCGTTATAGTAGTGAATTTTCACAAGAATTGTATACTATTATTATACGGCATATTACTGAAATTAATGCTTTAAACTTACACAGACCTTGAAGACCGATTTTAGAGGTCCTAGTACGTGCACATTTAAAGAATTCTTTCGAAAGTGTTACCATCGAAATCTCTCTATTATCAAAAAAAATAATCTTGTGTTCTAACTCCTTTTGAGAAAAATGCCCAAAACTTTATTTTCTATGAAGGTAAAAAATTAAATAATACAGTTAATAGGCGGCGTTATTTTGATACTACAAACACAAATAATCCCTACAACCAGAAAAGCGGTGCCAGAGATTCAATTTGAAAATGTTTGCTTTCGGCATGATGGCTGCCCTCCTCATAAATCTAGAGAGGTACAGACTCTACTCCGTAACATATTCGGGAAAAGAATAATTTCAAATAGCGCTCCAGTATTATGGCCAGCTACGAGTCCAGACTTTACGCCTCTGGATTTTTACTTGTGGTGGGACATGCGAAAAATGAAATGTATGTATTCGATCCATCTGAAGAAACAGACATGTTAATTCAAAGGGCAAAGGAGATATTTGCTGGAATTAATAGATATACTTTAGAACGGGTTACCAATTCAGTAATAAAAAAGTTCAGAAATGTATTGACAAAAATGGCGGACATTTTGAACCTTAAAAGTGATACTTGTTATTTTTCTTTGATTTTCTAAAGGCGCCAACTTTATTATTTGCTTATTAATAGTGTGTTGATTTTTAGTGAATTTTCTTAAAAAAATTCACTAATGAGGAGATCTTGACTTTTGAATTTTGAAAAAATTTCTTTAAATGAGCGCTAATTAGGCCCCCCAGAATACATATCCGGGGTCAGTTTCAATTTTTATATGTTTATATATATATTTATATATATATATATATATATATATATATATATATATATATATATATATATATATATATATATATATATATATATATATATGTATCACACTGATAACTCCAAAAATAATGGGCCGATTTTGATTAAATTTGGTAAATAAATTTCTTTTGTAAATGGCTTGGATGAGTTCGTTAGCCAGGAAAATCTGCTCAGGTTTTCCCGGAAAATTTTGTGTTTTCTTTTGAAAAAAATTCATATCTCCGGGATTAACAAAGTAAGGTCAACCAAATTTAGTACGCGGGTTTAGATCCTTATTGGTAAGTTATCTACCAAAATTTAGTTATGTAGGTCAAAAGACAACAAAGTTATAGGCATTTAAAGAAAAATAAATTGGGTGTTCCTCAAAACGTCAAAATTGCGATTTAAAACGTCTAAATCGGCAACATTTAGGCAAATAACTTGAATCTAATACGGGCTATGGAAATCAAATGTCTCAAGAAGGATGTTTCACAAACCCTGAAGTCTTAGTTTCAACCGTCATTGTCCTTCATTTTACTAAAATGTTTCCAGAAAATTCATTTCAAATAGACCCTTTCTCTGATGCTTGGCAGTAGTCTTAGCTATAGAGTTTATCGTTTAATGGTATATAATTTTTGTCGAATTTTCGTAAAAAATCAATAAAGCTCAATGTATCCGTTATTGTACAAGATATGAAAAAAATTTGTATATATTAATTATAGGGGGTCTTGAGCTACATCTTAAAAAAATATTTCTACAATCACAGGCTGGCCCATAAGTCGTTGGTGATACAAATTTTCTTTTTTTTTTTAATCAAACGCCTTATGTTATTGCATTTTTGCATTTTCCATCGAAATATAATGCATGTTTGTAAGAAAATAAATTCTGGATGCAGCAAGTGCGTTATGGTAGCGAATTTTGATCAAATGCTTCATATTTGAATAGCCCAATTTGCTATTAATCTATAAGGTTGACCAAGAAACGAGTTTTTCCGGGAACACTTTAAGTTTACTTTCGGAAATTTTTGTACATTTTCACACAATAAAGTTATTTTTATGAAACATGGCACATTGTTTTTACTTTATAGGTTATACTGGCAACCAAAATTGATGCCTGCTTTCTTAAAAAGAAAACACACATATTTGCAATATAAACATTTTAATGAAAATTCACTACCATAACGCACTTGCTGCGTCCAGAGTTTTAATTTATTGTTATGTTTAACGTTTATTTATCTGTTTTATAATGTCATTCGATGTTCGATGTGTTGTTGCTTCTATTGTTTGTATTTATAATTAATATTCTGTCCAGTCTTCGTTAAATAGCTAGCGCGTAATCTTTTAAAGTTCATGTTATTCCTTTGTTTTTTACTTTACATATTACGACGTTGCCATATGTATGTATTAATAAATCTTAAAATCTAGTTTCTTTCAAATTTCTAACGGTTCTTTTGTAATGTGTGATACATAATTGATAAGCAAAAATTATGGTTATTTTTAGACTGTCAAAATCCAATATGGCGTCCATAAGAAAAAAGTTGACAATCGCCTACCGAGTATTTAACAATAAACATGAAATTTGACTAGATAATTGAATTCTACGTAAAAAGTTGCTGTTAAGATGTTTTTACAGGATTCAAAAATTTTGATAAATAAAAAAGTTATAGCACTTTGAAGAAATGCGCCATTTTTCTTATTTAAAAAAAATTTCAAAAACCAAAAAAGTTAGGGGAGTCGGATAAGCAGCTTTGGGTTGATAATAAAATTGCCTACAACTTTCCCCCTTTAACCGTTTCTCTATCTCTTATTGTTTCCGAGATCCCTATACATGCATCACACTGTATATATATATATATATATATATATATATATATATATATATATATATATATATATATATATATATATATATATATATATATATATATATACACAACGAGTAATTATTAACTGTCCCCTGTATACTGTGGTGGCAGATCCATTTGTGGAATTAGAGGTTGGCCGGTTAGCCGTGTCTGATTTTGCGCCGGTAGTGCGCTGACAATACGCACAAATGACAAGTGAAATACGCAAATGAAGAATTGTCAATGTGTGAATGGGACTCATAATGATCGGGACGTGATTGTGTCGTTCTCGTTTGCTCTGCTAGTGCAAAACGACCTGCAGTAATGAGATATTGTCCGGTCTCTCTCGTACCCAGTCTCCTCGACACGACACAGTACGACAGTACAACACACTGTGCCATACCCCAACTTTAGCAAAGTTATTCCGTGGTTCTGCCAGATACACGCTTTCTGCTCTCTGTGTGCCCGATCTGGGACCGGGCAATCGGAAGCGTCACAACGAGAGATGTGCAGACCTTATCACTTTGCAGTTGTTTAATGTGAGAAAATTGTTTGCCTTAGCTCTCCTGTATTTGATCTGCGGTTTTACATCATTTAGTACCTATTTAGATTGTATTGCACAAGAGTTTTAATATACGATACTATGTAGGACTGTAAAATAGAGTTGAAAACTTGGATGATGTCTTCAAGCGCGTTTTATATCGTGAATATACTATAATCTAGCACAATTATGCTATAAGTTTGATATAATGCAATTCTCAAACCTAATTTCACAACCGTGAACCATTGTTTTGCAAGATAAAAAAATGTTTCGATTACCGATCCAAGTTTAAACTACACAAGGACTAAGACTAGATGCATTCTCGCAACAATTAGAACCGTAGACCGGTTTCGCTCTCATTAGAGCTCTTCAGTACGGCATACTAATTGTATTGTTAGTTAGCTGTATACTGTCTCTATTTTTAACACTCTGTGTTATTTGGAGCGGGCGTGACAGCATAGTACTTGGTTCCGAACTAGGTGGCGACACGTTCACCACTCACTTAGTGTTTTAAGACTGGCTTTACGATAGCCGTGTTATTTTTGGTGCATTTTTGCTACAATTAGTATGCCGTACTGAAGAGCTCTAATGAGAGCGAAACCGGTCTACGGTTCTAATTGTTGCGAGAATGCATCTAGTCTTACATACTTTGTCCCTATATTGGGGTAGAAATGGGCCAGGGCTAGCAATTTTTTAAATTGTTAGTTAGCTGTATACTGTCTCTATTTTTAACACTCTGTGTTATTTGGAGCGGGCGTGACAGCATAGTACTTGGTTCCGAACTAGGTGGCGACACGTTCACCACTCACTTAGTGTTTTAAGACTGGCTTTACGATAGCCGTGTTATTTTTGGTGCATTTTTGCTACAATTAGTATGCCGTACTGAAGAGCTCTAATGAGAGCGAAACCGGTCTACGGTTCTAATTGTTGCGAGAATGCATCTAGTCTTACATACTTTGTCCCTATATTGGGGTAGAAATGGGCCAGGGCTAGCAATTTTTTAAATTGTTAGTTAGCTGTATACTGTCTCTATTTTTAACACTCTGTGTTATTTGGAGCGGGCGTGACAGCATAGTACTTGGTTCCGAACTAGGTGGCGACACGTTCACCACTCACTTAGTGTTTTAAGACTGGCTTTACGATAGCCGTGTTATTTTTGGTGCATTTTTGCTACAATTAGTATGCCGTACTGAAGAGCTCTAATGAGAGCGAAACCGGTCTACGGTTCTAATTGTTGCGAGAATGCATCTAGTCTTACATACTTTGTCCCTATATTGGGGTAGAAATGGGCCAGGGCTAGCAATTTTTTAAATTGTTAGTTAGCTGTATACTGTCTATTTTTAACACTCTGTGTTATTTGGAGCGGGCGTGACAGCATAGTACTTGGTTCCGAACTAGGTGGCGACACGTTCACCACTCACTTAGTACACAAGGACTGTTATGTAATAAGAAAATTATGGACTTGCAGAATTTTCTTTGTTTCGCAATTTTCATCCAAATAGTTATACAAGCATTTTTAGAAATTCAGAAACCCCGATATTTGTGTTAATAAAACATATTCTATCAAACCAGTCTATATTAATCTGTGGACACAATAATGTTAAATCTGGACCATTTAGTGGCTGACTGCTCATTTGGACTTTTGCTTAAATATAAAAAACAAACGTGGAAGTCCAAGAAGTTGAGGGAATACACTTTTCAAAGTCTTCTCAACAAAATTGTCAGCTCCTTCATGTATATTTTTTTCTCCAAAGTTACTTCAAAATTGTGGGGTGGCAAAATACTGAGGTGGCAAAATACTGGGTTGAACAATTCTGGGGTGGCAACTGCCATCCCTTGACACCCCCGAATTACGCCACTGCTTTTCTTAATTGGGTCCATATTGGTATGTTTCGTTTGCAAACCTGGGAATGTTTAGGGTGTCACGTCTAGATTTACTAAGTGAAGGGGTTTCTGGGGTCACCCTTCTTTTGTATCGGTTGCTTTTGTGTTTAAAAGAAATATTAATTGTTCTTTAGCTGTTGACGCTGCTCACATAAAAATGTAATATCACGTACAACACTTGTCCAACGGTGTAGATTTCTAGCCGCAGATTGCGACACTATACTTTTTTTATTCCTTTCGCTGATCGTCGGGTAAATTGAATTTTTACCTCGATATTTTACATTTGCGATAATAGTACAGATTCTACAGCACCTGGCACCTGAGTAAACATTAACTCCCGAGTGATCCCCGAGAAAGCAACCGTCATACCGTTTACGAGGAGGAGGAAGTGGGAGAGCCACAGAACTCTCACTGTATACGGTAGAAACATCCCAATGGCCAGGGAGCTGAAATATCTTGGGGTCGTATTGGACTCTAAGCTAACCTGGAATGGTCACGTTGAAAAAGTACTGAGTAAGGCAGTTATGACCATAGCCGACACTAGGCGGCTATATGGGAAAACGTGTGGACTAAGACCTAGTATGGCCCACTGGCTGTACACAAGTGTGGTCAGACCATCGTTAACATACGCGGCACTGGTGTGGTGGCCTAAGGTGACACAATTCAGTGTCAAACAAAAACTAGGCAAGATCCAAAGGATGGCTTGCCTCGGCATAACAGGGGCCATGACTTCAACCCCAACCGCCGCCATCGAGGTGTTGCTGGATATGCCCCCTCTACACTTAGTTATCATGGGGGAGGCCAGACTAGGACTATACAGACTAGCCTGCAATGACAGACTGAAGACCAAGCCAGGCTGCAGGGACCACTGCAAGATTCAGGAGATCGTGGAGGAGCCCATGCTTGAAATGAGGTCAGACTTCGCGAGCTCGCGAATCTGCAGGAATAACAAGTTTATGGTGGTAATCCCCGACCGCGAGTCATGGCGGGCCTACCACGGGACGCGCTCGTCTGGTTCACGGACCGATCCGGCGGGGAGCGTGGGACGGGGATAAGCGTTTATTCGGAAGAATCGCGAGTAAGTCACAGTATTTCCATCTGAGCTCATGCAACGGTCTTTCAGGCCGAAATGTACGCCATCTTGCACCGCGGGAGAGAGAACAAGAGGAGGCGCTTCACCAACAAGCGGATCCTGATAGAGAACAGACAGCCCGGCAGTCCTTAGGGCCCTAGGTAACCCACGGGTAAATTACAGGCTGTGAACGCCGAGACGAGACGAACGACCTGGCTGCGCAGAATGAGGTTACCCTCGTCTGGGTGCCGGGTCACTTGGGGGTCAAGGGCAATGAAGAAGCTGACAGTATTCCGAACAGAGGATAAGCAGAACCAATTTTTGGACCAGAACCGGTCCTGGACGTATCGAAAGGTATGGCCAGGGGAACCATCAAGTCCTGGGTCAGGGAACAGATTGTCTAGGGCTAAAACACGGGAACGCATTAATTGTGAAACCCAGTCCAAAAAGATCTGTGGAGCTGCTAAATCTTAGCAGAGTACAGCACAGGAAGATAACATGACTCTTACCGGGACACATGGCTGTCAAGAATCACCTGCATAAAATTGGGCAATTTGAGGAGGATCTGGCATGCAGACTCTGCGGCGAGTGGGAGGAATCAGCCCAGCAGAGCTTGTGTGAGTGTAAAGCTCTCGACCGCAAAAGAGAAGTATTCTACGGTCAGCCTAGACCGGAGACAGCGCAATATAAAACTTCACCCTACCAATTGCTGTGCAGACTAGTTCAAGGTACAGTGATTTTGGAATGGGTGGAGTAGAAAAGACAAAGGGCATGCACAACAAGCTAAAGGCTGCGGTGCTATCGTGGCGGCAAAGACGCGGACGAGCCCTAAGGGGGGAAAATGGGTGTTCACTCGCTTCTTGAATAGTTGGAGATTATATGTCTGCCTGCAGGGCGTTCCAGGTACTCTAGGAAGGAATGAGGATTCTTAACAGGCTGTTCTTCAAGTAGGTAGTTTGACACTAAAAGCTTGCGCGTTTTAAATGAAATGGGGTTTCCGATTCAATGTCGCATCGGAAGCACTGTTAAAGCAAGTTTTTCTAAGGGAAAATGTCCACAGTAATATCGATAGGAGAGGCATATATCCCCATACTTTCTACTGTGGTCAAGAGAAATGAGATTGACTGTGATAGATCAATCTTCTATAAGGCGAACAGTTTGTTCCGGAATATCATTTAGGATGGACAAGGTTGTCTTTGGAGCAGCATCCCAGCCAAATTGCGTATACTGTTCGTTATCATACGGATTTATACCTATCTGATTATTATATAATTTAACTGTTCATAACGACATTATGTAGCAATACATATCAAATTGACATGAACATATATATATATATATATATATATATATATATATATATATATATATATATATATATATATATATATATATATATATATATTAGCAAAACCAAAAAAATAGTTGATTCAGTTTAGCACGATTAGTTGTGCTGTTTTGTATTATAAATACATCTGCCATTTTCGATTCGCTAATAGTTCAGAATCGTTATGGACAATGACGTAACCATATTCGCTCGAAGAGGGAAGGTAGGAATCCGTCTCTTCCAATACAAATAAAGCTGCATGTGGCCAATTAAGAGTCTGAATAAATTGAATAGACCTGTCAGTTTCTCTGTGACGATCATGAGAACATATAAGTAAATCAGGGGTGGCCTTTGTAAGTGGTACAACTGGTGCGGGTGTGCGGGTGTATGCGGCCGTAAATGGATCTAGATATTTGACAACAAAACATACCTATAGATTTGGCTGGGTACCTGGATACCTTTGTGTTCATCCGTGTGTTTTCTTATTGATTGTGAGAACGAGAGCTATTAGTTGTGTTAAGTGTTAGTTACACTCTTCGAAGAAATGCTAAGAAATGTGCTTGGTAAATCTTACAAATATTTAGTTTTATCCCGTATAGTAAAGGCAATAGAGGAGCCCGTTACTCTTGTCCATAATGCATTAAACTACAGGATTTTTTTTTGATAGATAGGTTCAGAATGACGTACTGAATATAAAAACACAAAATCCTTACAAATTAGGAGGGCGGAAGTGAAAAGTTAAGTTATAAGCATTTTATTTTTTAAACAATTATTAACAAAGATATAGGTAAAAAAGTCAATAAATGAATGCTAATAGTCGTATAAGTTGTAAACAGTGAGTTATACAAAAAAAAGTTTTACAAAAAAGATGAAAAATGCAATTATCTACAATAAAGGTCATTACCATTTTGGGCCTAAAGTGCACGGTTACGGAGATATAGGCCGAAACGATTTTTCTCAAAATGGCGGCACTTCCGCCCTCCTAATTTGTAAGGATTTTGTGTTTTTACATTCAGTACGTCATTCTGAACCTATGTATCAAAAAAAAATAACTCCTGTAGTTTAATGCAGAAATAAATTCTCTATTGCCTGTACTAGTAATAATGAACCGAATCACTGACAGACCAATGTGAAAATATTATGGCTATTATTTTTTCGTGAACGTTGCTATATTAAACTAAAAGTTTAAAAGCATAGAATGTACAGTAGCAACATGTTCAAGTGGAGTATGTAATTTTTTCTTAAGTGCCAGTCTTATCGAAGACTGACATCATTTTGTCAATTAGTCGACTATTAATATTATACGGATGTTCTGTAAGGTGTGTGTGCGTCGTTCCTATAAACTTTTTCCCTTACGTCCACTTCTGCAAAGTTAGGTTACTTCGAAAGGAAAGCTATGTAGAACTCCGGTTTTTAAATATGTTTTTTTTTAAATGAAGATAAAAACGAAAAAATTTTACCATTCTTTATTGTTCAAGTCATATTTAAAAAACTCTGGACGCAGCAAGTGCGTTATGGAAGTGAATTTTCATAAAAAAGTGTTTAATTACAAATATATCGCTCTAATGCGAGCCGGAATCAATTTGGTTACCGGTATAACCTACATAGTAGAAATAATGTACCATATTTTATCAAAATAGTTATTTGAAAATGTACAAAAATTTTCCGAAAATAAACTTTAAATGTTTCCGAGAAAACTGGTCTCCTAGCCAATGAACCTTAGGTTAATAGCAAATTGAGTTATTGAAGTTTGAAACATTTAATGAAAATTCTCAACCAAAACGCCCTTGCTGCGTTCATACAAAAATTTTCCGAAAATAAAGTTATATGTTGGTTTCCTAACTAACAAACCTTACGTTAATAGCAAAATGAGTTATTGAAATTTGAAGAATTTAATGAAAATTTGTTACCAAAACGCACTTACTGCGTCCAGATTTTTTTCTTACAAACATGCATCATATTTCGATAAAAAATGCCAAAATGCAGTAACGAATTTGTTCTACGAAAATTAGCTAAAAATTATACACCGTTAAACCATAAACTTCACTAAACCTACAGCGAAAGGATCAACTTAACTAAACCAACAGCCAAAGCATCAGAGAAAGGGTCTATTTGAAATGAATTTTCTGTAAATATTTTAGTAAAATAAAGGGCAATGACGGTTGAATTTGAAAGTTAAGGGTTCGCAGAACACTCTTCTTGCAACATTTTCTTTTCACAATCCGTATTTGTTTCACGTTCTTTGCCTAAACATTGCTAATTTTGACGTTTTATATTGAGAGTTTGACGTTTTAAATTGCGAGTTTGACGTTTTAAATTGCGAGCGTGACGTTTTGAGGAAACTCCAAAAGTTGTTTCTTTAGCTGCCCGTAACTTTTTTGTCCTTAAACTAGAGACCTAAATGTTGGTACATGGTTCACCCTTTATAATACAAATATGCGTACTAAATTTGGTTGCCCTCACTTTGTTATTTCCGGAGATATGAATTTTTTTAGAAAGAAAACACAAAATTTGCCGAGAAAACCTGGTGCGATTTTCCTGGCTAACGAGCTTTCCAAGTCACTTGCCAAAGGAAGGTACTCACCAAATTTGATCAAGATGGGTCTATTATTTTTTGAGTTAACGGTACGATATATATATATATATATATATATATATATATATATATATATATATATATATATATATATATATATATATATATATATATATATATATATATATAAACACGGATCTCCCCATTAGTGAATGTTTTAAAGAAAATTCACTAAAAAAGAAAATTTGAATCACCAACGACTTATGGGCCACTCTGTAATTGTTTTTTTAAGTTGTAGCTCAAGACACCTTATAATTAGTATATATATATATATATATATATATATATATATATATATATATATATATATATATATATATATATATATATATATATATATATATATATATTTGGTATCTTGCATAATAACGGATATATTGAGCTTTAAAGATTTTTTACGAAAATTCGACAAAAATTATATACCCTTAACCGATAAACTCTATAGCCAACACTACTGTCAAAGCATCAGAATCTTTTAGTAAAATGAAGGACAATGACGATTGAAACTAAGACTTCAGGCTTTGTAAAACATTATTCTTGAGACATTTTCCTTCCATAGCTCATATTAGTTTCAGGTTCATTGTCTAAATATTACCAATTTTTTGACGTTTTAAATCGGGACTTTGAAGTTTTGAGGAAAACCCACATTTATTTTTCTTTAAATGCCTGTAACTTTTTTGCCCTTTAACCTACAGAGCTACATTTTGGTAGGGAACTTGTTAATTCTGGACTTGAAGGTTTGGAGGTTCGGAGGAGAAGGAAAAACATGTGCCGGCAAGGAATTCCACAACTTGGAAGTCTTCGGGACAAAAGAGCTGGCATAACAAGATGTTCTATGTCTGGTGACCTGGACAGTAAAAGGGTGCATTTGCTCTGTTCCCCTGGTAGATCTGTTGGGGGCAGCAGTGCCCGTGCAGATATCTATAAAAGAGAGAGAGGTCACCAACGGCACGTCGGTGGGCAAGGGATGGCAGCCTTTGGGTGAGGGTAGGGTCATTGATGAGACGTATAGCTCTCTTCTGAATGGAGTCCAGGACAGCGAGTGTAGGATCAGCCGCGGCACCCCAGATGTGGGAGCAGTATTCGAGGTTTGGCCTTATTTGTAAAGTATATAAGGTCTAGAGATTAGCTAGTGAAAAGTATTTACGAGCTCGGAAGAGGAAACCTAATTTCTTAGCAGCTGCTTCTGCAATTTATGTGACATGTTGGTGCCAATGGAGATTTCGATCCACAGAAAGTGAAAAGGAGTCATTACTTTGAATAACTTGGTTGTTCATTGTTCAACGACACGTCGGTGGGCAAGGAATGACAGCCTTTGGGTGAGGGTAGGGTCACCTATGAGACGTATAGCTCTCTTCTGAATAGAGTCCAGGATAGCGAGTATAGAAGCGGCAGCGGCACCCCAGATGTGGGAGCCGTATTCGAGGTTTGGCCTTATTTGTGAAGTATATAAGGTATAGAAATCCACAGAGACAGAACACTCGTTGAGTCTGCGATCCTCATCTAATTGGACTAAAGAGACTGGCTTAAAAATATGGTATATTTTAAGTGGAGGGCGCTGTCATCCGCGTAACTTTGAACTGGGTTAGATGTGCTAGAGAGGAGGTCATTGATGTGGAGAAGAAACAAAGTAGGGGCTAAAAACCTGGAGGGACTCCTGCATTAATCGGATACAGTTTAGAGGAATGGCCATCCACGACAACAGAACTGTTCCGGTTGGAGAGGATATTTGCTGTCCAGGTACAGAGTTTTGGTGGTAGGCCATAGGCCGGAAGTTTATTAAGCAGCGCTGCGTGCCAGACCTGGTCGAATGCTTTGGATATGTCTTGAGCGACAATATGGGATTCACCGTGTAGTTCCATAGACTTGCTCCAAGAATGGGTGACAAAGAAAAGGAGGTCGGCAGTTGATCTGCGCTGACGGAATCCATACTGACTCTCGTGGATTAGACTGTGTTTTTCAAGAAATTTTAGTAGTTCGGTGTTCCATCACTTTAGAGACGACTGAAAGGAGAGAAATGGGTCTGTAGTTGCTAGGAAGCGCCTTGGATCCTTTCTTGGGGACGGGTTGTACTCGAACAGTTTTCCAGTTACTAGGGAATATGCCTATATTGTAAGATGTCTGAAACACACGAGTCAGGACGGGAGCAAGTTCTGGTGCGCATTTTTTGAGAACAATTGTTGGTATCTCGTCAAGGCCAGAGGCTTTCCTGGTATTAAGAGACGAGAGCATCTTTCGTACCTTCTTAGTTTTGAAAATGATATCCGTCATTTGATGCGCGACTTTGGGGACTGTTGGTGGTTGAACATTTGGAGGTGAGTTGAGAGTAGAATTGCCGGCGAAGAACGAGGCAAAAAGTTCAGCCTTGCCCAGGGCGGTAGAAACAATTTCATCCCCTGAGACAAGAGGCAGGAACATGCTTTTGCAGAAATTATTCTCAATAGATTTAGCAAGAGTCCAGAAGGGTTTGCTGCCGTTGGAGCTTGAGAGGACTTTGTTTTTGATGTGGTTATTAAACGAGTTTTTACGTCAGAAATAAAGAATGCGAATGTCTTTTACACTTGACGATTTTTTCGCTAACAAACTAAATTTCAACAGAAGATGTAATAATCTAATTGTTTCTTATGATTCTACATAATTGGATGTTTCGGAAGAATCCACTCGATAATTATTTTTCCGTAAATTGTTGGTTTTGTAACTTTGTACCGACTTGTGGCAGGAGAAAGCGAGAGAACTGTGTATTTTACCTGGGTGCAGTTTCAGATTCTAAAATGTTTATTTTCTCGTTCACGTTAAAACTTATTATCTAGACTAATATATATAATAACCGAAAAGTCATTAAATAAGCAGCATTTAAAAATACTTTAGATATCTAATAAGTGTTCTATCAATAACGAGAAAAGATAAGAAAAATGAGATAATCAAATCGATTAGGTGGAGCACCGTTAAAAAAACCCACAAACTGTAAACGGGTTGAGCTAAATTACCCATAATCTTAATTAAAAACCAAATGAGATTCTCCCGAGCATAATTTTCAAGAAAGTTATTTATTTTCGGTGCAAAATTTAATTATTAATTACATTTTTTTCTTGTAAATAATGTTGGTACAGAGAATGAGTTCTGAGCTGGGCCCCGGTATCGATTTCGCCAGCCATAATTAACCGTCATATACGTTTTAGTACTTTTGACAGGTAATTAAAAATCTGATGTCTACGGGAAATACACGAGCACGGCCGAAGCGGCTTAACTCAGCTAATGCAATTAATTAATTTCTGTGTTCGTATGAATGACAAACTAATTAATATTGATTACAGTTCGGTCCAGGTGGCTGAGGGAACCAGTGGCCTGGCACGCAGGATGAAGAGGGCAGGAGGGCTGTGTCTCTCAGTTTTAATGAAACACCACATCCAGACAGCTCTGCTTGCCGACGTCACCGCTGGCGTTACGTCATCGCTGGCTGCAATTACTCCTGTGTTTTGTTTTTTTCACGAGGATATTAATCCATCATATTACCTCAAAAAAGGGACGATTAAAAATTATGGGTAAATTAACAAAAAAACACAAACACAAAACGGCCGCTGATATAATTAAATTAACATCAGTCTTTAAATTATTCTCTTCAATGAGGTAATTTTTTAATGATTACTAGAAATTATGTGTTAAAAAATTCTCGGGGCGCAGCAAGTGCGTTATGGTAGTGTTTTTTATGAGTGATGTATTATAGTGATTTAGCTTTATAATAAAACTTATAAAACCTTACTTTATTAAATTAGAAACAGTAAAAGATAGGGCAAAGAAGGGCAAGCAAAAGCATGATCTGTAAGATAAATATTTATACATTCATTTGGATACAAAACTCAAACAAAACAATTGATAAACAGAAAATATACCCAGCAAAAAATACACCCGAAAGCTGAACTTAAAAAAATCCCATGGTTCATGCCTTGAGGGTGATTGTATGCATGCAGAAGGGGAAGAAGAACCCTCAGGAGGGAGACGGTTTCTGCCCCTACACCCAAAAACACGGGGGGGGGTTCTCCTTCCCTTTGTGCATGTATACAACTACCTTCAAAGCATAAAGCACAAGGAAAATTTCTGGCGAGCAACTTCCAAGAAAGTTACTGAACCTGGGCGAATAAGGGTGTTGTGCGGGTAAAGAGGGTTTAAAGAAGGTATTGCTGCAAAATGTGAAAAACGCATCTTTTCAAAGTCCGCTAATTGGTTTTTTAGCATTTTAGAAAGAAAAGATGAAAAGGCATAACATAATAAGTGAAGATATTTGTGATTCTTGTGGCTGGGTAGACACAAATAAACACAGACTAAATGGGTGTTTTAGACAAAAAGTAAACTGGATCTGGCCTAGCCTTAAACTATTACAAAAATTCAGAATAGAAATGGAAGAAAACATTTACAGTGAATTATGTAGGGAATTCAAAAAGAATGCAGATAAAAATGTGTGGATGTGGTTTTTTTTGTGCCGTGACTTATGTGAATATGGAAACAGATGGTAACTTAGAAGACTTAAAGAGAATTTTAAGAAAGGATAGATTCAACAAGATGGCGAATTGGGGAATTTAGTAGGAAATTATTTTGTTTTTAATTTTATTTTTAGACATGTAAATTTTATTATTATCTATTTTCTTATACCATGCTGTTTTTAATGGAGAAAATTTCCAATCAGTTATGGGTAATTGGTAAAAAAATTAAAAGTGTAAGAGTGTAAATTTGGAATTAATAAATCTTTTTATGAAAAAAAAACACCCTTATTCATTCTTGGTCCCTTAACTTTCTTGGGGGTTGTTTGCAACAAATTTGCCTTGTGGCTTGTGCATCCAAGGAGGGTTCTAAGCATGTTTTTGAAAAAAATATTTTAAAAACCCTCCATGCAGTAAAGTGTTTATTTACCGAAATTACATTTTACTTCGTCGTCTATAATGTCTTTTTCAGATAATATCGAATACAACACTAAAGTAAATAAATTCACTTGCTGTGATGCACTTCTTTATTATATATATATATATATATATATATATATATATATATATATATATATATATATATATATATATATATATATACAAGCTAAGTAAGTACAATAAAGGGAGCCCTTAAGTAGCATTGGGGCTACACAAACTTAAAAGTAAAGAAGACATTTAGACTGTGTCTAACTGTGTGCACACAAAAGTTAGTAAAATACATTTAGAAAATCTAATAAAAAACAACAGTTTTACGCTATTATTTTAAATAAACCAATGGAAATGCGTTTCGCGACGATTTCGCAATTCGCGGGTATATGAATCTAGCTTTTGTCCAAGACTACACTGAAATCCGGTCGACGCCGCCAGCAAGCCGCTTGTAAATTAAGCCCGATAGGCTTAGACGGTTAATAAACGTAGGTATGTCTAATTTTAGGCGGGAGATTACTTTGAAACATACAATATGACAAATACAGAAATACGTTGTAAAGTGCCTATACTGTTACTATCACCACATAATGCATTAGTTATCTCCTCCGGTTATACAATAATATGAATGGCTATGGGGTCCCGTTTTCGTGGCTGAATTAAGAAACATTAAAAACCGAGTGTTAACACTGCTCTTAGAATATGATTTACTGATATACTTATTTTCTATTTTACGCAAAATTGTATTGTTTTAAGTCATTAACTCAAAATTTTCATTTCTAATCATCGTCCCATATTTATTTTCAATATTTATATCCATGTTTTAAATATGTTAGGTTAGTTAAAAGTCAGTTGTAAACAGTAAGCAAGGCTACATAACAAGCGCAAGCAACGAAGCGTAGAAATAATGCGCTTGTTAAGCGTTCTAGCTACTTTCTGCTGTTAAAAATCACCGGTGTCGTCTAACGTCAGCCAGCTATTAAGCCGGTTGCAGCCGCATACTAAAATTTAGCACTTTTGAAAGCAAACGTTGTCGCAGTATTAGAAAAGAAACGGGCCAGGGCTGACAATTTACAAAATTGCTAGTTGATTCTACCCAGTCGCCATCTATAACACTTTCTGTTAACTAGATACTACCTGGTTGTGCACCGAGATGGCGTCCCTGCCGTACATTTCACAATGTTCTACATTCTGACATCTTGCAATGATACTTGTAACTTCCGTTGTTTAGATTTTTATCCACCATTTATTTAAATAGCACATCAGTACAGTCATCTGTCTTTGTCCAACATTGTAGATATTGCATTACAGAAGTTGAAGTGATTTCGAGGATTATTTCAATTTTAATTTTGAATAACTTTATTTTTCTTTGATCAAAAGAGTTGATAATTGGCACACAACCACGTCTGTCCATGTTCTTTTAACATGTAGATTTTCGTTTTAATCACTTAAAGAATTTGAGAGATATTGCGTTTTAAAACATATTTGTTACTTGTTTGTTAGGAACAATTCGGCGTTAAGATCTGATAAACGAACTCATCCAAGTCATTAACAAAATAAGGGTAATTCCCAAATTTGTTCCAAATCAGTAAAGTATTTTTTGAGTTATCGGTTGGGTACACACACACAAATATATATATATATATATATATATATATATATATATATATATATATATATATATATATATATATATATATATATACTTTTCAACTGACCATGGAAATGGGTTCCAGGGGCCCTAATTCGCGTCCATTTAAAGAAATTTTCGTAAGTCTCACCATCGATACTCACTAAAAATTAAATGTAGACTAATTAAAACATGAAATACTTTGAAATGTGTTGATTAATTTAGTAGAAAAAAAAACGGGATTGACTAATATTTTCAAATAATTACATCGAATAAACGCAAACTTACCTTACTTATTACATATATGTATATAAAAAAAGAGAGATAATTGATATTTAAAAAACTGTAGGTTTAAAAAATGCAGCTTTCAATAGAGAATCAAAAGCGCTTTCCAAAAAGTTGTCAGTTCTCTGTATTCAAATTAATGCGGTGAAAGTCACACTAGCTGGGGGTTGGATGCTATACATTCTGTTAGGGTTAAAAAAATGTTCCCCTCGCAAGCAAAAACGACGTAGCGTTTTTTTTTTCATATTTCTTTACGATTGTACTTGCTGTTTATTTTTTGTTTGTTGGTTTTCCAATAAATTTATGATCATTTAATTAATAAATTTTATTAAATAGTCCATTAATATTATAACAAATGCCTGGTTTTTTGGTCTTATAAAGTTTGGCTAGGAATTTTTTAAAATCTAGCCGACGAGGCTTTATATGTAAACCGGCTATCCTCGGATTGGCAACTCTGACATGTCCATTTTGATGTGGGTTTGGTTTACGGGCAGAACGAACTAAATTGATTATGTTTTTGGAAACTATTTCCAATTACATAATGTTCAATATATCCCGCTAATGGCCATAGTTATCGAAGCAGTTCTACAAGTTAAAAAAAAAAGACTGCAACTACAGTCAAGTAAGAATTCTCCTTCAAATAGACTACACTTTTGCTAAAAAATATCAATTACATATTACGTCTTAGTAAGGACACCAAACTAAACTTTTTTCAACTTGTTTTGGCCTCGAGCAAAGCTTTTTTAGCCACGGTTACTCCAGATCAACAACTAGTGCTTCAGCTTCTTACTAAACCACGATATTTTATACAAAAAACAAATTGTCTATGCTATCATCTACCAAGCTCAGCAAGAAACCCTCCATTTATTTTATTCCATATTAATAACAATAATAATAATAAAAAAAGAGAACGCCCATCACACTTAAATTTTTTTTGGGTAAGGTGTATCTGTTAAGTCTTAACTAGGGAATAAAAGACATGGGATCACACAAGCTACACTTTGATATCTTTATTTGTAATTAGTGAATTTTCTTAAAAAAGAAAATCACTAATGAGGAAATTCCGACTTTTGAATTTTCAAAAAATTCCTTCAAATGAGCATTAATTAGACCCCCGAGAACGCATATCCGGGGTCAGTTTCAATTTGTATATGTTCATATATATATATATATATATATATATATATATATATATATATATATATATATATATATATATATATATATATATATATATACATATATACATATATACATATATATATATATATATATATATATATATATATATATATATATATATATATATATATATATATATATACAGTGTGTCCCAAACTGGATGGGAATGTATTGCTATCTCCGTTATTATTAGAAATAGGGAGACGGTTAAATAAGCAATGTTTGGTAGAATTTCATGCTCGTTCCAAATATGACTTGTATTTTGCCCTGCCTCTTTTCGTTTTTGAGTTATTTTGAAAAAATACACAATTTGTAGTTTTCTTTTTTCTTCAATATCTAAGTAGGCGTTGATCTGACATGTCTAGAACTTGCTCATTATCAGGACACTTTTTACAGAGTTATCTTTTTGTGCTATTCTCAGCCTTGGACTATTATTTGTTTTTGAACTACAGGTGTCAACGTTTCTTTTTATTATGGCAGTCATATTGGATTTTTTGCTCATGTGATAGCCTGTGAAAAGAGATTTCCAATGATGTACAACATGCTTGAGAAATCTTGTAATTGCACTGACAATTTTGAGTAAAACCGGTTTGAGGATCGTAGGCTATGAAATCCAATACCACAAAACAAATGACAAAAAAAAGTGTTCAAAAAGCAGTAGGCAGGGAGTATAACAATAGACTTCTACTTTTAACATAATTTTCCGTAATGATTCACGATAAAAAATATTGTGGTTTAATTTACAATACATAATTAGGTAATAGTGCTAGGTAATATTATGTGAAATAGTTTAAAAACGAAACCTGGCAATAACAAATATAAACTCAAACTCCACAAAACAACACAATTGGAAACGGAACTCAATAAATAATAAAATGGAAACTTGAAAATACACTAAATAGAAAATTGTTCAATATGGCCACTTTATACACCTTTTTTTTAAACAGGCCTGCAAACTCTGGTGAGGGTGTTTCGGTTAATATAATGTATAGCTTCCGTGATTCTGTTTCGTAATTCATTCATATTTTGTGTGTTATATCAGAACTTCGAGCACACCAATGAACCGGCCCATTGTTACAAAAGACACGATTATTAAAATTTTGGTACAAAAATTCTTTGACGATTGTGAGCTGGACAACCATCTGTTGGTACCAAATCTCGTCTAAATTATCATGAACTCTTCTAATTGTTGGTAAGATATAATTTCTCAATAGATTAAGATACCTTTCCCCAGTTAAATTATTTTCAAAAAAGAACGGACTAACAATGAAGTTACCTGATTTTTTTTTAAATAACTGTCTAATCTACACAAAAAAACAACACCAAACATTAATACCAAATCTCTCTTGCAATCGTCTTTCTTCCTTTAGATGGGGATTTTCATTTGCCCAATAATGCCTATTATGGCGATTATACACACCGCAATTTGTAACCTCGATTCATCGGTCCATATTATTTTCAAATGAAAATTTTCATCTTGCTGACATTGTCTGCAGAATTGAAGTCTCTTAGGATAATTATCAATATTTAAGCCTTGTACAATTTGTAGGTTTGTATGGATGGTAATGACTTTGTTTTAATACACGGTGTACCGTACTTTTTGGAACGTCAATTTGTTCACCATAAAACCGAACAGATTGCGGAGGGTTTTCGTTTGGAACCTGTAAGACGGCATTATTTCTTTCTTCATTTCTAGGCATTGGTAGTTTCTTTACGTGGAAGCTACCGTCGTTCAATAGATTGCTCACTATCCTGCGAAATATTTTGGTATTTGGTTGTCGTCTTTCTGGGTAATTGTTTTGATATGAATTTGCAACTGCCTCAGTATTTCGGTTAGAACGAATATAACATTTCAACATGTCAAAATATTCTTCATTACTGAACATATTGTTGCATAATATTTAAAATAAACAGGAAACAAACTATTTAGTACAAAATTTTAAGCAATGTGTTAAATACACCTCAAATTGTTCAGATAATTAAGAATGACAGTATTCTTAATTGTCGCGATAGTGCTATATCAATAGCAACCTTTCTTCTGTTGTTTTTCAGTTGATTTACGTTTAAAAATCAAACAATATTTAAAGGCGTCTTCGTAAATCATTAATCTGCTTTTTATTGACTTCTGTCAGTAAATTTAGTTATGTACTAGGTTTACCTACTTAATTAATTTGTAACAATGTTTTAGGAGAATGTTGTAATGTAAAATATCATTTGTAATAATGGGCCGAATCATTGGTGTGCTCAAAGTTCCTATTTTTTATTGTGAATCGTAACGGAAAATTTTGCTAAAAGTAGAAGTCTATTGTTAGAGGTCATAATGCACTTGCTGCGTCCATACTTTTTTTCTTATTGAGTCGCCTATGGTCACTGGAAGAGCTGAAAGAGAGAAATACCCGAGAAGTAGCAAGGAAGGGTACGTAGGAACTAAAAGGGGGGGTTATTAATTACGCAGAAGCCTAATCAAGCCCAGAGTGGCCGGCCCGTCGGTTTGGGTCATACATATGGAGCTGGCATCGGGAAACAGCTGGCCGACAGAGGGCGCACCTCACCCCAACCATTCCCCTACACCCCCGCTTAACACGCCACTTTTATAATTAGTAGCTGGCCCCTCCATTACACCACCAAACTACTAGAGTGCCTTGGTTGATGTTTAAACAAACATACAGATTAAAATCTTCAAGGTAAATCATACAAATAATAGAACATTGTGGGATGTACGATAGGGTCGCCATCCCGGTGCGGAACCAGGTAGTATGTGGTCAAGATAGATCCAAAGAACACAAAATGTTATGTCATGGTAGCCAGGCTCCTGACAATTTACAGAATTGTTAGTTGGTTGTACACAGTTTCTATTTTATAATATTTTGTGTTATTTGGAGCTGTCGTGACAACATACTACCGGACCCCGCACCGAGATGGCGACCCTGTCGTACATCTAACAATGTTCTAGGAGGCTGGCCACCATAGCCGTTTTACTTTATAGGTGTGTTCTGGCTGTAATTAGTATACCGTGCCGACGAACTCTAATTAGAGCGAAACCGGTCTGCGGTTCTAGTTATGGTGAGAATACATCTAGCCTTACATACAAATAATAATTAAGCAAAGTGGTTCTACAAAAGTTCTGAGCTATTTTAAAGAGAAATGTTGGCCAGACTTTTTTTATTTATTTCAGCAACACACCACGAGGGCTTACAGCGTAAATACTATCGCACGGTGGGTGTCGACAAGGAGGAAAGAGGTAACTTGTTAATTCTGGACTTGAAGGTTTGGAGGAGAAGGAAAAACATGTGCCGGCAAGGAATTCCACAACTTGGAAGTCCTCGCGATAAAAGAGCGGGCATAACAAGAAGTTCTATGTCTGATGACCTGGACAGTAAAGGGGTGCATTCGCTCTGTTTCCCCGGTAGATCTGTTGGGGGCAGCAGGTGGAGGAACTATGGAAGAAAGCTCATCTGAGCAGTGCGCGTGCAGATATCTATAAAAGGGAGAGAGAGGTCACCAACGTCACGTCGGTGGGCAAGGGATGGCAGCCTTTGGGTGAGGGTAGGGTCACCGATGAGGCGTATCTCTTCTGAATGGAGTCCAGGATAGCGAGTGTAAAAGCGACAGCGGCACCCCAGATGTGGGAGCAGTATTCGAGGTTTGGCCCTTTTTGTGAAATATATAAGGTATAGAGATTAGCTGGTGAAAAGTATTTGCGGACCCAAAAGAGGAAACCTAATTTATTAGCAGCCGCTTCTGCAATTGATGTGACATGTTGGTGCCAATTGAGATTTCGATCCACAGAAATGCCAACAAGTGAAAAGGACTCATTACTTTGAACAACTTGGTTGTTCATTGTGATCTAGGGCTGGTGTATTCTACTTCGCCAGTCTAATATTTTTTGGAGATCCACAGAGACAGAACCCTCCCTGACTCTGCGATCCTCATCTAATTGGGCTAAAGAAACAGGCTTTGACTATTGTATATTTGATTGGAGGGCGCTGTCGTCCGCGTAACTGTGAACTGGGTTGGATGTGCTAGAGAGGAGGTCATTGATGTGGAGAAGAAACAAAGTAGGGGCTAAAGCTGAACCTTGAGAGACTCTTGCATTGATTGGATACAGTTTAGAGGAATGGCCATCCACGACAACCGAAATGCTCCGGTTGGAGAGGAAATTTACTTTCCAGGTTATGAGTTTTGGTGGTAGGCCATAGGCCGGAAGTCTATTAAGCAGCGCTACGTGCCAGACCTGGTCGAATGCTTTGGATATGTCTAGAGCGACAATATGGGGTTCACCGTGTAGTTCCATAGACTTGTTCCAAGAATGGGTGACAAAGGAAAGAAGGTCGGCAATTGATCTCCGCTGACGGAATCCATACTGCCTGTCGTGGATTAAACTGTTTTATATAAGATTGGATTGTTTTATATAAATTGCTTTTAAAAAGGTGCACAATATGTTCTTTATATACTACAACTGTTACTTCCCTGCACCGCATATCCATAAAAAGCAGATACTTTACAGAGCTCCGCTATTTCGTAACAATAATTCTTCATGCATTCCTTTCCTAATATTCGACTCTCGTTTCTTCATAATCATACAACTCATACACGCTTATTGATAATAAAAAATTTAATTGAAAAAATATATAATATAAAAATATGCTGCAAATTGAATCATAACTTCCTGTGATAATCTACGTTCCTCAGATAGACAATCTCATAAAATGAATTTAGGTCCATCACTTGACCACAAAGCAAATAATCATATTCCTGTACCCATAAACTTTGGAAATGTAAAATTACTTCAGTTTCAATGAAAAATTATTAACTTTTGCCCCTCATTTATCTCCTTCCCTCTGAAGCGATCTTACCCAAAAACCACCCGAAGCGTTCCTTTCTCGGCTGCTAACTGGATACCAAATTTGAAGATGATATCTCAATTTGTTCGGAATTTATTGCGCCTACTAACAGGAGGACGTACAGGGCGACAGACCGATTGTCCAACAGACCGACAGACAGAAAAATGTTCGTTCCAGAATAAGTTTTCTATACGTTTTAAGATTTTTTTCGCTGTTTTAGTGAAACAAAAATCGAAATTTCATAACCGATATTCCACCCCCACACATTCAACCCCTAATTTAATTTCAGCACAGAATACCAGAGGTGTGATGAAATTTACAGTTTTCTAATAAACAAACCCTTAAAGGTTATATTACTCGAGTTTTAACGAACAAATGTAAATTTTCAACAAATCATCCCCCTTTCATCCCCTAACCACTGGAGCGACTTAACCCAAAAACAGTTTGAACCGTTTGTTTGTCGGGTGCTAACTGTATACGAAATTTGAAGACGATATCTCATCTCAATTCGTTATAAAGTTATCGTGGCTAGAGACACACATACAGACCGACAGACACAAAAAAATGTCGTTCCCAAATCATGTTTTTTTTATATGCTTTGACACTTTTTGCGACGTTTAAACTGAAAAAAAAATGTTTGAATTTTTTGTCGCCGATGCTATACTTCCACACGTATTGATGATGTGGAAGAAAATTTAAAAAAAAAGCTCGGGACGCAGCAAGTGCGTTATGGTATTGAATTTTTATTAAATGCTTCAAATTTGAATAACTCAATTTTCTGTAAACTTAGAAACTTTAATTTTGGTACGTAGTAAGGTATTTTCTAGGGAAATATATCAACCAAATTTCATTAAAATAACTTTGTAATTTTCGGAGAAAAAAAATTTCTAAAGAAAATTTAAAATTTGAATAACTCATTTTCTATAAACTTAGAAAGTTGAATTTTGGTACGTAGTAAGGTCTCTCCCAAGGCAACATATATAGAAAATTTCATTAAAGCAGCTTTGTTATTTTCGGAGAAATTTTTTTTTTAAAGAAAACTCAAAATTTTCCCGGAAAACCTCGTCAGATTTTCCTGGCTAACGAACTCATCCAAGCCATTAATAAAAGAAAGGCACCTGCCGAGTTTCATTGAAATAGGTTGATTATTTTTTTAGTTATCAGACAGATACACATATATATATATATATATATATATATATATATATATATATATATATATATATATATATATATATATATAGACATATAAAATTTGAAAGTGACCCCGGATATGGGTTCTAGTGGTCCTAGTTCGCGCTCATTTGAAAAAATGTTTGCAAAGTCTCACCATCGATACCTCTCTATTAGTGAATTTTTTTAAATAAAAATTCACAAAAATAGTTACAAAAAGTGGATTTAGTATGAACATTTTAACTATAATATAATATAGTTGGCTGCGTAAATTAATAACATAAGAGAAGAATCGCCATTAATACCTGTACCGCCACCACCACTACCAATTGATATACACTCCCCTGTTTCGCAGGCTCCTAATATATTTGTTGTAATGTTCCTATCTAGTTTTCGTAGGCAAAAATTGGCCAAATGAACCAATTTAAGACCCCGAAACCCATACTCGTCAGTTCCAAATTTTTATATTTACATGGGTACAGGTGGTGATATGTTTTGTGGTAAATTTTTAAACGGGTTTGCAAATTATTCTTCTTTAGAAAAACTGCTTTAGCAAATTTTTGCAGAAAAAAATGTTTTAGCTAATTTTGGTATACAAAATATTTTTTTGTGAATAAAGCTTAAAATAAATGTTGTTTATTTTGGAGAAACTTGTCCTGTCTTGTTTTCTGTTTTGGTGTCATTAAGTAAAAAGTTTGGACGCAGCAAGTGCGTTATGGTAGCGAATCTCGAAAGAAAAGAAAATAATTAATTTCCGAAATACAAATTGGTTTTGATTGGATTGGCTAACGGACTCATCGAAGCGCTTCACGGAGGCAGAATTTTAAATTTGTCGGGTACCTTCCTTTTGTAAATACCTTGGATAAGTTATTTAGTCAGACCGGTCGAATTAGGTTTTCTTGGGCAAAATATTTGTATCTTTAAAAATAACGAATTATTTCAGCGAAATTTCGAACACCAGTTGCCTTTATAGGAACCAGAACATACCAATTTCTAAGTTTCTAGTTTTATGGTGAACTGCATTATAGGCATTTATTTTTTCCCTCAAAGCGAGTAGCACACGTTAACATTTTAACTGACCAAACAATTTTTTTCTACGAATGGTTAATCAGCAAATTATAAACCATTATATTTGATTGAAAAAAGCTGCCGAAGTTAACACATATAAGTAGTCTGTGGTTGCCTGTAGATCTTTCCGTGAGAAAAGCTCCTGTCAATTCGTTACTTCGTATATTCAGGCATCCTAGCCGCCAGTACGAATGGCCAGACGGCCGGCCCCGATGGTTTAATATAATTAAATTGCGCAAAACATTACTTGATTACTACGGTTTCAGTTTACGTTATGTTTTCATTTAACAAGGAAATTCCAAAGCTTTACGCGTTTAAGTTTTTATTTCTTTAATTGCACCAGCTTCAGAGAGAGTGCGAAAGAGAAGGCCCGGAATTTGCATTGGATTAATTAACAGTCTCGTTCATTATACTTCTTTAAAAAGTTTACAAATTTAGTAAACGGCTCGATTTTTGTCTGGCACAGGAGAAGAAAGGCCAATGCAATATGAAAACAAAGTGACAATGGAAATTAGAATTGTGATAACAGCAAAAGAACGTCTACATTTTTAGTTAAATATAGTAGGTAATCTAAGAATATATTTTATTATGCTTTTGATTGATTTACTTTCAAACGGGTAATAATTAAACTGTACTTACGAGCCCTAATTTACACCTCCGTTCAGGCACATAACTCAGATTTATTGTTAAAGATAAAACACAAGAACTTCAGTTGAAGCGTGCTATGATGGTGGCCTAGTATAAATTAAAGGGCGCAAACTCACTGATAATTACACTGTAGTAAGTATGTCACATCTTGTTGAGCCACTCATAAGATTATTGACAACCTGACCTGACTTGGCTTAACACGAACTAACTTCACCTGATCTGACCTAACATTGTTTTTAAACGAGCAGTAGAACCCTTTAAAGCCCCACTGTGAGTTTTTTCACTCAAAAAAGTTCCTACCCACTAAACCCCCTTTCTAAGTGTTGTCGAAGCTCGTTTTTTTTGCATAACATTTTTAGAGTTCCGTGTGGATTTTCTCCCCCTAGAAAGCTGCTACTAAAAACCCCTCCTCTTTCTAATATGTTTTTGTACATTCGCTGCAGTGTTTTATCTATGGTATTTTCCATTCTTGTTATATTCTCGAACGAGGAGGGGCAACATTTTAGATTTCCATTGTGGTTTCCTCACTCTAGAAATCTGCTAGTCACTAAATCCCTTAATCGTTATCAGATGTTCCCGAAACCTGTTCTTTTTTCTACATTCTCTGCAATTGTTTTTATCCATCATCCTTTTTATCCTAAAGGAGGAACAACATTCTAGACTTGCAGCGTCGATTTCCTCCCCCTAGGAAGCTCCCAATCCACTGCAACTACCTCCCTTTCAGTTTCTAGTTTTTCATATCTGCTCTGTTTCTTTTTTTTGTCAGAAATTTCTTCAATGGTCTTGTCAATCTTTTTACAGTTTGTTTTTTATTTCTTAAGACGGCTAGATTTATTTACTAGATTTGGTTCCTTATTCCTGTCCCAACATCTTTCTGCTGCTTGCCTCACTATCTTTTATACCTAGAACAACAGAATAATGTGTGCTCTGGCGTGTGCACATCTCTTAACTTGTTTGTAGTGCATACGTCACTTTCGCATTTACTAATCCGTTTTCGTTATACTGCGAAGCTTCGTGGCCGGTAAATACCCACATTAAAAAGTAAATGATTTCTTTGTGTTTCCTAAGGCTGGATGCATTCTCACCACAATTAGAACCGTAGACCGGTTTCGCTCTAATTAGAGCTCGTCAGTACGGCATACTAATTGTAGCGAAAATATACCTATAAAGTAATACGGCTATGGTAGCCAGCCTTCCAACACTAAGTGAGTGGTAAGACACGAAGCAACGTGCCGCCACCTAGTTGCAGAACCAAGTAGTATGTTGTCACGTCAGCTCCAATAGAGAATGCATCTAGCCTTACATACTTTGTCCCTATATTAGGGTAGAAATGGGTCAGGGCTGACAATTTACTAAATTGTTAGTTGGTTGTATATAGTCTCTATTTTTTAACACTTTGTGTTATTTGGAGCTGGTGTGACAACATACTACTTGGTTCCGCAACTAGGTGGCGGCACGTTGCTTCGTGTCTTACCACTCACTTAGTGTTGGAAGGCTGGCTACCATAGCCGTATTACTTTATAGGTGTATTTTCGCTACAATTAGTATGCCGTACTGACGAGCTCTAATTAGAGCAAAACCGGTCTACGGTTCTAATTGTGGTGAGAATGCATCTAGCCTTACATAATTTGTCCCTATATTTACTAAATTGTTAGTTGGTTGTATACAGTCTCTATTTTTAACACTTTGTGTTATTTGGAGCTGGCGTGACAACATACTACTTGGTTCCGCCATTAGGTGGCGACACGTTCCTTCGTGTTTTACCACTCACTTAGTGTTTGTGTTTCCTGTTTATCTGTTCCGTCATATTTGGTTTTAGCTACCTAGTCCACA
Source organism: Tillus elongatus (assembly GCA_964006375.1). Classification (NCBI taxonomy): domain Eukaryota; kingdom Metazoa; phylum Arthropoda; class Insecta; order Coleoptera; family Cleridae; genus Tillus; species Tillus elongatus. The sequence goes on from OZ023265.1 coordinate 164,694,010, forward strand.
GTTAATGTCTTTTGGGTCCGCCGCCTCAAAGTATTTTCTGTATCTGCTGTTATGATCGCAGCCAAATCATTAAGGTCTGCAACTAATTTTGTCTTTTAACACAATGCTTAAAACATCATACATCGAAATATACCACGGCGGACCAAGTATCGAGCCCTGTGGGACCCCACCAAGGAACTTAAATGTTTCGTCATAATTAAATAAGTACGATGATATTCCCTGATTCGTAGCAACCAGAATCCTTGGCTATATGGAGTATAATGGAGCTTGGCTTTATCTGACATGTCATGTGTCATCTAAAACCTGATTTATCTTCGCTACTGTTTGCTGCATTTTTTCCTGCATACCTTGTCATTTCCGTAAATTTTTAGGTGTAACGTGTTTTATTAGGCAAATTACTAGATGGTTGTGTTGAACTTTCTAATCTATTAGAAAATTTGTAAGTCGTATTGATTTAGTTTAATACATAAAGTTATTTCTTAGCTTAATGAACGATATTTAGAAATTTTTAATCCCACTGCTGCCAATTATACAGTCGCCTATCTCGCTTTGTCGAGCCGTAAAACAATCTCATAAAGAATTATAGTTTGCATTTAAATAAATGACCATTTTTAATTAAAGACTCAGCTGCTTAATGACTCCTACACCGAGGGTGGCGCCTATCTTAATTTACTAAATTAGGATCATTGAGCCTGCATAAAAACTGTATACTCAAACAAGTTTGCTTCTTTTTTATGGGTTTAATAAGCGACCCATCGTCAAGGAGTAAGGAATATTTGCTGTTCATACAAAAGCTTAGTTTTTATTTTTAATTCATAAACTGTAAAGTAAAGTAAATATCCGCTTGGCTCTTGATAAAGTACGTATCTTGTATATGGAACATTCCACGCTGTACGTAGCAGTTTGTGCTAAATGCAATGCCGCGAAATACTAAAATATTTGAATTAAAATAAAATGCGCCCATTAACATTACTAGTTTATAGAGACTATCTGGTTCTAATAACTCGTTTAAGACTCTGTGAAGGACCAGACGAATTCTTTTGAGGGCAGATTTATGAATACACGTGGTAAAAGTAATAACAATGTATTACTACAAGTTTCAGAGTGACATACAGAGATGAATGTTGTGATCAAATAAGGGTACAATGAAAAAGGTGACGTACAATTGGACAATTGGAGCTGGGTGTTTGCCGTGATCAGAACGTGGTGGTGTCGCTGATACCTGGGGCTTCGTCCAAAAGGGCCAAGGTGGTTCACGTGTCCAGGTGACGACTGTGAAGCTTGCGGTGTGTTAATGCCGTGGTTGAATGGATTTCTGTGCACGGGTCCGTCGCTCGTCGAAAGACTGGCGCTTCCAATACGAGGCTGACAAACCTGTCCACGTGTCGATGGAGACAACCGTGGTTCTCAACTCCGTGCCGCGGGTCAGGCGATCTCCCTGTGATGCTCCCTGACCGCTGGAACGCGCACGGAGTTAGCTGTGAGGTGACCACAGGATAATCAGTTATTATGCGGTGTCTTGACTCCCGCTCGCGGTTCAGCCTGTCTTAAACGACGTTACTGGACGTTACTGAGATGAAAGTGGTTGAGTCTTGAGCTCTCGTAGCTGCTGACGCTTGATGACACCTGTCCCACTGTTGGTTGTACTTGCGCCTTCGCTGGCTGTTATTGCCAACGGTTACAGGTGTGCCAATGTTGTCTCTGCGCCTCTAGTTGCTGTGGGGGGCATCAGGGGAGGTTTGCTGACTAAACATGGACAGGGTGGACTGGGGAAGATTGAGGGTGAGGATTAACAATATTAGGACACAACACACGCCAAATCGGACAGTTTTACAACTTTGGATTTTTGATTCCCTTAATTTTTTTCACAATTTTTAGTACCCATCGGAAAACCCATCCTGGCAAAATTTTAGATTTTTTTGATAACCCATTCAAAAGATATCAAATTTTCAACAACAAAAAATATCTGTTTTTATGGTTTTTTGCTCATAACTTCTTTAATAATGCTCCAAATTGGAATTTTTTTTTCAATTTTTTTCTTATTTTATGTACTTTGCACAGGAAAATAATTAAAAAAACATACCAAGTGTTTTTATGCGATTTTTAAAATCAAAACTTTAATCGCATTTTTAAACTGTTTGCACTCTTTGATTTTCTTTAAAAAAATTATGTCAAATTTCTATCAATTCTAAAAATTTTAAGCCCCGGTTGATAGTGGGGTTCGGACAATTACTATTTTTTTTTCGATTTTTGAAAATTTGATCAAAATTTTTTTTGCTATTAACCAATATTAAAACTACTTTTTGTTACTGTATATTCTTATTTTTTGTGGCTTTGAATTGACTCAGATACATTTCTATCATTAAAAGAGGTTTTGAAAAAATAATCATTTTTTAGTTTATTAAAAAAGAATTATAACGAATATTATTTATTTATTTCCATATTCTTCTAAAAATTTTACATATATTATTATATGATCGAGAATAATCTTTAGCACTTATGGTTCCACGATTATGGATCCATGATGTGGCAGTTGCGTATCGCAAATCCAACTTTTCTTTTGCATCAAAATAATGTTGCTCTGGTAAAAATTCCACCGCAATGTTTGGTAAACTGCTCGGTTTAGAGGCCCATTCATACAGTTCGTGCGCTGTTGTTATTTGATTATCTACTTGTTGAAGACTTACTCTCGATGCCATTCTTTTAACTGTCCCTCCAATACCATCATATGGTCCCTTACCATGAGCTGTTGGGAAATATGTCATTCAGTATCAATCCTAAAATCTTCTTTATGATAGTAAAGGTTTACAAAATTCTTAAAATTCTGCCGCGGAACACCATTGGAAAAGTATTTTTTTGTTGCATTCGATAATAAATCTTTTACAAAATTAGTAATAATATTCAGATACACATATACAGCAGCCACATCATGATTATTGCCATCATAACTAAGCTTCGATGGGTAAATTCTTTATTCTGTTTGTAATAAATTACTACTGTGAAAATCGTCGCTTGCTTGTTGTTCCAGTGAAATCACCGAATTAAAAAAAGTTCTGGACGCAGCAAATGCGTTATGGTAGTGAATTTTCATAAAAATGTTTTTAATAGCAAACATGTTTTTTTTTTAAGAAAGCAGGCATCAATCTATATAGTAGAAACAATGTGCCATGTTTCATCAAAATAACTTAATTGTTTGAAAATGTACAAAAATTTCCGAAAGTAAACTTAAATTGTTCCCGAAAAAACTGGTTTCCTGGTCAACCTTATAGGTTAATAGCAAATTGAGCTATTCAAATTTTAAGCATTTAATGAAAATTCGCTACCATAACGCACTTGCTGCGTCCCGAATTTATTTTCTTACAAAGATGTATTATATTTCGATGGAAAATGCAAAAATGCAATAACATAGGGCGTGTTCGATTAAAAAAAAGATAATTTGAATCACCAACGACTTATCGGCCACCTGTAATTGTGGAAATATTTTTTAAGATGTAGCTCAAGACACCCTATAATTAATGTATACCTTTTTTTTCGTAACTTGCATAATAACGGATATATTGAGCTTTAAAGATTTTTTACGAAAATTTGACAAAATTGATATACCTACCAGTAAACGATAAACTCTATAGCCAACACTACTACCAAAGCATCAGAGAAAGGGTATATTTTAAATGAATTTTCTGGGAATATTTTAGTAAAATGAAGGCCAGTGACGATTGAAACTAAGAGTTCAGGCTTTGTAAAGCATTATTCTTGAGACATTTTCTTTCCATAGCTCATATTAATTTCAGGATCATTGCTTAAATATTACCTATTTTGACATTTTAAATCGCGACTTTGACGTTTTGAGGAAAACCCAAATTTATTTTTCTTTAAATGCCTGTAACTTTTTTGTCCTTTAATCTACAGAGCTAAATTTTGGTAGGTAGCTTACCTATGATGATATGAACCCGCGTACCAAATTACCTTACTTTGTTAATTCCGGAGATATGAATTTTTTTCGAACGAAAACTCAAAATTTTCCCGGAAAACCTCGTCCGATTTTTCTCACTAACGAACTTATCCAAGCCATTTACAAAAGAAAGGTATGTGCCAAATTTTATCAAAATCGGCCCATTATTTTTTGAGTTATCGGTGTGATATATATATATATATATATATATATATATATATATATATATATATATATATATATATATATATATATATATATATATACACATATAAAAAATGAAACTGACCCTAGATATGGGTTCTAGGGGTCCTAGTTCGCGCTCATTTGCAAAAAATTTTTCAACATTCAAAAGTCGGGATCTCCCCATTAGTGAATTTGTTCTACGAAAATTCACTAAAACCGTAAAAACAGCTATTTTTTAAAAATCGATCTCTTTTGAATGGATTATCAAAAAAATCTCAAATTTTTCCAGGAAGGGTTTTTCGATTGGTACTAATAAATGACACAATTTGAGGAAATCTAAAATACAAAGTTGTAAAACTGTCCGATTTGACATGGAATATGTAAAAAATAAAAAAAATATCTCGTGTGAAGTTTTACCAACTATTTTTGTTATTTTTTTCCTTAAAAAACAAGGTTCTAAATTTAACAGATATGTTTCTTTTCTCTGTGCATGTTCACCAAATGACTACGTTGCTCTCAATAAAGTCCAGGGGTGGTCCTGCTCACACCAGGATATTAATAATTAATTTATATTTTTTTGATATGTAACGTCTTTTGGAAGTTACTGCTAACTTACTTACAATGGCATTTCCGTAAATATAAATTATAAAGTCCATTAACGATTTTATTTATTACTATGCGCTTCATAGTAAAGGTATCCAGGATATGGAAAAAACAAATTATTGGAACCAGTATTTGTTATAACAGCAACAAACACAAAACACAGCATCGCACTTAACATCATCTCGGTGGTGGTGATACTAGTGCAATAGTACATAGGAGGTCAGGGTAGCAGGCAGCAGGCCAGGCCGGTCCTACGATACGATTCGAGAGATGAAACCCCAATTTGGACAAAATGTTTTATCGGTACGGCGCGGCGCGGGCGGCAGCGGCGGCCAGTGGCGGCAATTTATTTTGATTGCCACCCCGTCGTTTTGATTTCATTAAGCGTGTCATCGTAGAATCGGATATGACAGTGCGGGGAGGCGGCGGTGCGGTGGGATGGGGGTGCACTCTCACACAGTGCCAATAAATGAAACATATGGAATGTGTGACATGTATACATATAACTATGGGATGGAAGACACGAGGCGCATATAAAACTAAATTAAATTTTGTAATTTCATATTACTACCGAACAATCTGCTGATTACACTGGTAGCAACGCTATACTCTCTGCACACTGAAAAGTGAGATGCCTCCATCTTTTTGTTGACTCAGTGGCTTACAAGATTTAGAAATCTTTTGATATGCGCCGATTTAGGGAACTAACACTATAAGTATGACATAAATTCAATAAAAAGATGATATCTTTGCGTTCGGGGAGCTGGTAAACATCTACCATTTATGCCGCGCTCAAGAGAAAAAGTCTGAACGCAGCAAGTGCGTTACGGAAGTGCATTTTCATAAAAATGTTTTTAATAGCAGGCATGTCTCTCTAATGCAAGCAGGCATCAATCTGGTTACTGGTATAACCTATATAGTAGAAACAATGTACCATATAACCTATATAGTAGAAACAATGTACCATATTCTATCAAAATTACTTATTGTTTGAAAATGTACAACAATTTTCTGAAAATAAACTTTAAATGTTTCCGAGAATACTGGTTTCCCAGCCAAGAAACCTTAGGTTAGTAGCAAATTGAGTAAGTGAGTAGCGAACGTGTCGCCACCTAGTTCGGAACCAAGTACTTGTTGTCACGCCCGCTCCAAATAATAGAAATGGGCCAGGGCTAACAATTTTTTTAATTGTTAGTTAGTTGTATACCGGTCTCTATTTTTAATACTCTGTATTATTTGGAGCGGGCGTGACAACAAGTACTTGGTTCCGAACTAGGTGGCGACACGTTCGCTACTCACTTAGTGTTTTAAGACTGGCTATACGATAGCCGTGTTATTTTTGGTGCATTTTTGCTGCAATTAGTATGCCGTACTGAAGAGCTCTAATGAGAGCGAAACCGGTCTACGGTTCTAATTGTTGCGAGAATGCATCTAGTCTTACATACTTTGTCCCTATATTGGGGTAGAAATGGGCCAGGGCTAACAATTTTTTTAATTGTTAGTTAGTTGTATACCGGTCTCTATTTTTAATACTCTGTATTATTTGGAGCGGGCGTGACAACAAGTACTTGGTTCCGAACTAGGTGGCGACACGTTCGCTACTCACTTAGTGTTTTAAGACTGGCTATACGATAGCCGTGTTATTTTTGGTGCATTTTTGCTGCAATTAGTATGCCGTACTGAAGAGCTCTAATGAGAGCGAAACCGGTCTACGGTTCTAATTGTTGCGAGAATGCATCTAGTCTTACATACTTTGTCCCTATATTGGGGTAGAAATGGGCCAGGGCTAACAATTTTTTTAATTGTTAGTTAGTTGTATACCGTCTCTATTTTTAATACTCTGTATTATTTGGAGCGGGCGTGACAACAAGTACTTGGTTCCGAACTAGGTGGCGACACGTTCGCTACTCACTTAGTGTTTTAAGACTGGCTATACGATAGCCGTGTTATTTTTGGTGCATTTTTGCTGCAATTAGTATGCCGTACTGAAGAGCTCTAATGAGAGCGAAACCGGTCTACGGTTCTAATGGTTGCGAGAATGCATCTAGTCTTACATACTTTGTCCCTATATTGGGGTAGAAATGGGCCAGGGCTAACAATTTTTTTAATTGTTAGTTAGTTGTATACCGTCTCTATTTTTAATACTCTGTATTACTGGAGCGGGCGTGACAACAAGTACTTGGTTCCGAACTAGGTGGCGACACGTTCGCTACTCACTTAGTGTTTTAAGATTGGCTATACGATAGCCGTGTTATTTTTGGTGCATTTTTGCTGCAATTAGTATGCCGTACTGAAGAGCTCTAATGAGAGCGAAACCGGTCTACGGTTCTAATTGTTGCGAGAATGCATCTAGTCTTACATACTTTGTCCCTATATTGGGGTAGAAATGGGCCAGGGCTAACAATTTTTTTAATTGTTAGTTAGTTGTATACCGTCTCTATTTTTAATACTCTGTATTATTTGGAGCGGGCGTGACAACAAGTACTTGGTTCCGAACTAGGTGGCGACACGTTCGCTACTCACTTAGTGTTTTAAGACTGGCTATACGATAGCCGTGTTATTTTTGGTGCATTTTTGCTGCAATTAGTATGCCGTACTGAAGAGCTCTAATGAGAGCGAAACCGGTCTACGGTTCTAATGGTTGCGAGAATGCATCTAGTCTTACATACTTTGTCCCTATATTGGGGTAGAAATGGGCCAGGGCTAACAATTTTTTTAATTGTTAGTTAGTTGTATACCGTCTCTATTTTTAATACTCTGTATTATTTGGAGCGGGCGTGACAACAAGTACTTGGTTCCGAACTAGGTGGCGACACGTTCGCTACTCACTTAGTGTTTTAAGACTGGCTATACGATAGCCGTGTTATTTTTGGTGCATTTTTGCTGCAATTAGTATGCCGTACTGAAGAGCTCTAATGAGAGCGAAACCGGTCTACGGTTCTAATGGTTGCGAGAATGCATCTAGTCTTACATACTTTGTCCCTATATTGGGGTAGAAATGGGCCAGGGCTAACAATTTTTTTAATTGTTAGTTAGTTGTATACCGGTCTCTATTTTTAATACTCTGTATTATTTGGAGCGGGCGTGACAACAAGTACTTGGTTCCGAACTAGGTGGCGACACGTTCGCTACTCACTTAGTGTTTTAAGACTGGCTATACGATAGCCGTGTTATTTTTGGTGCATTTTTGCTGCAATTAGTATGCCGTACTGAAGAGCTCTAATAAGAGCGAAACCGGTCTACGGTTCTAATTGTTGCGAGAATGCATCTAGTCTTACATACTTTGTCCCTATATTGGGGTAGAAATGGGCCAGGGCTAACAATTTTTTTAATTGTTAGTTAGTTGTATACCGTCTCTATTTTTAATACTCTGAATTATTTGGAGCGGGCGTGACAACAAGTACTTGGTTCCGAACTAGGTGGCGACACGTTCGCTACTCACTTAGTGTTTTAAGCAAATTGAGTTATTGTAATTTGAAGGATCTAATGAAAATTTGCTACCAAAACGTATTTACTGCGTCTCGATTTTTTTCTTACAAAGCTGCATCATATTTCGATAAAAAATATAAAAATGAAATAATATTAGGGTGTTTCAAAAAAGCAATTGTAGGGATCACCAACGACTTATGGACCAGCCTGTGAATTTTACAAGATGCAGTTCATGACTGACTATAATTAACGTATACAACTTTTTCTCGTATCTTGTATAATAACAATTATATTGACGCCCTCGTGGCGCAGGTTGCTAGGTGTCAGCCTGCTAAGCGAGAGGTCCCGGGTTCGATTCCTGGGCGAGCCAAGTTGACTTTGTCTGGAAAATTTGTAAAAATTTTGAATGATGGGAAATGAATGTGTTAATGGCCTGAGATGCCGCAGCCAATAATATTAAATAGAAAAAAAAACAATTATATTGAGCTTTACCGTAGAAATGTGTCACCTTGTATAACGGCAAGTAGATAAAAACTGATAGTAAACCCATCCGGGTTTCTAGGATTCTATGGGGCCTAGTTTGCGCTCATTTGAAGAAATCTTTTTAAAATTCAAAAGTCACGTTCTCCTCATTAACGAATTTTTTTCTACGAAAATTAGCTAAACATTATAGACCGTTAAACCATAAACTTAACTAAACCTACAGCCAAAGCGTTAACTTAACTAAACCTACAGCCAAAGCATCAGAGATAGGGTCTATTTGAAATGAATTTTCTGTAAATATTTTAGTAAAATGAATGACGGTTGAAGCTGAAACTTAAGGGTTTGCAGAACACTACTCTTGCGACATTTCCTTTAGATAGTCTATTTATTTCAGGTTCTTTGCCTAAATATTGCGAATTTTAAAGTTTCAAGTTGCGACTTTGTCGTTTTGAGGAAAACCCTTTTTTTTTCTTTAAATGCCTATAACTTTTTTGTCTTTTAACTTATAAACCTAAATTAGTACGTGGGTCACTATTTATAAGACAAACACGCGTACCAAATTTGGTTGCCCTTACTTTGTTATCTCCGGAGATATACATTTTTTCCGAAAGAAAACACAAAATTTTCCGGGAAAACCTTGGCTGCTTTTCCTAGATGACGAACTTATCCAAGCCCCTTGCAAAAGGAACATACTCACAAAATTTTATCAAAATGGACCCATTCTTTTTTGAGTTATCGATGTGATATATATATATATATATATATATATATATATATATATATATATATATATATATATATATATATATATATATATATATATATATATCACATCTCCTTTGAGCTCTATACACTTCGTCCAACGTTTCTCCAATTTTTTTATCCCTTCCAAAAAAAAAAAGATTTGTCGAGATCCTCAAAATAGGTATTTGTTTGTAAGATGATTTCATCATTGGAGTCAAATCTCTTCCCGCCGAGCAATTTCTTTAAGTTTGGAAACAAGAAATAGTCACTCGGAGCTAAATCCAGAGAATAGGGTGGATGAGGAAGTATTTCGTAGCCCAATTTATGAAATTTCGCTATGGAGACTACACACGTATGCACCCTTGCATTGTCTTGGTGGAAAATAACTTTTTTCTTGGCCAAATGCTCTCGTTTTTTTTTTCAAATCGTCATTGAATCGGTCCAATAAGTTGGTATAATATTCGTCATTGATTGTTCTTTCCTTTTGAAGATAATCAATGTGGATTAATACGAGGGCGGGTCAATAAGTCCGTGACTTTTTGAATGAAACACAGATTTTTTGACAAAAAACCTCTGGTGTATTGTGTGTACGGTTACGAAACAGCGCAAAAACTCGTCCCTATTGCAGTTGAAGTTGTCACACGATTGCGTTTGTGATCGATTGTGAGCAAACGCGGCACCCATCTTGCGGATAGCTTTCTCATACCCAAGTGATCATGCAACATCGAAACCACTGAGCCATGTGATATGCCTATGGCTTCCACAATCTGCCGCACTTTCAATTTCCGATCGGCCAACACCATATTCTGAATGTGTTCAATTGTTTCGGGTGTAGCGACCTCAACTGGGCGTCCAGAACGTTCGGCGTCATTGTACGGCGAAACGAAATTCAGTAAACGAGTTTTTTACTATGAAAATTTATGGTGCAGAGTCCTCATAGTATTTATCAAGCTTAGCCTTGGTTTGAGTGATGTTTTTTTCCGCAAAAAATAATGTTTAATGAGCACACGAAATAAACTTTTTTCCATTTTCATTATAACCAAAGAGGTTGTCTGCTTTCAATGGCTATCTAACACAAACTAAATGACGCAACTACAAATTTTGACAGTAGTCAACTGACAGATGCTTGTTGACAGGAGCCGTGTTGCCCTTCCTGTGAAGCGGCGGGAAAATCAAAAAGTCACGCACTTAATGACCCGCGCTCACACAAATATATATATATATATATATATATATATATATATATATATATATATATATATATATATATATATATATATATATATATAGCAAGTTGAGTTATTGTAATTTGAGGGATTTAATGAAAATTCGCTACCAAAACGCACCTACTGCGTCTCGATTTTTTCTTACAAACATGCATCATATTACGATAAAAAATGCAATAATATAAGGATGTTCGAAAAAAACAATTTTAGTGATCACCAACGACTTATGGACCATCCTGTGATTGTCAAAATAATTTTATAAGATGCAGCTCAAGACACCCTATAATTAACGTATACAACTTTTTCTCGTATATTGTATAATAACAATTATATTGAGCTTTACCGTAGAAATACAAACAGATAAAAACTGAAAGTAAACCCGTATATGGATTCTAGGAAGCCTAGTTTGCGCTTATTTGAAGAAATCTTTTTAAAATTTAAAAGTCGCGGTCTCCCCATTAACGAAATTTTTCTACGAAAATTAGCTAAAAATTATAGACCGTTAAATCATAAATTGAACTAACCCTACAGCCAAAGCATCAACTTAACTAAAGTTACAGTCAAAGCACAAAGCACAAAATTGTCCGGGAAAACCTAGGCCTATTTTCCTGGCCAACTAACCTATGCAAGCCACTTGCAGAAGGAAGGTATTCACCAAATTTTATCAAAATCAGCCCATTATTTTTTGAGTTATCGGTGCGATACACACACACACACACACACACAGATATATATATATATATATATATATATATATATATATATATATATATATATATATATATATATATATATATATATATATATATATATTGAAACTCACCCCGGATAAGGGTTCTAGGAGTCCTAGTTTGCGCTCATTTGATGAATTTTTTTCAAAATTCAAAAGTCGGAATCTCCTCATTATTGATTTTTTTTTAAAGAAAATTGACCAATAAGTATAAAGATACTCCAACAAAACTAGATGTCCAAGAAGTCTAAGGGTATACATCTTTCAATCTGCAACACATATACCTTGAGTTGGCATAGAAATAAGGCAGAAATATTAAGCAGCATGTTTTTACAGGTAAATTCCCAATGAGTTTGCCGGGTTCCGTTATTAAACTGTTTCACATAATAATATTACCTAGCATTATTACCTAATTAAGTATTGTAAATTAAATCACAATATTTTTTTATCGTGAATCATTACCGAAAATTATGTTAAAAGTAGAAGTCTATTGTTAGACTCAATGGCCTACTGCTTTTCAAACAATTTTTTGTCAGTTGTTTTCTGGCATTGAATTTCATAGCCTACTATCCTCAAAACAGTTTTTCTCAAAATTGTCAGTGCAATTACAAGATTTCTCCAGCATGTTGTACATCATTGGAAAGCTCTTTTCACAGGCTATCACATGAGCAAAAAATCCCTTATGGCTGCCATAATGAAAACAAACGTTGATACCTGTAGCTCAAAAACAAATGACAATTGAGAGTAGCACAAAAAGATTAGTCTGTAAAAACTGTCCTGATCATGTGCAAGTCTAATGCCCAGTTTCACAAAGCTCGATCAAATATTTAACGGCCGGTTAGTTAATCAGGGCTTCAGACTACCAATCACAGCTTCAAAATATTTGGTTGTCATGGCAAAAACCCGAATGGTAGTCTGTGATTGGTCGTCTAAATCCTTGATTAACTAACCGGTCGTTAAATATTTAATCAAGCTTTGTGAAACTCGGCATTAGACATGTCAGATCAACGCCTACTTAGATATTGAAGAAAAAAGGCATCGACAAATTTTGGTTTTTTCAAAATAACTCGAAAACGAAAAGAGGCAGGGCAAAATACAAGTCATATTTGGAACGAGCATGAAATTCTACAAAACATTGCTAATTTAACCGTATCTCTATCTCTAATAATAACGAAGATAGCAATACATTCCCATCCAGTTTCGGACACACTGTATGCAGTTAGTATAAAACAGAAAATGTGGTCTCACGTTGAAATGAATTCATCTAATTATTTAGATTTACGTAAAGTATCGATATATTTTTTAAACATCACAGTTGAAATTCATCTTTGAATCTCTTCAAACATTTTTTCAAAAAATAAGGAAGTTGGTCGGCAATAATTTCTGTTGTCAAGTAAAATATATTCTATTCCTTATTATAACGTATATACTTTCACATACACTTGTAATTCAGGGGCGTCCAATAAATTTGCGGGGCACTCCAAATGATTCTTGACAAAAAAAATAATATTAGAAAAATCCGATTTTGAGTCTAGCGCAGGGTTCTGTAAAACTTCCAGGATGGTGAAGTGAAACTGGTTCCTGGAGTCGGTGATTGATCATAGTCGCGAAAATAGATGGACATTAAAAACTTCGGGACGCAGCAAGTGCGTTATGGTAGTGAATTTTCATTAAAATGTTTTTAATAGCAAATATGTGTGTTTTTTTTTCAGAAAGCAGGCATCAAATTTGACTACCAGTATAACATATATAGTAAAAACAATGTGTAATATTTCATCAAAATAACTTTATTGTTTGAAAACGTACAAAAATTTACGAAAGTAAACTTAAAATGTAACCGAGAATATCCGTTTCTTGGTCAACATTATAGGTTAATAGCAAATTGAGCTTTTTAAATATGAAGCGTTTAATCAAAATTCGCTACCATAACGCACTTGCTGCGTCCAGAATTTCTTTACTTACAAACATGCATTATATTTCGATGGAAAATGCAAAAACATAAGGCGTTTTCGACTAAAAAAAATATATTTTTATCACCAACGACTTATGGGCCAGCCTGTGACTGTAGAAATAGTTTCTTAAGATGTAGCTCAAGACACCCTATAATTAATGTATACAATTTTTTTTCATATCTTGTAGAATAACGGATATATTGAGCTTTATTGAATTTTTACGAACATTCGACAAAAGTTATATACCATTAAACGATAAACTCTATAGCTAAGACTACTGCCAAGCATCTGAGAAAGGGTCTATTTGAAATGAATTTTCTGGAAACATTTTAGTAAAATGAAGGACAATGACGGTTGAAACTAAGACTTCGGGGTTTGTAAAACATTCTTCTTGAGATATTTTCTTTCCATAGCCCGTATTAGATTCAAGTTCTTTGCCTAAATGTTGCGAATTTTGACGTTTTAAATTGTCACTTTGACGTTTTGAGGAAAACCCCAATTTATTTTTCTTTAAATGCCCATAACTTTTTTGTCTTCTGACCTACAGCGCTAAATTTTCATAGGTAATTTACCTACAGCAGTATAAAACGTTGTGTCCAATTTAGTTGCCCTTACTTTTAATTTCCGGAGATATGAATTTTTTTCTAAAGAAAACACAAAATTTTCCGGGAAGACCTCGGTCGATTTTCCTGGCTAACGAACTTATCCAAGCCACTTACAAAAGGAAAATATACACCAAATTTTGTCAAAATCAGCCCATTATTTTCTGAGTTATCGCTGTGATACATATATATATATATATATATATATATATATATATATATATATATATATATATATATATATAGATATATATATATGTATATATTTATATATATATATATATATATATATATATATATATATATATATATATATATATATATATAATCGAAACTGACCCCGGATATGTGTTCTAGGGGGCCTATTAGCGCTCATTTGAAGAAATTTTTTCAAAATTCAAAAGTCGGGATCTCCTCATTAGTGAATTTATTTAAAGAAAATTCACTAAAAATGGTTTTATATATAATAAACTCAAAGATATATTTATATTTTTCTCCACATATTTGTCATCTAAGTAAAATAAATGAAAAAAAAACTGTTACTAAAGAAATGCCAAAGGAATACCCCACACTATTCCTCCTTCCTTTGGTACATTCTCTCTGAATTTGTTTAACGTCTTTAAAATAATTTAGTCGCAAATTAAACCGTGTTAACGTAAACCCTAAAGGATCCGCACGAAGATCTAAAGATACTCTGTGTCTTCTTCACTTTGTGTGTGTGTGGTATGTTTAGTATTGCATGCACGCCAATGTACGTGTGTGCGGTCATCCTTTTAATTTAACATAAGTCCCTCGCGAGTGTGTGTTCGTGAGTGCGTGTGCAGTATTGAATATTATGAGATGATTTAAGAGGAGCTGACCTCTGCGGCTGTGAAATTACACCAGATTATCCCTATACTTAGTTTTCTGCTTTTTATTTTTTACATGTATGCAACATCACGGAATTCAGGTGAATCTGCACGCAAAAGTCTTCACAGCACGGCTTTCTGACGAGGGCATACGAGGGGAATATAAACAGTCTGTATGCAAATTACCAGCAAACGTTGTTGCCATATCTACTTTGTATTGCCATTTAGGTCTAGTTGGAAACAGAATGTACCAAAACACATTTTGTGTATCTAAAATATTTTAACCCCTATAAATAATAATAATAATAATAATAATAATAATAATAATAATAATAATAATAATAATAATAATAATAATAATAATAATAATAATAATAATAATAATAATAAGCACTTTTAGTTTAGCACTTCGCCCACTAACAAAGATGCTCAACGACCAAAGCAAGGGATATACCTTGCCACATAATAACTGCCAGATCAGTCACCTGTGTTACATGGATGATTTGAAGCTCTATTCACAAACTAAAAACATCTAAAAGATCTCCTTGCCTGCGTAGACCGGTTCAGCAGTGACATCCAAATGAAGTTTGGATTAGAAAAATGCAAAATTAGCAGCATGGAGAAGGGTAAGTGGACAAGACACGAGGGATATGAAAGCTATAGGAATCAAGGAATCATAGAGGGAATGAAGGAGGAAGACAAATATAAATACCTGGGGTACCTTCAGGCCAGGGATATAGACCATCATATAGCAAAGCAAACAACTAAAGAAGTCTACATTAGAAGAATTCGCTCCATTATCCGTACTAAAATGTCGGCGAGAAATATGGCAAAAGCAGTCAACACCTATGCAACATCTGCCATAACCTACAGCTTTGGTATCATAAAATGGACAAACACCGAACTAAATGAGCTGAACATAAAAACAAGAAAGGAATTTAGAAACCACAGGGCTCATCATCCAAGATCCTCTACTGAAAGATTCCATCTCCCGCGAAAGTTCGGAGGCAGGGGAATTCCGGATGTGAGTGTTAGACACCATAAGCAACTGGAAAACCTAAGAAATTATTTCTATGAAAAGGCAGAAACCAGCTATCTACATCTAGCGGTTGCCAAAGCTGATAGGAGAGCCACGCCATTAAGACTAGCCGATAAGACCTATTGCCCTCTCGCCGACTCCACGGCCCCCGAACAACAGCTGCAACAGTGGAGAAACAAGCCACTCCGTGGGAAACACTTGGCTGTGATGGAGGGAGAGATCATGCACACACAAGCGTCTACGTCTTATCTACGCTGGGGTAACCTTAATGTTGAAACCGAAGGCTTCATATCAGCTATACAAGACCAGGTAATTCCAACAAGGGCATATAGAAGACGAGTTCTGAGAGAAAGGTTAGAAAACGTCAAATGTCGCATGTGTGACAAGATGGAGGAGAGCGTGGACCACATCCTTGCGGGCTGCTCAGTGCTGGCTCCGGGGCCCTACCTAGATCGACATAACAGAGTTGGGAGGATCATACAACTAAAGCTGCGGGAGAAATACATGGGCCTTACAAATACTGTTCCATATTACCATTATGATTCGCCAAACATCTGTGAAGATGAAGAAATCCGTCTTTATTGGAACAGAAAAATACAAACAGATCGACCAATCCCAAACAACAACCCTGATCTCGTTCTGACGTTCAAGAAAGACAAAAAGACGTTTTTGGTGGATTTTGCGATACCACTCCCTGGTAACATCCAAAAAAACATACACGGAGAAAATTAATAAATATTTACCACTGTGTGATGAGATTCTCCAGATGTGGCATATGGATACGGTTGTGGTGGTCCCCATTGTTGTCGGCGCCACAGGCGAAATACCAAAAAGCCTGAAGAAGAGTCTTGAACAACTGGGCCTAGAATGGAAATTATACCTACCCACGTTGATAAAAGGCAAATAATGTTGATAAAACCTCTTCGCTTATGTGGTTGGTTGGGGGGCAACTCTACCCGGAGACGGAGGGTTTTGTGATGGCCATTCGGGATAGGGTTATAAAAACTAACAACTACGAGAAGCATTGCTTTAAATTAGAAGTGGTGGATAAATGTCGAAAATGCGCAGCTGTTGGAGAGACCATTGAACACGTCGTGGCAGCGTGTCTTGCCCTCTCAGACTCAGCTTACTTAGGCAGGCATAACCAGCTCGCCAAGATCATCCACCAACAAATTGCTTATAAATACAGCCTCCTGAACCCGTCAACAACACCAGCCTACTACAAGTATTCTCCGGAGGCGGTGCTGGAGTCGGCGGACTTTCTCCTGTACTGGGACCGACCCATGATAACGGACCGCACTGTGGACTTCAATAGGCCAGACATTGTCCTGATAAACAAACAGATGAGGCTTGCTGTGATCATAGATATTGCTGCACCGCTGTCCCATGACATTCAGAAAACTGAAATTGAAAAGACCACCAAGTATGAAAACTTGGCATATGAAATAAAAAACGTATGGAAACTCCAGAAGGTGGCTATATGTCCCTTCGTAATGTCGGCAGAAGGAATAGTCACCAAAAATTTCATGGGAAATCTAAAGGAACTCGGTCTACCAAATAACATCCTCAATGTGGGGCAGAGTGCGGTTCTGCTGCAAACATGTCACATAGTCCGAAAATTCTTCAGTTAAGTGGCGACTTCAAACACGTCTGATGTGTTGGAGCACCGGAAGTCAGACTCTACTGATAATATCGGCATAATGGGATATGATGAATTTCATCCCCATCCACTGAGCCGAGCCCCAACGTCGCGTGCGGGGGGGGGGGGGGTTGGTTCGGACAAAAGTGTTCCAGTAGTAATACTGAGAAAGTGTAACGATTATATCTATAATAATAATAATAATAATAATAATAATAATTTATGGCTTCAGTATAAAAAGCAATGGCAGGGAGCAAATGAGGCTAAATCATGTGCTGTATATGGATGATCTTATGCTGATGACCTCCACAAAGAACCACCTGGAACAACTCCTTAAAATCGTGGAAGGATTTTCCAGAGATATTGACATGCAGTTTGGGCTTGACAAA
The DNA here is from genome assembly GCA_964006375.1 of Tillus elongatus. Lineage (NCBI taxonomy): Eukaryota > Metazoa > Arthropoda > Insecta > Coleoptera > Cleridae > Tillus > Tillus elongatus. The sequence continues at coordinate 164,711,832 of OZ023265.1, forward strand.
TGTCGCACTTTACGTGTAGTCAGAGAGAAATACAACCAGGTGTATATGAAATGCAGAACGACCAGCAAATTGCCTCGATGGATGCAAAAGAGTGTTATAAATAGCTGGGAATACAGCAAGCGAGGAAAATAAACCACTCTGTAATGAAGAACGACCTGAAAAATGAATTTACTAAACGAGTAAAACAGGTGGCGCGATCACATCTTAACAACAAGAACCTGACTAAAGCTCTGAATACATATGCATGTTCTGCACTTAGATACTCATTTGGGATTGTGAACTGGAGTAAAACGGACATCGAAAATCTACAACGGAAGGTGCGAACATGCCTAACAAAATCCAAAAAGCATCGCCCCCGTAGTGCTATCGAGCGAGTAACCCTACCTAGAGACCAATGTGAAAGAGTTGGATATTGGTAACCAGTTGGACCAGCAGCAAGCGGTTACTTTTGAATTACACCGTGCCATATGCGAGGCAGATGATTCAACACCGCTACAATTAAAAAAAAGTGAAATACAAAGTAACCATCAGACTGATCAGGACAATCTTCAATCTTGGCTGAAGGAGCCTCTCCATGGGCGACATCTGAATGAGACCTCCCAGGCACATGTCGACAAACTGGCGTGGAACTACTGGTTGGTGTCCGGACAGATGTTTCCAGACACAGAGGGGTTTTTTGCTGGCCATACAAGACCAGGTCATCTCAACAACAAACTACCTGAAATATATAGTTGGAGATAATTACGTCCAAGATGACAAATGTAGATTTGGGTGTCAGTCATCAGATACTATTCAGCACGTCAATAGAGGATGTCAAGGATTTGCTGCAACAGAGTACAAAGAGATGCACGACGCAGTTGCTAAAATACTTCATCAAGAACTGGCTGTGAAACTGGGACTTTTAAATCTTAGTAAGGTGCCCTACTATAGATACACTCCTGAGCCTCTTCTAGAGAAGTTGCTCACAGATCAACGGGTCATATATAACAATAGTGGATACGTCCTGCAACCAAGTGACGCTGATTGATGTGGCCATCCCGAATACTAATAATCCAGAGGTAAAGTACAACGAGAAGATGATTAAGTACAGAGACCTCGAGATACAAGTAAATAGACAGTGGAGGGCAGATAGTGTCCGAGTGATTCCAATAGTAATGTCGTCAACTGGCGTGGTTCCTAAGAATCTTCGAGAGAACGCGAAAAGACTGGGCCTTGGAAAGCAGCTTTATAAGTTTATGCAGAAGACGGTAATACTTGCAACTACACACACCGTGCGGAGATTACTGTGAAATGAGGATGAGGATGTCTCGCGTTGTCGTTCAGGGCCCGATAACTTGGAAAGAGCTCCATCTGAGCTCAGTCCCTTTGGTACTTGAGACACCTGGAATGAGTGAATGTTCCCCTTTGAGGAAGTGTGAAAGCCCTTCAGGCTAAAGTCGATAATAATAATAATAATAATAATATATCCTTTATTCAATAAATCCAAAAATACAAAGGACACGTCACAAAAAAAAAGATCCAAAGCTTCTATATAGTTTCCCTAGGTAACCAAGGCTAGATGTATTTTCATCATAATTATAACCTCAAATGTGCTAGTTAATGAGTGAAGAATGGAACGTGTGATGAGCACTGATAGGTACAATTTGGATAACCCAATTCATCACAATACACTTTATAGACCTGATGATCGTTTCGCTAACAAATTTGGCGTCATCAGAAGAAAGAATAAACTAAGTGAATAAAGACTAGTACTACTATTTATATATTAGTTGCCAAGCAGTTGCGAACAGCGTCCTCTAGGAAGGTATACATACAGACCCCCACTGTTGAGTCTTAAATATCTGTAATTAAAACTGCATACCTGCCTTTGTAATACTCTGTGTCGTTATCAAATATTCCTTCGAAGAAGGACACGTTGGTTATTAAGATAACAGTTCGAACAATGGACTACATAGAATCGGACCAACTCTATTCATCGAAACAATTTTGTACAAATTTTTAACAATATATATATATATATATATATATATATATATATATATATATATATATATATATATATATATATATATATATATATATATATATATATATTCCTAAGCACCTATCTGACGCGACTGTCTGACATTTTTGATTAACTTGAGATTTTCTTCATCTACATGATGATTATTATCCCACCATTATTATACAACTGTGATGTTAATGTTTTGATAGTGTTTCTTCGTATAACAAATTGTATTTTTTGACAGTTACTTTGACATAAGATGTAAGTGTTTGTGTCCCATTGTTTGCACATCGTTGTGAAATAGTATTTTATTGACAGAATTGTTGGTTTGTGAAGTACTATGTTTTTGTTTTGACTTGCCTTATGTACATATTGATATGTATCAAGAGGGTTAATGAAAATTATTATTATTATTACTATTCTTATCTTTAAAATTTATTAAATATGCGGATAGGTCGTCAAAACCTAATTGTTTATTTCCTTTAAATCCAGTATAAACACCAACACTTTGGCAACACAGGAAAGATAATTGTGTAACAAAGGAATTATAGCAAGCGGCAGAGCTTTGAGTGTGGCTGGATGTGAAGATATCGCACGGCGATTTGTGATTCTCCCTTTTTTTACCGCACCGGATGATCCAGGCTGTCCGAGATTAATTAAAAATCACTCTTTGCAGGCCCATTTGTTCTAGAGGTGCTCACATTTATGCGTTCAGTGTTGTTTCATTAAGCTCCACCGACTAACTAGAGGGTTGCTGCTGGATTAGGTTTGATCGTTCACCTGACTTACAAATTAGATAGAAACTGTGCCCAATGAGAGGATAGTTTATTTTAAATTAAACGTAAAGCAAATGACGATTGTTTGAATTAAAATAAAATGCACACATTAACATTACTAGTTTATAGAGACTAGCATCGTGGTTCTAATTGCCCGTTTAAGACTCTGTGAAGGACCAAAAGAATTGTTTTCTGTGGCAGATTTATGAATACATGATAAAAGTAATAACAATTTAATACTACAAGTTACAAGGTGAAATACAGAGATGAATGTTGTGATCAAATAAGGGTACAATGAAAAAGGTGACTTACAATTGGAGCTGGGTGCTTGCCCTGATCAGCACGTGGTGGTGTCGCTCATACCTGGGGCTTCGTCCAAAAGGGCCAAGGTGGTTCACGTGTCCAGGTGACGACTGTGAAGCTTGCGGTGTGTTAATCCCGTGGTTGAATGGATTTATGAGCACGGGTCCGTCGCTCGTCGAAAGACTGACGCTTCCAATACGAGGCTGACAAACCTGTCCACGTTTCGATGGAGACAACCGTGGTTCTCGACTCCGTGCTGCGGGTCTGTTAACTGTGAGGTGACCACAGCATAATTAGGTATGACGCTGTGTCTTGACTCCCTCTCACGGTTCAGCCTGTTTTGAACGACGTTACTGGACGCTGGATGAGATGGAAGTGTTTGAGACTGGGAACTCTCGTAGCTGCTGACGCTTGATGACACCTGTCCCCCTGTTGGTTGTACTTGCGCCTTCGGTGGCTGTGGTTGCCAACGGTTACAGGTGTGCCAATGTCGTCTCTGCGCCTCTAGTTGCTGTGGGGGACATCAAGTGAGGTTTGCCGATTAAGCATGGACAGGGTGGACTCGGGGAGATTGAGGGTGAGGATTAACAATATTAGGACACAACAACGATATTAGACTAAAAATTTCGGAACGCAGCAAGTGCGTTATAATAGAGAATTTTCATAAGACTTTCACACTATTAGTACGGCATATTACTAAAAGTAATACTCTAGTTTAAACAGACGTTGAAAATCGAGTTTGAAGGTCATAATACAAGCTTATCTGAAGAATTTATGTCTTTATATTATCATAAAAAATATTCAAATCTTGTGTTCTAGCTTCTTTTGAGAAAAAAATTTGAATACTCAAAACTAAATTTTCTATGACGCTTGAAAATTAAAATTTGGTGAATTTAGGTACTGTAAGTTCTCTTTAAAAGAAACTTGTGTTACAAATTTCATTAAAGTTACAAAAACCTATCAGAAGGAAACTAAATTTATACCCAAGAAGTCAATTTATTATTCAAATAACTTACCTACTTGAGCAATTAATCATCAAATATTAACGTAATATTCTTATTCTTTGATTTCCATGCAATCAGTTACTATTTAACCACAAAACGGAACTGTCAAACCATGATAAATAAACAAAACATGTTAATATTCTTTAGTTTACAATTTTAAAAGCATAATATAGGGAATAACAGTTAGAAACACATTATGGAATAGCAGAGATGTATGGTAAATGAAGGTGATGGTTGAAGTGTTAGAAGGTGCGAAATAGAAGAGAAAAAAGAATTTAAGTTTGGTACGTCAACATCTGAAGTTTATTGAATTTAGTATCGGACTGTCAAACTATTTAGGATTCAACCTTCCAAATTATGTTATATGATACACCACAAGTCGCATAAGACTTATTGTATTAACATAATGTATAATTTTTGCCAATAAACAATAATAATGATAATAATAATAATAATAATAATAATATCTATTTCAATGACAATAGTTTACTACTTAGCCTCAAAACAGAACTGTCAAAGTGTAATAAATAAACAAAACATGCCCTAGTTCTTTAGTTTCCAATTTTAAAAGCAATATACAATCATTGACTTAACCTCAAAACAACTGTCAAACCATAATAAATCAACAAAACACACAAGTAGCTGATATAAAACTTCCTTATTTTCTCCTACAAATCCGCGCACCCTAATACACCAGAAGGCGGTCATTAGGGTGGGATCGCCACAGTTCCGGTATGAGCGTTACCGTTGCACTATGATGTATGCCTGTGGTATATATAACAATCTACGCGTGGCAGGTGACTACTCTGTTTTTGTCTGGCGTCATACTTTAACCCCTTAAGTTGTTTCAATTTCACCCGTATAAAATTCATCTTGTACAACAACTGAATGAAGATGATTTTGATCGGCGGCTGGAGTTTTGTGAAATTATGACTGCAGGAATAGCTGATAACGGAAACTTTCTGTTCAATATCTGTTTTTCAGACGAGTGTACATTTTTATTAAACTCTACAGTCAATCGTCATAATTGTCGTTATTGGGCAGATAATAATCCAAGAAATTTTCACGAAGTCCACACTCAAACTCCACAGAAATTAAATGTCTGGACTGGCATTTTTGGAGTTACTAGAAGATATCGTTTAACCTCTACTAATTGACATTGTTGAAAGTGATGATCGCTATCAAGAAAATTAATTAGTGTTTCAACAAGATGGAGCTCCTCCGCATTTTTCACAACGTGTTAGGGAGTTTTCGAACAGAGTTTCCAGAGCAATGGATTGGGCGTATTAAGTGGCCTCCCTAGATCACCGGATTTAACTCCTTTAGACTTCTTTATATGGGGCGATTTAAAAGTAGAATTTACGCAACAGAACCGGAGTCTCTGGAAGAATTACGACGACGCATTGTTGAAGAATGCCGTCTAATAACTCCACAAATGATCCAGAATGTAAGAGCTTTGTACTTTTGTATGGAAGCTGGTGGTCAACAATTTGAACACTTAGTTAACTGAATAAACATTTTTGAACGTTTGGTTTTGTTTTTTTTTAGTTTTTTTAACGAAAAATTGACTAATTAGTGCATTTCTTATCAGAATAAATGAAATACGTTCTTGCAACTCCAACTGTGAATAATTTTTAAACGAGTTGATAAAACTTCCAAAAAAAATTGTGTGCTGAATTCATAAAAGAAAGAGCTTTCAAATGATGTAACACTCGACCCATGTTCCCTATTTAAAATATAAGGGTTGTTATCACCACCCTTAAAGGGTTGATGTGACAAAGTTGAGTTTTATGTCAACACATGTCCCCCTCAATATTAAAATTGACGTGTTTTAGCGTTTCTTAAAAAAAATTATCTGGACGCAAATCGGTCTGTTTCGTATGCAATGCGCCACCGTGTATATATAAACATATAAAAATTCGCGCTCGTTTCAAAAAGTCTCACCATCGTTACCTTTCTATTAGTGATTTTTATTAAGCAAATTAATTAATACATTTTAGGTCGTCAGTATAAAGCTACATAATTATGTTGTTTTGCAGAATAACACATTTGATTGGTACTTATATTTAGCAAATTTCGAATACAAAAATTAGCAAACTTATGTAAAACAAATGTTATAAAAGTGTATTTTTGGACCAATTTTTGTATATACAAAATATCTTCAATTCTGAAAAAAACATTGTAATACAATTTTCGTACACCTAAAATTGCTTAGCCAATTGTTGTAACAAAAATAAGTTGGCGATGTTTAAAAGTTTTTTTTTTAGTGAATTTTCGTAAAAAAAATTATGAAAGTTTATTTATAAAATTTTTTAGGCAATTTTGTGAATACAGAGTTTCGCAAAATGTGAAAAAAAATTATTAAATTTTCGTGTAGGTGTCTAAGATTTTTTACCCAATTTTTGTAAATAGAAGCAATTGTTGAATTTTTCTCAGAAAAATGTTTTGCAAATTTTCTTGTGAAAGTTTCTTTTAGTGAATTTTCTTTAACACAATGTTTGCTAATTTATATATCTTGGCAGGTGTGTGCTTTGTGTAAATTACTTGAATAAGTTCGTGCCAGATAAAGCGGGAATTTATTCCAAATTTTTTTTTCCGGAAACTTTTTGTGTTTTTCTAAATAATACAATTTGGTACATCGAAATCTCAATTGGCACCCACAAGTAACATCAATTGCAGAAGCGGCTGATTCCGCCAAATACCTCGGGATTTTCCCCGACAAACACTTAACATGGCGCCCCCATGTAGATCACGACCGAAAGAAATCCTCGATGTTAATCTCGAAGCTGTTCCCACTTCTAAATAGAAATTTCAAATTCTCCACGAACAATAAGTTGCTCATGTACAAAGACATTATCCGGCCAGCCTTGACCTATGTATCACCTGCATGGGCCACCGCGGCCGCAATACACATCAAGACCCTTCAGATCATCCAGAACAAAATTCTGAGAATGGTTACCGGAGCGCCATGGTTTGTCCGAAACAATCAAATCCACTCTGATCTGGAAATGCCCTCGATACTTGAGTTTATAACTCAACTATCCACAACTCAGTTCGCAAAAGCCGCTTCTTACCCAAATGCTCTTCTCCGTAGTGCCACCGACTACGACGAGCAACTTTTTTATAGATATCTGCACGGGCACTGCTCAGAGGAGCTTTCTTCCATAGTTCCTCCACCTGCTGCCCCCAACAGATCTACCAGGGGAACAGAGCGAATTCACCCTTTTACTGTCGCGCTCGCCAGACATAGAACATCTTGTTATGCCCGCTCTTTTGTCCCGAGGACTTCCAAGTTGTGGAATTCCTTGTCGGCACATGTTTTTCCTTCTCCTCCGAACCTCCAAACCTTCAAGTCCAGAATTAACAAGTTGCCTCTTTCCTCCTTGTCGACACCCACGGTACGATAGTATTTAGGCTGTAAGGCCTCGTGGTGTGTTGTTGAAATATATTTAAAAAAAAGTGAATTTTTCCAGCTTGGGTGCTTTGCTCGTAATTTTGCAGAGCTGACGTTAGCCCTGTATTTTTATTACTCTACGTTAAAAAACTGAATTTCATGGATTTCACTTCCTCAGAAAACGCATAGAAAAAAATTACAGGAATTGTTGTTTGTTTATTATATGTTTATAATGGTGGACTTTGTATAATTTTAATAACTGAATTGTATGACAAATTCACTATACTTTTCCGAGGTAAATGACTGGGAATCTTGGGGGTATCTGTGAGATTTTACGCTTGATGGTCTATAATGACATGATGTCCACTCGGATATCCAAGAATGAGTTATCATAGATGCATGCGACGATTTTTCGCTTGACGACAAACATTTGGTTCCACTTCAGAAATCGCAATAAAAATAATAATAGTAGACTGTTTGCAACGTAAATCCGTAATTACTATAGAAATGTCTTTACTACTTGTCCACATTTATAATTTATTTTGTCACTGTATTCAATTAAATAATTGGAGCCTGATCTTTTTGAATAAGAAATAGAAAACCTCCATGAAAAAAAGTTTGGACGCAGCAAGTGAGTAATGGTAGCGAATTTTCATAAAAATGTTTTTAATTGCAAATATGTTTTGTTTTTAAAAGAAGAACATTTGGTTGGCATAGTATAACCTATATATTAGTAACAATGTACCATATTTCATTAAAACAGCTTTGTTGTTTCAAAAAATACAAACATTTTCCGAAAATAAACTTAAAAGGTTCCAGAAAAAACTGGTGCGATTTTCCTGTCCAACGAATATCTGCAAGCTACTATCACACTTACCAATATATATATATATATATATATATATATATATATATATATATATATATATATATATATATATATATATATTCATAAACAGCTTTTGGCCAAAATTGAAAAAAAATCATCATTTTTTTAATAGAAATTGGCTTCAGTAATGTTACACTAAATTATATTTTTCACAAAAATTCGACAACTTTTTCTTTACAATAACTTACTAAACATTTATTATTAATTACCAACATATCAGACAAATCTTACAAAAAATGATTTCTATGGACACGCTAAAAAGATTTCTGCGAAAACTTTTTAAATTCAGCCACTATTGAATAGTACCTATATACGGCAGCTTGATTTTTTCGACGAGAGATACAAACAAAAAGCTCCCCAAATGCGTCATTTCCATGGGACTCCACTATTTATAGTGGTAAAAACGCCGTATCACAATTCGTGATATGTGTTTGTGATATGTGCCAAAAACGTGAAAAGTTTCAAAACAATTGAAATAACTCAACAACGGTGAACGATATTATTTTGTTTTCTTAGAAACATGCATTATAATTAGATGGAAAAACATAAGGGGTTTCTATTAAAAAAATAAACTGTGTATCACCAACTCCTTATGGGTCATTTTTTTTTCATATCTTGTATGAAAGCGGATATATTGAGCTTTACCGTAGAAATGCGCCACCCTGTAGAAACAAACAAAAACTGAAACTGACCCCGTATATGGGTTTTAGGGCTTCTAGTTCGCGGTCATTTGAAGAGTTTTTAAAAAGCAGAAGTCGCCGTCTTCTCCATAAGGAATTTTGTCTACGAAAATTTGCTAAAATATAGACTATTAAACCATAAACTCTATAGCTGGAACTACTGCCAAAGCATCAAAGAGTCTATTTGAAATGGATTTCCGCAATTATTTAAGTAAAATGAAGGACAATGATGGTTGAAGCTGAAACTTAAGGTTTTGTAAATTACAAATCAGTATTTGTTTCAGATTCGTTGTCTGAAATTGCAAATTTTGACGTTTCAAATCGCGACTTTGACGTTTTAAGAAAAATAAAATTTTCAAAATATTTTTTCTGCTATACAAAAATTTTCCGAAATAAAACCCAAAATTTTCCCGGAAAAACTAGTCAAATTTTGCTGGCTAAGGAATATATCCAAGCCACGTACAAAAGGAAGGTATCTACCAAATTTCGTCCAAATCGGCCCGTTATTTTTGAGTTATAGGTGTGATATATATATATATATATATATATATATATATATATATATATATATATATATATATATATATATATATATATATATATATATATATATATATATATATATATATATGCTAAGAAATTAGGTTTCCTCTTCCGGGCTCGCAAATACTTTTCACCAGCTAATCTCTATACCTTATATACCTCACACACACACACACAGATATATATATATATATATATATATATATATATATATATATATATATATATATATAAGGAAGAATAACTGCGGCGTTTATAATTTGGCAGATGCTTTACTTTTCTAAAAAGGGATTAAGTTTCCTTCTGGAACGTTTATGTAACTTTAAAGAAATTTGTAATACCAGTTTCTTTTAAAGAGACTTACACTATCTGTAGATATAGCAAAATTTAATTTTTTAGCGTCATAGAAAATTGAATTTTGGGCATTTTCCTCAAAAGGAGTTAGAACACAAGATTTTTTTGATAATAGAGACATCAATGGTAAACTTTCGAATGAATTCTTCAAACGTGCGCGTACTAGGACCTCTAAATTCGATCTTCAAGGTATGTGTGAGTTGTCAGTATTAATTTTTAATAATATGTCGTATAATAATAGTGTACAATTATTATGAAAATTCACTAATCTAACGCACTTGCTGCGTCCTGAAATTTTTAATTGCAGCAGCTTTTATATTGGGAATCTTGTATAGCTATGAAAAACTAATATAAGCAATTAACGAATCAGTAAAAATTATTAAAATCTTATTAGTTAAATTGTTCGTTGATTTTGTTTTACTTTTACAGATTTTACCGTGATTCTCTTAGAAGTGACCGTGATATTGCGACGTGTAGTATGACGAACTATATAGCTCTCGTCGTGATGCATCGTTCTTCTGTCTATCGTTGAATGAAGAAGATCAATGAGTATAACGAGAATGACCACTCGAGTGATGTAAAAAACATCAACCATGTAATTATCTGTAGATTTCTTCGAACAATAAACTGACTCTGAATGCTTCAATGCGTCCGTGTAACTTGGCCTCTGAAGTCAACTCTAAAATTAATATTATGTAAGTTTTATACAGGCATCATATCGAACGTCTTATTTTAGACTCTCTCTCTCTGGAAATAAAAGACGTCTTATTTTATGCATTTCCCATCTCGTTACTCACTTTAACACCTATTAGAGTAACTTACAATATGTATTTATATTCTATTCTCATTTAATACAGTTGCAAGATTATTCGCTACCTCATTCCCCGCTACGCCACAGTGTCCCGGAACCCACACCTGTTGCACCTCCTTTGTCCTGGCTAGTCCTTTGAGGGCGTCAGCGCAGTCTTGAACCAGTGTTAACCTGATTCTGGCCGCGTAGACTGCCCGGAGGACCGCCTGGCTATTCGCGAATATGTATACACATTTCTCAGGGCTCCTCCTCACATCATGCTATTAGCCACAGACAGGATAGCGTACACCTCTGTTTCGAATGCCGTGGTATATGTGCCAAGAGCGTAGCTCTCACGCACCCCCAGGCCCTCGATGTAAATTCCTGCCCCGGAGGATTGTTGAACCTCCAGCCGCGAACCGTCGGTAAAACAGACCAGGCTTGCGGACTGGAATGTAACCTCATTTTCCCTCCACTGATCCCTACTGGGGATCCTCAGGGTATATGGCCTAGTCAACCTAATATCGTCTTCGGCATTCCGCACCTTGATGGCGGAAATTGCATGCCCCATTACTGTTCTCTCTCCGCACCAGTTTCCAGAGTCTCGCATTCTAAGATTCGACGCTATAGCCTCTCTTCTGAAACAGATGGAAAGCGATGGCAGCATCAATGAGACCGCTAGCGCGGCTAAGGGTGTCGTCCTCATATAGCCTGTGATACCCAGGGTTGCCAGCCTTTGGAGTTTGGCCAGCTTCCTGGTTGTAGTTTGGTTCACACCACACCACCAGACCAACGCCCCATAGAAGATCCTCGGCCTGACGGTCGCAGTGTAAATCCAATGAAGGATCCGATGATTAAGTCCCCAGGTCCCCCCTATCACACGACGCAGCTGCCAGAGGGTCGCTACTCCCTTCCTCACTACTCGTTCTATTTGCGACCCTCCATGTTAGTTTGGAGTCCAGGACCAAATCAAACGTAGCTACACACATTCAAAACAGAAAACACCAAACACTAGATATCAACCAATTGCAACTAATAAAACATACTAAAGACCACAAAAAAAATAGAAATCTGGGACCAATTCAACAAACAAACAATAAGAAACAATTAATCCAAGAACAAATCCTAGTGCAAACATTTAAACAAACTTTAATAAAAGCCATCCAAATAGACAAATTGTCATACCACAATAGTGAAAACAGGAAACCAATACAATCGACACAAACCGATAACAGAGCCAATCAAACAACTGTAAACCGACCAATAGAGACTGAACACGCAGGCGTCACGTACACCCCCAGAACAAAACACACAGGAACGATCAGAGTCAGTAGCGTGCTGATGATGAACCAGGATGGTTCGAAACTGCAGTCCACGTAAACAAATAAAAATCAGAAATCAGAAACTACAGAAAATACAGCAAACAACTAAAAGTTTATATCTAAAAGGATTACAGTGTAGTGCAACATTCCTGTAGCGGATTTAATCAGGTAATTCGGGGACAAAAGATAACTAATGATAAACGAAACAAAGGGAAATAAAGAGCGTGAACTTACTTGACCTTGTTCTTTCCGTTTGTTTGAAGGGCCCCTCAAGTCCTTCTCTTCTAATACTATTATGTTGGCACACACTATTTAATGATTTAATAAATGTTTATTGTTTATGTGAAATAGCTAATAATGTAATACACAAATGCGACAGGTGCTCTTTCTTCGAAGTCTACATGCACACTGTTCAATTGTCCCGTGTCACAAACTCTTGTCCCTTTTTGTTATGGGATTAGGTACAGGCGACCGCTAACTGGTCACTAAGGACAGAGGCGCAGGGACGGCAAGAGAACAAGAATGTTTATTTGATAATAATTCAGGACGAAACAATATATATATATATATATATATATATATATATATATATATATATATATATATATATATATATATATATATATATATATATATATATATATATATTGCAATGGTATTTTTGGTTTCCTTAGCACTTTTAATTGTAGAGCATGAGAATTCAATTTGCGTCTTTATTTAAAAAACGCCAATATTGATGATCCTGAAATTATGCCAAAAATTGTTTACTTACTGCTGTGATTTTAAACTTTTTTCTTATCTCATGGGTAGGGTTCTGTGCTTGGGCTAACATTTTTGTTTGATATATCGTTTTTATAAATTATAGTACTCCCGAGTGTTTGGAAGTTTCAAAAACAAATTATATATAATTGGGTTCTTTTGATTTTACTTTTAATTAACGGTGAAAAATAGCCTTACTTTATCATATAAATAGTATTTGTTTGATTCGAGGTCAAAATTAAACAGATTATGTAAGTACAATCTAGTGTGTTTTATTTATGATTGATTAAATTCAGAAATTTCCATTAAAAATATAGCTATATCAAATTTATCATCGCTGATTGTCGATAAATCAATACAAATCAAATTTATTCAAAACAATGAATTAACTAACTATGATCTAGTGATTCGGCCTTTATCTAATATCCCCCTTAGTGAGCTAAAGATACGTTAGATTCATCAATGGGACAAAAATATTCTTAAAAACTACTCACACTATAGAAAAAAGTCTGCACATTTATTACGATAAAGTTCATAAAACGACTTACTGAATGTTGTCTAATTGCTTCTTCCATTTGATGTGTACTTATTGCTTTCTATCTGATCTACTGTTTGGATTCTGTAGCTTGCCTTTGATTATTAATTAATTTCCATGTTATTTAAAACGGTCTTTACAAACCGTGTACCAGATACTCATTTTTATTTTTCTTTTTTCAAACTGAATATGATTTTGTTATGAGGCACTTGCCTTTCACGTTTAATTCTCAACTTCCATATTTACAGTGTCGCCGTACGTCAACGAATGAATTTTCACTTCCCGCAGTTCAATTACGAATCGTCCTCTTCGACCTGCGGCCGTCTCCTTAAATAAACTACACATGTGTTACAAAAAATATTTTCTCGCTGTACCTGGGTAAAACAAAGTTCTAGTCCTTGCATTTTCCCATTGTCCAACTTCTTGATCGTGGCACTTTTTGAAACAACCATAAAAAAAAACTATCCTTATCGACCAACACTGCGTCTTTTCCTATAATTGGTATTGACAAAAAACTTATTTTTAACTTAATACTATACACTTACTGCCTAATGATAAAATAAAATTATTATATTCTGTTAAAACTCTATAAATAAAAACAAGGCTATTATTCTGTGTTCTATTGTATTCCAACGACTTTTGTTTAGTGAACTTAAAATGTACTACATGTAAAAAAGAAATCATTGTTCTGTATTTTGTTAGTTGTCTTGCTATTCCTTATTTAAACCTAAAATATTTTACACTCTGAAATATACAGGGCATTTAAATATCAGGACGTATTAATTTTATGTACATACACAATAATGTTTCTAATTTTCTGACATATTTCCTATCTATAGCAATATATATATATATATATATATATATATATATATATATATATATATATATATATATATATATATATATATATATATATATATATATATATAATAAGCTGATTTTGATAAAATTTGGCAGATACCTTCCCTGTGTAAGTGGCTTGAATAAGTTGCGAGAGAAGTCGGACCAGGTTTTCCGGGAAAATTTTGAGTTTTCTTTCGGTACGTCCAGACTCTTTTGAACTCCTGTTACTATTTAACTAACAATTATTTTATTGAAACATATTTTAATGAACATTCGCTACTATTACTCATTTGCTACACCTGGATTTTTTAATATTTGCACAGGGCAGGATATTTGTTGCCGCATTGTCAGTTTTATTTTCGTAGAATACACAAAATGTGATAATTATTATAAACAAAATCGCTTGTGTCTGACAGGAAAAACTTAAAATTGAATGGGTTTCTTAAAAATAAAAATAAATTTAAATTTGTTTGGAAGCAAACAATAAATACATTAAAATACATTAAAAATAAAAATACTTTTAATTAAGTAGAGTTTCTTCTAATTCTCTTCTATTTTATATTGTACCAAACATTTTTATTTCACAATGTCCTAATTGCTTTTCTGAAAAAAAAAGCTTTGTTAATCCAGTGACTATTGATTTTGTTTGTAAAAACCAGAAACGCACAAAACAATTTTTATTTGGTTTTTATTGTCTTTATCGTATTGTATAAGTGTCTGTTTATTTGACACGAAACAATGACTCAGTAAATATCTGAGAGTAATAAAGGAGTGATATTCCTAAATGCTTATTTTTGTTTATCCCAGTAGCATTCCAAACCGCATTGTTATTTAACAATCACTCAGAGCAAAGTAATTTTTTAGTTTTTTCACATCTCATGAGCTGTGTGAATCTCCAATGAGACGATTCCAACGAGCTTCTGATACAGATGAGTTGGTTTTTATCATGGAGCCATTCATACGGAAAATCAAAACTAATGAATGGCTTCCTAAACTGTACATGAAGATACAGGCCAATCGCCAAATGCAGATGGATTCCAGAATTGTTGTTGTGCAGCTGTTTCTTCTGTTTTTCTCACTATAGCGTAAATAATTTGATGAGTTTTTAGATAATTCGTTTACGTGCAAGTGTTCGCATTTGTTTTTGGCACAATTTATTTATATAATATATAATTAGACTGGTAGTTTTAATATAAATATTAATTTCACCACCCCTTAAGGGTGGTGATAACAACCCTTATATTTTAAATAGGGAACATGGGTCGAGTGTTACATCATTTGAAAACTCTTTCTTTTCTGAATTCGGCGCACTAATTTTTTTGGAAATTTTATCAACTCGTTTAAAAATTATTCACAGTTGGAGTTGCAAGAACGTATTTCATTCATTGTGATAAGAACTGCACTAATTAGTCCATTTTTCGTTAAAAAAAGTAAAAAGCAAAACCAAACGTTCCAAAATGTTTATTCAGTTAAGTAAGTGTTCAAATTGTTGACCACCAGCTTCCATACAAGATTACAAATTTTGTTCAAAACGAGCTCTGACATTCTGGAGCATTTGTGGAGTTATTAGACGGCATTCTTCAACAATGCGTCGTCGTAATTCTTACAGAGACTTCGGTTCTGTTGCGTAAATTCTACTCTTTAAATGGCCCCATAGAAAGAAGTCTAAAGGAGTTAAATCCGCTGATCAAGGGGGCCACTTAATAGCACCTCTACGCCCACTCCATTGTCCTGGAAACTCTCTGTTCAAAAACTCCCTAACACGTTGTGAAATATGCGGAGGAGCTCCATCTTGTTGAAACACTAATTGATTTTCTTGATAGCGATCATCATTTTCAACAATGTCAATTAGTAGAGGGTAAACGATATCTTCTAGTACCTCCAAATACGTTTCGCCACTCAAATTGCCATCAAGAAAAATTGGTCCGATTAAACGGTTTCCAAAAATGCCAATCCAGATATTCAATTTCTGTGCAGTTTGTGTGTGGACTTCGTAAAAATTTCTTGGTTTATTATCTGGCCAATAACGACAATTATGACGATTGACTGTAGAGTTTAATAAAAACGTACACTCGTCTGAAAAACAGATATTGAACAGAAAGTTCCCGTTATCAGCTATTCGCGCAGTTATAACTTCACGAAAATCCAGCCGCCGATCAAAATTATCTTCATTCAGTTGTTGTACAAGATGAATTTTATACGGGTGAAATTTATGATGCTTCAATATTCGCTGAACAATTCTTCTTTTGATGTTGGAAACAGTGGCCAATTTTCTCATGCTCAAAGTTGGGTCAGCAGCAATTTGTCCTAAAACTCCAATCTCAGTAATCTCATTTCTAACCGGAAATTCACGCTCAGAATCCCGTTTTTTGTTGGCTACTAAACCACTTTGTCGAAACATTGCAACTAACTCCAAAATGTATTTTCTGTTAACATCTCTGTTCAGATGTCGTTCATTAAACAAATTTGCGGTACAGTTGGCACCGTCATCGTTTTTTTAAAAAAGTAATTATTTCAACTCTTTCTTCTACAGAATACACCATTGTGAAATTAATTTTCGGTAGTACTATCAAGTATCAAACCGACCGATAAACTGAAATAATAAACCGCATTTCTCTCATTCCGATAAGAAATGTTCTGATAAGCAATTTTTTGTTTACAAATCAACAAAACATTGACTATTAGCACATTTCTTATCGGAATGAGTGAAATGCGTTTTTGCATCTTCAACTGTGAATAATTTTTAAACGAGTTGATAAAACTTCCAAAAATGTTAGTGTGCTGAATTCAGAAAAGAAAGAGTTTTCAAATGATGTAACACTCGACCCATGTTCCCTATTTAAAATATGAGGGTTGTTATCACCACCCTTTAAAGAACAGGGTATCCTTACACTCCCCAGCATATACATCATGGAAGTGCTAACCCATGTTTTTCAAAACAAAACCAAATACACACGCAACGCAGTGGAACATGGATATACCACAAGAGGTAGAAATAACCTGCAAACTGACAAACATCGCACAGCTCTGTACCAAAAATCACTGTTTTACAATGGCTGCAAGTTGTATAATGCGTTGCCGGAAGATGTACGGAATGTTGACACTTTACCAGCTTTAAAAAAAAAAGTGAAAACGATTCTTATAAACAAGACGTGCTACTCGGTGGATGATTTTTACACATAAACTACCATTAACTATCTTCTGTTTTTAAATTCTTATAATATGAACACTTTGTTTGTAGTGTAGTTGCCATAGTATAAACTATAAACCTAGTGCACCTGGTGACTCTAAAAAACAATATTGGAATTGGATCTGGATTCTGCAGCTCTTATCTTTTGAACGTATAAACGTTATAAGTGTGTTTTATAAGTATCTTTGTTTTGTATTATTTAAGGAAAAATTTTCCTTAATTGTTATGCTTATTTTGTGTGCTATTGTCGTTCTTATTGTTAATTTTTTGACGTACATGAACATCCCTGTGTCATTCAGGTGACATTGGCCTGTTTCATTGTTAATATATACATTATACATTATACATTAAGGGGTTGTTGTGACAAAGTTGAGTTTTATGTCAAAACATGTCCCCCTCAATATTAGAATTGACGTGTTTCAGCGTTTCTAAAAAAAAATTCTCTAGACGCAAACCGGTCTGTTTCGTTTTCAATGCGCCACCCTATATATATATATATATATATATATATATATATATATATATATATATATATATATATATATATATATATATATATATATATATATATATATATATATATATATATATATATATTGGGTTCGCACTCGTCTGGAAACCTGGGAAAAGTCTGGCAATTTGTGAAAATTGACTAAAAGTCAGGGAATTTTTGTCCCTGCCAGGAAAAAAATATTTGTTTCCTTTTAATGATAGATAATTGAAACAATGTGCTTGCTTTTTGTAAAATTCTGAACCATTTATTTAATAAATTTGAATAACTCAATTGCTATTAACTTAAGGTTCGTTGACTAGGAAATCAGTTTTTTCGGGAACATTTTATGTTTATATTCGGTAACTTTTTGTGCATTTTCAAACAATAAAGTTATTTTAATGAAAGATGGTACATTGTTTCTACTATATAGGTGTCCCAGATAAAAATAACTACATGATGATTTCGCAAACCGTAAGAGATACAATTTTGTTTAAACGGGAGAACAGTTGCCCTATTCCGAGCCCATCAGATGCTATCACGAAATTAAAAATATCTACAGGCGTTTTCAAAATATCGAGCAAAAACTAAAAATTGTGTTTTTCGAAAAGTTGAAATATTTTCGCCATCTTATAAACAAATTTAATAAAATTTGATAATTTTATATTAGCGAATACGGCCAATCGCATGACCTTAACGATTTAACCCCTGTATATATTGGGCACGGAATAGCGCAGCTTTTTCCCATTTAACAAAAATTGTATCTCTTACCGTTTCCGAAATCCCGATGTAGTTACTTTCATCTAGGTCACCCCCTGTATACGTTAATTATAGGGTGTCTTGAACCACATCTTAAAAAAATTATTTCTACAATCACAGGATGGCCCATATAAGTTGTTGGTGATACAAATTTTCTTTTTTTTTTTTAAATCGAACACGCCTTATGTTATTGCATTTTTGCATTGTTCATCAAATATAATAAATGTTTGTGAGAAAATAAATTTGGGACGCGGCAAATGCGTTTTGGTAGCGAATTTTTTGCTTTATATTTCAATGGCTCAATTTGCTTTTACCCTATAAGGTTCGTTGCCCAAGAAACCAGCCTTTTCGGAAACGTTTTTAAGTTTATTTTCGGAAATTTTTGTACATTTCTTTTGTACATTTCAAACAATAAAGTTATTTTGATGAAACATGGCACATTGTGTCTACGATATAGGTTATACAAATTTGATGCCTGCTTTGATTTTAACAAATAATATTTGCTATTAAATTTTTTTTATGAAACTCCACTACCATACCGCACTTGCTGCGTCCAGACTTTTAAAAAACTCAGGGAGCGTAGAAATATTTATCAAAGTGTAAATGTTTCTGGCCGTTGCAGACCTGCTTTCATGTAGGCGAATGTTAATAAACGATAAAACAATTCTTAGTAACATTATTTATATAAAGGGGATAAATGATAACACAGAACCCTTGTTTTTATCAAAGCAATGTCAAAATTCCTGTATTTTATTTATTCTGCGAACCCAATACTAACATTCTTGTACATTCATTTACAAAAGGCCAAGGGAAACAGTGAGGCAAAGCGAGTGAAGGATACGGTGAGGCGAGAGGAGAAATATCAGAAGAGATTTAGTTACTTGAGTTATCTGACGCCGTTTGAGCTCCCGGCTAATGTATTCGATTATGTATAATTAAACTGAAACTAAAGCAATTCCACGGGAACAAACATCGGAATGCTTTGTCGTACTTGATGAAGATATTAAGGCAAATTAGCAGGAGTTCCTGTTGGCTGCAACCAGTAGCAGGAGGATTACGGAAGAGCCGGGAGACCGGGAGAGGTGCATCCGCACACTTATACGACTGAACAATGCACACTCCTCCAACTCCCGGTTCATGTTTAATTTCTGTTTAATTCAGTTTTAATATGGCCTGCTTGATTTCGCTAATGGTCTCTCATGTCTGCATGGGAGATGTATTTCTGTTTAGCTTCATTAAAACAGATTTCCAGAAAGGTTTGGTTGTTCTTCCAGTATATATTTTTGATGTGGTCTTCAGTTTATTGCAGCTTTTAAAAGTTCAACATAAAATCAGTTTATGGTTGAGAAGTCTGACAGCAAGTTATGGCAGTGTATGTTAATGAAGATCTTTTAAATATTAAATTAAGTTAATTCATCACAAGTAAAAAAGTTTAATTTTTGTACATAGAATATACCATAAATAGGCCGAAGGAAAATACAGCAGGAATCCAAATAAACGGACAAGTAAAAATATTCATGTACCTTAGGAGTATTATTACGGATGATGGTAAATGTAACAAACATTCGGGAGGAGAATTTCGATGAACAGTCAACATGTTTTTTTCACCATTAAGTATTTAAACTTGGACCTGGGGTAGGGGGTTCATCAAGTCATACGTATGCAGTGTTATAATGTGTGATGCAGAAGTCGGACTTTTCACAAGCATGACATGCAAAGAATTTGAGCTTTTGAAATGTGGACTGCCCCGACACCCCTTTTTTAAAATAGTTCCCAACTTCAAGCACTTTAAAGAAATCTCGGCCACAAATATGGCAAATGACAGACGACATGAAACTAAAAATATGCCGAGTGGTTGTTATTTAACTGGGGAATTCAATCAATTTTTAAAATACGCTATATTTGTAGCTCGATGAACGGCCCCAAATACAGTTTTTGCACAGCATAGATATATTATGCTATAGTTTTAGACTGAAAGTGTAGCATAATATAGTATAACTGTAAACAAAATTAAGTCAAGTCTCTATAAAAATGATTCTAAAACAGTTTCTTTTATTTTTAAACCTAAATATAAGACGTCATATAAGACCGAAACAGTCGTTGAACGTGTTTCAAAGGCAATTTTACTAACTCTGTAATTAATTGGTACGTATACTTTTAATATACTATCCCGGTGACAGCCTGTGTGAAGTATCATCTAAGCAAAATGTTAGTTAACGCACTAATTAGATAGCTCAGTGGGAGCGTATATGATTTGATTTGCTGATCTACTGCACGGAAGGTTGCATGATCGAATCCAGCTTGATAAGTGTATGGTTGTTTTGTTTGTTTTATTTTGACATTTGGAAAAACAACTGTGCACAGATTTCATATGTTTTGAACAAGATCTCACTTTTTGTTTAAAACGCCTGAATAACTTTGTCACCTTTGAGCCTGAATTATAATTTTCAGCAGATATTTTGTTATTGTTGATATTGAAAAAATCGCTTTGATTATGTTGACTAAAACGAAATCATTCTGGGTATTAATAAGGAAAAATAACTGCTACGTTTATAACCTGGCAGATACTTTACTTTTCTAAACATGAATTAAGTTTCCTTCTGGAAATCTTTTGTAACTTTAATTAAATTTGTAATACAAGTTTCTTTCAACCAAACTTACACTATTACAGATATAGCAAAATTAAATTTTGTAACTTCATAGAAAATTCAATTTTGGTCACTTTTCTCAAAAGGAGTTAGAACACAAGATTTTTTTGATAATAGAGAGATATGGATGGTTTCGAAAGAATTCCTCAAATATGCGCGTACTAGGACTTCCAAAATCGATCTTCAAGTTCTGTGTAAGTTTAAAGTATTAACTTAAGTACTATGTCGCATAATAATAGTGTACAATTCTTATGAAAATTCGCTACTATAACGCACTTGCTGCGTCCCGAAATTTTATTTTTAATTTGGAAAAAACTCTAAATATTGTGAAACAAAGGACTTAAAATTCACAACATAGGTTTATTTAGACCATTTCTAGTCACATGTAAAGTCATTCCAGTTACTCTGATACTTACAAAAATATAGCTTTCAAAAATATTTTTTAGTATTTTTCCGGGAAAAAATGTCCCTTATAGCTGATATACGAACTCGTTTGCGATCTTAATACAATGAAGATATGTGCCAAGTTTCGTTTAAATCAGTTGGGTATTTTTTGAGTTATCGGGACAAAATAGCGGGCATAACAAGATGTTATATGTTTGGTGACCTGGACAGTAAAAGGGTGCATTCGCTCTGTTCCCCTGGTAGATCTGTTGGGGGCAGCAGGTGGAGCAACTATGGAAGAAAGCTCCTCTGAGCAGTGCCCGTGCAGATATCTATAGAAGAGAGAGGTCACCAACGGCACGTCGGTGGGCAAGGGATGGCAGCCTTTGCGTGAGGATAGGGTCGCCGATAAGGCGTATAGCTCTCTTCTGAATGGGGTCCAGGATAGCGAGCGTAGAAGCGGAAGCAGCACCCCAGATGTGTGAGCAATATTCGAGGTTTGGCCTTATTTGTGAAATATATACGGTATAGAGATTAGCTAGTGAAAAGTATTTGCGAGCCCGGAAGAGGAAACCTCATTTCTTAGCAGCTGCTTCTGCAACTGATTTGACATGTTGGTGCAAATTGAGATTTCGATCCACAGAAATGCCAACAAGTGAAAAGGACGTATTACTTTGAATAACTTGGTTGTTCATTGTGATGGGTCTAGGGCTGGTGTATCTCTTATGAGAAAGAAAGCAAGACTGAGATTTGGTGGGGTTGAATTGTACAAGATTTCTACTTCTCCAGTCTAATATTTTTTGGAGATCCACGGAGACAGAACCCTTCATGAGTTTGCGATCCTCATCTAATTGGGCTAAAGAGACAGGCTTAGAATATTATATATTTGTGTGGAGGGTGGTGTCGTCCGCGTAACTGTGAACTGGGTTGGATGTGCTAGAGAGGAGGTCATTGATGTGGAGAAGAAACAAAATAGGGGCTAAAGCTCAACCTTGAGGAACTCCTGCATTAATTAGATACAGTTTAGAGGAATGGCCATCCACGACAACAGAAACGCTCCGGTTGGAGAGGAAATTTTCTGTCCAGGTACCGAGTTTTGGTGGTAGGCCATAGGCCGGAAGTTTATTAAGCAGCGCTGCGTGCCAGACCTGGTCGAATGCTTTGGATATGTCTAAAGCAATAATCTGGGATTCACCGTGTAGTTCCATAGACTTGTTCCGAGAATGCGTGACAAAGGAAAGGAGGTCGGCAGTTGATCTGCGCTGACGGAATCCATACTGCCTGTCGTGGATTAGACTGTGTTTTTCAAGAAATTTTAGTAATTCGTTGTTTATATAGTTTTCCATCACTTTAGAGATGACTGAAAGGAGAGGAATAGGCCTGTAGTTTCTAGGAAGCGCTTTGGATCCTTTCTTGGGGACGGGTTGTACGCGAGCAGTTTTCCAGTTACTAGGGAATATGCCTCTATTGTAAGATCTCTGAAACAGACGAGTCAGGACAGGAGCAAGTTCTGGTGCGCATTTTTTGAGAACAGTTGCTGGAATCTCGTCAAGCCCAGAGGCTTTTCTGATATTAAGAGAAGAGAGCATCTTTAGTACCTTTTTAGTTTTGAAAATGAAATCCGCCATTTTATGCGCGACATTGGGGACTGTTGCTGGTTGAACATTTGGAGGTGGTTTGAGAGTGGAATTGCCGGCGAACAACGAGGCAAAAAGTTCAGCCTTGCCCAGGGCGGTAGAGACAATTTCATCGCTTGAGACAAGAGGTGAAAACGTGCTCTTGCAGAAATTATTCTCAATAGATTTAGCAAGAGTCCAGAAGGGTTTGCTGCCGCTGGAGCTTTATATATATATATATATATATATATATATATATATATATATATATATATATATATATATATATATATATATATATATATATAAAACATAAAAATTCAAACAGACATTGCATTTGGGTTCTGGGGGCCCTAATTCGCGCTCATATTTTTTTCCGAAACTCTTACCATCGTTACCTCTCTATTAGCGAATTTTCGTAATGAAAATTCATTCAAACAGTCGTAAAAACTTGGCTTCACAAGTGCATGTTTTCTTCTCTAACGATGCCGTAAAAGGCGACATCAGTTGCAGAGACGAAAACAAGCACTTGTGAAACCAGATAATAAAGGTATAGTATATAGCTGTATTTAGTATGTAACGGTTTCACAAAGTAAGGGCAACAAAAATTAATGAATTATATAGCTGCCGACGAAAAAACATAAATGTGGTCATTTGTATCAATAAATATTTTTCATCTTACAAATGTTTTTACTCGCATAACTTTTTCAAATTGGTTTTCCGAAATTTATATTCATATAACTTTGTAAAGGAGCTGATAAAATAAGGTGTGTGTGTAAGAGATTGTTCAGAATAATAGAAATAATCAAATAAAATCTTTTTGAGCTGTTAGAACATTCAATGGTCGGTGAGTGTATTTTTAAGCGAGCTTGAGGCGGCATTATGAGAAAGATTTAATGACCGTCCATACGGTCACGTGTTCGCTCGACAGATAATATCAGTTTAATCAAGTCTGCGGCGGCGAGTGCAGATAGTGGCAAGTGTGGATGATCGAGGGGTTAGAGCACCTAGTTGGGGCAAAGGCACAGGCACCCTGGCTGGCATAGTGATATGGGAATCCTATTATGCTGAACATGGACATTCAATTAGTAAAACCACGGTATTTCATTAGGTGGAGTTAATGAAGTGACGTCAGGCGAGAGCTGCTAGCTAGGCTCTAGCTATCCGCTACAGCTAAGCACAGGTGATTATCAATCATCTTGTGCCGGCTGCCAGTCCGCCAACCATCGTGGTTTCTACATTCTCTCCCGTATCCACCTCGGTGTTGCTTCTCGGCCAGAACTGTTCCTCCGGTCAAAGCTACTAGAAGGTTCAGTAATCTGCCTACAGAAAAAAAAGTCTGGACGCAGCAAATGCGTTATGGTAGCGAATTTTCGTAAAAATGTTTTTAATTGGAGATATGTCCTGTTTTTACAAGAAGGACATTTGGTTGATAGTATAACTTATATATTACTAACAATGTACCATATTTCATTAAAATAGCTGTGTTGCTTAAAAAAGTACAAACATTTTCCGGAAATAAACTTTAAAAGTTCCAGAAAAACTGGTCCGATTTTCCTGGCCAACAAACCTCCTATAGCTATTTACACACCTGACAAGACCTAATTATTCACAAACAACGTTATGACCAAAATTGAAAAACAAATTAATGAAAATTTCTTTTACAAAAATGACATTTTTTTTAATATAAATTGCCTTCAGTAATGTTACACTAAATTATATTTTTTACAAAACTTCGACAACTTTTTTTTACAATAACTTACTAAACATTTATTATTTATCACCAACATATCACAAAAATCTTACAAAAAATGATTTCTACGGAAACACTAAAAACATTTCAAATTCAGTCACTATTTGAGAGTGCCTGTATACGGCAGCTCTATGTTTTCGATGAGTAATACAAACAAAAAGCTTTCTGAATGCGCCATTTCCATGGGGCCCCGCCATCTATTGATGAAAACGTCGGATCACAATTTGTGATATATGTTTGGTATATGTGCCAAAAACGTGAAAAGTTGCGAAACAATTGAAATAACTCAAAAACGATGAACGATATCATTTTTTTTTTCTTTACAAACATACATTATAATTTGATGGAAAACACAAAAATGCAATAACGTAAGGGGTATTCTATTAAAAAAAAAAATAAAGCGGGTATCACCAACGACTTATGGGCCACACTGTGATTGTCAAAATAGGTCTATAAGATACAACTCGAGACTCCCTATAATTAACGTATATACTTTTTTCTCATATCTTGTATAATAACGGATATATTGAGCTTTACCGTAGAAATGCGTCACCCTGTATATGTGTAAACAGGCAAAAATTGAAACTGACCCCGTATATGGGTGTTTGCGCTCATTTGAAGAAATCTTTGTAAAATTCATAAGTCGCGGTCTTCTTAATAACAAATTTTTTCTACGAACATTTGTAAAATATATACTATTAAACCATAAACTCTATAGCGGATACTAGTGCCGAAGCATCAGAAAAAGGGTCTATTGAAATGGATTTTCCGAAAATATTTTAGTAAAATGAAGCACAATGATGGTTGAAGCTGAAACTTAAAAACATACTTATTACGAAATTTTTTCGACAAAGTCCGTATTTGCTTCAAATTCGTTGTCTGAAAATTGCAAATTTCGAGGTTTCAAATCGAGACTTTGACGTTTCAAGAAGAAAAATTATAAAATTTTCACAATATTTCTTCTGTTACTTCTTGATCTCTTTGGCCCTCCTGTGTTGTGTCAAATAAGTTGCTCTGACATGCCCCAGGGCATGAAGATGTGTGTTCCCAGTCTGATATCCTTCAATAAAAATGATAAGAAAAAATAATAGTAATGATGGCAATCATAGATAGTAATATATGTAGTAGTTAAGTTCGTTAGAGTAGGTGTTAGGTAATGTGTAAAGTATAGTGGTCTCACACACAGTTTGCTTCAATCAATGAAGGTAGATATTAATTAAGGGCGACATAAAAAACTCAAACGACATTAATTGTGCGAATGGTTAACCTAAACCGCAGCCAAAGAAACCGAACAATGAATGAATTGAACTCTTTGCGCCAACAAAACGTTGTATGCAATATTCAATTGGTTTTGTTAATCACACAAAATATTTTGTTCTTGGGGTCTCCTCTGATCACCAGTGGCATTCATTTTTTTTTCTTCAAATGCCTATATATTTTTTTCTTTTAACCTAGAGATCTGAATTTTGGTGTGTAGGGTAAGTTGGATAGTGGAAACGTACAGGTCAAATTTGGTTGTCATAGCTCTGTTATCTTTGGAGATACAAACATTTTCCGAAAGAAAACTCAAAATTTTCCCGGAAGAACTGGTTCGATTTTCCTGCCTTAAGAACTTACCCAAGCCACTTACAAAAGAAAGGTGCATACCAAATTTCATCCAAATCGGCCCAGGATTTTTAAGGTTATCGGTGTGATATATATATATATATATATATATATATATATATATATATATATATATATATATATATATATATATATATATATAAACACAGATCTCCTCGTTAGTGAATTTTTCGCTAATACAACAGTCATGGATTAGATAGTAATGCATAAAATTACTATCCACAACATACTTATTGAAATATTCTGTGGCTCTAAGCGTAAGGCTAGATGCATTCTTGCAACAATTAAAACCGTAGACCGGTTTCGCTCTTATTAGAGCTGTTCAGTACGGCATACTAATTGCAGCAAAAATACACCTATAAAGTAATACGGCTATAGTAGCCAGCCTTTCAACACTAAGTGAGTGGTGGACGTGCCGCCACCTAGTTGCCTAGTCTACGGTTCTAATTGTCGCGAGAATGCATCTAGCCTTACAAACTTTGTCCCTATATTAGGGTAGAAATGGGCCAGGGCTAACAATTTCCTAAATTGTTAGTTAGTTGTATACAGTCTCTATTTTTTTAACACTTTGTATTATTTGGAGCTGACGTGGCAACATACTACTTGGTTCCGCAACTAGGTGGCGGCACGTCCACCACTCACCTACCGTAAATTCTTGTTGAACTTTTTTTAATGGCACTGAATAGTAGTACTAATAGTAATACTAAGTGAAGATTGGAACTTGTGATGAGCACTGATAAGTACACTTGGCGAACCCAAATCACCACAACACATTTTTTAAACACCTGACGATCGTTTCACTAACTACGTTAGCGTCATCAGAGGAGGAAAAATTCTAACTACTTACTACTAAGACATCACCTTTTATACTGAGTCTTAGGAAAATAACGATACTGATAGGGAGATTAAATGTATTGTACTTTAATTGCCGGACGAGGTATTTGAACCTCCATTATCACTCCACCTGAGAGGTTTCGGAATGTTTACCTGGATCAAAGACAGAGCGCAAACAGAGGACTACGAACCAGTGACGGGGCTCGTTTAAGGAACTTTTGTTTTTATTGCCCTAGAAATATAAATACATTCGTACGCATCTAGCTTCGCTGGCTGTCTAACGTTTTTGATAAGTTTTAGATTTTATGTATCAGTGTGGTGGTTATTATCCCAAATATGTTGTGCCACGCATGACTTGTCTACACCACCGTTTCTCAGCTGTGCCAGATGTTCACGAAATCTAGTCTCAATGGTTCTCTTAATCCGCCCAACGTATTTAAGATTACAATCTTTACAACCTATCTCGTAGATACCCTATATTTCAGTGGCTTTATCTTTATATTTCGTATTACGTAACAAATTTCTTAGATTATTTTTTGTCGAAAAAGTTAGCTGCAGATCGGCTTTCCTAAAAATACTCTCCAGACCCTTTGTGATACGCGGTTCAAAAGGTAGACAAACAAATGTTTTCTCTATTTTATCTTTCCTGAATGTCGTGCATTCCACTAACATTTTCTTTGTTCTATGTCGATTAATTAATTTTGCCACTAAGCAATCAGAATATCCGTTATGTTTAGCCACGTTTCTAATATACTCTAATTCTATACTATATCTACTTTTACTTAAGAGAAGATTTATCAATCTATTTAGTAAGAAATTTAAACCGGCCGTTTTTTGTGCGAACGTATGATGTGAGTCATTTGAAATGTAACTTAGAGTGGTAGTTTCCTTTCAGTGGACGTAGAATTAAAGAGAGTCGTTATTTTTAATAGCTAGTACAGTCGACTCTCGATAATTTGATACTTGTTAATATACATTTCTCGATGATTTGAAGATTTTTTCCGGCCCCCGATAAATTGAGAAAAATCAATGTGATATGGTCCCCTCGGTAACTTGAAGTTGTAGCAATGGCATCTTACTCGCCGACATTTTTTTTTATATGTCAACAACACGCCACCAGGGCTTACAGCCTAAATACTCTCGTACCGTGGGTGTCGACAAGGAGGAAAGAGGCAACTTGTTAATTCTGGACTTGAATGTTTGGTGGTTTGGAGGAGAGGGAAAACATGTGCCGGCAAGGAATTCCACAACTTGGAAGTGCTCGGGACAAAAGAGCAGGCATAACAAGATGTTCTATGTCTGGTGACCTGGACAGTAAAATGGTGTATTCGCTCTGTTCCCCTGGTAGATCTGTTTGGGTCAGCAGGTGGAGAAACTATGGAAGAAAGCTCCTCTGAGCAGTGCCCGTGCAGATATCTGTAAAATAGAAAGAGGTCACCAACGGAACGTCGGTGGGCAACTGATGGCAGCCTTTGGGTGAGGGCAGGGTCACCGATGAGACGTATAGCTCTCTTCTGAATGGAGTCCAGGATAGCGAGTGTAGAAGCGGCAGCGGCACCCCAGATGTGGGAGCAGTATTCGAGGTTTTGCCTTATTTGTGAAGTATATAAGGTATAGAGATTAGCTGGTGAAAAGTATTTGCGAGCCCGGAAGGGGAAACCTAATTCCTTAGCAGTCGCTTCTGCAATTGATGTGACATGTTGGTGCCAATTGAGATTTCGATTTACAGAAATGCCAACAAGTGACATTCTATAATTTGAAGTTAGAGCTTCCGTACTCTCGATAATTTGAAGTCGTTGATCGTCAACCCTACCACACTTTATAACTGCTTGAGAAAGTGCGGGTTTAAGCAAACCGAAAGCGTAGAACAGTCACCAGAGCCACCAAAAGTTAAAAATTTTGACTCACGGTGGGGACTTCTACCTAACTGTGGAGAGTTAACGTTTGAGGATTATGTTCAAGTTGACGAAGACATTGGTGTCCACAGTGGCCTAACCGATGCTGAACTGTTGGATTTGGCCTCTCTGGATAAGGCCGAAGAAAAACCGCCAGTTCCAATCGCATTGAGCGAGGCAAGTACATATCTTACTATCCTACGCCCTCAGAACGAAAACCAGTGACGATTTCTTCTCAGCTCCCACCAATATTGAAAACTCATTCGACAATGCTAGATAGAAGTCGTTCGCTTGAAAGAAAATTACGGAGTTTTTTTCAAAATGAACATTTGTGTATGTTTTGTACATATGTATGTATCAGTAATTCTACAAGCTCTTGTTTATTTGAATTTTTTTCTCCATCCCTCTTGGTTATTTGGACTTCTATTATTTTGAACTCTTGGTAATTTGAACTTCTCCTCTGGTCCCTTGAGTTTCAAATTAATGAGAGTCGACTGTACATCTAGAAAAGGAAGTTTACTGTTAACTTGTAATTCGTGGGTGAAGTTTAGTGAATTTTTGTTTAAAAAATTCACTAATAGAGAGGTATCGATGCTGAGACTTTGCAAAAATTTTCTCAAATGAGCGCGATTTAGGACCGCTAGAACCCATATCCGGGGTCAGTTTCAATTTTTATATGTTTATATATATATATATATATATATATATATATATATATATATATATATATATATATATATATATATATATATATATATATATATATATATATATGTATGTATGTATGTATCCAACCGATAACTCAAAAAATAATTAACCGATTTCGATGAAACTCGGCAAGTGCCTTTCTTTTATTAATGGATTTGATGAGTTCGTTAGCCGGGAAAATCTGACCAGGTTTTTAGGGAAAATTTTGAGTTTTCTTACGAAACAAAATTTTTTCTCCGAAAATTACAAATCTATTTTAATGAAATTTAGTGGATATATTACCTTGACAAAGAGCTTACTACATACTAAAATTTAACTTTCTAAGTGTATATAAAATTGAGTTTTTCCAATTTTCAGTTTTCTTTAGAAAAAATGTTTTTCTCCGAACATTACAAAGTTATTTTAATGACACTTGGTGAATATGTTGCCTTAGGAAAGACGTTACTACATACAACTTTCTAAGTTTATTGAAAATTGAGTTATCCAAGTTTGAAACATTTAATAAAAATTCACTACCATAACGCACTTGCTGCGTCGAGAACTTTTATTAAATCAAATTGACAGTTCAGTCTTTTAATAAAATCATCTACTTTGCATATATTTGCGTCAAACGGTGTCAAAATATCGTTCACGTAACGAAATCCTACTCTTGGAAAATACTCACTTTCATTTTCTACGTCTTAAATCTACTCATGAAAAAGTCTGTGAGGAATGGAGAGAGTGGGTTGCCCATTGCCGTGCCTTCAGTTTGTTCAAAAAACTGATTGTTAAATTGAAAAAAAGTTTGTTTTATACAAAGGTTTGTTAAAGTTAAATATTCTTTGCAAACCTCTTCACTTGTCAATTTCTTAGTAAGTAGATTGATAAATTTTCTCTTAAGTATATTATAGGACGTGCTAAATGGTGATTATTTAAGCAAGCTTTATTACGGAGATAAAAACAAAGTTGCTTAGAGAAAAAACTTTGCAGTTTCTGAAATTAGAAGTTTAAGGTAATCATTAGGACCATCATATAAAAAATATTGACAAGTTTAATTGAATTAAATATAATGAGTTGATTATATGGGGTTAATAACTTTGGAATGAGATTACAAAAACGATTGAAATAATAACAACAAAAATTGACTCTTATATTAAAAGACATTGTGGTATGAAACGGAAACGAAAAACGTTGGAGAAACCACATGTTTCTTGAACGACTGTTAATCCTAACAATGGCTAATCAATATTTAATTAATTTTATTTTGTTTCAGGTAAGGGATTGACTCAATCTCAAATTAACCTATATATAACTCAGCAACTAATCTCGAATATGGTAAGTTTTCGATAATTTCCAACATCTCTACTTTAAGATAATTTTCATTGTTTGTGTATATTGTATTACGTTTATCGTTGAGTATTATTGGTGTTAACGCGTCTTGTAGTGTAATAAAGAGTTACAAGAGGAGAGAACGAAAGAACAAGGGGCATAAGTAAACGACTTTCTATAACACAACAGAAACAAGATAAGCCAATCTGCTGGGAACACGGTCTTCTCACGAACCTGTCCCTCACTTTGCCATACCACGCCTATTAGAATGTGCAGATCTATTCACTTCTTTGTGCACAGATACTCACAGTCTAAGCTCTCAAAGTCCGGTTCATTATACACACGTTCGATAAGAACAAACCAGTGATGGTACTTTTCAAAATCGCCGACTTAATAAAACCATACATTTACACCCTGGAAAAAAATTACACATTGGCAAATATGTCAAGATTACACTAATTGATAGTTTTGTTTCTTTAGGGCTACCGTTGAAGATACAAGTTAGTTACTGTTAAACCGCAGAGACATCCTAACGGGTGATCAAAAGCTTTTAGAATATGTACAACTAAACAATGAAACGTATGTCTGTTACTTCCGTGGCAGGACGCACACAGTGACGTCACTGGTGTGAAAATGGGTAAAATAAAGAATAAAATAATTTCGTACGGAGCAAGTGTGTTATGGTATCAAGGTTTCATCAAAAATATTTCATTTAACCAGAAATAACAAAATAATTAGTTTCGGAAATAGGAAATTGAAAAAAACTTTATTTTCATCATTTCTGCTTAAACGTCACCAATTTTGACGTTTCAGATCGCCACTTTCACGTTTTTAGAATGGGAAGCTGATAAATACAGATATAGAGACTTCTTCTTTGACTTGTTTCCTTCTCTGCAAACAGTTTTGCCTTTTACGGCATCGTCAGGGAGGAAAAAAAACAATTTCAGATAAGAAAACAAGTACTTGTGAAGCCAGTGAAGCAGTATACATATCTGTATTTAGTATGGAACGGTCTCACCAAGTAAGGACAACAACAATTAATGAAAAACCATAACATTTTAAAGTATTTTTAGTGAATTTTCTTTTAAAAATTCACTACTGAGGAGATACCGACTTTTGAATTAAAAAAAAGTTTCTTCAAATGAGCGCTAATTAGGCCCCCTATCCGGGGTCAGTTTGAATTTTTATGTTTGTTTATATATATATATATATATATATATATATATATATATATATATATATATATATATATATATATATATATATATATATCACACCGATAACTTAAAGAATAATGGACCGATCTTGGTGAGTACCTTCCTTTTGCAAGTAGCTTGGATAAGTTTGTTAGCCAGGAAAATTGGCCAAGGTTTTCCCGGAAACTTTTGTGTTTGCTTTCTAAAAAAATTATATCTCCGGAAATAACAAAGTAAGGGCAACCAAATTTGGTACACGGGCTTATACCGTTATAGGTAAATTACGTACCAAAATTCAACACAAAGCTCTGTAGGTTAAATCACAAAGAAGTTATAGGTACGCGTGTTTGTATTATAAAGAGTGAACCATGTACCAAAATTTATATCTCTAAGTTTAAAGACAAAAAAGTTATGGGCAGTTAAAAATTTGAGTTTTCCTCAAAACGTCAAAGTCGCCGTTTGAAACGTCAAAATTGGCAATGTTTAGACAAAGAACGTGAAACAAATACGGATTGTGAAAAGAAAATGTTGCAAGAAGGGGGTTCTGAGAACCTTTAGGTTTCAGCTTCAATCGTCATTGCCCTTCATTTTACTAAAATAGTGACAGAAAATTCATTTCAAATAGACCCTTTCTCTGATGCTTTGGCTGTCTGTTTAGTTAAGTTGATGCTTTCGCTGCAGGTTTAGTGAAGTTTATGATTTAACGGTCTATAATTTTTAGCTAATTATCGTAGAACAAATTGGTTAACGGATTTTTGCTTTTTTATCGAAATATGATGCATGTTTGTAAGAAAAAAATCTGGACGCAGTAAGTGCGTTTTGGAAGCGAATTTTCATTAAATTCTTCAAATTTGAATAACTCAATTTCCTATTAACGTAAGGTTTGTTGGCTAGGAAACCAACATTTGAGTTTATTTTTGGAAAATGTTTGTACATTTTCAAACAATAAGTAATTTTGATAAAGTATAGTACATTGTTTCTATACATAGGCTATACCGGTAATTATATTGATGCCTGCTCGCATTTCCTATTAAAAACATTTTTATGAAAATTCACTTCCATAACGCACTTGCTGCGTCCAGACTTTTTTGGTACTTCCTCACCGTGAAGCGGACTCCATAGGGACTTTACAATGAACGAGAACTGAAGCTTCTCGGTCAACAAATACTTGAGGTCACTAAGTGAAGATTGAAACCTGTGATGAGCACTGATAAGTGCACTTGAAGAACCCAGATCACCACAACACATTTTTTTAAAGACGTAAGGATCGTTTCACTAACAAAGTTAGCGTCATCAGAGGATGAAAAATGCTAACTAATTTCTACTACACCATTTTTTTATATTGATTCTTAGGTAAAGACCGATACCGATAGGGGGCATTTATATCGCAGCCACATTTTGTCCTGTATTGTATCCTTATTGCCAGACAGATTATTGAACTTCTTTTATTACTTTACCTGGCAGTATTAGAAATGTTTATCTGATTCAAAGACGGAGCGAACACAGAGGGCTTGAGATCAGTGGCGCAGCTCGATTTAAGGAACTCTGGTTTTTTATTTCTCTAGAAGCTCTCGTACGCATCAAGCCTCGATTGCTGTCTAATATTTTTGATAAGTTTCAGATTTTCCTTATCAATGTGGTGGTTATCATCCCAAATATGTTGGGTCACGCATGACTTGTCTACACTACCATATCTCAAATATGCAAGATGTTCGCGCAATCTAGTCCCTATGTTTCTCTTAGTCTGCCCAACCTATTTAAGATTACAATATTTACCTTGTAGAAAATCTTTCTTTGCAGTCGTTTAACAAAAATGAGATTGAGCTCGTAAACAAGGGGTTAGAGTTCGTTTTGGAGTCACAAAAGACGGACTTTTAGATGGCCTTGCTGGTATTGAAACGTAAATTAAAAAATACCAAAATCTTCAAAAAACTTTAGTCGGGAATCATGTAAAGAGAAAATCTCAAAAAAATGGAAAGAAAATAAGTCAACTAAAAACAAAAATACTAATCAGATGAAAACAGTTGAACGATTCCGAGAGAAGGATTGTTTTTATGTTAAAGCAGATAAAGGCAATAAGGTTGTAATCTTGGACAAAAAGGATTATAAAAAGAGAGTGAGTAATACACTAGAGACAGGACCGTATAGAAAAATAAATAAAAACCCGCTAACAAAAATTACTATTCAGGTAAAAAGTAGTTTAAAGAGTTGTCAAAACCTTATTATAACAAATGACTTAGGAAGACGGTTACAGGTTGCAAATCCCAAAATCCCCAAAAATATTGTCTCCCAAAAATTCATAAAAAAATCAATGACACCCATTATTTAGGCTATAGATTCTCCGACATATAATATAGCAAAGTGGCAAATGAGTTTAAAAGCTTGCCTATTAAACAGAAAAGTTATTCAGTGTCAAATACACTTGATTTCATAAAGTTAAAGATGCTAAATTGGCCGCAGGCGAGATTTTGATATCATTTGATGTAGCGTCTTTGTTTCCTAGCGTGCCCACAAAACAAACGATAACGTATTTAGAACAGTTATTAAAAATAAACAACATAAATGAAGCGGTTTGCAAAGAATATTTAACTTTAACAAGCGTTTGTATAAAACAAAATATTTTTAAATGTAACAATGAGTTTTTTGAACAAACCGAAGGCACGGCAATGGGCAACCCACTCTCTCCATTCGTTGCAGACCTTTTCATGAGTAGATTTGAGACTGATTTAGAAAATGAAAGTAAGTATATTCCTAGAGTATCGTTTCGTTATGTGAACGATATTTTGACACCGTTTAACACAAATATATGCAAGGTAGACGAATTTATTAAAAGACTAAACTGTCAATTTGATTCAATAAAATTCACCCACGAATTATAAGTTAACAATAAACTTCCTTTTCTAGATTTACTAGTTATTAAAAATAATGACCCTGTTCATTTTGATGTTTACAGGAAGGAAACAACCACATTATCTAAGTAATGTTCTTAGTTTGTTTCTTGGTGTACAGATTCTAAAGCATTTACCCTCGGCATTTGCAGTTCACTAACAAAACACAGCTTTTCAAACTACTTATTTATTATAACCAACTAATTTCCAACACCAAGATCAACTAAAATATTTGTTTCTATTACTTAATGTCCATAAAATTATATTCCACTTCTATGATCGCTTCTTATACACCAACACTTACTGCTGACTCACTTAATACTCTATAATCACTTATTCTACACCACACTAACTCAACACTGAACTAACTTACTCTGTGTACCGCTCGCCTATTTATACTGTCCATAGAGATTCTAGACCTTCTACACTTCTACACCTGTCACTTCTGGTCCCTTCTAGAAATATCATTCCAGAGTGTTCGCTGTTACATTCCAAATGAGTCACATCATACGTTTGCTTAAAAAATGGCCGGTTTCAATTTATTAGTAAATAGATTGATAAATGTTCCCTTAAGTAAGAGTAGCATTAGTATAGAATTAGAGTATATCAAAACCGTGGCTAAATATAATGGATATTCGGATTGCTTTGTGGGAAAATTAATCAATAAACACACAAAAATATTAGAGAAAATACTACTAACTAGAATCACAGACCACACCAACCACAAGGAAATCTTACCAAATGAACAGTTCGGTTTTCGCAGAGAACACGCCACGTAAAACCAGGCTTGCAGACTGGTAGAACATATCACTACGGCCTTCAACAAAAACGTACCGTAGGATTATTCATTGATATAGACAAGGCCTTAGATAAGCTATGGCACAAAGGATTGACATATAAAATGATTTTACTCGACTACCCTCCTAGTCTCATACAGACAACGTACTCCTTTGTGAAGAACTGAAGCTTCTATGTAAATGTCCAAGACGCTACATCAACACAGAAACACATACTCGCCGGGGTTCCCCAAGGATCCACATGGTCACCACACCTCTATGCAATTTTCACCTCAGACATGCCCAAACCAAATGGTCTCACCACTGCACACTACACCGATGACAGGGCCATTCTAACCACTTCCGTAAGATGCCGCTTCTCTATTCAACGATTGAAACACAACCTACCCACTTTTGAAATTGGTTCAACGACTGTAAAATCAAACTTAACCCTGACAAATGCACAGCGATCAACTTCACCAGAAAAAGAGACGACCCGCAAGAAAACGTTACAATATTCAACAAACAACTACCCTGCGAAAAAGAAACCAAATACTTAGGCGTCATATTAGACCAAAAACTAACATTTAGAAAACATGCGGCGGCAACAAAAATTAAAGCCGTGGCCATGAAAGGCGCACTTTACCCGCTTATTGGTTACCATAGTACGATGTCTCTAGAAAACAAACTCCTACTATACAAACCAGTAATCAGACCCATGCTAACCTACGCTTGCCTGGCTTGTGGTCATGCTGCCAAATCCTATATAAACCAAATACAAATTGTACAGAACAAATGCCTACGTCAAATAATGAAAGCTCCATGGTGCGTACGAAACACGCAACTACATAAAGATACAGATACGCCAACAATCCAAGAATTGATCAGAATCCCCGTAGTCAAAACTTATGAAAAATTCTCTACTTATGACAATCCATTACTACAAGACATCTCCAATTACGACGAAAAAACCACTCTCAAATACAAACGACCGAAAATCGTCCTAGCACCAGTAAATTAAAAAACCCCAGGTAGTACAGGCAATAGAGGAGCCCGTTACTCTTGTCCATAATGCATTAAACTACAGGAGTTATTTTTTTATACATAGGTTCAGATTGACGTACTGAATGTAAAAACACATAATCCTTACAAATTAGGAGGGCGGAAGTGCCGCCATTTTGAGAAAAACCGTTTCGGCCCATATCTCCGTAACCGTGCAGTTTAGGCCAAAAATGGCAATGACCTTTATTGTAGATAATTGGATTTCCCATCTCTTTTGTTAAATAATTTTTTTTGTATCACTCACCGTTTACAACTTATACGACTATAAGCATTCATTTATTGACTTTTTTACCTATATCTTGGTTAATAATTATTTAAGAAATAAAATGCTTATAACTTAACTTTTCAATCAACAAATTTCCTACAATTTTTACGGAAAACTTTTATTTCTCAAATCAATATTTTCAAAGTTAGAACGCGTTAAATGTTTCACTTTTCAATCGACATATTTTTCTGGAAATATTTTAGTAAAATGAAGGACAATGACGGTTGAAGCTAAAACTTCAGGCTTTGTAAAACATTCTTCTTGAGACATTTTCTTTCTAAAGCTTATATTAGTTTCAGGTTCTTTGCCTAAATGTTGCACATTTTGACGTTTTAAATAGCGATTTTGACGTTTTGGGGGAAACCCCAATTTATTTTTCTATAAATGCCTATAACTTTTTTATCTTTAAACCTACAAAACTAAATTTTGGCAATTAATTTACCTATTATGACATGAACGGGCGTACCATATTTGGTTGCCCTTACTTTGTTATTTCCGGAGATATGACTTTTTTTTCGAAAAAAAAGTAACATTTTCCGGGAAAACCTGGGCCGATTTACCTGGCTAACAAACTTATCCAAGCCAGTTGCAAAAGGAAGGTATTCACCAAATTTAATCAAAATTGGCCCATTATTTTTTGAGTTATCGGTGTGATATATATATATATATATATATATATATATATATATATATATATATATATATATATATATATATATATATATATATATATATATATATATATAAATTGAAACTGACCCCGGATATGTGTTCTAGGGGGCATAATTAGCGCACATTTGATTTTTTTTTTCAAAATTCAAAAGTCGGGGTCTCCTCATTAGTGCATTTTTTAAAGAAAATTCACTAATATTAATTTGAGAAAAAAAAGTTTTAAGTAAGAATTCTAGAAAATTTGTCGATTGAAAAGTTAAGTTAAAAGCATTTTATTTTTTAAACAATTATTAATAAAGATATAGGTAAAAAAGTGCGTTATGGTAGTGAATTTTCATAAAACTATTTTTTAATAGCAATAATGTGTTTTTTTTTAAGAAAGCAGGCATCAAATTTGGTTACCAGTATAATCTATATAGTAAAAACAATGTGCCATGTTTCATCAAAATAACTTTATTGTTTGAAAATGTAAAAAAATTTCCGAAAGTAAACTTAAAGTGTTCCCGAAAAAACTAGTTTTTTGGTCAACCTTATAGGTTAATAGCAAATTGAGCTATTCAAATATTAAGCATTTGATCAAAATTCGCTACCATAACGCACTTACTGCGTCCAGAATTTTTGTTCTTACAAACATGCATTATATTTCGATGGAAAATGCAAAAATGCAATAACATAAGGCGTGTTTGATTAAAAAAAAAAGAAAATTTGTATCACCAACGACTTATGGGCCACCTGTGTTTGTAGAAATAATTTTTTAAGATGTAGTTTAAGACACCCTATAATTAATATATACAAGTTTTTTTCATATCTGGTATAATAACAGATATATTGAGCTTTATTGATTTTTTTTACGAAAATTCTACAAAAATTATATACTATTAACGATAAACTCTATAGCTAAGGCTACTGCCAAGCATCAGAGAAAGGGTCTATTTGAAATAAATTTTCTGGAAACAGTTTATTAAAATGAAGGACAATGACGGTTGAAACTAAGACTTCAGGGTTTGTAAAACATTCTTCTTGAGACATTTTATTTCCATAGTCCGTATTAGATTCAAGTTCTTTTCCTAAATGTTGCCAATTTTGACGTTTAAATCGCAACTTTGACGTTTTGTGAAACCCCCAATTTATTTTTGTTTAAATGCCTATAACTTTTTTGTTTTTTGACCTACAGAGCTAAATTTTTGTATATTTTTGCCTATAATGATATAAACCCGCGTATAAAATTTGGTTGCCCTTACTTTGTTAATTTTGGAGATATAAATTTTTTTAGAAAGAAAACACAAAATTTTCCGGGAAAACCTCGTCGGATTTTCCTGGGTAACGAACATATCCAAGTTACTTGCAAAAGGAAGGTACTCACCAATTTTGACGTTTAAAATCGCGATTTTGACGTTTTGAGGAGAACCCAAATTTATTTTTCTTTGAATGGCTGTAACTTTTTTGTCATTTAACCTACGGAGCTAAATTTTTGTAAGTAACTTGCCTTTAATGACATAAACCGGCGTATGAAATTTGGTTGCCCTTACTGTGTTAATTTTGGAGATATAAATTTTTTTCGATTTTTTTCGAAAGAAAACACAAAATTTTCTGGGAAAACCTCGGTGGATTTTCCTGGCTAACGAACTTATCCAAGCGACTTGCGAAAGGAAGGTATGTGCCAAATTTTATCAAAATCGGTTTATTATTTTTTAAGTTATAGGTGTGACACACACACACATATATATATATATATATATATATATATATATATATATATATATATATATATATATATATATATATATATATATATATATATATATATATATAAACATATAAAGTCTGAAACTGACCTCGGATTTGGGTTCCGGGGGTCCTAAATAGCGCTCATTTGAAGAAATTTTTTCAAAATTCGAAAGTCGAGATCTCCTCATTAGTGAATTTTTTTTTAAGAAAATTCACTAAAAGTCAATAAATGAATGTTAATAGTCGTGTAAGTTGTAAACGGTGAGTGATACAAAAAAAAATATTTTACAAAAAAGATGAGTAATGCAATTATCTATAATAAAGGTCATTACCATTTTTGGCCTAAACTGTACGGTTACGGAGATATAGGCCGAAACGGTTTTTCTCAAAATGGCGGCACTTTCGCCCTCCTAATTTGTAAGGATTTTGTGTTTTTACATTCAGTACGTCATTCTGAACCTATCTACAACAAAAATAACTTCTGTAGTTTAATGCAGAAAAAAATTATCTATTGTCTGTACTAAGGGGCATAAATCCAAACAAAGTGAAGTAATCGTCCGTTACATCAATCCGATAAATCGGCCCACAGACATATGTCTGACCAAGAAATCATTTAGTCAATAGTCAATAAATAGAAATTAGTTATAATTTTTCATCCTCGATGACGCTAACTTTGTTAGTGAAACGATCGTTAGGTCTTTAAAAAGATGTGTTGCTGTGATTTGGGTTCTCCAAGTGTACTTGTAAATACTTGAGGTAACAACGTTAACATGACGCATTTGCTGCGCTAGGACATTTTTTTCAGCAAATATTTGTATACGCTACGTCACCAAAGAATCCAGGGTGAAAACAAACACGTTTGTTTATAAATAATACACTGCCAATACCGATTGCTTCACCATGATATTGATAGGATTATCTTAAGATTGTAGCGGTTAATTTGGCTAATACAGCAATCAATATTCATAGTACACAGTGACTGTAATATTTGTATACGCTGCGTCACCACGGAATCCAGGGTGAAAACAAACACGTTTGTTTATAAATAATACACTGCCAATACCGCTTGCTTCACCATGATATTGATAGGATTATCTTAAGATTGTAGCGGTTAATTTGGCTAATACAGCAATCAATATTCATAGTACACAGTGACTGTAATATTTGTATACGCTGCGTCACCACGGAATCCAGGGTGAAAACAAACACGTTTGTTTATAAATAATACACTGCCAATACCGATTGCTTCACCATGATATTGATAGGATTATCTTAAGATTGTAGCGGTTAATTTGGCTAATACAGCAATCAATATTCATAGTACACAGTGACTGTAATATTTGTATACGCTGCGTCACCACGGAATCCAGGGTGAAAACAAACACGTTTGTTTATAAATAATACACTGCCAATACCGCTTGCTTCACCATGATATTGATAGGATTATCTTAAGATTGTAGCGGTTAATTTGGCTAATACAGCAATCAATATTCATAGTACACAGTGACTGTAATATTTGTATACGCTGCGTCACCACGGAATCCAGGGTGAAAACAAACACGTTTGTTTATAAATAATACACTGCCAATACCGATTGCTTCACCATGATATTGATAGGATTATCTTAAGATTGTAGCGGTTAATTTGGCTAATACAGCAATCAATATTCATAGTACACAGTGACTGTAATATTTGTATACGCTGCGTCACCACGGAATCCAGGGTGAAAACAAACACGTTTGTTTATAAATAATACACTGCCAATACCGCTTGCTTCACCATGATATTGATAGGATTATCTTAAGATTGTAGCGGTTAATTTGGCTAATACAGCAATCAATATTCATAGTACACAGTGACTGTAATATTTGTATACGCTGCGTCACCACGGAATCCAGGGTGAAAACAAACACGTTTGTTTATAAATAATACACTGCCAATACCGCTTGCTTCACCATGATATTGATAGGATTATCTTAAGATTGTAGCGGTTAATTTGGCTAATACAGCAATCAATATTCATAGTACACAGTGACTGTAATATTTGTATACGCTGCGTCACCACGGAATCCAGGGTGAAAACAAACACGTTTGTTTATAAATAATACACTGCCAATACCGATTGCTTCACCATGATATTGATAGGATTATCTTAAGATTGTAGCGGTTAATTTGGCTAATACAGCAATCAATATTCATAGTACACAGTGACTGTAATATTTGTATACGCTGCGTCACCACGGAATCCAGGGTGAAAACAAACACGTTTGTTTATAAATAATACACTGCCAATACCGATTGCTTCACCATGATATTGATAGGATTATCTTAAGATTGTAGCGGTTAATTTGGCTAATACAGCAATCAATATTCATAGTACACAGTGACTGTAATATTTGTATACGCTGCGTCACCACGGAATCCAGGGTGAAAACAAACACGTTTGTTTATAAATAATACACTGCCAATACCGATTGCTTCACCATGATATTGATAGGATTATCTTAAGATTGTAGCGGTTAATTTGGCTAATACAGCAATCAATATTCATAGTACACAGTGACTGTAATATTTTGGTTGAAGTTATGGAGTCGATATAGCATAATATTTTGTCTAATATCTGCGGTGTGCTGTCATCTGTATTTCCTGGGGGTTAAATCACCCCCAGGTGCTTTCCTCGCCGGTATCTTGGGAGTGTTTTCTTATCGGGCCGAGGGTTACCTCCACTGTGTTTGGATTGTTGATTATATTTACTTTACATTTGTGTCAATTATCCTTTGTTATCCTTATTAGATATTGATCAAGGGAAATTGTCTCAAGACGCTGGTGCCTGCTTCTACGCTCGCACCGGCCCGACGAGGACGAGTAATTTCACCATACATCCCCTAATTTTCCCCCGGGATTATTAAAGCACCTTTATGCAATAGTGATGAAGGTAAACACGGGGGTGTAAATATTTCACCTTAACACAATATCATCCTCTTGTTATACACTATCAAAAATACACGAGGGATTATAAAATCGTTTTAAATATATAACACATTAGGTTGACTTTTAATGCTATAAAACACAAGTACATGATATACGTAATTTAATAAAAATATATTACAAACATTTCGGGACGCAGTAAGTGCGTTATACTAGTGAATTTTCATCAGAATTGTATATTATAATTATACGGCATATTTCTAAAATTAATACTTCAAACTTACATACACTTTGAAGATTGATTTTACAGGTCCTAGTACGCGCACATTTGAAGAATTCTTTCGAAAGTGCTACTACCATCGATATCTCTCTATTATCAAAAAAAATAATCTTGTGTTCTAACTCATTTTGAGAAAAATGCTCAAAACTCAATTTTCTATGAAACTAAAAAATAAAATTTTGCAATATCTGTAGATAGCGTAAGTATCTTTAAAAGAAACTTGTATTACAAAATTTCATTAAAGTTACAAAAGGTTTCAAGAAGGCAACTTAATTCGTATTTAGAAAAGTATCTGCCAAATTATAAACGTAGCAGTTATTTTTAAAACGTTGAATGTAGCGGCTTCTCCTCCAGACACCAAAATTTACTTCAGATTTCTCTTACTCCCGACGCGTTTCGACACTCCAAGAGGTCATCTTCAGGGGATAAATTTGAACAATTCTCAAAAAATTGAACTCGAAACTATACATGAAGATTTTCACAGGTCACAACTTCATCCATTGTGTCAGGGGGCGTGTAACAATGCATCTGCATAATGCCAGAAAAATTGATTTCAACGACAAAAACCAATGCGAAAGATCGGCGATTTTAACAAACATGATGAAGGGCGGCCATTATGCGAACTTAAATTTCAGAAATGAAAGCAGTTATTTTTCCTTGTTAATTGTCAGAATGATTTCGTTTTAGTCAACCTAATCAAACCGGTTTTTTTCAATATCAACAATAACAAA
This sequence comes from Tillus elongatus, assembly GCA_964006375.1. Lineage (NCBI taxonomy): Eukaryota > Metazoa > Arthropoda > Insecta > Coleoptera > Cleridae > Tillus > Tillus elongatus. Next base: position 164,755,769 of record OZ023265.1, read on the forward strand.
ATGTCTGCTGAAACTTATAATTTCCGACTCAAAGGTGACAAAGTATTTCAGGCATTTTAAACAAAAATGAGATCTTGTTCAAAACGTATGAAATCTGTGCACTATCGTTTCTCCAATTGTCAAAATAAAACAAAAAGAAACCATACATTCATCGAGCCGGAATCGATCGCCCAACCTTCTATGTACAAGGTAAGCCTGAACTATCTAAGGATACGTTAACTAAACTTGACACCGGCTTCATGCCTGAGATATATTTTATTGTTAAAAGTATGCATAATAATTAATTACAAAATTAGTAGAATTGCCATTTAAACACATTCAATTACTGTTTCGATCTTATATGACGTCTTATGTTTAAGTTTAAAAATAAAAAAGATACTATTTTAATATCTTTTTTATAGACTTGACTTGATTTTGTTTATATGTCCACTATATTATGCTACGCTTTCATTCTAAAACTGTATTTGGGGGCCGTTCATCAAGCTACAAATATAGTGTATTTTAAAAATTGATTGAATCCCCCAGGTAAATAACAATTACTTGGCATATTTTTAATTTCATGTCGTCTGTCATTTGCGATATTTGTGGCGAGATTTCACGATTGTTAGTTGGGGTAGAATGTTTTATGCCTGGTATTTATTTGTGGCATTACCGTTGATGTATGGGATATACCTGTTGTATGTATCGATCTGCGCGTGGCAGTTAACTACTCGTTTCAATGCATGTCTTTCAGATTTTATTGTTAATTTGGAAAAAACTCTAAATATTGTTTACCAAATTACTTAAAATTCACAACATAGGTTTACTTGCACTATTTCTAGCCACATGTAAAATCTTATACTAGTTACCCAAATACTTAATATAGCGGTTTCAAAAATATTTTTGTATATTTTTGGGAGAAAAAATGTCCGTTATAGATGATATACGAACTCATCCGCGGGCTTAATACGTGAAGATATGTGCCAAGTTTTGTTCAAATCAGTTGAGTTATCGCTCGGATACATTCCTATATATATATATATATATATATATATATATATATATATATATATATATATATATATATATATATATATATATATATATATATATATATATATATATATATTGGAATATGGCACTGTAATCACTTTTAAATATAGACTTTTATCTGTTTGCTGTACTTTCTGTGATTTTCTATTTGTTTATGTCGACTGCAGTTTGAACTTTCTTGTTTAGTCATCAGCACGTTACTGGCTCTGGTAGTTAGAATAGAACACACAGGAACGATCAGAGACAGCAACGTGCTGATGATGACCAGGAAGGTTCGAAATTGCAGTCCACATAAACAAATAGAAAATTATAGATAGTACAGCAAACAAATATATGTATATATATATATATATATATATATATATATATATATATATATATATATATATATATATATATATATATATATATATAAACATATAACAATTCAAACGGACCTTGAATTTAGTCTCTGGGGGCCCTAATTCGCGCTGATTTGATTCGCGCTCATTTGAAAAATTTTTCCCAGGGTCTTACCATCGTTACCTCTCTATTAGTGAATTTTCTTAATGAAAATTCACTAAAACTAGGCCGCTATATTTTCTAGATATGCAATTAAATTAAAAGACCTAACGTTCTTCAAACATTCTAATGTCAGATTCCGTAGCACATTGTTCGTCATTTTTAGTCTATTTTGAAGTCGGTTTAATTTTTTTTTACGTTTGTTTATTTTTTCATTTCAACTGTAACTATACGTACGTAGTGAGTACGGTATTAGAAAACTGCTATAATATAGTCAATTCACAGTAGAATTTTAAGTTACATAGATTATAAGTGGATATCCCTTGATTTACCTGAGATCCCATCATTAGATCCCGACTATATTTTTATTTTATTTTAACAACACACCACGAGAGCTCACAGCCTAAATACTATCGTACCGTGGGTGTTGACAAGGAGAAAAGAGGCAACTTGTTAATTCTGGACTTGAAGGTTTGGAGGTTCGGTGGAGAAGGAAAAACATGTGCCGGCAAGGAATTCCACAACTTGGAAGTCCTCAGGACAAAAGAGCGGGCGTAACAAGATGTTCTATGTCTGGTGACCTGGACATTCGCTCTGTTCCCCTGGTAGATCTGTTGGGGGCAGCAGGTGGAGGAACTATGGAAGAAAGCTCCTCTGAGCAGTGCCCGTGCAGATATCTATAAAAGAGAGAGAGAGAGAGTGAGGTTACCAACGGCACGTCGGTGGGCTAGGGATGGCAGCCTTTGGGTAAGGGTAGGGTCACCGCTGAGACGTATAGCTATCTTCTAAATGAAGTCCAGGATAGCTAGTGTAGATGCGGCAGCGGCACCTCAGATGTGGGAGCAGTATTCGAGGTTTGGCCTTATTTGTGAAGGATATAAGGTATAGAGATTAGCTGGTGAAAAATATTTGCGAGCCCGGAAGAGGAAACCTAATTTCTTAGCAGCTGCTTCTGCAATTGATGTGACATGTTGATGCCAATTGAGATCTCGATCCACAGAAATGCCAACAAGTGAAAAGGACTCATTACTTTGAATAACTTGGTTGTTCATTGTGATGGGTCTAGGGCTGGTGTATCTCCTATGAGATAGAAAGCAAGACTGAGATTTGCTGGAGTTGAATCGTACAAGATTTTGGTGGACTTTGTGAAAATGGGACCACCTCAAGAGTATACCCTCTCAAACAAAAAAATTTGTCCACAATTGACGAAAATATCGGTGAACATATATTAATTTTTTAAAATAAATATTCGCTAATAAGAACAAAACACAAATGCCACTACCTAAAAAAAGGCAACAGCACACTGTGTTACCAGGCGGTCACCCATCCAGACACTGACCATGCCCGAGGTTGCTTAACTTCGGTGATCGCAGGAGAATCGGTTTTTTCAACGTGCTTGAAATGATTATTTATCCAAGGTTCATATATTCGTTATTAATTCTTAAGTTTTTCATTTATTTTCAAATTTTGCAATATTTACACAATTTTTAACGGTCCTGATTGCATACATAATATTCCTGTGTGAAAGAATTTAACATAACCTATTTTAAAGGCTATGGTCTTGGACAACTGACACCAAATTTCCAATTTTTTGGTGTAACCACCTATGTGCACCGTACATATGGTTTGCTCAGAATCACCTGTATACGTATACGTCCTGGGACCCACGTCATTTGGCTTCAGATTTAGGAAAATCAATTAATCAAGCATCAAATCACTTGAATGGTTGGCTGAGAAAACGCTTCTTTTTTAGAAAAAACATCTCAAATAATTGTGAAACTAATTCTAAATTACTATGCCTTCTATAGAATACCCCTTTTACAGTTACAAATGTTATTTATTAAAGGGGAATACCTTCACATACATTATTAAGGAATGTAATCTGGTTAAATCGGAGCTTGTTGAGTTAGTACACATAACTCAGCAATTCACCAACCCCGTTATACAATAAGGAATTCAAATCCTTATAATGAAATGTATTAATTGAGCTGTACAATTTCAATATGGCTCTATAAATAGAAGCAATTCGGCCGCACAATATCACTAAATTGAATATTATAGAATGCAAATGAAATTTGAATAAAGTAGGGTAAGGGCGACGTGGATGTGTAGAGAAGAGTGGGGTAGAGGGGGTCAGGTGATAAATTTAAACCCCTAATTTCAGGCGAGGGTTCGTCTATTGTGCAGCCCAGACTGTAGCTCTCCCCCCTACCAGCTTATGTATTTAATATGTTCGGTATTTAAACGCAATTATATTTGGACAGGACGCTCTGTATATCTTTCTGGTAGTAATATTAAAATTATTTCTTTGTGCTGTAACTAGCTCTAGATTTAATTAATATCAGTTGTATACGATGGTGCAACTGACACAGTGGTAATCCGTTGGGTTTTTTTGTTTTAAATATAAATAATGGAAAATGGGGAGCGTTTTTCGAAACAAATTAATTGTCGATTTCACCTGTTTTGCTCATCATATTATTTTACTTACGAGGAAATTGTGGCATCTGCTTATAAGTTAGTTTTAGAAACCCAAGAAACAAATTACCGACCTTTTCTAGAGCCAAAATAGAGTTGTCCCATCGATTAACGCCATATGACATGTATCCGTGTAATGTTTATATGTCTACAGAGATGAAGTTGATAAATTATTTTTTAGCAAAATATGTGGATATTTCTCGTTTTAAAGAGCCAGGGTAAATTAATTTCAAGAGCTTTTGCAATGGAATATGTTGTAATATTAGAATTTGTGGAAGAAATAGTTATTTAGTTTTATCTGAGTTGAATTTTAATTTATTTTGCATAAATCATACCCAGCTTATGCCTAACGAAAGACATCGAGTAACGTCTCATCTCTGTAGCAGACATAGACACTCTAATACGTAAATTCAAATAAATCATCTATGTAATATAAAAACAAGTTGGGGACGCAGCAAGTGCGTTATAGTAGTGAATTTTTATTAAGTGCGTCAAATTTGAATCACTCAACTTTCTATAAACTTAGAAAGTTGAATTTTGGTACGCGGTAAGGTCTTTCCCAAGGCAACATATCCACTAAATTTCATTACAATAACTTTGTTATTTTCGGAGAAAAAATTTTATTTCGAAATAAAATTCAAAATTTGTATAACTCAATTTTCTATAAACTTAGAATGTTGAATTTTGGTATGCTGTAAAGTCTTTCCAAACGCAACATATTCACTAAATTTCATTAAAATAGCTTTGTTACTTCCGTCCAAAACTCAAAATTTTTATAACTTAATTTGGTATAAACTTAAAAAGTTGAATTTTGGTTCGTAGTAAGGTCCTTCATAATGCACAATCAACCAAGGGTTGCGGTGCTATCGGGGCGGCAAGGCCGCGGACGAGCCCTGAGGGAACCAAAAAAAAACAAAAAAAAGGTCCTTCATAAGGCAACATATCCGTAAAATTTCATTAAAATAGCTTTGTAACTTTCGGAGAAAAAAAATTTTTCGAAAGAAAACTCAAAATTTTCCCGTAAAACCTTGTCCGATTTTCCTGACTAACGAACTCATCCAAGCCATTATTAAAATAAACGCACTTGCCGAGTTTCATCGAAATCGGTTGATTATTTTTTGAGTTATCGGTTGGAAGTTGCAAAGTATCACCATCGATACCTTTCTATTAGTAAATTTTTTTAATAAAAATTCACTAAAAGTCTGGACGCAGCAAGTGCGTTGTGGTAGTCAATTTACTTTAAAATGTTTTTAATAGCAAATATGTGTTTTTTTAAAGAAAGCAGGAATCATTTGGTTACCAGTATAACCTATATAGTAAAAAGAATGTGCCATGTTTCATCAAAATAACTTTCTTGTGTACATGTACAAAAATTTCTAAAAGTAAACTTAGACCGTTCCTGAAAAAACCCGTTTTTTGGTCAACCCTATAGGTTAAAATTGAGCTATTCAAATTTGAAGCATTTAATTAAAAATCGCTACCATAACGCACTTGCTGCGCCCCGAATTTCTTTTCTTACAAACATGCATTATATTTCGATGGGAAATGCTAAAATGGAATAACATAAGGCGTGTTCGACTAAGAAAAAAAAAGACAATCTGTATCACCAACGACTTATGGGCCACCCTGTAATTGTGAAAATAATTTTCTAAGATGTAGCTCAAGACACCCTATAATTAATGTATACAATTGTTTTTCATATCTTGTATAATAACGGATATGTTGAGCTTTATTGATTTTTTACGAAAATTCTACAAAAATTATATACCATTAGACGATAAACTCTATAGCTAAGACTACTGCCAAAGCATCAGAGAAAGGATCTATTTGAAATGAATTTTCTGAAAACATTTTAGTAAAATGAAGGACAGTGACGGTTGGAGCTAAGACTTCAGGGTTTGTAAAACATTCTTCTTGAGACATTTTCGTTTCATAGCCCGTATTAGCTTCAGGTTCTTTGCCCAAATGTTGCTGTTCTGACATTTTAAATCGCGACTTTGGCGTATCGAGGAAAACCCCAATTTATTTTTCTTTAAATGCCTATAACTTTTTCTCTTTTAACGTACAGAGCTAAATTGGTACGTAATTTACCTATAGCAATATAAAACCGCGTACCAAATTTGGTTGCCCTTACTTTGTTATTTCCAGAGATATAAATTTTTTTCAAAAGAGAAAACAAAATTTTCCCCATATATATATATATATATATATATATATATATATATATATATATATATATATATATATATATATATATATATATATATTTAACACGGTATTTCTGTATACTATGCAAGGAGAAAGGTTAAGGGCAAAGCCGCGAGGAGACAACCGCATAGACGTGTTTCAAGCTTGTTAGGTATCATCTGTACGATATATCCAGGTGATGATAAGAACACTCTGGATGAAGAAGCAAATGTGCGCTGGTTGCCTGTTGTGACTCCGTGTATTTTTGCTTCTTCATCCAAAGTGTTCCCATCATCACCTGGCTATACCGTACTGATGATAGCTAACAGGCTTGAAACACGTGTATGCGGTTGTCTTCTTGTGGCCTTGCCCTTAACATATATATATATATATATATATATATATATATATATATATATATATATATATATATATATATATATATATATATATATATATATATATAAACATATAAAAATTGAAACTGACCCTGGATATGTGTTCTAGGGGGCCTAATTAACGCTCATTTGAAGAAATTTTTTCAAAATTCAAAACTTGGGATCTCATCAGTGATTTTTTAAAAGAAAATTCACTGAGAGCAGTGGGCCCAAAACAAGACTACATGACTCCTTTCTCCCACATCTAACATATCACTAAGCATGTTCTGTGTTTCTTTAACGACAAGAAAGTCATGTGAGACAATTAAAGGCATTTCAGAGGGTACATTTGTAAACTTATTTGTTATCGGTTCTACGCAAAATTTTTATATTTTAAAAGGAACTTAGCTATTTATAATTTTTTTAAGAAGGTATATTGGAGAACTTATAATGTATGATAAACGAACGTGAGACGTTTAATCGAAAAGAAATTCATAATTGCCACTTTTACGGTATATTAGAATAGGAGACATTTTTCACTTCAATCTTTACCTGACCTGGGATGACTATGCCGTAAAATCGTAACCGGTCGCAGAGAAGAAAACGAGCATATGTACAGCCTGAGAAGTAATGTCTACACCTATATTTCCTTCTTGAAAATAGACCAAGTATCTGTAACGACCATCTCGTTAGTCATTATTTGAAGGTAACCATTTTTATGAAGATTAGCTACTACCTCTGCCAGCGAGTTTTTTAATTACGTGGTGATTGGTGCAGATTAAAGGAAAAAATGGATTAGAAGCTGCTAGAGCTATTACGTCTGTCTGAATTTTTGAATATGCATTCATAAAACAACGAATGCCAAGGCAGCCCGTGTTGTTAACACATAGGAAGGCAGAATGGCATTTGCCTTGTCGTGTATTGTTCTTGTAGTACCTCCAGTGACGTTCTTGTGCCATAATTATCGGATCGTGGACTGTTTGTTCGGAAAAAGAGCCTGCATTGCTTTACTCGAGTAGGATATTTTAATTTGGAGATTTAGTGAGTGTTTTATGGCGGCGAAGCATGGAGTTGACACGACTTGGCCGTTATGCAGAGCTAATAGGTCTGCCAGGGACATTTCAATGTGATCCGCCATGCCACTATGGCAGATCCATATCGCACTGTCCATGAAAAAGACAAAAACAGAGCCGGCCCGAGCCGACAGGACACAGCGATTGTCCCCACATATCACATTCAAGAATACTAATATCTGACAGGAATACAAATGATTCTGACACCCGGGAATTTTATTATTATTTTTTCCCGCAGCGACGTATTCTACATTGTCGGCTAGGAGTTTTATTATACGTTTAGCTCAATGTTTGGTCTTTAACGCCGACAGTTGTTTTGTTGGCAGAAAAACTATTATAAATGCGCTATACTACAGATAAACTGCTGTTATTTCCTCCTCTCTTTCTACGGTCTGCCCTTTTTACATTGAAGGCATTTTTCTATTCTCCAATATGTTTTAATTTATTTTGAATTTAAGTACAGCTTTCAGTAGCTTGGTAATATTTGTTGAGTGGCTACTATGTATATACTTGATGTGCGTGTGTGGGTGTGTGTGTATGGAAGGAATTAGCTTCGAACATTTTGTTCATTGGCTAAAAAACGCTGCAGTAAATATGCAGAATTTTTACATTTATACATTATTATAAAAATCTCGGGACGCAGCAAGTGCGTTATGGTAGTGAATTTTTATTAAATGCTTCAAATTTGAATAACTCAATTTTCTATATACTTAGAGAGTTTAACTTTGGTATGTAGTAAGGTATTTACTAACGCAAGATATCCACCAAATTTCATTAAAATAATTTTGTAGTTTTCGGAGAAAAATTTTTTTTTCGAAAGAACATTTAAAATTTGAACAACTCAATTTGCTATAAACTTAAAAAGTTGAATTTCAGTACATAGTAAGACCTCTCCTAAGGCAAGATATATAGTAAATTTCATTAAAACAGCTTTGTTACTTTTGGAGAAAAAATTTTTTTTCGAAAGAAAACTCAAAATTTTCCGGGAAAACCCCGTCCGATTTTTCTGGATAACGAACACGTCCAAGCCATTAATGAAAGAAAGCCACTTGCCAAGTTTGATCGAAATCGGTTAATTATTTTTTGAGTTATCAGACGGATATATATATATATATATATATATATATATATATATATATATATATATATATATATATATATATATATATGTATATATATACATATATAATATATATATATATATATATATATATATATATATATATATATATATATATATATATATATATATATATATATATATATAAACATATAAAAATTGAAACTGACCCCGGATATGGGGTCCTGGTTCGCGCTCATTTGCAAAAATTTTTGCAAAGGCTCACCATCGATACCTCTCTTTTAGTGAATTTTTTAAAATAAAAATTCACTAAAAAACGATCCTCATTCAAAAGTATTTGTTTAACTTATGGCATGGATATCAACACTTGCAACACTAAAGAGTATTACAGCGATAAACGTTTTAAAAATAGAAAAATTTTCTCTTTTTAGTAAAAATTCACTAATGAGGAGATCTCGACTTTTGAATTGTGAAAGAATTTCTTGAAATGAGCGCAAACTAGGCCCCCTGGAACCTATATCCGGGGTCGGTTTCAGACTTTATATGTTTATATATATATATATATATATATATATATATATATATATATATATATATATATATATATATATATATATATATATATATATATATATATATATATATATATATATAGGGTTTTTCACGATAGCCGTGCATTAGAAGTTTATGAAGTTCCCTGATATCATAAATTTTGGCAATTCGTAATTGTAATTATTCTAAAAAATATTTTCAAGGTTACATCACTTCCGATTAGACCGGAAGTAGACATCAACTTTGCTAATTTAAATAGAATGTCCTATTTTTTATTGCATATTCGAATTCCCCATAAAATTTTGTAAAGATTTATATTAGGCTTTCCTATCCCTTCAACTTTTCCAAAGATATTGTTATTTTTTAATGTTTTGCGAAACACTTTGTATTTCACATGTTTTTAAAGATAAAAGGCTGGAATTTAGCATGCTATAACTTCTAGGGTGAAGCCTTCATATTATCTACCTAAAGTTTACCTGTATCATACAGAGTGTTTTAAATTTAAAGACCAACTTACACATATTCAATGTTCCAAAAGTCATTTTTTCAAATGGTGCACCCTGTATTAAAAATTCGAGTTCTAAATTTAATTCTACACCGGTTTCATATAAGTTTTCCTATACCCATCTCTTACGAGTAAATTGCTACTAGAGTTTTTATGTATCAAACTCCCTTTCTAGAGAATATACATTACGCTGCACAATAAAGGCAGCTGTGTCTGTCAGAAAACAGAATTTTGACAATACATGAATTCTAAAGCGTCATTTATATTTGAAAGTTAATCTGAGTGTGTTTGTATTACTCACGTTATAGAAATAATAAGCCAATAAAAATGCAGAATAGTGAAGAGTACTCTAATATGGATATTTTAAATTTATTTTATATTCATGGGGAATGCAATCGGATTGTAAGCAGAACATGCAGGATGTTTAACGAGAGGTATCCGACTCTATCGGCAATGACTATAGGAAAATTCGCAAGGATAAAGGAACGATTTAATTGACTGTGTTTTCTTTCGGAAAAAAATGATATCTCTGGAAATAACAAAGCAAGCGAAACTAAATTCAGTAAGCCTGTTTTTATTATAAGCAGTGAATCATGTACCAAAATTTAGGTCTGTAAGTTGAAAGACAAAAAAGGTATGGGCAGTTAAAGAAACAATAATTTGGAGATTTTCTCAAAACCTCAAAGTCGCGATTTGAAACGTCAAAATTCGCAAAGTTTAGGCAAATAACCTGAAACAAATACGGATTATGTAAAAAAATATGTCGCAAGAAGAGTGTTCTGCAAACCCTTAAGTTTCAGCTTCAACCGTCATTGTCCTTCATTTTACTAAAATATTTACAAAAGATTCATTTCAAATAGGGTCTATATCCCTGATGCTTTGGCTGTAGGTTTACTTAAGTTGATGCTTTGGCTGTAGGCTTAGTTAAGTTTATCGTTTAGCGGTCTATAATTTTTTGCTAATTTTCGTAGAAAAAATTCGTTATTGAGGAAACCGCGTCTTTTGAATTTAAAAAAGGTTTCTTCAAACGAGCTCAAACTAGGCCACCTAGTAATCCATATCCCGGTTTACTTTCAGTTTTTATCTGTTTACATATATACAGGGTGACGCATTTCTACGTTAAAGCTTAATAATTTGTTGTTATACAAGATACAAGAAAAATTGTATACGTTAATTATAGGGGGTCTTAAGCTGCATCTTATGAAAATATTTTGACAATCACAGGATTGTCCATAAGTCGTTGGTGATCCCTGCAATTGTCTTTTCGAGCACCCTTACATTATTGCATTTTTGCATTTTTATCGATATAAAGATAATGCATGTTTGCAAGAAAAAAATCGAGACGTAGTAAGTGCGTTTTGGTAGCGAATTTTCATTAAATCATTCAAATTTCAATAACTCAATTTGGTATTAACCTAAGGTTTATTGGCGAGGAAACCAATATTTTAAGTTATTTCCCCAAAATTTTTGTACATTTTCAAACAATAAGTAATTTTAATAAAATGTGGTACATTGTTTCTACTATATAAGTTATACCGGTAACCAGATGGATGCCTGTTTACATTAGCGGAACATATTTGCTATTAACATTTTTATGAAAATTCACTTCGATAACGGACTTGCTGCGTCCAGACTTTTTTGTTTAGTTTATTTCATTTTTGGTTTATATCGTTAACAGTAATCCAGTTTATAATTTTGCTTGGACTTTATATAGACTCTAGTTAGTTTGCCAGCTGTTTTATTACCGGATAGTCCAGTGTGTCCTTTAATCCAGATAAATATGACTTTATTACCACTATCGTATACCAGATGATGCAAATTGACGATGCTACATTATGCTGGATTTTTTCCGTACTTGGTGTAATCTTTAAGTGAAAGCAAAACTGATGTGAAATCTGATAAAATTAGCATACACTTTATTTGGTTTTCAATTGACCATTGAAGTGCTTGATGCAAGGCAACTGCATCTGCTGTGTAAATAGGTGTTATTTTATTCATTTTAACTTTTTTGTATATATCGTCTTGGACATAAAAAGCACGACCTGTGCCAGATAACGATTTTGAACCATCAGTATATCTTTTCCGTGCTTGGTGTAATCTTTAAGTGAAAGCAAAACTGATGTGGAATCTGATAAAATTAGCATACACTTTATTTGGTTTTCAATTGACCATTGAAGTGCTTGGTGCAAGGCAACTGCATCTGCTGTGTAAATAGGTGTTATTTTATTCATTTTAACTTTTTTGTATATATCGTCTTGGACATAAGAAGCACGACCTGTCCCAGATAACGATTTTGAACCATCAGTATATCTTTTCCGTGCTTGGTGTAATCTTTAAGTGAAAGCAAAACTGATGTGGAATCTGATAAAATTAGCATACTTTTTTTTTCGTTTTCAATTGACCATTGAAGTGCTTGGTGCAAGGCAACTGCATCTGCTGTGTGAACAGGTGTTATTTTATTCATTTTAACTTTTTGGTATATATCGTCTTGGACATAAAAAGCACGGCCTGTCCCAGATAACGATTTTGAACCATCAGTATATCTTTTCCGTGCTTGGTGTAATCTTTAAGTGAAAGCAAAACTGATGTGGAATCTGATAAAATTAGCATACACTTTATTTGGTTTTCAATTGACCATTGAAGTGCTTGGTGCAAGGCAACTGCATCTGCTGTGTAAATAGGTGTTATTTTATTCATTTTAACTTTTTTGTATATATCGTCTTGGACATAAAAAGCACGACCTGTCCCAGATAACGATTTTGCACCATCAGTATATCTTTTCCGTGCTTGGTGTAATCTTTAAGTAAAAGCAAAACTGATGTGGAATCTGATAAAATTAGCATACACTTTATTTCGTTTTCAATTGACCATTGAAGTGCTTGGTGCAAGGCAACTGCATCTGCTGTGTAAATAGGTGTTATTTTATTCATTTTAACTTTTTGGTATATATCGTGTTGGACATAAAAAGCACGGCTTGTCCCAGATAACGATTTTGAACCATCAGTATATCTTTTCCGTGCTTGTTGTAATCTTTAAGTGAAAGCAAAACTGATGTGGAATCTGATAAAATTAGCATACACTTTATTTGGTTTTCAATTGACCATTGAAGTGCTTGGTGCAAGGCAACTGCATCTGCTGTGTAATTAGGTGTTATTTTATTCATTTTAACTGTTTTGTATATATCGTGTTGGACATAAAAAGCACGGCCTGTCCCAGATAACGATTTTGAACCATCAGTATATCTTTTCCGTGCTTGGTGTAATCTTTAAGTGAAAGAAAAAATGATGTGGAATCTGATAAAATTAGCATACACTTTATTTGGTTTTAAATTGACCATTGAAGTACTTGATGCAAGGCAACTGCATCTACTGTGTAAATAGGTGTTATTTTATTCATTTTAACTTTTTGGTATATATCCTCTTGGACATAACAAGCACGGCCTGTCCCAGATAACGATTTTGAACCATCAGTCTATATTTGTGTATAATTATCAAATTTTTCCAATGCTGTTTTAAGTATGGACCAGCCTGTATGTATGCAGACCAGGGCATGATCGTGTATTGAGGTTGTTAAGAGTGTGACTGGTACAATGCTTGTAGCTACAAGTGTGTGGGTGGAACATCCGTATTGAGCAACTTGTCTTACCGTTACACCTTAACTAAAATACGGTACTCTCACGTCTGCAGATCATTCTCTTTCTCTGTATCTATAGGTATTTGTGTGCGTTGGATTCAAATCGTTAATACCTGAAAAAACAATATTACTGTGCTGTAAGTTTTTGGGTGATACTAGAATTAACCGCAATCTTTATGATAATCCATCTTAAAATCATTTAGCTGCCATCAATATGGATGATAAAGATACCAAACCATATATGCAAATTTCGGTTCTATTAGAAATGCGAAACTATTTAACAAAACCTCTGGACGCCGCAAGTGCGTTATGGTAGCGAATTTTCTTTAAAATATTTTTAAGAGCAAATGTCTTTCTTTGATGAAAGCAGGCATCAAACTTGGATGCCTGTATAGTAGAAACCATGTACCATATTTCATTGAAATAAATTTATTGTTTGAAAATATATAAACATTTTTCAAAAGTCTAGATGCAGCAAATGTGTTATGGAAGCGAATTTGCAAAAAATGTTTTTAATAGCAAATGCGAGCAGGCATCAATCTGATTACCGGTATAGCCTATGTGGTATTCAGGTTTCTGAAAACAATTTGGTGAAAAACGTTCGGGAGCTAAACTGAAAATTTACCGAAAATTGGCTACCAAAACGCACTTACTGCGTCCAGATTTTTTTCTTACAAACGCATCATATTTCGAAAAAAAATGCAAAAATGCATTAACGAATTTGTTCTACAAAAATTAGCTAAAAAACATTATGCACCCCTACTCACTCCTGGTCCCGTAACTTCCTTGGGGAGTGTGAACAAGAAATTTTTCTTGGGGTTTGTGGATCCAGGGGGGGGTGTAGGCTGGTTTCTGAAAACAGTGTTTTGAAAAGCGTTCGGGAGCTAAACTGCAAATTTACCGAAAATTCGCTACCAAAACGCACTTACTGCGTCTAGATCTTTTTCTTACAAACGCATCATATTTCGATAAAAAATTCAAAAATGCATTAACGAATTTGTGCTATGAAATTTAGCTAAAAAAAATTATGCACCCCTACTCACTTCTGGTCCCGTAACTTCCTTGGGGAGTGTGAACAAGAAATTTTTCTTGGGGTTTGTGGATCCAGGGGGGGTGTAGGCTGGTTTCTGAAAACAGTGTTTTGAAAAGCGTTCGGGAGCTAAAATGCAAATTTACCGAAAATTCACTACCAAAACGCACTTACTGCGTATAGATCTTTTTCTTACAAACGCATCATATTTCGATAAAAAATTCAAAAATGCATTAACGAATTTGATCTACGAAAATTAGCTAAAAAAAATTATACACCCCTACTCACTCCTGGTCCCGTAACTTCCTTGGGGAGTGTAAACAAGAAATGTTTTGGGGGAATAGGGGTGCTCTGCGGGTTAGGCAGGGTTTAAGGGGGATATGGCTTCAAGATGTGAAAAAGACAACTTTCAAGCCCGTTTTATTCGCATTTTCTGCTCATATTTCCTTTTTACTACCTACCCCGCCCAGCACCCTTATTCACTCCTGGTCCCGTAACTTCCTTGGGGGGTGTGAACAAGAAATTTATCTTGGGTTTTGTGGATCCAGGTTTCTGAAAACAGTTTTTTGAAAAGCGTTCGGAAGCTAATCTGCAAATTTACCGAAAATTCGCTTCCAAAACGCACTTACTGCGTCCAGATTTTTTCTTATAAACGAATCATATTTCGATAAAAAATGCAAAAATGCAAATTTGTTCTACGATAATTAGCTAAAAAAAAATTATAGGCCGTTAAACCATAAACTTCACTAAACCTACAAATAAATATCCAAAAAGCCACCAAACTTAACTAAACTGACAGCCAAAGCATCGGAAAAAGGGTCTATTTGAAATGGATATTCTGTAAATATTTTAGTAAAATGAAGGGTAATGACGGTTGAATATGAAACTTAAGGGTTTGCAGAACAGTCTTCTTGCAACATTTTCTTTTCACAAACGGTATTTGTTTTACATGCTTTGCCTAAACATTGCCAATTTTGACGTTTGATATTGCGAGTTTGACGTTTTGAGGAAAACTCCAAAATTTGTTGCTTTAACTGCCCATAACTTCTTTGTCTTTAAAGCTAAGGACCCAGATTTTGGTACAGAGTTCACTCTTTGTAATACAAACACGCACACCAAATTTGGTTGCCCTTACTTTGTTTTTTCCGGAGATATGAATTTTTTTATAAAGAAAACACAAAATTTTCCGGGAAAACCTGGTCCGATTTTCCTGGCTAACGAACTTATCCAAGCAAAAGGAAGGTACTCTGCAAATTTTATCAAGATCGGTCCATTATTTTTTGAGTAATCGGATATATATATATATATATATATATATATATATATATATATATATATATATATATATATATATATATATATATATATATATATATATATATAAACACAGATCTCCCCTTAAGCGAATTAAAAAAAAATTCGCTAAAAAGGTATTACAACCTGCATTGGGATATCCAAGACAAAATCATTAAAAAGTTAAGGATTTATGAGATCATTGACTTTAGATATGTCGGATAAAGCAAAATAGTGCAGCAAATTGAATCATAACTTCCACATAGCTGTGATAATTTACTCTCTGCAGAAAGACATTGTCATGGAATGTATTTAGGATCCATGACTCGATCACAAAGAAAAAAGTCTGGGCGCAGCAAGTTCGTTATGGAAGTGAATTTTCATAAAAATGTATTTAATAGCAAATATGTCCCTCTAATTCCAGCAGGCATCAATCTGTTACCGGTATAACCTATATAGCAGAAAAAGTGTACCATACTTTATCAAAATAACTTATTGTTTGAAAATGTACACAAATTTTCCGAAGATAAGCTTTAAATCTCTCCGAGAAAACTGGTTTCCTAGCCAAAACGTTAGGCTAATTACAAATTGAGTTATTGAAATTTGAAGGATTTAATGAAATTTGCTACAAAAACGCAATTACTACGTCTAGAATTTTTTCTTACAAACATGCATCATATTTCGATAAAAAATGGAAAAATGCAATAATATAAGGGTGTTCGAAAAAAATTTGTGGGGATAACCAACACTCATGGGCTAGCCTGTTATTGTAAAAATATCTTTATAAGATGTAGCTCAAGACACCCTATAATTAACAATTTTTTCTCGTCAAATATTTTTTTTCGTATAATATAATAACAATTATATTGAGCTTTACCGTAGAAATGCGTCATCTTGTTATACATGCAAACAAATAAAAACTGAAAGTAAACTCGAATATGGATTTTAGCGGGCCTAGTTTGCGCTCATTTGAAGAAATCTTTTTGGAATTCAAAAGTCGCGGTCTCCTCATTAACGATTTATTTTTACACACACAAAGCATCAGAGACAGGGTCTATTTGAAATGAATTTTCAGTAAATATTTTAATAAAATGAAGGACAATGACGATTGAAACTGAAAGTTAATGGTTTGCAGGACACTCTTCTTGCGACATAATCCGCAGTTGTTTCAGGTTCTTTGCATAAGTCTTGCCAATTTTGACGTTCTGAGGAAAACCCCACTTTTTTTTTAAAACCTATCATTTTTTTGTCTTTCAGCTTACAGATCTAGATTTTGGTTCGTGGGTCACTATTTATAATACAAATACACGTACCGAATTTAGTTGCCCTTACTTTGTTAATTCCGAATATATTTTTTTCCGAAAAAAAAAAACACAAAATTTTCCGGGAAAACCTAGGCCGATTTTTCTGGTCAATGAACTAATCCAAGCTACTTTCAAAAAGAAGGTACTCACCATATTTTATCAAAATCGGCCATATAAAAATGGAAACTGACCCCGGATATCGGTTCCAGGGGGCCTAATTTGCGCTCATTTGAAGAAATTTTTTCAAAATTCAAAACTCGGGATTAGGTTTCTCTTCTGGGCTCGCAAATACTTTTCACCAGCTAATCTCTCTAGCTAATATACTTCACAAATAAGGCCAAACCTCGAATACTGCTCCCACATCTGGGGTGCCGCTGCCGCTTCTGCACTCGCTATCCTGGACCCCATTCAGAAGAGAGCTATACGTCTCATCGGTGACCCTACCCTCACCCAAAGGCTGCCATCTCTTGCCCAGCGACGTGCTATTGGTGACCTCTCTCTCTTTTACAGATATCTGCACGGGCACTGCTCGGAGGAGCTTTCTTCCATAGTTCCTCTACCTGCTGCCCCCAACAGATCTACCAGAGGAACAGAGCGAATGCATCCTTTTACTGTCCAGGTCACCAAACATAGAACATCTTGTTATGCCCGCTCTTTTGTCCCGAGGACTTCCAAGTTGTGGAATTCCTTGCCGGCACATGTTTTTCCTTCTCCTTCGAACCTCCAAACCTATCAAGTCTAGAATTAACAAGTTGCCTCTTTCCTCCTTGTCGATACCCACAGTACGATAGTATTTAGGCTGTGAGCCCTCGTGGTGTGTTGTTGAAATAAAATAAAAAATGTCCTCATTAGTGATTATTTTTTAAATAAAATTCACTAATGTTCGTATTCCGGTACCCTTAAACTTCTGAAACGTTATATTACACGAGTTTTATTGAAAAAATGTCAATTTTCATCAAATCATTCCTCATTTATCCCCCTCTGAAGCGATCTTACCCAAAAACAATTCGAAGCGTTCGTTTTGTCGGCTGCTAACTGGATACCAAATTAGAAGATGATCACATTTTGTTCGAAAGTTATTGCGCCTACTAACAGACAGACGTACAGGTAAATAAACCGACCGACAGACAAAAAATTTTGTTACAGAATCAAGTTTTCTATATGATCTGAGACTTTTACGTCGTTTTAGCAACAAAAAAATTTGAAATTTCAGTCACCGATATTCCACCCTCTAATTTAATTTTAGCCCGGACTACCAGATCTGTGATGAAATTGAATGGTTTCTAATAAACAAACCCTAAAACGTTATATTACTCGATTTTTAACAAAAAAAAGTTAATTTTCACCCAATACAACCGCACCACACGAACAGGAGCAACTTTTATTACGTATTTTTAAACTTAATTTTACAAGTTAAAACAAAAATTCGTTCTTATTTTCAGTAAAAGTTGTTCCTGTTCGTGTTAGTAACACCTCTGACGTCGATGGATCCATCCCACAGCAACAGATGAGGCGTGTTCCTTGGGCATTCAACTGTATAGTTTTTTAGTCCTGTTTAATAATGGACAAATTCCTCTGAGGATGATCGGTTAAAAGGTCGAAACGCGTCGGGACAAGGAATAAACCATTTGCTTGGAAAGAAAAAGCCTTTTTATTCAACTCACCCAATGATGTCAACCCCAAACATTTGGACGTTTAGGAACGATAGATGTATTTACATTTTAAACACTTTAAAGTCCTACCTTAATTTAAATGGCCTATGGACTTCGTACTATGCTCTTGGCCACCCAGTCACAGCATAGTCTTATTATTATGCTGTGACTCAGCTATAACTTATAAGATTTTGTCGTGGGGTCAGGCGACGGATGCAGCTGGGGTTCTTCTACATGAAAAACGCATTATGCGCCTAATTTTTAACCTTCAGTTTCGGGAATCTTGTCGGGAGGCTTTCAAAAATAATAAAATTTTGACGGTGGTTGAGGTTTATTTACTGAAGCTAATGTGTTACGTATTTAGGGAAAGATATAATTTGCCTCACAATTACAATGTACATATCAATAACATTTGTTTTAGGGATAATATATATCTGAATAAACCTAATAATTCATTTTATAAAAAGTCGCCATTGTATGCGGTTTGTTATTATTTTAATCTGCTACCTAATCATATCAGTGATTGTCGTACTGTGGCTCAATTTGAGAAAGAAAAGGTACAAAACCTAAATGCTATAAGACATCAGTCACCGCCCCCCTTGGTCGCGCATGGTCACTGCTTCCTGCGCAATGCAACCCGAGGTCACACAGTCATCACACTCACGTATCGTTTGGTACTACAACTCCGCGAACTGGGAGGAAATGCGGGATTACTTTTCCTAATTTCCATGGGCGTCTGTCTGCTTCTCTCATCCTGACCCCTCTGATATTTTACAAAACGTCACCGAAAATCATCCAAGCTGGCATGGAATTATTTATTCCACGTACACAGAAAACCTCTTCAGACACTCAAAAGCCCTGGTTCTCTAAATCCTGTGAGAAGGCCAGACTTGAAAACGTCAAAGCTCACAAAACGATTCTACACAATCCCAGGCAAGAAAACCGTCAAGCATTTAACGACGCAAGAAACCGCTATGATCGCATTCTTTCTGAGGCAAAAAACTCGTTGAATAACCACATCAAGAACAAAGTCCTCTCAAGCTCCAACGGCAGCAAACCCTTCTGGACTCTTGGTAAATCTATTGGGAATAATATCTGCGATAGCACGTTCCCACCTCTTGTTTCAGGGGATGAAATTGTTTCTGCCGCCCTGGGCAAGGCTGAACTTTTTTCCTCGTTGTTTTCCGACAATTCTACTCTCAACCCACCTCCAAACCTTCAACCGCCAACAGTCCCCAAGGTCGCGCATAAAATGACGGATATCATTTTCAAAACTAAAAAGATACGAAAGATGCTCTCTTCTCTTAGTACCAGGAAAGCCTTTGGCCTTGACGAGATCCCAGCAATTGTTCTCACACCCACAGTACGATAGTATTTAGGCTGTAAGCCCTCGTGGTGTGTCGTTGAAAAAAAAACTTAAACAGTATCTATATTCACAGTGTTTTCATTCTGTCGATGAGTTCGAAAAGCACTCAAGGTCATTATAATTGTTGAGATGTCTCTTACTTTTACTTTTTTGTGTCTTGTTTGTGATTTCACAGTGATATATGTGACTGTTTGTATTTATGTGAATATTTTGCATATTATTTTACTTATTGTTTTTGTATTTTATTGACGTGTCTATCTGAAACCTTGTATCAGCTCATGACAAATAAATTTATCTACCTATCTATCTATCTATCCAAGTACTGTAAAAATTTATTTCACAATTTTATAACAAATAACATAAAAGTTTAAAGATCTATATGCAATAAATATTATCAGCACAATGTTTTGGTGCTCAAACACGATTCAACATGACCGCACATTTTATTTGGGAAACATTTCGACGGAAAATTAAGCAGCGTTCAAATTTTCCGCCGATGTCATCGGAGTTGACTCTACTTCTGCTGAATAAATAAATTGTTGCTTTGACAATTATCGCTTTTTCTTTTGTATTTTGAGCACTTTTTAACACTTCCTTGCAAATCCATTAAACCATTTTCCTCTTACGGCTATTTTTTGAAGGTGGTTCAATTTTTTTCTGGATTAATTATAACTGTTAGTCATGTATTCGTTCATACAATTTACTTAATATGAAGTATGTAGGCACACATTGAGAGATCCTTATCTGATGTTGAAAACAAACACACACATGCTAAACGTGTCTTACGTCACAGACACATTAGACATGTTAGTGTGCTTTGAAGTCAGAGAGAGTTACTTTCATTTGTTTAATTAACCACTCCGTAATGCCACATCTGATCGTTAGTAGGTAATTTAATAAGTTTTCATACAGGGGCGAACCTGACATACACACACACATACTCCGCACTAATTAAATTGAAATTTTAATTAATATAGACTCACTCCCGTGAACTGATATTAAACATTATAACTACGAACGGCAGTCATCGGTCTCAGGATGGGATGCCTCTATGTGGCTGTGCGTCTATATGTGTGGATGTGGTGTGGATGTAGGTAAAGGTAGTGATGGTGGTGGTGCTTGCTGTTGTGAGTCTCGTTGCCAATCGAGCAGGGATGAAGCCTCTCGTGAATGCTGCTTGAAGGATATGATATCCTAGTTCTGTTCTATTATAATATGGTATTCATTAAGTATTCTATTTTATTATAGTTATATTATGTTACACTGTTCTAATTATCATAACAAGGCTTCACCTTTTTGTTATTTAATATACCTAACTCACAAACTGCAGTGAGAGTTGCTTAACAAAGTATACAGATTTTAAGGCTCTATGTAACTCGATAATAATAATAATGTATGTATATGTCCCTCCTAACAAAATTTTCAAGACAATATGGGAGCCCGGGGCAGAAGGAAGCCTCTAAGATTTGGAGGACATATACACAATCCGATAAATCTTTGATTCATTGGAAATTTTCTATTTATGCCTGTAAGCTCTTGTATTTGTAAAAATAATACCAGGGCTGGTCAATAAGTCCGCGACTTTTAGAATTTCCCGCATTTTCACAGGAAGGGCAGCACTGCTCCTGCCAACAAGCATCTGTCTGTTAACTCCTGTCAACTTTCGAACAAGCTGTGTCATTTAGTTTGTGTTAGATAGTCGTTGAAAGCAGACAACCTCTTGAGTTATGACGAAAATGGAAAAAAGTTAATTTCGTGTGCTCATTACATATTATTTTTTGCGGAAAAAAACCATCACCCAAACCAAGGCTAAGCTTGATAAATACTATGGGGACTATGCACCATCAATTTTCATGGTAAAAAGTGGTTTAATGAATTTCGTTGCGGCCGTACAAGCACAAATGACGCCGAACGTTCTGGATGCCCAGTTGAGGTCGCTACACCCGAAACAATTGAAAAAATTTACGATATGGTGTTGGTCGATCGGAGATTAAAAGTGCGGGAGATTGTGAAAGCCATAGGTATAACACATGGCTCAGTGGTTTCGATTTTGCATGATCACTTGGGTATGAGAAAGCGATCCGCAAGATGGGTACCGCGTTTGCTCACAATCGACCACAAATGCAATCGTGTGACAACTTCGAAGGAGTGTTTGGCGTTGTTCAACCACAATAGGGACGAGTTTTTGCAGCGTTTCATAACCGTGGGCGAAACGATCGGTTTTTTTTTGGATGCACGCTGTGTAATCCACATTGATTACCTTCACAAGGGAAGAACAATCAATGGCGAATATTATACCAACTTATTCGACCCAATCAAAAAAACGACCGCATTTGGCCAAGAAAAAAGTTATTTTCCACCAAGATAACGCAAGGGTGGAGTCTCCATGGCGAAATTGCATAAATTGGGCTACGAATTGCTCCCTTATCCGCCCTACTCTCCGGATTTAGCCCCGAGTGACTATTTCTTGTTTCCAAACTGAAAGAAATGGCTCGGCGGAAAAAATTTGACTCCAGTGATGAAATCATCTCACAAACAAATACCTATTTTGACGACCTCGACAAACGTTGTTTTTTGGAAGGGATAAAAAAGTGGAGAAACGTACGGATTCAAAAATCACGGACTTATTGACCCACCCTCGTATGTATATTTCCCTTCTAACAAAATAATTTTCAAGACAATATGGGAGCCCGGGGCAGAACGAAGCCTCTAAGATTTGGAGGACATATACACAATCCGATAAATCTTTCATTCATTCGAAAATTTGTATTTATGCCTATAAGCTCTTGTCTTTATAAAAAATAATATATAATATATCGGAAAACTTAATTAAAATATATGACCTAAATGCAGAAACAAAATTCGGGACGCAGCACGTGCATTATAGTGGCGTAATTTTCATAGGAATTGTGCACTATTATTATACGGCATATTAGTAAAGTTAATACTTTTAACTTACACAGACCTTAGAGATCGATTTTACAGCTCCTGGTACGCGCACACTTGAAGAATTCTTTCGAAAGTGTTACCATCGATATCTCTCTATTATCGAAAAATCTTGTGTTCTAACTACTTTTGCGTAAAATGCCCAAAACCTAGGCTTTGCTATATCTGTAGAGAGTGCAAGTTTTTTTAAAAGAAACTTGTATTACATATTTCCTTAAAGTTACAAAACACTTCCAGAAGGAAACTTAATTCATATTTAGAAAAGTAAAGTATCTGCCAAATTATAAACGTAGCAGTTATTTTTCCTTATTAATCGCCAGGATGATTTCGTTTTAGTCAACCTAATCAAGCTGACAAAATGTCTGCTGAAAATTATAATTTCAGACTCAAAGGTGACAAAGTCATTCAGGAAAACGTATGAAATCTATGCACTATTGTTTCTCCAAATGTCAAAATAAAACAAACAAAAAACCAATACATTCATCGAGCTGGAATCGATCATGCAGCCTTCTGTGCATAAGACGAGCACGGTACCACTGAGCTATCTAAGGATACGTTAACTAACGTTTTGTTTATATGATACTTAAGACCGTCTTCACGCCCGGAATATATTAAAAGTATACGTAACAATTAATTACAAAATGAGTAGAATTGCCATTGAAACACATTCAACGACTGCTTGGGGCTTGTATGATGTTTGTAGCCAGTTTTATCATGTTAATATTGGCAAAGATGATTGATTTTGCTTATCACAGTAGCGATTGGTTAAATTTGCAAATTTCTAAGGAAGAAATAAAATATTTAACAAATAAATGCCGGCATAAATATCTAGCTGTGTATGAAGATTTAATATTGCTGTTGTAAACAGAGAAATAGGGAAAAGAGAAAGAAAAGAACAAAAACTCGGGAAGCAGCAAGTGCGTTATGGTAGTGAATTTTTATTAAATGCTTCAAATTTAAATAACTCAATTTTCTATAAACTTAGAGAGTTTGTATTTAATACGTAATAAAGTCTTTCCTAAGTCAAGATATCCACAAAATTTTATCAAAATAACTTTGTAATTTTCGGAGAAAAAAATTATTTTCGAAAGAAAACTTAAAATTTGAATAACTCAATTTTCTCTAAACTTAGAAAGTTGAATTTTGGTACGTAGTAAGATCTCTCCTGAGGCAACATATGCAGTAAATTTCATTAATACACCTTTATTACTTTTGGAGAAAAAAATTTTTTCGAAAGAAAACTCAAAATTTTCCCGGAAAACCCCGTCCGATTTTTCTGGCTAACGAACTCATTCAAGCCATTAATAAAAGAAAGACACTTGCCAAGTTTCATCGAAATCGGTTAATTATTTTTTGAGTTATCAGACGGATACTTTTATATATATATATATATATATATATATATATATATATATATATATATATATATATATATATATATAGGGGTTCTAGTTCGCACTCATTTGAAAGAATTTTTGCAAAGTCGATACCTCTCTATTAGTGAATTTTTTTTAATAAAAATTCACTAAAAAATAATAAAGCAGAATATGAAAACTTTATGGCATAGAATAGTAAATTCTATTATTGTGATTTTTTTTTGTTATCTACATATGTGTACATGATGAGTATATATATATATATATATATATATATATATATATATATATATATATATATGTATAATGTGTGTATATGGCCCTTATATATGTACGGGGAAGGGAAATAATAGCGGAATTTTTATCTTTGATGCATGAATTCAGTATATTATGATAGTTAAGCTCTTAACGAATATTGGAATATATGTTTATATTTTTATTTATTGATTTAGACAATGTATAGTTTATTTTGTAAATAAAGTTTTTGACTTCCCATACAGTTAGAAATTTAAAATTTGGTACGTGTTATAGTTTATACAAACACAGCGTGTGTACGGAATTCATTCAAAATAACTTTCTTATTTTCGAAGATACAGTTGTTTCTTTAAATGTCTAATAAATTTAAAAAAAACTTCAAATTCGGGTTTTCCTAAAGCTACAAACTTGAAGTTTGGCACGTATTATATAGCCGGTATAAGCGCAACGTGCGTACCAAATTACATGAATTAAAATTTATAACGGTATACGTTCCAAGCGACCTACAACGGACTCATTTGAAACAAATATAAAAATATATATCTCACTCGTGACCTCAATATCAAATTTTTTTTACGAAAATTCGCTGAAACAATGAAAAATTGCTACCCCCCTAATTATTTTTCAGGACTATTTTTATTTTGCTACCATCATCACTTTCCAAAATTTAGCCATGTTAGTAAAGTGAGTAAACGTGACATTTTGTTAATATTGTTATAAGACACCGAGAAGGTGTAGCGAGGGTGATAGGGTTTAAGTTCGTGCCCTGTCGTTAGAGCAGGTGAAGCTGCTGGAAGGTCAATCAGTTTAAACTGACTGCGAACTCTCCAACTTGAGCTAAACCAACCCAAACAAGTTACACACGGAACTTGCCATGTCCTCCGGCTCTTGCACACACTGACATGATAAATCGACCTCTTCTACTGGATATTTGTCTCTGAAGACGACGTGTATGTTATTATGAATTAGTACATTCTCCAAGAACAGAGGTGTGTTAAACTAAACAACCTTTATTTATTAGGTTTTGTTAGCCAAAAAAAAGTCAAAATTAATAAAAGGGTGTAATGTTTTGACATAACTATCTTTCTCTTTTAATTGTTATACATTTTGTTAGCAGTACTTGCTTTCGTTCTGGTCTCGAGTGTTGCACCTTCATATAACATTTGTAAAAAAAATGCGTTGCTAATTTCTATGAAAATTCACTTTAATAACGCACTTGCTGCTAATTGTCACGTTATTAGCGATTTTTTTTTAAATTCGCTAATGAGGAGATCTGTATATATATATATATATATATATATATATATATATATATATATATATATATATATATATATATATATATATATATATATATATATATATATATATAATATAAATAATGAACCAATCTTGATCAAATTTGGTGAGTACCTTCCTTTTGCAAGTGGCTTGGATAAGTTCGTTCGCCAGGAAAATCGGACCAGGTTTTCCCGGAAAATTTTGTGTTTTCCTTCTAAAAAAATTCATATCTCCGGAAATAAAAAAGTAAGGGCAACCAAATTTGATACACCTGTTTGCATTATAAAGAGTCAACCAAGTACCAAAATTTAGGTCTCTATCTTTAAAGACAAAGAAGTTATGGGCAGTTAAAGGAACAAATTTTGGAGATTTCCTCAAAACGTCAAACTCGCAATTTTAAACGTCAAAATTGGCAATGTTTACGCAAAGAACGTGAAACAAATACCGATTGTGAAAAGAAAATGTTGCAAGATGGGTATTCTGCAAACCCTTAAGTTTCAGATTTAACCGTCATTGCCCGTCATTTTACTAAAATATTTACAAAATATTCATTTCAAATAGACCCTTTTTTTTTGCTTCGGCTGTCAGTTTAGTTAAGTTGATGCTTTTTTGGATATATATTTGTAGGTGTAGTGAAGTTTATCGTTTAACGGTCTATAATTGTTTTTAAGCTAATTTTCGTAGAACAAATTCGGTAATGAATTTTTGCATTTTTTATCGAAATATGATGCATTTGTAAGAAAAAAGTCTGAACGCAGTAAGTGCGTTTTGGTAGCAAATTTTCGGTAAATTTGCAGTTTAGTTCCCGAACGCTTTTCAAAAAATTGTTTTCAATAACCTGTCGAGACCTCCCCCCCCTGGATCCACAAACCCCAAGAAAAATTTCTTGTTAACACCCCCCAAGGAATTTACGCGACCAGGAGTGAGTAGGGGTGTATAGTTTTTTTTTAGCTAATTTTCGTAGAACAAGTTCGTTAATGCATTTTTGCATTTTTTATCGAAATATGATGCGTTTGTAAGAAAAAAATCTGGACGCAGTAAGTGCGTTTTGTAGCGAATTTTCGGTAAATTTGCAGTTTAGCTCCTGAACGCTTTTCAAAAAAACTGTTTCCAGAAACCTTCCTAGCCCCCCCCCCCCCTGGATCCACAAACCCCAAGAAAAATTTCTTGTTCACACTCCCCAAGG
The DNA here is from genome assembly GCA_964006375.1 of Tillus elongatus. Lineage (NCBI taxonomy): Eukaryota > Metazoa > Arthropoda > Insecta > Coleoptera > Cleridae > Tillus > Tillus elongatus. The sequence goes on from OZ023265.1 coordinate 164,782,874, forward strand.
AAGTTACGGGACCAGGAGTGAGTAGGGGTGTTAAATTTTTTTTTAGCTAATTTTCGTAGAACAAATCGTTAATGCATTTTTGCATTTTTTATAGAAATATGATGCGTTTGTAAGAAAAAAATCTGGACGCAGTAAGTGCGTTTTGGTAGCGAATTTTCGGTAAATTTGCAGTTGAGCTCCCGAACGCTTTTCAAAAAACTGTTTTCAGAAACCTGCCTAGGCCCCTCCCTGGATCCACCAACCCCAAGAAAAATTTCTTGTTCACATTTTTATGGAAATTCACTTCCATAATACATTTGCTGCATCCAGACTTTTGAAAAATGTTTATATATTTTCAAACAATAAATTTATTTAGATGAAATATGGTACATTGTTTCTACTATATAGGCAACCAAGTTTGATGCCTGCTTTCATCAAAGAAAGACATTTGCTATTAAAAATTTTTAAAGAAATATCGCTACCATAACGCACTTGCTGCGTCCAGAGATTTTTTGAGTTAATTTCGTTTTATAATTTTGCTGACTAGTCACATGGTATTTTTTTGCACTTTGAAGGCAATAAACTTTATTATTACCATTATTTTAATATTCCCATAAATGTAGTTAAGATGCCCAGTCATCAAATTTAAAAATTGTCTCAGATTTTTCCTTGTCGTTCAGTTTAACGTAATTTTATAAATTATCATCAGTCTTAAGGAAATAGTATAGTATAGCATAGATAATTTTATTTCAGAATTCAATAAATTGTTTCTCACACACCAAAACAACACCATAAGGATCGCTGTAGATCATGGCTCCATCCATGATGTTGGCTAATGGTTTTTGAACTAGCTCATGTTTCGCCCAATCTTCGAAATTATACAGCATGCTCCTTGCATCGTTCTTCACGTAATCGATTTCTGATACTAGTGCTTCTTGTTTAGCCTTGTGCAGATCTTCTGCTAGGGCGTCTAACAAATCCTGGGTGTTTTCTTCATAAAGTTTCAACAGTGCCTCGAACTGTTTCTTACGGAATGATAAGTCTAATGTTTTTCCACTGTTAAAGGCATTTCGCGCTACTTCTTGTACGTTCACAATTTTTGGTCTGTAACAAAAATAAACATCAATTAATAAACATCAATTAATAAATTATATAGTTGACAAAAACGCAAAGGTGGTTTTTATTGAAGCTTTATCTGGACACTTAAAGATCCGGAGTTCGAGTGATAAATGATTATGAACGATACGAACCAGTTGTCGTCCCGTCTCTAATGTAATTTGTACTAAAATGTACATGTTGACAATTTGAACTCTTTATTTTGAAAAATGGTTTTAAGTAGTGACTATAATTAAGAATTTAATTTTAAATGTCAATTAAGTTGATAAATGACATACCAATACGGCATTAAAAACAAGTAATAGTATGTAGTAGCCAGCCAATTCATTAATAATGTTTTATTAATGATATCTTATCTGGTCACCACAAACGATTTTCTTGTTTATTTTCTTTTCATTGATATTTAATATTAAGACTTTCTGGTTGGGTATTAATTTGCAAGATTTCAAAGGTTAGCAAGTTTCAAAATAGAATTATGAACATAGAAATAACATTTAAAAGTGTTTTGGTGACTTTTTTTAATGAAAATTAACCTTTAGAGAGGTACATAACGAATTTCGAATTTTTGTAACTTTTTGACGATTCCTAATTGGAGCCCATGGAACCAGCAGTCAAGGTCAGTTTCAGACTTTATATGTTATTTACATATACCTATATATATATATATATATATATATATATATATATATATATATATATATATATATATATATATACAGGCTGGCGCATTGAAAACGAAACAGACCGATTTGCGTCCAGAATTTTTTTTTTTTAAGAAACGCTGAATCACGTCAATTTTAATATTGAGGGGCACATGGTTTGACATAAAACTCAACTTTGTCACATTAAGGGTGGTGATAACAACCCTTATATTTTAAATAGGGAACATGGGTCGAGTGGTTCATCATTTGAAAGCTCTTTCTTTTCTGAATTCAGCACACAAATTTTTTTGGAAGTTTTATCAACTCGTTTAAAAATTATTCACAGTTGGAGTTGCAAGAACGTATTTCATTCACTGTAATAAGAAATGCACTAGTTAGTCAATTTTTCGTTAAAAAAAAAAAACTAAAAAACAAAACCAAACGTTCAAAAATGTTTATTCAGTTAAGTAAGTGTTCAAATTGTTGACCACCAGCTTCCATACAAAAGTACAAATTTTGTTCAAAACGAGCTCTGACATTCTGGAGCATTTGTGGAGTTACTAGACGGCATTCTTCAACAATGCGTCGTCGTAATTCTTCCGGAGACTCCGGTTCTGTTGCGAAGATTCTACTCTTTAAATGGCCCCATAGAAAGAAGTCTAAAGGAGTTAAATCCGGTTATTTAGGGGGCCACTCAATAGCACCTCTACGCCCAATCCATTGTCCTGGAAACTCTCTGTTCAAAAACTCCCTAACACGTGAAAAATGCAGAGGAGCTCCATCTTGTTGGAACACTAATTGATTTTCTTGATAGCGATCATTATTTTCAACAATGTCAATTAGTAGAGGATAAACAATATCTTCTAGTAACTCCAAATACGTTTCGCCACTCAAATTGCCATCAAGAAAAATTGGTACGATTAAACGGTCTCCAAAAATGCCAGTTCAGACATTCAATTTCTGTGGAGTTTGAGTGTGGACTTCGTGAAAATTTCTTGGGTTATTATCTGCCCAATAACCACAATTATGACGATTGGCTGTTGAGTTTAATAAAAACGTACACTCGTCTGAAAAACAAATATTGAACAGAAAGTTTCCGTTATCAGCTATTCGTACAGTCATAACTTCACAAAACTCCAGCCGCCGATCAAAATCATCTTCATTCAGTTGTTGTACAAGATGTATTTTATACGGGTGAAATTTATGCTTTAATATTCGCTGAATAGTTCTTCTTTTGATGTTTGAAACAGTGACCAATTTTCTCGTGCTCAAAGTTGGGTCTGCAGCAATGTGTCCTAAAACTTCAATCTCACTAGTCTCATTTCTAACCGGAAATTCACGTTCAGGGTCCCATTTTGTTGGCTACTGAACCACTTTGTCGAAACTTTGCAACTAACTCCAAAATATATTTTCTGTTAACAGGTCTGTTCGGATGTCGTTCATTAAACAAATTTGCGATACGGTTGGCACAGTCATCGTTTTTGAAAAAAGAGTAATTATTTCAACTCTTTCTTCTACAGAATACACCATTGCAAAATTAACTTTCGGTAGTACTATCAAGTATTAAACCGACCGATAAACTGAAATAATCAACCGCATTTCTCTCGTTCCGATAAGAAATGTTCTGATAGTCAGTTTTTTGTTTACAAACCAACAAAACATTGACTATCAGCACATTTCTTATCGGAATGAGTGAAATGCGTTTTTGCATCTTCAACTGTGAATAATTTTTAAACGAGTCGATAAAACTTCAAAAAAAAAGTAGTGTGCTGAATTCAGAAAAGAAAGAGCTTTCAAATGTTGTAACACTCGCCCCATGTTGCCTATTTAAAATATGAGGGTTGTTATCACCACCCTTAAGGGGTTGTTGTGACAAAGTTGAGTTTTATGTCAAAACATGTCCCCCTCAATATTAAAATTGACGTGTTTCAGCGTTTCTTAAAAAAATGTCTCTGGATGCAAATCGGTCTGTTTCGTTTTCAATGCGCCATATATATATATATATATATATATATATATATATATATATATATATATATATATATATATATATATATATATATATATATATGTATATATATATACACTTATTTGTGTGTATTCAACTTTTAACTCAATAAGGTCTTAAAGCTATAATTTTTCCATAAAATTTCACAAGAGAGGCATACACACTGTCAGTCCTCTTAATTTGCATCGGTTTAATTTAATAGTTGGTGATAGGTTCATTAAGGCCGGTAATAAATACTCGCTGATGAGAGAAGAGAGAGTCCAGAGAGTGCGAAAGAGAGAGAAGTACATAGATAAGGGTTTGGAACAGAACGGGTCCGAACGTTTTGGTCTCTCCTCTTGGATATCTCCTGTTCGCCAGCTACAAATTACAGCCAACACGTATATTGCTTCAGCCCCAGCCTGGCAGTCTGCTGCTGAATCCACACTAATTTGTTGATTTTACCCTGAAAACAAATTTAGCTTTATTATCGGATGCCTTTGGGCCCTTGCCTCTGCTTAACTGCTAACGACACCCGCAGATAATATATAAATACAAACATCTTACACCGTTCCATTGTTATTTTCTAGATCATTTAACATCCTGTGATTATGGTCAGTAGTAATTAACCTGTATAAACTAGAGAAAGCTATTTTTAATTAATAAATAGCCACGGCATCATAGGCTGTTTGCCAAAAACACAACGCAATAGACTACTGAACAAAAACAACTTTAAACAGAAAAACGCTACACAATGCTAAATAGTAGACTAGAGTTTATTTTGGCGAATTTTTGTTTAATTCGCTAATAAGGAGATCTGTGTTTATATATATATATATATATATATATATATATATATATATATATATATATATATATATATATATATATATATATATATATATATATATATATATATATAACTCAAAAAATAATAAACCGATCTGGATCAAATTTGGTAAATACCTTCCTTTTGCAAGTGGCTGGGATAAGTTCGTTAGCCAGGAAAATCGGACCAGGTTTTCCCGGAAAATTTTGTGTTTTCTTTCTAAAAAAAATCATATCGCCGTAAATAACAAAGTAAGGGCAACCAAATTTTGTGTGCGTGTTTCTATTATAAAGAGTGAACTCTGTACTCTCTAGCTTTAAAGACAACGAAGTTTTGGGCAGTTAAAAGAAACAAATTTTGAAGTTTTCCTCGAAACGTCAAACTCGCAATTTTAAACGTCAAAATGGCCAATGTTTAGCCAAAGAACGTGAAATAAATACGGATTGTGAAAAGAAAATGTTGCAAGAAGAATGTTCTGCAAACCCTTTAGTTTCAGATTCAACCGTCACTGCCCTTCATTTTACTAAAATATTGACAGAAAATTCATTTCAAATAGACCCTTTCTCTGATGCTTTGGCTGCCGGTTTAGTTAAGTTGATGCTTTCTCTGTAGGTTTAGTAAGTTCAACGGTCTATAATTTTTTTAGCTAATTTTCGTAAAACAAATTCATTAATGTATTTTTGCATTTTTTATCGAAATATGATGCGTTTGTGAGAAAAAAATCTGGACGCAGTAAGTGCCTTTTGTAGCGAATTTTCGGTAAATCTGCAGTTTAGCTCCCGCACGCTTTTCAAAAAACTGTCTGCCTAGCCCCTTCCCCTAGATCCACAAACCCCAAAAAAAAATATTCTTGGTCACACCCCCCAAGGAAGTTACGGGACCAGGAGTGAGTAGGGGTGCTGGGCGGGGTCGGTAGTAAAAAGGAAATATGAGCAGAAAATGCAAATAAAACGGGCTTGAAAGTTGTCTTTTTCACATCTTGAAGCCATATCCCCTTAAACCCTGCCTACCCCGCACAACAGCCCTATTCCCCCAGGTGCCGTAACTTCCTTGGCGGGTATGAACAAGAAATTTTTCTTGTGGTTTATGCAACAAGGGTGGTTGTATGCACGCGAGGAGGGAAGGAAAATCCCTACGACGAAGTAGCCACCCCCAACCCCCAATCCTACCGCAAGTCGAAGCGGGGGGGATGCTTCGTCGTAGGCATTTTCCTTCTCCCCTCGTGTGCATACAACCACCCTCGTTGCATAACCCACAAGAAAAACTTGTTCATACCCTCCAAGGAAGTTACTTGACCTGGGGGCGAATGGGGGTTCTGTGCGGGGTAGGCGGGGTTTAATGGGGATATGGCTTCAAATAGACAGCTTTTAAGCAGTTTTCTTCGCTTTTTCTGCTCATATTTTCTTTTTACTACCTACCCCGCCCAGCACCCCTATTCACTCCCAGTCCCGTAGCTTCCTTGGGGGGTGTGAACAAGAAATTTTTCTTGTGGTTTGTGCATCCAGGTGGGGTCCTAGTAATATTTCTTAAAACAATTTTTTGAAAAGCGTTCGAGAGCTAATCAGCAAATTCACCGAATTTTCATTAAATCCATCCAATTTCAATAACTCAATTTGCTATTAACGTAAGATTTGTTGATTAGGAAACCAACATTTAAGTTTATTTTCGGAAAATTTTTGTATATTTTCAAACCATAAGTAATTTTGATAAAATATAGTACATTGTTTCTACTACATAGGCTATACCGGTAATCAGATTGATGCCTGCTCGCATTTGCTATTAAAAACATTTTTATGGAAATCACTTCCATAACACATTTGCCACATCCAGACTTTTGAAAAATGTTTATATATTTTCAAACAATATATTTCTTTCGATGAAATATGATACATTGTTTCTACTATATAGGCAACCAAGTTTGATGCCTGCTTTCATCAAAGAAAGACATTTGGTAGTAAAAATATTTTAAAGAAAATTCGCTACCATAACGCACTTGCAGCGTCCAGAGATTTTATATGTTCATCTGATTTAGGAAAGACGATAAATTGTCATTTCTTTAGGGTGAATTAATGTGGTGTACATTACAAACTGTGCTTGCTAATGTTTTCCTTGTGGTGTACCAACTAAATAGTGTAGAGTTAAAAATAATGTGTATTCCTGTAAGCGGTACATTACAGGTAATGTCAAATTTTCGACGATTTTTTTGACCATGTAGATGAGTTAGCTTGTTGTAGTCTGTTCTGATTCGTCCAGAAACTACTGTTTTTTGTCAAGCGAGATTATGGAGTGACACGAAGTGAACTTCTGGGAAGCTGCTGTTAGGTGTCAATAACTTCAGTTCCAGATCTGTAGATGCTTGTCGTGTTAGAAAGGTGAAAACATTATTATAGGATATGTGTATGTCTATAGATGTCTGTCTGTTCACAATTCTGGACTCTTATTAGCCTCCTCTGTCTGTATGACATAGAATTTATATTTTCTTGATGTCACGTGATGGTTGAGAAGCAGACTGACATTAGCAACTTATAATTGTTTTCGGCAAGAGGTTGCTGCACTTTTCTTGTAAAAATTGCTCCTGCCATTAGCTTGACCTGAGAATGTCACTGTGAAGAGGTTTCGCTTCCCTCAGCACCAGAAGTCACAGTGCTGACTCTGACTCTAATCTTGACCATTCCGACCGTCAAATAACCATGATTGCTCCTCTCTCATTATACTACCAGAATGTGTGTTCTTAGAACCAAAATAGACGGTTTATATTCTGCGGTTTCATCCAGTGAGCACTCTTATCATCGCACTTAATGAGATCCGTCTCCAGGATGATGTTCTTGACGCTGAGCTGTTTCCTGGTGGATTATGCGTCTTCAGATGCAACAGAGATCTTGCAGCGTATGGTAAATTGTTTGGTGTGGGATCATTACTGGCAGCTCAAAGTTTCTTGAATCCCACTCCGCTTGACTTAACATCAGTTACTGAGTTCACACCAACCATTGATGTTGTAGGTTGTAAGTGCTCGTCTAACTTTAAGTCTTTCTATCTATTGTTAGCCTACATTCCTCCTCAGACTAGCGCTCATCAGATGGCGATATTTTTTGATAGCCTTGAACAGCTTCCCTTTTTGTATGAGGGAAATGTGGTACTGTTAGGCGACTTTAATGAACCTCATTTTGTAAGCAATGATATTGCTGAGGCTAAGAGTGAGTCAATCCAACAGTAACAGCAAATTTTCAGAATTTTCTGCAGTACGATGATGTACTGAATCGGAAGCAGCGACTTCTTGACCTAGTTCTCTCAGACTGTGAGTATTCTGCACAACAGGATGAGCTTTCCCTTGCCGCTGAGGATAGGCATAATCTTGCACTAGTTACTTATCCTAAATTTAGGAATCAGATTTATGGACAATCGCCCTTTGTTCGTGACAGATCCTGTTATACATATAACTTCATAAAATCTGATTTTCAAGCACTCTATAGCTCGCTGTTGGGAATTTCTTAGGACTGTCTTGAATGATGCATTGGCACAAATCAGGCATGCTCCATCTTTTATCATCAATTGTACACCTGTTTTGACAAACTTGTTCCCTTATTCAAACCAAGGTGCTGTAGTGCCCAGCGTGGTTTGATGCTTCCATTATTAGTAACATCAAACTAGAGACTCGCCACTTTGCACATTTCAACAAAAAAAAGTGGATTTGAATAGCAACTTCAAGAATTTAGACTTTTGAGGTCAGTTATCAAGTATCAGATCTTGGAGGCTTACAATGCCTACCTGCATCTGGTCGAGGCATCCATAAGTGATGACGTTAAAACCTTTTGCGCATATATCCAAAATAAGAGGCGATGTTCAAGACTTCTTGGTTTGATGAAAGGTGAAAATGGTGGCAGACACCAGAATCTACAGTTAATGAACACGCAGGTTATTTGCAGACCGTATACATTTCACCTTCTGCTCCCCTCTCTCTGTTGAAGAAGTCAAGAAGTCATGCCTCAAATTAAAAAACAAACTTACAACTGGCCCTGACCTGATTCCATCCTTCTTGGTTAGGGATTGTGCCAGTGTCCTAGCAAGACCTCTAAGTTTCATATGTAACTTGGCGGTCAAGACTATGACCTTTCCCGATGTTTGGAAGATGGCGAAGGTTATTTCAATCTTGAGGACTGGCGATAGGTCCTTGATTTCCAACTACAGACCAATCGCTCTTCTATGCAATTTGGCTAAGGTATTTAAAAACGCCATTTATAATCGCATCTACCCATCTGCCAAATACATGATTTCGCCATGTCAACATGGCTTCATGGAAAAAGGTCTACTGTCTCCAATATCTTGCATCACACAGTTTATTGCCAATGCTGTTGATAGGCAGGCTGCTCAGGTTGACGCAATTTCTATGGACTTGGGCAAGGCTTTTGATAGCATTGATCATATGGTGTTACTTGATAAACTTAAATCTACAGGTCTCTCTCTGCCTCTTTTTCAAATCATGTTAGAATAGCAGGCTAAATTTTGTCTCCTATGGAGGTTTTGATTCCAATTGTTATTACACAAATTCAGGTGTCCCTCGGGGATCTAACTTCGCACCTTTACTCTTCTTACTTTTCATCAGCGCCCTGAGCTTTGTTTTGAAAGCCAATCACCTTCTTTTTGCTGACGATCTTAAAAATTACTCTTCTATAAGTGGAGTTGATGAGTTTGAACTTCAATAGATAGAGTTGGCGAGTGGTGTGCTGATAATAGACTGTACCTGAACTTATCAAAATGTAGGGTGGTATCATATTCAAGGAAGATATCTTCCACCGAATATCACTACATTATCGATGTCTCATTAATCTCTAGATGTAGCAGCACAAAATATCTTGGCATTAGCTTTGAGAACAAATTACCTTTCAACTTACACATAGAGGGGGTGGTAAGTTGAGCCCTTCGTATGCTTGGCTTCATAATTAGAAACTGTATTAAGTTCTGTATTGAGTTTTACGTACCAGATTCGAATATGGAGCACTAATTCTTTCTCCATATAATTCTTCTCAAAAGTGTTGCCTTGAGTCAGTCCAGAAGACGTTTCTAAATTTTTTTAGATTTAAAGTTATAGGGGAATATCCTCCTCGTGGATTTGATCATTTGATACTGCTTTAGGTGTATGGCGTTGATAGTCTTGAGTCTCGCAGAAAAGTCGCTTCTATAAGGTTCTTTTATAAGCTTTTAAATAATTTGCTAGATTGCTCAGAACTGCTTGGACAGATTAAATTTCTTGTATCTAGAATAAATGCTAGAAGCTGTGATACTTTCTATCTTCCAACTAGAAGAAAAAATCTACTTATAAGATCACCTAGTTCTTAGGGCAGTATATGGCTGCGGCAGGTTGCCATTAGCACATTTTTTCTGTGATTTAAAAAAAAATATTTCCGGGATATCTCTGTCTGAAGAATACTTAGTGGGGTAATACGAACATATATAAATATGAATTGTTTGTTTTTTTAGATCACTATGTATTTCAATACATAAATTAATCATTCTGATAGGCACTGGATTACAAAAATTATTTGTTTTTATTTTATATGTGTGTACGCACACAAACAAACATTTGTCTTGGATTGAAGTTCTTATTAATTTTGTTACTACTATTTTATGTACTTAATTTTATTGGGATAAGACTGGGATATAATATTCATGCCTTGGGGTCGATCTAGACAACTTTAAAGACACACAAGAGGACCATGGTAAGAATGGGAAGACAGATCGAAAAACGATAGGACTTTAGATTCTATTTCCTTACAATTTTATTATTTCTAGGGGGTTTTAACACTTATATTATTTGATTCTTTATTAACAGTTTTTACTCCTTTTTAGCCTAAACATTCACACAAAATCCCGTTCGTACATATAAACGTACACATTCATACACGCACACATGCAGACAACGATACACTGGCTACTAGTAATAGGTTTTCAAATTTAAAGATGTATCTTTAGATTTGTAATATGTAGTAGAATACTTTGATATATGTGTACATTTCTAGTTTCTAGTAAGTGAGAGAGATTAAAAGGACTGGGAACTATCTTCGTCTCAATTATATCATCTAAAAAAGATTTAATTTTCAATTTTCTGTCAGACATGGTTCAAGCTAGAAGCACATGTTCCGGGTCCCCAATCTATAAGATCACCTATTCCTGCTACTGTTAGCAATTATAACTCCATAAGTAGAAGGGTACTGGGTTCGATCTACTGATGGGTCGTTATTTAACTGTCAGCTATTTTTAAACGGTTACCGAGCCGTAACGGTAACCACCAGTTATGGATTTATAAAATAAACAGCTTAAACAGTAACGCTTTTTACACTAAACTAGAATTCGGAGTCGTGTCTGTTTCAGTTCTACTGCAACTAGGTTCGATGAATAAACATCGGTTTTCATGGGCAACTGTTATTTAACTATTAACGGGATGAATAGCCTTGAGATTGGGAATGCTAAATATGTATGGTTATATAGTATAGAGCGGACTGTACTTCATAACATTATTATTTATACTAGTGTGCTCGCTCTCGCTCACAGCTTTAGGGACGTACGATCTTCGGTACAATAAAACGGTTTAATTTTAATTTTAACTTTAACCGGTTGTTGATGGGGATACGGCATACGGACACTACTACACAGAGTTATTCTGTTAAACTGAGAAACAGTTGAGTTTCCCACTAGTATGTAAAGCCAAATATTTAATAATAAAAAATTTTGGGTGAAAAGATGAATTTCTGTAAAAACGTGTTATTACTTTCACTATAGACAACGCAAAATAGGGTTATTTCACGTGAAATTAAAGTACTTATTTAATTAAATTTATATACATTACCTAAGAAAACAGTTAACACGTCATTTTCGTTTGTCTGATAATAGTTATCAAATTGATAAAAAAATATAATGATACAACATTTTTTAATATCTATATACATTTAATATAAAAAATTAAATGAATATATATATATATATATATATATATATATATATATATATATATATATATATATATATATATATATATATATATATATATATATATATATACAGGGTGTATCCAAATTGATGCGAAAAATTTTACAGGGTGATACTTTGGAGAAAAATAAGGGGTGTCTTTTTATTACGTTTTTCTTGAAACCCCTTCTCCTCCAAGTTACAGCCGTTTAAAATTTTTGAAACTAATTTTAAAACAACGAATATTAAAATAAGTAAATAAACAATTAATACTATATATCTTCCAATTTTTTTTTAAAACTCAAACTCAAACTCAATTTTTTATACTGTTGGCTGTTGTTTGCACAGTTTTTAAAAGTGGACTGATAAAGATGACCAGTGAACCGAAAATGTAACTAGAGATAGAGATCTTTCTAAGAAAGAATAAAAGCATAATGTAATAACAAACCATATGTACAGAATAAATTTCTTTACCGAAATTTTATGAGCTGCGTTATGTTATGGAGTTCTTAGAATCACTCCCTGTGTAGCAATAAAAATTCTAACGTCTAACGTCCCAACACGTGATAAATGATGATATTTATTGATTCTTGCTGTGGCATTGACATTTACGTAAAGACCCCTCATAAAATAAATTTGTTAGAAATGACTAGTTTATAATTCCTAAAACATCTAAGTAAATACTAATATAAGACTCCTTTCTGATTTCTAAAAGTTTCACTTCGAAGTGGCAAAAGATTTACGACACGCTTATTATAATTTCTTAACCCTTTGTTTCCTTTTCATATCGACAAAATTTGAGATTTATACACTACGTGAAATAACGGGGTAAAAATACAATGCATTTATACTAGTGTGCTCGCTCTCGCTCACAGCTTTGGGAATGTAGGATATCGATCGACTATCCAGTTTAAAATAACTGAAGCCATTATTTTTAACGGTTATTATTAAATAACGTTAACGGCTTCAACTCTTAACAGAAAATAACCGTTTTTCCTATCACTAGTTCGATCCCAGGGTACTCCTTTCACTTTTTCAGTACAAACTGTAAAATTAACATCAACCGAGGTTCTGGCATTGTATTTGAGCAAGTTGAATGTCTGCACGTTCCGCCCTTCGGAGGGGGCGTAAAGCCGTCGGTCCCATGTCCATGCGATGTTGGGCACGTTAAAGATCCCTACCCTCCTTACAGAAAGGCAGGGGTTCGGCAAAATTTCCAGGATAGTGAGGTGAAACTGCTTCCTGGCGTCGGTGATTGGCCATAGTCGCGGAATTAGGCCGACGTTAAGGAAACAAAACACACACAACTCCATAAATAACATATGTGACATTAATTACTTAAGTATGAATGAGGTAATTAGAGTCGCACATACTAGTTTTGTTTCTAGTCCTTTAAGTTTTCAAAATAACTGCTAATCACTAATGCAAATGTAAATTTCTTTGACAATAAAGCGATAATTGAAAAATAAATATTTATTTGTGTAACACAGTAAGTACGAACTAGGAGTTTTCCTTTTTTGAAAAGCATTCTTGAGGAAGAATAAGATCGAATAAACAATCCATTCATGTGTAAACTGTTCTGGTAGTTTTTCCGTGTGACAATAGGTAAATAACCGTAATTCTCAAGTAGGAAGATCGGCACTGATACGGAGAGCTGGAAGGAAACTACGGTCGGGTGGGTTTTTCATATAAGTATCTGCGACACTTCTTACTCTGTCTCTCTGTTCAGAGAGCTCACAGAACGATTTCAGTTTCTATGCACGTACAAGCGGCGAGTTTTATCTCTGGGAGTGGAACAGGTGGTCAAAGAGTTGCCGGTGATACCGCTACCCGCTACAACCTCTTAAGAATTAACTCCACAGCTATCGGTGTTTGCAGCCGACTATGAGATTCTTCACGAACTGTTGTTTATGTTGTCAAACAGAAAATTAATCACTTGACAATCGGGTCGCTTAATAATTTAATTTATAATTGTAAATCGTCGAAGCTGATTGATGGGAATCTGTCACTATAAAAGAAGTGTGGACGCAGCAAGTGTGTTATGGTAGTGAATTTTCATAAACATGTTTTTAATAGCAAATATGGCTTTTTTTTTAAAGAAAGCGGGCATCAAATTTGGTTACCAATGTAAACTATGCAGTAGAAACAATGTATCATATTTCATTAAAATAATTTTGTTATTTGAAAATGTACAAAAATTTTGCGAATATATATTTAAAATCTTCCCGAAAAAACTGGTTTCCTGGCCAACGAACTTAAGGTTAATAGCAAATTAAGCTATTAAAATTTGTAACATTTAATGAAAATTCGCTGCCATAACGCACTTGTTGCGTCTCGAATTTGTTTTCGTACAAACATGCATTATGTTTCAATGGAAAAAGCAAAAATGCAATAATATAAGGCATGTCCGATTAAAAAAAAATTCTGGACGCAGCAAGTGCGTTATGGTAGTGAATTTTCATAAAAATGTTTTTAATAACAAATATGTGTGTGTTTTTTTTTTTTAAGAAAGCAGGCATCAAATTTGGTTACCAGTATATAGTAGAAACAATGTACCATATTTCATCAAAATGACCTTATTGTTTGAAAATGTATTAAAAAAATCCGAAAATAAACTTAAAGTGTTCCCGAAAAAACACGTTTCTTCGTCAACCTTATAGGTTAATAGCAAATTGAGCTGTTCAAATATGAAACATTTGATCAAAATTCGCTACCATAACGCACTTGCTGCGTCCATAATTTCTTTTCTTACAAACATGAATTATATTTCAATGGAAAATGCAAAAATGCAATAACATAAGGCGTGTTTGATTAAAAAAAAAAGGAAATTTGTATCACCAACGACTTATGGGCCAGCCTGTGATTGTAGAAATATTATTTTAAGATGTAGCTCAAGACACCCTATAATTAATATATACAAAATTTTTTCATATCTTATGTAATAACGGATATATTGATCTTTATTGATTTTTTTACGAAAATTCGACAAAAATTATATACCATTAAACGATAAACTCTATAGTTAAGGCTACTGCCAAGCATCAGAGAAAGGGTCTATTTGAAATGAATTTTCTGGGAATATTTTAGTACAATGAAGGACAATGACGATTGAAACTAAAACTTTAGGGTTTGTAAAACATCCTTCTTGAGACATTTTATTTCTATAGCCCGTATTAGATTTAAATTCTTTGCCTAAATGTTGCCAATTTTGACATTTTAAATCGCCACTTTGACGTTTTGAGGAAAACCACAATTTATTTTTCTTTAAATGCCTATAACTTTTTTGTCTTTTGGCCTACATAGCTAAATTTTGGTATGTAACTTAAGGATGTAAACCTGCGTGCCAAATTTGGTTGCCCTTACTTTGTTAATTCCGGAGATATAATTTTTTCTCGAAAGAAAACACAAAATTTTCCGGGAAAACCAAGGCGGATTTTCCTGGCTAACGAACTCATCCAAGCCATTTGCAAAAGGAATTTTTTCACCAAATTTAATCAAAATTGGCCCATTATTTTTTGAGTTATCGGTGTGATACATATATATATATATATATATATATATATATATATATATATATATATATATATATATATATATATATATATATATATATATATATATAAACATATAAAAATTGAAACTGACCCCGGATATGTTTTCTGGAGGACCTAATTAGCGCTCATTTGAAGAAATTTTTTCAAAATTCAAAAGTCGGGATCTCCTCATTAGTGAATTTTTTTTAAGAAAATTCACTAAAAAGGAAATTTGTATCACCAACGACTAATGGGTCACCTGTGATTGTAAAAATAATTGTGTAAGATGTAGCTCAAGACACCCTATGGTTAGCGTAGACAAAATTTTCTCGTATCTTGTATAATAACGGATATATTGATCTTTGCCGTAGAAACGCGTCACCCTGTATATATGAGAACAGATAAAAACTGAAACTAACCCCTGTTTCTGAGAGCGCTCATTTGAAGAAATCTCTAAAAAATTCAAAAGTGGCGGTCTCTTCGTTAGCGAATTTTTTTTTACAAAAAGTAACTAAAAATTATAGACCATTAAACGATAAACTTTATAACTAAAACTACTGCCAAAGCATCAGAGAAACGTTCTATTTAATATGAATTTTCCGGAAATACTTGAGTAAAATGAAGAACAGTGCGGTTGATTCTGAAATTTAAGGGTTTGTAAAACACTCTACTTGCGACATTTTTTTCTACATAACCCGTATTGGTTTTACGTCCTTTACGTCCTGCATAATTGTTGCCATTTTTGACGTTTCAAATCGCGACTTTAACGTTTTAAGAGGAAAGTCCCAATTTTTTTTCTTTAAATGCCTATAACCTTTTTGTCTTTTAACTGACAGAAGTAAAGCTTGGTACAGTTTACTTTTTATTGTATAAATCCGCGTACCAAATTTGATTGTCATCACTTTGTTATTTCCGGAGATATAAAAATTTTCCGAAAGAAAACCCAAAATTTTCGAAGAAAACCTGATTTGATTTTCCTGAATAACGAACTTCTCCAAGCCACTTATAAAAAGAAGGAACCCCTCAAATTTAATCATAATCGGCCCATTATTTTTTTAGTTATCAGTGTGATAACAGCCTTTAATTTATTGCAATGCCAGAAAATAATTAGAAGAGCCAGATCCTGGAGTCTAAAGAGATCGGCGACCCTACGACGATTCCATGGAGAAACGCATCAGACCCCACTGTTTCGTGGATGTTGACGAGCTGCTTCATCGGATCCTCACTGCGCAGGACTTTTGTGACATTTCCAGGATAATTATGTTATGGAGACACCCGATCTCCACCAAGCCTCTACCCCCGACGTGACATGAATGATACAAAATACATGATTTTGGATCCAAACTTTGATAGGTGTTCACCTTTTTTTTTGTTTAACGCTCGATCTCATGTAATTCGTAAATTTTCATTTAAGGTGGACAAACGGATATGAGAGCACTAGGACAGCTAGCATATTGGTGGCAGCCGGTTAATACTTAGCCGACAGATAAGATTGCCAAATATGTCGGAGGCGTGCTCTATACTGACTACGACGAGTATTAGCGAATTTTCATTAAGAAAAATTCGCCTTGTAGAGAGGTCACGATGAAAAGCTTTTGAACAAATTTCTTCAGAGGAGGGCGAATTTGAGTCCCCAAAACCAGGGTCAATTAAAATTGTTGTATGTTTATATATATATATATATATATATATATATATATATATATATATATATATATATATATATATATATATATATATATATATATATATATATATAATTCTCCCAGAATTATTCATCCTCCGATGACGCTAACTTGGTTAGTGAAACGATGGTCAGGTCTTAAAATGTGTTGTGGTGATTTGGGTTCTCCAAGTCTGCTTATCAGTGCTCATCACAGGTTCCAATCTTCACTTTATATATATATATATATATATATATATATATATATATATATATATATATATATATATATATATATATATATATATATATATATATATATATATATATATATATATATATATATATATATATATATATATATATATATATATATATATATATATATATATGTATGTATGTATGTATCCGAGCGATAACTCAAAAAATACTCAACTGATTTGAACGAAATTTGGCACGTATCTTCACTGTATTAAGAACGCGGACTAATTCGTATATCAGCTATGACGGATATTTTTTCCTCCAAAAATATATGAAAATATTTTTGAAAACGCTATATTTTTGTAAGTATCAGTGTCACTAGAATGAGACTTTACATGTGGCTAGAAATGGTGTAAATAAACCTATGTTGGGAATTTTAAGTAATTTGTTATTATTTAGAGTTTTTTTCCCAATTAAAAATAAAATCTGAAAGACAAGCTTTGAAACGACTTAGTGGTTAAACTCCAATGTCTGATAGACAGAGTAGTTAACTGCCGCGCGTAGATTGATTCATACAACAGGTATAAACCATACATCGACGGTAACCAAACTAAATAAATAACAGGCATAAAATATACTACCCGAACCATCAATCTTGACATCTCGGCCACAAATATCGAAAATGACAGACGACATGAAATTAAAAATTTGCCAAGTGTTTGTTCTTTAACTGGGGGGATTCAATAAATTTTTAAAATACATTATATTTGTAGCTTGATGAACGGTCCCAAATACAGTTTTAGCACAGCATATATATATATATATATATATATATATATATATATATATATATATATATATATATATATATATATATTATTCTGTGATCTTAGGCTGAAAGTATCGCATTATATACTAGAAATGTAAACAAAATCAAGTCCAGTCTCTATAAAAATGATTCTAAAATAGTTTCATTTATCTTTCAACTTAAATATAAGACGTCATATAAGACCGAAACAGTCGTTGAATGTGTTTCAATGGCAATTGTACTAATTCTGTAATTAATTTAATTGTTACGTATACTTTTAATATAATATCTCGGGCATGAAGCCGGTGTCAAGTATCGTGTAAACAAAACGTTAGTTAACGTATCCTTAGATAGCTCAGTGGTAGCGTGCTTGTCTTCTACGCAAAAGGATGCGTGATCGATTCCAGCTCGATGAATGTATGGTTTTTGTTTTGTTTTATTTTAACATTTGCAGAAACAATAGCGCACAGATTTTATACGTTTTGGACAAGATCTCATTTTTGTTTAAAACGTCTGAATAACTTTGGCACCTTTCAGTCTGAAATTATAATTTTTAGCAGACATTGTTGATATTGAAAAAACCGGTTTGATTAGGTTGACTAAAAGCAAATCATTCCGGCGATTAATAAGGAAAAATAACTGCTAGGTTTTTAATGTGGCAGATACTTTACTTTTCTAAATATGAATTAAGTTTCCTTCTGGAAATCTTTTGTGACTTTGCAATACAAGTTTCTTTTAAAGAGACTTACACTATCTACAGATATAGCAAAATTTAATTTTTTAGCTTCATAGAAAATTTAATTTTTGGCATTTTTGTCAAAAGGGGTTAGAACACAAGATTTTTTGACAATAGAGAGATACCGATGGTAACACTTTCGAAAGAATTATTCAAGTGTGCGCGTAATAGGGCCTCTAAAATCGATCTTCAAGGTCTGTGTAAGTTTAAAGTATTAACTTTAGTAATATGCCGTATAATAATAGTGTACAATTCTATGAAAATTCACTACTATAACGCACTTGCTCCGTCCCAAAACTTTTTTGACTGTGTGTGGATCACGTCTTGCACGTCAGTCTGGCAAGATTCCTAGAAATTTATATTTCCCTCAGGCATCTAAGTACTTGATGATGCTCCCGCCTACAAGCTGAATATCCTCTGCAGCCTTACCCGATTAGCCTTGATGGTGGTGGTAGAAATTATATGTTTTGGTCCAAAGTCGTTAACTAGAAGATTTTCCTCACAATCTGCGGCATTTTCCGTGGCTCTTCTTTGTAAAAAAAAAACGCTGTTCCAAAGAGGTAATGTTGAACTGCAGATTCTTTCGATGAACACACTGGTAAAAATCTTATACAGCGGGTTATGGCAAGTTATAGGGTGATAATTTTGTGGTCGGGACATATTATTATCATTCCCATTTTTCTTCTTCTTCTATTGCTTATCCATTAATTGATATTCGGGATCACATGTCCCCATTCTTCCTTATTTCTGATGGCGCTGAATAGGTCTCCTACAGTTTTTAGTCCTGTCCATTGTCTCACGTTTCTGAGCCATGACATCCTCTTCCTGCCTACTACTCTCTTCCCCTCGATCTTTCCTTCGACTACTAATTGTAGGAATTGGTATCTTTCATTCCGTATTACGTGGCTTAGATATGCTGTTTTTCTGCGCTTGACGGTGTTCAACAGCTCGCGTTCTCTTTTAGTATACACCTGTATGTCCACATTTCGAAGGCCTCAAGTCCATTCATGGTATTCACTTTCAGCGTCCAGCCCTCCACACCATATAGTAACACTGACGACACGTAACATTTTACAAATCTAATTTTTAGGTTGAGGTCAAAATCAGTGTTGGTAAGAACTTTCCTGAATTTCATAAATGTGTTTCGGGCCATTTCGATTCGGCATTTGATTTCCGTTTCAGACGTCCAGTTTTTACATAGTCACGTGCCTAAATATTTAAATTTATATACCCGTTCTACTGGGCATCTGTTGTGTGTTAGGCTCGCATTTTGATGTTCTTCCGGCTTGCGAGAAACTATCATGACTGTTGTCTTCTTGGTGTTGATCTTAAGGCTCAAGTTTTTGCTACTGTCGCCTATAGCATCAAGAAGATCCTGCAAGTTTATGTTGTCTGCGTTTAGGACTGTGTCGTCTGCGTACCGTATATTGTTAATCCACACTCCATTCCCCTTAATACCTAGGCCGTGTTCTTCGAGCGCCTCCTGAAAGATGAGTCGATAAACCATAGCATCACATCTTTCCTCTAGTCGTTGCAGTTCTGGATTAATACTTGAGTTGCAACTATAGCCTCTCTCGTACCTAGTCCCCTTCTAAATCCAAATTGTGTGGACCCTACCCCTCTTTCGCATTTTATGGAAATTCTGTAGTGAATAATCTTGAGAAATATCTTTAAAGTGGCTTATTAGACTGATCAGCCTATGGTCCTCGCACTTCGTTGCGTTACTATTTTTTTGGCAGGGGGATAAAATGTGATGTAATCCACTTGGCAGGGAACAACCCCGTGTTATATATTTTGTTAAATCTTCTGTGCAGTACGGGAATGCCCCTGTCGTCTAGTATTTTTAGTAGTTCGACAGGTATGCAGTCCGGGCCTACTGCCTTTCTGTCCATTGACGTATTTATTGTTCTTACAATTTCTTCTTTGGTGATAGTGGGTCCAGGCAGGTCTGCGTCCTCCGTAACCTCTATATCAGGTCTATTATCGTCGAAAAGGTTGTTAATATATTCCTCCCAAATAACTCTTCGCTGCTGATCATCTTGTGCCATTTCCCCATGTTCGTTTTCTATATTAGAAAAGTGTCTCTTCCGGTAAACTCCGGACGCTTCTTTTATTTTCCTGGGCATGTTAAATTCATCATGCAGTTCTTGTAGTTGTTCTATCTCCTCGCATTGCTTCTTTAACCAGTCATTATCTGATGTTCTTAATTTTCTTCTAATAATTCTTTGGATGTGTTTATAGCTCTCTGGATTTCCTTGATTTTTACATCTTCTCATTTCTTCGAAAAGCGCCTTGATTTCTGCTGTCATCCAATTGTGTTTCTGTGTTTTCCACCTTCTGCGACCCTTATCAAGGCTTCCTCTATTTCTCCCCATACATCTATGCTTGCACTCTCTTCCAACTTCGGTTCTATGGAAGTTATTATTCTTTCATTAATTTTTGCAGCTATTTCGTTTTTGAGATCTTCGCTTCTAAGTCTATCGTAATTTATCTTCCTCTGTTCTATATGGGTTTTGATGTTTGTAATCTTAGTCTTGACTACTGCTGCTAGGAGAACATGGTACGAGGGAACGTCGGCACCAGGATATGTACATACTCTTTTTACTGATGTTCCGAAACGCTTATTAATTAGTATGTAATCTATTTGATTACGTACGATGTTGTCTGGACGATCGGCTGGAGCACTCCATGTGTACAAGTCCTAGGTGGCATCTTGAACCAAGTGTTTGTTACTTTCAGGTTTTCCTCCTGGAAAAATTGGCAGAGGCGTTCACCCCGGTCATTTCGGGTCCCTAATCCATAAGGGCCCACTATATCTTTGACTCTTCCGTCTCCAATTTTAGACGGAATTATTATGACTATTTTAGTGTCGTTATTATAATTGCTATTATTATTCCTAAACAAAACTTTCGGAAATTGTCAATTGTTGCTTTGATGCCATCATTCTACACCGAGAGTTAAATAAAAATTCTGATTAAAAGTAATCAATTACCACAAATTTCTCTGGTTTGCTTACACAAAAGACAAAGCGCTTTTCTGAATACTGTGTCTACATAATTTAATAAAATTATAGGATTCGATTCAGCTAATTAATCTTAATTAAGTCTTGTAAGAAAAGCGTTGAAAAGACATCGAGCAGTCAGAGAGAGCGAACGGAGAATTGAATAAACATTGGTACAAGATATTGACGATTTGCCGAAGAGAGAGTGGCGGAGACGGCGGCACGGGCGGCTTGGGGGCAACAGGGGGTGGCCAATCTCGAACCGATTCTGCCTGGATAGCCAGCGCTGTGTAATATAAAGAGTCAAACAGAGTGTAAACCCTGAGTTAATCCGACGATTAACACGGAATATTTAAGAGTCAATAAGCTTCGGAATTAGAGAGAGGCCCTTTATCTCGACAAATATATAGATGAATATTTTACGGAAGGATGAGGCCAGCACTGCTAATTCGCTTTTATCGGATCATCTTTAAATGGTTTTTTACACTTTTTATGGGATTCTGTGTATTTTGAAACAATCCTGTAACAAATATCGGCGAAATTAAAAGGAAACGGTTAAATAATATGTTAAAAGCTTTTCGTGTATATCTACTGAAAGTATTTAACTGGTATAAAGAATACAGTGAATAAAATGTGTGTATGTGTGTGTGTGTGTGTATGTGTGATTATTGTTTGGCCTCAAAAGTCCATTAATTAATTTGCCAATCAAGCAGCACAAAACTGTTTCTACCTTAGACAAACAAACCTACCCAAGTTAAATTATACATCTCATTTGTTTGCATTTGCATTTTTAGTGAATTTTCTTTAAAATAAATCACTAATGAGATCCAGACTTTTTAATTTTGAAAAAATTCCTTCAAATGAGCGCTAATTAGGCCCCCTAGAACACATATCCGGGGTCAGTTTTGATTTTTATATGTTTATATATATATATATATATATATATATATATATATATATATATATATATATATATATATATATATATATATATATGTATATATATATATATATATATATATATATATATATATATATATATATATTATATATATATGTATCACACCGATAAATCAAAAAATAATGGGCCGATTTTGACAAAATTTGGTGAATACCTTCCTTTTGTAAGTGGCTTGGACAAGTTCGTTAGCCAGGAAAATCGCCCGAGGTTTTCCCGGAAACTTTTGTGTTTTCTTTAAAAAAAAATTCATATCTCCGGAAATAACAAAGTAAGGGCACATCGTTTTATATCGCTATAGGTAAATTACCTACCAAAATTTAGCGCTGTAGGTCAAAAGACAAAAAAGTTATGGCCATTTAAAGAAAAATAAATTGGGGTTTTCCTCAAAACGTCAAAGTTGCGATTTAAAACGTCAAAATCGGCAAAATTTAGGCAAATAACTTGAATCTAATACTGGCTATGGAAATCAAATGTGTCAAGAAGGATGTTTTACAAACCCTGAAGTCTTAATTTCAACCGTCATTGTCCTTCATTTTACTAAAATGTTTCCAGAAATTTCATTTCAAATAGACCCTTTCTCTGATGCTTGGCAGTAGTCTTAGCTATAGAGTTCCTTTAATGGTAAAGTGACAATTTAAAACGTCAAAATTCGCAACATTTAGGCAAAGAACTTGAGTCTAATACGGAATATGGAAAGAACATGTCTCAAGAAGAATGTTTGACAAACCCTGAAGTCTTAGTTTCAACCCTCATTGTCCTTCATTTTACTAAAATGTTTCCAGAAAATTCCTTTCAAATAGACCCTTTCTCTGATGCTTGGCAGTAGTCTAAGCTATAGAGTTTATCGTTTAATGGTATACAACTTGTCGAATTTTCGTAAAAAATCAATAAATCTCAATATATCCGTTATTCTACTAGATATAAAAGAAATTGTATACATTAATTACAGGTGTCTTGAGCTACATCTTAAAAAAATTATTCTACAATCACAGGTGGCCCATAAGTCGTTGGTGATACAAATAATTTTTTAGGCGAAAACGCCTTATGTTTTTGTATTTTCCATCGATATATAATGCACATTTGTAAGTAAAGAAATTCTGGACGCAGCAAGTGCGTTATGGTAGCAAATTTTGATGAAATGCTTCATATTTGAAAAGCTCAATTTGCTATTAACCTATAAGGTTGACCAAGAAACGGATTTTTTCGGTTTCACTTTAAGTTTACTTTCGGAAATTTTTGTACGTTTTCAAACAATAAAGTTATTTTGATGAAACATGGCACATTGTTTTTACTATATATTTTATACTGGTAATCAGATTTGATGCCTGCTTTCTGAAAAAAAACCACGCATATTTGCTATTAAAAATATTTTTATGAAAATTCACTACCATAACGCACTTGCTGCGTCCCGAACTTTTTTGTTCCTTTTTAATTTTTTCTTACGTTTTATGTTTTTTGTTTGATTTGCAGTTCTTTTTTTTTTCTATTTTTTTATACCTACCCAAGTTAAATTATACATCTCATTTGTATTTTTTTATTATTCCTTTTTATCAAATATTTTTGTCGTTAGCTTCTAGTTTTTCTTATGTTGTGTTTTTTTTTGATTAACTTTTTTTTTGTATTTTTTTATGACCTATTTTTCAAATATATATTCAGGATCAACAAGAAAATAAAATAGTGAAAGTTATGAATGCAAATAAATCGTTTTTTTTATCAGAGAAATGGTTGCTACGGATAGAGAAATTTACAAACATTGTGATGCTTGAAACGCAACATAGCTTAAATGGCCCCTGTGCTGAATGTACCGGTGCGTAACGTCGGGCGCGGCCAATACTTGGATTAGTGAGCACTGATAAGTACACTTGGTGAACCCAAATTACCACAACACATTAAAAAAAATCTGACGATCGCTTCACTAACCAAGTTAGCGTCTTCAGATGAAAAATTCTTATATATATATATATATATATATATATATATATATATATATATATATATATATATATATATATATATATATATATATATATATATATATACATATATGAGCCATACTCGGTTCTCGAGTTGAACGGCGTTCAGAATTTATGAAAACTCGACTTTCGGCTCCTGTTTTGGAGCCATTTTCAAGAGGTAAAGGAAATATGTAAGGACATGGGCTATAAGGCCTCAATCTGCCTACTCCTTTGAGCGGTGGACAAAGGGGGGTGGGTTGTTGTAGCTCGATTACGGGGCCTCAATCTGCCTACTCCCAAATCTCTCCGGAGATCGTCACTTAGGTCTCGGTGTAGGCTAGGCCTGAAAGAGATCTGGCAGTTCGTTGCGAGTCTTATATTGTATGTACCGTTTCGTCTACCTGCTTCGTTATCAGTGCAATTAGTCGAATTACGGTCAATTAAGACAGTGGCTTTCGTCACGGTACTTAAAGGATTAGGAGGATTGCAGGCATTTGTTGAGTAAGGCGCTTGCGTCACCGTACTTGAAGGATTAATAGGCTTGCAGGTATTCGTTGAGTCAGGTAATGGGGAAATAAAATTGTCTATTAAATTTATTGTCTTTTTGTGTGTTTGTAATAAAGATATAATAGGTTTCCAAGTAATCGGAGGACGAAGACCATCATCTCTTATTTAAACAATCGGGACGTTTTTCGATCTAGATCGCTTCGCGGATAATTGCAGATCTCTCTTAGGCCTAGGGTTGAACACACTGAGACCTTAGACATGATTTCCGGCTAGATTTGGGGAGTACGCAGATTGAGGTCTCGTAATCGAGCTAAATTAACCCAACCCACCTTTGTCCACCTCTCTAAGGAGTAGGCAGATTGAGGCCTTAGAGTTCATGTCCTTACATATTTCCTCTACCACTTGAAAATGGCTCCAAAACAGGAGCCGAAACGTTGAGTTTTCATAAATTCTGGACTAGGTTCAACTCGAGAACAACGTATGTCTCTCATTAATGTCTCTCATTAAAGACCGCGGAAATCTTTCCGCACCCACACACACACACACAATATATATATATATATATATATATATATATATATATATATATATATATATATATATATATACATATATATATATATATATATATATATATATATATATATATATATATATATATATATATATATATATATATATACATAAAAAGTTTGAAATTAACCTCGGAGATGGGATCCAGGTGTTATAACTCGCGCTCATTTGAAAATTTTTCGTAAATTTTGAAGTCGCTACCTCTCTATTCGCAAAATGTTTTCGGTGAAAATTTGCTAAGAACTGCTGGTTGGCATTTTGAAGTCTCTGTGCATTTGATCAATAAGCTTGTCTTGTTTCGAATTAAATTTCCACTCTCCTGGCCTTAAAATAAAATAAAATCAGTAGGAAAATGCTAGTTTTTTTTGATTTCCCCAGCTTTATAATATATTATCAGGTGTCGGCTAAGCCCATTAATTATAAATTACCTGTTTATTTGGCTGGATTCTTAGGTTTCGATATAAACTCCCTGTACATCAAAATAAATTAACTGAGCTGTGACATCACCTGCTTCTTCTGCTCACAATAATTAATTTCAGAGGACAACATTCTTAACAAAAATAAAGCACATCGAATGTTAACTGCAATGTAAGAGTGTGGGTGTTGAACTTGTGTCGTTCAGTATTCATCAAGCGATCAGCACTTAACGCCAACACTTAAAAGAGAACTGGATGCTTGGAGAGTAGTTGGTGTTGGTGTGCTTGTTGTTGTATCTCGGCATCGACATGAACTGTATTTTTATTTTTACCGTGGTTTGCTGGAACAACTCAGTTAAGGCTGCATAATAAGGAATTAACATTTCACACCTACTCGAGATCCTATCGGACTCCGCTATGATCACCTCTTTATAACTCTCTAATAACTGTACATAACCGATACGGCGCCAAGACCATTCTATCTGCACTTATTGTTCCATACCATACTGCACACACATCTACAAGAAGTATACTGGTACTGGTACTGGTTATATTGGTTTATGGGTCTCTAAACACTAAATATATTCATTTTAGTTCATAACTTGAGTCTTAGCAGCGTTTCTGCGATGGAAGTGTAGAAAGAGCCACGTTAATCAGTTACATTTTTATTTCATAAATTCAATATAGCATTTATTTGGCGAATTTCAAACATAAATATAATAGAAGGCTGGCTGTATTAAATCAAACTCTACCGGTTTCAATATTGGCATGACTTTTTTATCTTTGACGAAAAAAATATTATGGAGTGGAATTGAGTTATGGAGTAACACAAAAAATATTTAAAAAAATCTTGGGTTAATATTTTTCTCAAAAATTAAAAAAAAAGAAATTGTTCCATATGCTCAACGAAGAAAAAAAAACACTTTTAGTGAATTTTCTTTAGAATAGAACCCATATCCAGGGTCAGTTTAAATTCTTATATGTGTATGTATATATATATATATATATACATATATATATATATATATATATATATATATATATATATATATATATATATATATATATATATATATATATATATATATAAAGGGTGGGTCATCTAACGTTTGGAACTATAGGTTATTTTGAGGTTGGAAGGTTTGATGACATTTCCGATGTGACAGAAAGTTAGTTTTACGTTTGACATTTATGAAATGGGTCGCTTTTCGCTTGAACAAAGTTGGGAAATATTAAAAACATTTATCCAAAGTGGTGAGTTTTCTACTCAAACTGTAAGAAATTTACGAAAAAAATTTGACAAAAAGGATGTGTCAAAAACGCAGTTTGTGGATCAATTTGTGAAGAGAGTTCGTGAAACTGGATCGTTGTTGGATAAAACAACCCGTGTACGTACTCGTCCAGTGCGCTCAACCAAAGACATCGCTGCTGTTGCTCAGAGTGTGCGTGAACAACCATCAACATCAACTCGTCATCGTTCTCAAGAATTAAATATTTCACGCACTTCTTTGAGAAGAATGTTGCATAAAGATCTCGGTATGAATGCGTACAAAGTTCAATTAGTACAAGAGCTGAAGTCGCACGACCATCCGATGCGTTTTCGGTTTGCTCAATGGGCCAAAGACCGCTTGATCGAAGATTTTTTTTACCGAAAAAGCATATTTTCAGATGAAGCTCATGTCCACCTAGGAGGATACGTCAATAAGCAAAATTGTCGTATCTGGGGCTCAGAAAATCCACACGTAATCGTGGAGAAACCAATGCATCCACAACGATTGACTGTCTGGTGCGGATTTTGGTCTGGCGGCATTATTGGATATTTTTTCTGCGAAAATGAGCAAGGAAACGCCGTTACGGTGAATGGCGATCGCTACCGCTCCATGATAAGAGATTTTTTGTTTCCGAAAATTGAAGTGTATGACATAGACGACATTTGGTTTCAACAGGACAGCGCAGCGTGCCAGACAGCCAACGTAACAATCGATCTTTTGCGCACTGTTTTCGAAAATCGTATAATCAGCCGAAATTCTGATGTCAATTGGCCACCTCGAGGCTGCCGTTTGACTCCGTTGGACCTTATTTTGTGGGGAGCCGTTAAGGGCAAGTGTTACGCTATTCATCCAGAGACGATTGATGACTTTAAACATGAAATCGAAGTTGCGATTGACGAAATAGAGGCCCAACCAATCGAAAATGTAGTGAAAAATTGGACTGATCGAATCGAGTATTGTAAGGCTATAGCCGTGGCAGTCATTTGAATGACGTTGTCTTCTATTCTTAAATGGAAAGGTTCAATCTTTCTAATAAACTCATAACTTTGAAAAAATATTCATTAGTTGCTTTTAGAGCCGATTGAAATTCCAAATTTTAAATGACCAACCCGTTATATATATATCTATATATATATATATATATATATATATATATATATATATATATATATATATATATATATATATATATATATATATATATATATATATAAACTCAAAAAATTATGCGCCGATTTTGATCAAATTTTCTGAGTACCTTTCATTTGCAAGTGGCTTGGACAAGTTCGTTAGCCAGAAAAATCGGCCCAAGTTTTTCCGGAAAATGTTGTGTTTTCTTTCGGAAAACAAATTTGGTACGCGTGTTTGAATTATAAAGAGCCATATACCATTTAGGTCTGTAGGTTTAAAGACAAAAAAGTTAATTGCATTTAAAGAAAAAAAATGGGCTTTTCCTCAAAATCTCACAATCGCGATTTGACACGTCAAAATTGGCACATTTAGGCAAATAACCTGAAACAAATACGGTTTATGTAAAGAAAATGTCGCAAGAATAGTGTTCTGCAAACCCTTAAATTTCAGCTTCAAACGTCATTGTTCTTCATTTTACGAAAATATTTACAGACAATTCATTTCAAATAGACCCTTCGTCGAAAAACCTTAGAATAATTATATCTTGGCAGGTGGGTAAATAGAGATTTGTTGGACAGGAAAGTTGGACCAGTTTTTCTCAGCAACATTTTATCTTTATTTTTGGTAAATTGTTGTACTTTTTCAAACAATAAAGTTATTTTAATAAATATGATACATTATTTATACTATATTGGTTATACTGGTAACCAAATTTGATACCTGCTTTCATTGAAAAATTAACATTTGCCATTGAAATTTTTTTAATGAAAATTAACTATCATAACGCACTTGCTGCGTCCAGAATTTTTTAATAAGGGCAAATACCGCATTTTCGTCCTTTTTCTAGTTTATCACTTTTTTCAAATTACATGTCCTTTTTGGTTCGTCATCCGTTTCTGCTTTATTCAATACTGCCTCTATTTGTTTTTTTTTAGGTATTTTAGTATATTGAGAATCGAGAGTCGGCGAGGTGTTACAACTTTCAACGCCAGACTTTCTGCTGGTGCAAACCTTTTGACATTTGGCACCTATTTGCAACACAGATATAAAATCTGACTATTTGCAGCAGATATGTTCACCAACATATAAAATATTGATAGTTCTTCAACTACTAAAAAAGTTTGTCGATTTCTGGTCCATATGGTGTCAACACCCACTTTCGTACTGTTAGATAAACTTACAATTTCGCGCTAATTTTTTTTCTTGGTCCATGCTTTCAGCGTGATACTAGAAAGCAGCAAAACAGCTTGTTTTTTTTTTCGGTACAGAACTTAGCAGTCATATTTGTGGTAGATTTATATAATGTCTGCTCCATATTTCGGGGACAAGAACTCTTTTGGGATATCCCTTTTATTTTTTGCAGGGTTCAAACATATGTCTTTTTTAAAATTTCTTGTGCCAACTCTAGACACGAGAACCTGTTGTCATTCCTGGGATTCCTCGTATAATATTATGCTGTTCGTTTTTCGTCTAGTTGGAGGTTCTTCCACTACTCCACTTGAATTTGTCTTGCGTCAATCGGGTAAAACTGAGTTTTCATTAACGTTTACTTTACTTGCAATTAACCTCATCTTCGTATCGAAGGGACGGTCAGGGGAACCATCAAGTCCTGGGTCAGAAACGAACACAAGGTGTACTGGACAGACTGTGCAGGGCTCAGACATGGGAAGTCAGTAATTGACGAACCCAGTTCAAAGAGAGCTGTGGAGCTGCGAAATCTTAGCAGAGGACAGCTCAGGAACATAATAGGACTCTTGACGGGACACATGACTGTCAAGGAACACCTGCATAAAATGGGGAGGTTCGAGGGGATACTAGCATGCAGAATCTGCGGGGATGGGGAAGAATCAGCCCAGCATATCTTGTGTTAGTGTAAAGCTCTGGACCATAAAAGACAACTGATCTACGGTCAGTCTAGACCGGAGACAGAGCAATATAAAACTTCACCGTACCAATTGCTGTGCAGATTAGTCCAAGGCACAGTGATTTTGGAATGGGTGGAGTAAAAAAGACAAAGGGCATGCACAATAAGCCAAAGGCTGCGGTGCTATCGGGGCCGCAAAGACGCAGACGAGCCCTAAGGGGAGGAAAAAACCCTCATCTTCATCTGATGTATGATTTTGACCGGGCAAGATCTGTTATTTTTATTATTATTATTACGTCTGGGGTGCTGTCATAAAAATTTCTTTCTCATTTTTTGACTCCATTCATCTGACTTTTATATATTACAGTCAACCTCATTTCACTAGATCGCTTGAGAAAGGTTTAAGATCTGTGCCTCTAATATTATCACCACCAATGACATTGCTTCCCAGAAGTTGCTTTTTTGTGACCTTCATTTGCGACTTTCAACTGACAAAGTTTTATTAGCCAAAAAACTCATAGGCTACCGTGTAGTGTCAAATTAACCAGTTATTTGGCAGTTCGCTACGAATTGCCATTCCCTCCCAGAGGATTTAAACTTCAGAATACCCTTCCGGCAGATATATTGCCGTGGCATGTAATCTCCAACTGCCGAGGAAGAAAATAAACACTAATTTTGTGCTACATCAGTCAAGTTCATGATGTATTCAAGGCACGTAGACCTTCGCGAACTATGTCACAAAAAAGTTTTATTATACGTAAGCTAGACTTTTTTTTTATGTCAACAACACACCACGAGGGCTTACAGCCTAAATACTATCGTACCGTGGGTGTTGACAAGGAGGAAAGAGGCAGCTTGTTAATTCTGGACTTGAAGGTTTGGAGGTTCGGAGGAGAAGGAAAAACATGTGCCGGCAAGGAATTCCAGAACTTGGAAGTCCTCGGGACAAAAGAGCGGGCATAACAAGATGTTCTATGTCTGGTGACCTAGACATTAAAAGGGTGCATTCGCTCTGTTCCCCTGGTAGATCTGCTGGGGGCAGCAGGTGGGGGAATTATGGAGGAAAGCTCCTCTGAGCAGTGCCCGTGCAGATATCTATAAAAGAGAGAGAGGTCACCAACGGCACGTCGGTGGGCAAGGGATGGAAGCCTTTGGGTGAGGGTAGGGTCACCGATGAGACGTATAGCTCTCTTTTGAATGGAGTCCAGGATAGCGAGTGTAGAAGCGGCAGCTGCACCCCAGATGTGGGAGCAGTATTCGAGGTTTGGCCTTATTTGTGAAGTGTATAAGGTATATAGATTAGTTGGTGAAAAGTATTTGCGAGCCCGGAAGAAGAAACCCAATTTCTTAGCCACCGCTTCTGCAATTGATGTAACATGTTGGTGCCAATTAAGATTTCGATCCACAGAAATGCCAACAAGAGAGAAGGACTCATTACTTTGAATAACTTGGTTGTTCATTGTGATGGGTCTAGGGCTGCTGTATCTCTTGTGAGAAAGAAAGCAAGACTTAGTTTTGGTGGGGTTGAATTGTACAAGATTTCTACTTCCCCAGTCTAATATTTTTTGGAGGTCCACGGAGACAGAACCCTCCATGAGTCTGCGATCCTCATCTAATTGGGCTAAAGAGACAGGCTTAGGATATTGTATATTTGAGTGGAGGGTGCTGTCGTCCGCGTAACTGTGAACTGGGTTGGATGTGCTAGAGAGGAGGTCATTGATGTGGAGAAGAAACAAAGTAGGGGCTAAAGCTGAACCTTGAGGAACTCCTGCATTAATTGGATACAGTTTAGAGGAATGGCCATCCACAACAACAGATATGCTCCTGTTGGAGAGGAAATTTGCTGTCCAGGTACAAAGTTTTGGTGGTAGGCCATAGGCCGGAAGTTTATTAAGCAGCGCTGCGTGCCAGACCTGGTCGAATGCTTTGGATATGTCTAGAGCAACAATCTGGGATTCACCGTATTGTTCCATAGTCTTGTTCCAAGAATGGGTGACAAAGGAAAGGAGGTCGGCAGTCGATCTGCGCTGACGGAATCCATACTGCCTGTCGTGGATTAGACTGTGTTTTTCAAGGAATTTTAGTAGTTCGGTGTTTATATACTTTTCCATCACTTTAGAGATGACTGAAAGGAGAGAAATAGGCCTGTAGTTGCTAGGAAGCGCTTTGGATCCTTTTTTGGGGATGGGTTGTACTCGAGCAGTTTTCCAGTTACTAGGGAATATGCCTTTATTGTAAGATATCTGAAACAGACGAGTCAGGACAGGAGCAAGTTCTGGTGCGCATTTTTTGAGAACAATTGCTGGGATCTCGTCAAGGTCAGAGGCTTTCCTGGTATTAAGAGAAGAGAGCATCTTTCGTACCTTTTTAGTTTTGAAAATGATATCAGTCATCTTATGCGCGACATTGGGGACTGTTGGTGGTTGAACATTTGGAGGTGGGTTGAGAGTAGAATTTCCGGCGAACAACGAAGCAAAAAGTTCAGCCTTGCCTGGGCGGTAGAAACAATTTCATCTCCTGAGACAAGAGGTGGGAACGTGCTCTTGCAGAAATTATTCCCAATAGACTTAGCAAGAGTCCAGAAGGGTTTGCCGCCGTTGGAGCTTGAGAGTACTTTGTTTTTGATGTGGTTATTAAACGAGTTTTTTGCCTCAGAAAGAATGCGGACATAGCGGTTTCTTGCGTCGTTGAATGCTTGACGATTTTCTTGACTGGGATTGTGTAGAAGCGTTTTGTGAGCTTTGACCTTTTCAAGTCTGGCCTTGTCACAGGATTTAGAGAACCAGGGCTTTTGAGTGGCTGAAGAGGTTTTCTGTGTACGTGGAATAAATAATTCCATGCCAGCTTGGATAATTTCGGTGACGTTTTGTGAGATATCAGAGGGGTCAGGATGAGAGAAGCAGACAGAGGAAATGAGGAAAAGTAATCCCGCATTTCGTCCCAGTTTGCGGAGTTGTAGTGCCAAACGATACGTGGGTGTGATGACTGTGTGACCTCGGGTTGCATTGCACAGGAAGCAGTGACCATGCCGTGGTCTGAGCGACCAAGGGGGGCGGTGACTGATATCTTATAGCATTCAGGGTTTGTAGTAAGAAGGAGATCCAAGGGATTTGAGCTGTGTGTTGGGATACGAGGAAAGTAAGTAGGTTGCTGAACTATATTGGCCAAAGAATTGCTGACTGCAAAGGCCTCCGCTGCTCTCCCTTGTGGATCGGTTTTTGAAGATCCTAGCCATTCCTTATTATGGACATTGAAGTCGCCAAGAATAGTGACTTCGGAGGAAGGATATTCAAAAATGAGATAGTCGGTTTTTTCAGAAAGGTAGTCAAAGAGCTGGACAAAATTGTTGTCAGAAGGTGACCGGTAAATGCAACAGATGAATTTAGTTGCAGCCCTGAGAGAGAGTTTTATCCATAGTATGTCTTTTCTTCCAGCTTCTAAATTGGGAAGTCTGGTGCAGACTTCCCAATTTAGCAAACTATACACTTAGTTGGTCGGTTTTTTATTTTTATAGATCACACGTTAGTTATTACGATATGTAACGTGTGTAATAAGTGATTTAATAAGGAAGCACTTAATCACGCATATTTTGTCAAGGAAAATATTAATTTATAAATCACTATGGTACAAAGATTATTTATGCAACGTTTTATGCATAATTTACTTCAGATAGTGCATGCAAAATATTCACATACATCACTTAAAGAATGCAAGAGAGATGGATATTTAAAAATAAATGTAAGAGTCAGTGAGCCACAATAGACCTTAAGGTCGCGCTGCAGGGCCGATATGGCACTCTCACATACAAACCTAACCTAACCTAATCAGTGAGACAAATGACATAAATAAATATCTTCTTCTTCCACTAATGGAGATTAGCGACTACAACAGCAAACTCCTCTCTATCCTCCGCCGCTCTCATCAAGTCCTCAAAGCCCAGACCTGTCCAATATCTTATGTTTCTCAGCCATGACAGTTTCTTTCTGCCTACACTTCTTTTCCCCCTCTAGTTTACCTTTAATTATGAGCTGGGGGATATAATATTTGGGATTGCGCAATAAGTGGCCCAGATATGCTGTCTTCCTCCGCTTGACAACCTGGAGAAGCTCTCTGTCTCTGTTCACTCTGCGTAAGACCTCTTCATTTCGCACTCTTGCTGTCCATGGTATTTTTAGTATGCGCCGATAGACCCACATCTCGAAAGCTTCCAGTTTATTTATGCTCTTTATTTTTAAGGTCCATGTCTCTACTCCATACAGAAGGACTGACCATATGTAGCATTTTGCTAACCTCAACCTTAGGTTTATGTTGAGATGTGAATCGTGAAGAAGGCTTTGTATTTTTGTAAAGTTGCTTTTGGCTTGTGCAATTCTGGAATTTATTTCTTTTTCTGGGTTTAATTGGCTGTCTATCCAGCATCCCAAGTATTTATAATGATTGACCTGTTGTAATATGTTATTATTTATAATGAAGGGTATCGGTACATTCTGTCTCCTCTGCATTACCATTATTTTCGTTTTCCTCTCGTTGATCCGCATTCCAAATTCCGAACATGTCTCATTTAGCTGATCTAGAATATTTTGTAAGCCGGTATCCGTATCTGCCATTAATACGGTGTCGTCGGCGTATCTATTAGTGTTTATCCGAACGCCATTTACTTTTATACCTTCATTAACTTTCTCAATAGCCTTTTTGAACAGAAGCTCGGAATACAGATTAAACAACATGGGTGACAATACGCATCCCTGTCTTACTCCTTTCCCAATATTTATGCTGTTAGAAGTTTCGCCCTCTATTCGAATTTTGGCCACTTAGTACCGGTATAAGTTTTTGATTAATGTTAAGCTCTTGCCATCTAGACCTATATTTCGTAGGGCCTCTATCAATTTAGCATGCTTCACTCGGTCGAAGGCCTTCTCAAAGTCGACAAAATAGAGAAAGATGTCCCTGTGTTGATCGTAACACTTCTGGCACAACACTTGTAGGCTAAACAGCGCTTCTGTTGTCCCAATACAACTCCTAAAACCGAACTGATCATGTCCTGTCCCTGCTTCGCATCTTCTAAACAACCTGTTACGTAATATTTTTAACAGTATCTTAAGGGCATGGCTCATAAGACTTATCAGCCTAAAGTCCTCGCATCTGTGGGAGTGTGGTTGTTTTGGCAAGGGTACGAAGATCGACTCAATCCATTCGTCTGGTATTCTTCCTGTCTCGTAAATTTTATTAAACAGGGAGACAAGTAAGTCAAGGTTGCTCTCGTTTATCAGTTTCAATATTTCCGGGTAAATTGTTTTATGCATAATTTACTTCAAATAGTGCATGCAAAATATTCAGATACATCACTTGGAGAATGCAAGAGAGAGGGATATTTAAAAATAAATGTAAAAGCCAGTGAGACAAATGACATAAATAAATATAGTAATACATATTCACAAAGAGACTTGCACGGGGTAGAAAAGCAGAACCGCGATAAATATCTCATTTTAATACAGTTTAAGATTATTAGAGAGAGATAGAGAGAGCGAGAGAAAGAGAAGAGAAAAAGAGAGTTGCTTGGTGTTGCAGGTGGAACTCGCAATTAACATGGAAATGTATATTGTGTTGCTTTAATTGAGATATTTAAATTTTAAATATGGTTTGATTACTTCTTTTGTTTTCGTGTATTCATAATTTAGCAAGCTGATGCCCCGTACTATCTCTCTCCCTCTCTCACTACTCCGGGAGTACGGGAGATGAGTTATTTGCCTCTCCGCCTCTATTTACATAGCCTCCACGATGTAGCCGGTGCCTTCTTTCGCACCAGCCGACAGTGTTTTGTCTGAGGATGCTACGTGCAAACATTTCCTTGGCGATTTGCTCACTCTTTTCTTTTCGGTGATGTCGAGCAGACAGCTTTTTTTCTATTAATGTAAAGCAAACACTAGGGTTAGTTTGGAGATTTTGTTATGCAACTTGATGATCTTCTTCCAATCTTTATCAAGTATCTAGGTACATAGTTTGCTAAGAAAATATTCATTATGTCGTTTTTTAGTTTGCATGGTTACACTTAGAAAACTAATGTTCTTAATTGTGTGTAGGTTTTGAACATTCTTTTCTCTGACATTGTAATGTTTTAAAAGTCATTTTCAAATCATATTTAAAATATGAGATGAGTTTTTTGCTGAATTGTACCCAGAGTGAAAAATTAACACATAAACATAAAATATCCGGCTAACACTTATTTCGCGTTTGCGTGAGAAACTCATTTCTTTCAATCTATGCAAAAATCAATGTACATGGTAGATATAAACGGATATGGAATTGAAGTTACGAGAAGGAATTCAAAAGTACTTAGCCTACATTCGGAAATATAAATGTAAAGAGAAATTTAAATCGCGTTTTTTTCTCCCACAGGGCTCGTCCGCGTCTGCCGCCCCGATAGCACCGCAGCCTTTGGCTTGTTGTGCATGCCCTTTGTCTTTTCTACTCCACCCATTCCAAAATCACTGTGCCTTGAACTAGTCTGCACAGCGATTGGTAGGGTGAAGTTTTATATTGCTCTGTCTCTGGTCCAGGCTGACCGTAGATCAGTTGTCTTTTGCGGTCCAGAGCTTTAGACTCGCACAAGATGTGCTGGGCTGATTCCTGTCCCTCGTCGCATTGCCTGTATCCCAGGTCCTCCTTAAACCGCCTTATTTTATGCAGGTGTTTCTTGAGGGCCATGTGTCCTGTCAAGAATCCTGTTATGTTTCTGAGCTGTCCTCTGTTAAGATTTAGCAGCTCCATAGCTCTCTTTGAATTGGGTTCCTTAATGGCTCCCCTGGCAGTGCTCTTTGTCACACCCAGAACCGGTTCTGGTCCCATAAATGGTTCTGCTGACGTTCTCTTCGCGAGACTGTCAGCTTCTTAATTGCATTTGACCTTCGAGTAACCCGGCACCCAGAGGAGGGTGACTTCATTCTGCCCAGTCAGGTCGCTCGTCTCGTCTCGGCATCACTTACCAGCCTGGAATTTACCCGTGGGAGGATAGGCCGTCCTACTCCAGATTTATAAATTGTACATCATAAGCAGACTGTTAAAGGTTATCTGTACAAAGAATGAGTGGATTTTTGGATGCGAAGTTTTCCGCGTGTACTTTTTAGGGGTGATGACGCCTGGACTAAAAAAATGAGGAAATTGCAAAAAAATCGATACGCTTTTTCGAAGATCAACAAATTTATAAAGCTTTGCAGATCACTTGAACATCTCTAAGGGGTCACGATGAGAGTGAATATTTCTTAAATAAAGGAGTCTTCAAGGAGCTCGTGGATTTTTCAGCAGAGCTGGATTCGATGCTAAAAGATCACCTGGAAAACATACATCCTTAAAGGCACATCGAGGATAATTCAAAATGGAATCTTGGAGTGCATGCTGGAAGTATCCCAAGAAGAAGTAACGAAAGAGGTTGACTCAACAGATTTTGTTTCTGTAACTCTGATGAAGCTACTGACGTTGCTTGCAAATTCCAACTGGTCATTATTCTGAGGTATCTCAAAAGTGGCATTCCCGTGGAAAGGTTCTGGAAGTTTGTGCTCCCTAATGGACAGAATTCTGCTGATTTGTCCACTTGTATATTGAATGAGCTAGATTTTCTGCTGAATGGTCCTAGAAAACTAATTGCTCAGAACTATGATGGCGCTTCAGTGATGTGTGGATCTGTCAATGGCCTCCAAGAAATTGTGAAAGACAGGTATCAATGTGCAAATTTTGTACATTGTTATGCTCATTAAGCCAACCTTATTATGAAAAACGCTACTTCAATCAACAAGAATGTCAGAATCTTTTTTTTTCTAATTTAAGTGGACTTTGTGTTTTTTTCTCAAACACCCTAAAGAACGAGAGCTTAAGAAATAGGAGTGCAAAAAAGAGTATTCAGCGCATATCCAACAAGGTGTAATTTTCAATCTCGAGGCATCCATACTATTTAAGAAAGCTTGTCAGACTTGATTACAGTAATGAGTTTTATACAAAACAATGACGAAAACACTTTAAATACAACCAATGATCAGAGGAGTGCTAAGTAACTTTTATTAGAAGACGAAAGATTTGTATCTTGGCTTATTTTCTTCCACGAAATAATGCCACATATTGATATTTTATTTAAACAGCTTCAGTAAAAAATTTCAAACGGATATATAAGCAATTTTGAAAAAAAAGTAAACGACCTTCGTTTCATTATATTGGCAGACGGAAAGATCGGGCGGACACTTCTTCCGAGGTATCAGTCAAACATAGAAGATGTGATAAGAAGACTCTGAATACTAGAAAAAGATAAGCTGTCGAAGTTTGTGACGTCATTATTTCACAAAGAAGAGACAGCTGTGAATTCACAGGTCAGCTTGTAGCTGTTGATTTATTCGTGTCAGGAAATTTTTCTGAATATGCTAAATGCTTCCCCAGAGAATATTTGCTCAAAACAGTTGAGTGCTACTCGTTCAACTCAAGAGGGAATTGCATGTCTTATATATTTAAGAAGAATTGGGTGATGCTGCCGGTGCAGTATCTCTGAAGCGTTGATTTCTAGAACAGGAACTAGATTCAGTTTTTGCAGAAACCACCAAGCTTTTCCAGATTTTGATTAGTATTCCAATGGCCAGCTGAGAAGCAGAGAGACGTTTCTCAATCCTGAAGTGCGTGAAAACATTTTCACGGAACACGATGCACGAATCTAGATTGAATGCTTTGGAAATGTTCTCTTTTGATAAACTTTTTGTTGATGAAATAGATCATTTTAATAACAAAGTTTTAGACATATTTTCCAGAAAGAAGAATAGAATAATGGAGTTTATTCTACACGCATTACGAAAATATGATATATTTTTTCAATTACATATATCTGTATGATAGATTAAGATATATTGTCTCTTATTGTGTCTAAGATTTCCGTGTCTATTTTCTTCGAATGTATTTTTAATGTGTTTTACCAGAACAATTATTAACATTGGCTATAACAGAGCTCAAAAATCTTTGGTGTGTGAAGAACTGCAATTGAGAAAATGCTTAGGTCAAAACTTATATAGACTTTTGGCTAGTTGCACCCCTACTCATAAACGTCACGAGCCGCCACTGCTTTTGTTATTTTTGAGTAGTGTAGCTTAAAAAAATTGCAGTTTACAAATAAGGGAGTTGCAACTTTGTCCGTGGGCAGTCGGCAAGTAGATATGTGCAAGACGGAAGAGAGTAAAGGGTGTCGTTATAAGAACTATATAGAGCTGGGCCAACGTGACCGGACCACAGCATATGTCTTCTTATGCTGTGACCGGACTCCGAGTATCTCAAGAATGTCATATATTGTCGTCTCCAGCCGGCTCTCATACAAGAAGATTTTTAAACTTATTACATTTTTATTGAAAATGTATAATATAACCGTCTCTCCAATATATGATTTAAAAGAGTTTTGCATGTACTCTTCCTTGTAGTATTGAAATTATTTTTCCCTTTGCTGTTATATGAGAAAATATTTTTAAAACTTCAAGAATAGCTGAAAATCTATATAATAGTGGCTTCAGATTTAATTTTTGCTATTGTGTGTATTAATTTTGCTAAATGAATTCCCATTCTTGATTTTACGTTACATCCGATTTTATAATAAATATTTTATATTAGTGAATTTACGTTGCTTTGGAGTTCATCTTCAGTTGCATTTTTTGTTTGGTTGTGCATACTGAAACCTCCCGAAAATAAAAGCGTGGTAAAAAAAAAGTAGTAATAATATATGGTGGACCTCAAGTGAACCAAATCTGGTCGGTAGTGAGGTCACTATTTCCTATAAATCCTACCCAAAAAAGTTTCTTTCTATGAGATTTATTATTAGCAGGATTAGAAATACTTTATGAGGCTGGAAGATCTTAATACGGTTTACTACTTACGCTTTTGTTGTGTTGTTGCACTGCTTGAAGTCTCATATTTATTAGAGCTCCAAACTAGTGCCTGGTTACGATGATTTTTCTACAAAATTTCTTAGATATCTCGGAATGCGATATTAAGAATCTTTTTAATTATGCTGTCACAAAACTCAAAAGGGTTTAAGGAGAAATTATTCTTCAATCAAACAGATAAGTAGAAAAATTAAATATTTAAATTTATTGATAAGCATTGCAATTAAAATAAATTTTGTGATACGTTTGATAAATTTGAAATAAGTATTACAGTAACGAAAATTAAATAAAATAAATGCCATATATTTCAGAAAAGAAATTAGCTATTGCTAATGTCAAAATTGAAAAGGTTGATGTTAATTTACATAAACACAAACATTTCATATTGGATGAAAGAAAATAAAACATTAAGTTTTATAGATATCAAAATAAACATTCAATGGTGTAAGATTTGTTTTTCATTTATAACCCTTGGTATTATCCAAATTTTACATGAAAGTCAAAAGAAATGCCCCGATGCCTAATTGGCCAATTTATTTAATTTCTTAATTAAAACAAGCAAATTTAAGTTGAGCTCAAGAAAAAGGGATGTAAGATTAAATTTTTAATTTACAAATTACAACTGAAACATCCAAAATATTCTGCTGAATAGATAACTGATAAACTACTTTAATTAACATGAATTTGCAAAGTATTACATCTGAATTTACATTATTGAGAGAGTATTAAGACATAGATATTAAATTACAGTAAATTCAAATACACATCCCCCTGATATGTTAAAAGTTATAATTTAGATAAGTTGATTTGAAAGTTCGTAATTCAAATATTCGAAAGTTAAATGCCAAACCAAAACTTGATGTTCAGCACACAGATGAAATTTAAGGAGAAAGACACTCACCAAAACTGAGCTGCATGGAGAAATTCGGTACTCCAGAGTTTCCTGTTGATTGCTCAATGACATTCCAAGGCAGATACTAACCATCAGTGCTCGCCACAGGTTCTATCTCTCACAGGAGAAAGAGAATCGGGAAGAATGTAGTGCACTCCTGTAGATTATTGGCAGACCAATTGCATATACCAATGACTTGCTAAATGAACGGTAAAATTGTACTGTAGACAGACAGCTCTGGGGGTGATGTCACTCCTCAGGTGGTTTAATCGAGATGTCTTTGCAATTTTAAAGTGCAAATGACGGTATCTAATTCAAAACAGGTGGTTCAGCACCCAGAAAGTTGAAATCAGCATTTGCTATAACTTTGAGACGTTACAATTTTCAAAACAAAGGCGTCACTGTTACTTCGCGTTTTTTTTTACTAAAATGCATATTTAATTTCAGATTAGATAGAACTTAAAACACTTTTAACAACTACTAAGATCATAATCAAACGATATTTGAAGCCAGAAAATAAGATATTAGACATTTTTAGTGTAACTAAAAATGCCTAGATAATTAGGACATGTTGATTGCTCTGTAGTTTACACCGGACTCCAAGATTTAAACGTGTCGAGTTAAGAAGTTTGCCAGCCCTTAATGCGCATCATTTTTCTGACACTCATTGCGTTCCTTGTTCAACTGTCGTCAGTTGGCAAGGAGGTAATGCTTCACCTCGATCGATCGGCGTGTGTGATCTGCCAACGTTGATTTCTTTTTCAGAAATTTTCTAACGTCGCCAACGGATTTTACATAAAAACATTTGTTCCAGAACATTCTGGCATATCTTCAACGTTTATTTCGTTCTTGGAAATATTTGTCCGTTGGTAATGCGAGTTAGTTTTGCCAACAAAGACTTGTTGCGTCTTTCGATATTTTAATATATATGAGGGAATACAGTAAGGGTTTTACGATACCGACTTTTCAATAGATAATTTTTGAAACTAAAACTTGAAAAGTATCACAGAGATAAGTCGTCTGGGGTTTTCTAAGTGTTTTTCAACCAGTAACGATGCCCAAGAAGTGAATCGTTACAATACAAGATATTTCGTGTTATTCTGATAATATTAATTTCGTCTGTTTCATCGTTTTTACTCTGAAGATGCTTGTGTTTGCTTGACTGCTACTGATGCTTGACATTATGAAAACTCGCTGCCTTATGCCGCTTCCTATGTCCTGACTTAATTTTTCTTGTATATGCAAAATCTTTACGTAGAACTCCATGTTGTAAGATATTCATTCATCTACTGTTATTTTTGGTTCATTACAAATAACAAAACGATATATGACTGGGTATTTGTAAACAATTTTATTGTCACTCTTTTTATTAATGTCTCATGATACGCTACTCGCTAATAAGTGTGTGATAATTGAGCCATCAAGTCAGCTAACCTGGCCCAGATTTAAGCTGGCCGTTTAACAAATACCAGAGATTTCGATACCACAATTAACAGACTGTTAATCCCAGTAAACAAGCCGGCATAATTCGAGATGTAATAAAAATATCACAGAGTGCTTTGGTATCTGGTATGAGATAGCAAGAGCTGTTGAACACCTGCGTCGGTTGCTGAGAATAATTATCCTTTTACCGTTATCATAGTGACCTGAGACCTCGCTACGGGTCCTTATGACAACCAGTTCGTTCCACAAAAAAATTCTCTTATTTATTCTCCGTTTAGTGAATTTTCTTTAAACAATTCAGTAATGAGGAGATCGCGACTTTTGAATTTTGAAAAAATGCCTTCAAATGAGCACGTACTAGGCCCCTAGAACCCATATCCGGGGTCAGTTTCAATATAACTCAAAAAATAACGGTCCGATTTTGATCAAATTTTGTAAGTACCTTCCTTTTGCAAGTGGCTTAGATAAGTTCGTTAGCCAGGAAAATCGGCGAGGGTTTTCGTGAAAACTTTTGTGTTTTCTT
The DNA here is from genome assembly GCA_964006375.1 of Tillus elongatus. Classification (NCBI taxonomy): domain Eukaryota; kingdom Metazoa; phylum Arthropoda; class Insecta; order Coleoptera; family Cleridae; genus Tillus; species Tillus elongatus. The sequence goes on from OZ023265.1 coordinate 164,825,763, forward strand.
TTGGAAATTTTTTATATCCAGAAAAAACAAAGTAAGGGCAACCAAATTTGGTACGCGTGTTTGCATTATAAAAAGTGAACCGTGTACCAAAATTTAGGTCTGTAAGTGAAAGGACAAAAAAGTTATAGGCGTTTAAAGGAAAAAAGAATTGGGGTTTTCCTGAAAACGTCAAAGTCGCGATCTGAAACGTCAAAATTGGGAACATTTAGGCAAAGAACCTGAAACGAATACGACAAATTCGCTTTAACCGTCATTGTCCTTCATGTTACTAAAATATTTCCAGAAAACTCATTTCAAATAGACACTTTCTCTGATGCTTTAGCAATAGTTTTAGTTAAGTTTATGATTTATAATGTTTGGATAATTTTCATACAAAAAATTCGTTATCGAGGAGACCGCGACTTTTGAAATTTAAAAATATTTCTTCAAATGAGTGCAAACTAGGCCCCCTAGAATCTATATCCGGATTTAGTTTCAGTTTTTATCTGTTTACACATATACAAGGTGATGCATTTCTACTGTAAACCTCAATATAATTGTTATTATACAAGATACGAGAAAAAATTGTATACATTAATTATAGGATGTTTTTAGCTGCATCTTATAAAATTATTTTGACAATCACAGGCTGGCCCATAAGTCGTTGGTGATACCTACAATTTTTTTTCGAACATCCCTTATATCATTCGATTTCTGAATTTTTCATCGAAATATGATGCATGTTTGGTAGTGAATTTTTGTTTAGTGCTTCAAATTTCAATAACTATTTTCAATTGCTATTCACCTAAGGTCCGTTGGCTAGGAAACCAGTTTTCTTGGAAACACTTTAAGTTTATTTTCGGAATTTTTTTGTAAATCTTCAAACAATAAGTTATTTTAATAAAAAATGGTACATTCTTTTTGGTATATGGGTTTTAGCGGTAACCAAATTGATGCATGCTTGCATTAAAGATATATTTGCTATTACAAACGTTTTTATGAAAATTCACTACCATAACGCACTTGCTGCGTCCAGACTTTTATTCTTGTCACTCGGTTAATACGCAGATTCCGTCAGAAAAATTAACTGAAGTACCAATAACTTGTGAAACATTGCTTACGCTTACACCAAGGGCTAGAAATCTTACGACTAAATTCCTTCTGACAAATGGACGGAAATGTGTAAAATATTCAAAATAAGAACCAAATATAAGAGTTCTTTTATTTTGGCATATTGTACAGCTTATCGAGTATATGAGGCGACGCTAATTGTACTTTTTATCGGCTTCATGCCCGGAATATTATAGTCAAAGTATACGTACGAATTAATTACAGAATTTGTAGAATTACCATTAAAACACATCCCACGACTGTTTCGGCCTTAGATTACGTCTTATGTTTAAGTGTAAAATTAAAAGAAGCTATTTTAGGATCATTTTTATAGAGACTTCGCTTCATTTTGTTTACATTTCTACTATATTATGCGACAGCATAATATATCTATGCTGCGCTAAAACCGTATTTGAGGCCGTTCATAAAGCTACAAAGGTAGTGTCTTTTAATAATTGATTGAATCCCCCAGTTAAATAACAATCACTTGGCAAATTTTTAATTTCATGCCGTCTGTCATTTTCCATAATTGCGGCCGAGATTTCATGATTTTTGATTCGGGTAGTATGTTTCATGCCTCGTATATATTAATTTGGTTACCGTTGATTTATGGTTTATACCTGTTGTATGAATCAATCTACCCGTGGCAGTTAACTACTCTGTCTGTCAGGTATTGGACTTTAACCACTAAGTCGTCTCAACGCATGTCTTTGGGATTTTATTTTTAATTTGGAAAAAACTTTAAATATTGTGTACCAAATTACTGAAAATTCACAACATGGGTTTATTTGCACTATTTCTAGCCACATGTAAAGTCTTATTCCAGTTACTCTGATACTTACAAAAATATAGCGTTTTCAAAAAGTTTTCTCCGATTTTCCATCGGAAGTACTTGAGCATAAAGGCTGATTAACGAACTCGACCTCAGTTTTCGCCCGAGCAAGATTTTTTCCAAGTTTGATTGAAATCAGTTTAGTATTTTGGAGTTGTCGCTCGGATACATACATACATACATACATACATATATATATATATATATATATATATATATATATATATATATATATATATATATATATATATATATATATATATATATATATATATATATATATATATATAAACATATAAAAATTTTAACTGTCCTTGGTTTTGGGTTCTAGAGACTCAAAATCGCGCTCATCTGAAGAAATTTGTTCAAAAGCCTTCGTCGTGACCTCTCTATTAGCGAATTTTTCTGAATGAAAATTCGCTAAAGATTGTGTAGCCAATTTTCGTAGAAATGTTGATACAACTTTCGTCTAATATTACTTACTTAACCCCATTTTTATATAAAAAAATATTTTTTTGAATTTTTGTCAAAAAGCTTTCTGTAAATAAGTATATCGTGGCAGGTGTAGTTTTTGTGTAAATTGCTTAAATAGATTCGTTGTCCAGGTAAATCGGACAACGATTTTCGGAAAAATATTTGTACCTTTCCGAAGAATAAAGTTATTATATTGATGAGCTATGCTACAGGGTTTCTGCTACAAGGGTTATACTGTCTATCAAATTTGATGTATTTCGTCAATAAAAATATTTTTGTGAAAATTCGCTATCATAACGCACTTGCTGCATCTAGACTTTTGAATAATCGTTTGCTTTTCAATAAAAACGGATTTTTATAACTCGGTCTATTTCCGCGACTATGGCCAATCACCGACGCAAGGAGTAGTTTAACCTCAATATCCTGGAAACTTTGCCGAACCCCTGCCTTTCTGTAAGGAGGGTAAAGATCTTTAACGTGTCCAAGATCGCATGGACGCGGGACCGGCGGCTTTATGCCCCCTCCGAAGGGCGAAATGTGCAGAGATTCAACTTGCTCAAATACAATGCCAAAACCTCGGTTGATGTTAATTGTACAGTATGTACTGAAAAAGGGAGAGGAGAACGCTGGGACCGAACCCGGTTCAGAGGCATACGTTCTTACCACTGAACCACCAAGGCTCTTAAAAACTAACTTCTAAAGGTTTGTTTAACCTTTAGCCGTTATTATGATGGGTTAATCGTAAACACTCCAATTTATGATGATCTAGTTTTACTATAGGTATGCATAATATGATAATATAAAAAATTTCGTTATAACTCTAACGCTAGTTTTCACGGATGATTACACATATATTGGGTTGAAACTTTTTATACATTGTAATTCACTTAAGCTGTCCGATCTAATGTCAGATAATCTCTAGATTACACACCAATAAAAGTATAACTTTTTGTTATAGGATAAGGTCTAAATTACAGAATAATGTATCGGATATGGTTTAATATTATACACATGATAACTTTATTATTATGTAGAGGTACCTGTACATCAATCTACAGTTGACGGGGACACCCACGTTGTGTATTCTCTAAGTAGAACAAGAAATCACGCAACCTTGTATTTTTGTGTGGAGTTTTTATTTCATTTTATTAACCATGTGTTAATAGGAAATTTGATCAGAAACAATAGCGCAAAATCCTTTTTTTCGTCTTTATTATTGCTGAATTTATAATTATTTTATAATCTAAAGTGAGGAAAGTTATCATGCAACGGTATGTTGTTGCATTTACCGGTCCAGCTCTTCGACTACCTTTCTGAAAAAAACCGACCATCTGATTTCTGAATATCCTTCCTCCGAGGTCACTATTCTTGGTGACTTCAATGTCCATAATAAGGAATGACTAGCATCTTCAAAAACCGATCCACAAGGGAGATCAGCGGATGCCTTCGCAATATGGTTCAGCAACCCACTTACTTTCTTCGCATTCCAACACACAGCTCAAACCCTTGGATCTCCTTCTTACCATAAAATCGAAATGCTATAAGACATCAGTTACCGCCCACCTTGATCGCTCAGACCACGGCAAGGTCACTGCTTCCTGCGCAATGCAACCCGCGGTCACACAGTTATCACACCCACGTATCGTTTGGCATTACAACTCCGCTAACTGGAACAAAATGCCAGATTACTTTTCCTCATTTCCATGGGCGTCTGTCTGCTTCTCTCATCCTGACCCCTCTGATATCTCACAAAACGTCACCGAAATCATCCAAGCTGGCATGGAATTATTTATTCCACGTACACAAAAAACCTCTTCAGCCACTCAAAAGCTCTGGTTCTCTAAATACTGTGACAAGGTCAGACTTGAAAAGGTCAAAGCTCACAAAACGCTTCTACACAATCCCAGTCAAGAAAATCGTCGAGCATTTAACGACGCAAGAAACCGCTATGTCCGCATTCTTTCTGAGGCAAAAAACTCCTTTAATAACCACATCAAAAACAAAGTCCTCTCAAGCTCCAACGGCAGCAAACCGTTCTGGACTCTTGCTAAATCTATTGGGAATAATTTCTGCAAGAGCACGTTCTCACCTCTTGTTTCAGGGGATCAAATTGTTTATACCGCCGTAGGCAAGGCTGAACTTTTTGCCTCGTTGTTCGCCGGCAATTCTACTCTCAACCCACCTCCAAATCTTCAACCACCACCAGTCCCCAATATTGCGCATAAAATGACGGATATCATTTTTAAAACTAAAGAGGCACGAAAGATGCTGTCTTCTCTTAATACCAGAAAAGCCTCTGGCCTTGACGAGATCCCAGCAATTGTTCTCAAAAAATGCGCACCAGACCTTGCTCCTGTCCTGACTCGTCTGTTTCAGACATCTTACAATAGAGGCATATTCGCGAGTAACTGGAAAACTGCTCGAGTACAACCCGTCCCCAAGAAAGGATCCAAAGCGCTTCCTAGCAACTACAGGCCAATTTCTCTCCTTTCAGTCATCTCTAAAGTGATGGAAAATTATATAAACACCGAATAACTAAAATTTCTTGAAAAACACAGTCCAATCCACGACAGGCAGTATGGATTTCGTCAGCACAGATCAACTGCCGACCTCCTTTCCTTTGTCACCCATTCTTGAAATAAGTCTATGGAACTCCACGGTGAATCCCAGATTGTCGCTCTAGACATATTCAAAGCATTATGCAGGAGTTCCTCAAGGTTCAGCATTAGCCCCTACTTTGTTTCTTCTCCACATCAATGACCTCCTCTCTAGCACATCCCACCCAGTTCATAGTTACGCGGACGACAGCACCCTCCACTCAAATATACAATATTCTAAGCCTGTCTCTTTAGCCCAATTAGATGAGGATCGCAGACTTATGGAGGGTTCTGTCTCTGTGGATCTCCAAAAAAATATTAGACTGGGGAAGTATAAATCTTGTACAATTCAACTCCACTAAATCTCAGTCTTGCTTTCTATCTCATAAGAGATACACCAGCCCTAGACCCATCACAATGAACAACCAAGTTATTCAAAGTAATGAGTCCTTTTCACTTGTTGGAATTTCTGTGGATCGAAATCTCAATTGGCACCAACATGTCACATCAATTGCAGAAACGGCTGCTAAGAAATTAGGTTTCCTCTTCCGGGCTCGCAAATACTTTTCACCAGCTAATCTCTATACCTTATATACTTCACAAATAAGGCCAAACCTCGAATACTGCTCCCACATCTGGTGTGCCGCTGCCGCTTCGACACTCGCTATCCTGGACTCCATTCAGAAGAGAGCTATACGTCTCATCGGTGACCCTACCCTCACTCAAAGGCTGCCATTCCTTGCCCACCGACGTGCCGTTGGTAACCCCCCCCCTCTCTTTCTCTCTCTCTCTCTCTTATAGATATCTGCACGGGCACTGCTCAGGGGAGCTGTCTTCCATAGTTCCTCCACCTGCTGCCCCCAACAGATCTACCAGGGAAACAGAGCGAATGCATCCTTTTACCGTCCAGGTCACCAGACATAGAACATATTGTTATGCCCTCTATTTTGTCCCGAGGACTTCCAAGTTGTGGAATTCCTTGCCGGCGCATGTTTTTCCTTTTCCTCCAAATCTTCAAGTCCAGAATTAACAAGTTGCCTTTTTCCTTTTTGTTGACACCCACGAAACGATAGTATTTAGGCTGTGAGCCCTGGTGGTATGTTGTTGAAATAAAAAATAAAAATAAAAGAAGAGACACGTGTTCTTACCACTGAACCACCGAGAGGCTGTTCAAGAACCAATTTCTTACTTAAATATGATTGATATTATTGTTTGTTTTTTTTTGTAGTTTCTATTAACATATTTTGGATGTGTGAAACATAAACTGGAATCTTGCGTGAAGAGGTTACAATACAATTACTCTTGTTTTGTTTGTATGTATTTTTGTATGTCTGTCGTAATCGTTGTTGCATCTTTCACGTGTTCGATTTGCAAGTTTAGGTAAACCGACCGCATTCCTTACTAAGCACCATCGCGTCCTCAGCCCCTTGTGCCCTCACAGGACCGTAACCATACATTGTTTGCTGTAGCATTGTCTGCTGCTGGCATTTCTATACTTCTACATCAGTCGGTCAAAATCCCTGCAATTTATATTCAGACTGGAACGCTCATGTAGCTAAACAGTTAATAGAAAAGTGTGACCAAGTTCACCCGAAATGTTAGATAAGTACAGACACATAGAAAAAGTGAATGTATTTCGTTCTATATTGCACAGTTAAACGAGGTATTTGGATTTGTGCCTTGGTTAAATTATTTTGTAGCGAAAATTTGGTAGGATTTATGTCCACTATATGTCCAGGAACGCAGCAAGTGCCTTTCAGTAGCGAATTTTCATAAGTATTGTAATACATAACGCAACAAATCCGATGATATTTAGGTTAGAAACACTGAAACTGACCAAATCATTTAATATATCCATCTTTCTTTATTCTGTTTAACTTTATACGGCACGATAATGTACTGCTTCAACAACAGCGCACATTCGCAGCCTTTTCCAATGTTTGTTACATTTTATTCCGGAAAATGAGTTAAAATTTCGTAAATATAAATTGACAAGTTTCCAAGATATAGCATTTTCCACGAGAACACTTGCAATTTTCCATTGAAAAATGGAAAAACTTGACTCTCAGAACTGGCCATCGAATTTAGTCTCCGGAAATAATTTTCCAGTGTCATAAAATAAACCGGAAGTCTCTAGGTGGCGTAGTTGCTTAGCAAACCATGATATATATATATATATATATATATATATATATATATATATATATATATATATATATATATATATATATATATATATATATATATATATATATATATATATATATATATATATATATATATATATATATATATATATATGGTGCCGCATTGAAAAATAAACTGACCGATTTGCGTCCAGATAATTTTTTTTAAGAAACGCTGAAACACGTCGATTTTAATATTGAGGAGGACATATTTTGACCTAAAACTCAACTTTGTCACATCAACCCCTTATATTTTAAATAGGGAACATGGGTCGAGTGTTACATCATTTGAAAGCTCTTTCTTTTCTGAATTCAGCACACTAATTTTTTTGGAAGTACTATCGAAAATTAATTTCACAATGGTGTATGCTGTAGAAGAAAAAGTTGAAATAATTACTCTTTTTTTCAAAAACGATGACTGTGGCAACCGTACCACAAATTTGTTTAATGAACGACATCCGTACAGACATGTTAACAGAAAATACATTTTGGAGTTAGTTGCAAAGTTGCGAAAAAGTGGTTCAGTAGCCAACAAAAAACGGGATCCTGTACGTGAATTTCCGGTTAGAAATGAGACTACTGAGATTGAAGTTTTAGGACAAATTGCTGCAGACCCAACTTTGAGCACGAGAAAATTGGCCACTGTTTCAAACATCAAAAGAAGAACTATTCAGCGAATATTGAAGCATCATAAATTTTACCCGTATAAAATTAATATTGTACAACAACTGAATGAAGATGATTTTGTTCGACGGATGGAGTTTTGTGAAGTTATGACTGCACGAATAGCTGATAACGGGAACTTTCTGTTTAATATCTGTTTTTCAGACGAGTGTACGTGTTTATTAAACTCTACAGTCAATCGTCATAATTGCCGTTATTGGGCAGATAATACGCCAAGAAATTTTCACGAAATCCACTCAAACTCCACAGAAATTGAATGTCTGGACTGGCATTTTTGGAGACCGTTTAATCGGACCAATTTTTCTTGATGACAATTTGAGTGACGAAACGTATTTGGAGTTACTAGAAGATATCGTTTACCCACTACTAATTGATATTGTTGAAAATGATGATCGCTATCAAGAAAATCAATTAGTGTTTCAACAAGATGGAGCTTCTCCGCATTTTTCACAACGTGTTAGGGAGTTTTTGAACACAGAGTTTCCAGAGCAATGGATTGGGCGTAGAGGTGCTATTGAGTGGCCCCCTAGATCACCGAATTTAACTCCTGTAGACTTCTTTCTATAGGGCCATTTAAAGAGTAGAATTTACGCAACAGAACCGGAGTCTCTGGAAGAATTACAACGACGCATTGTTGAAGAATGCCGTCTAATAACTCCACAAATGCTCCTGAATGTCAGATCTCGTTTTGAACAAAATTTGTACTTTTGTATGGAAGCTGCTGGTCAACAGTTTGAACACTTACTTAACTGAATACACATTTTTTAACGTTTGGTTTTGTTTTTTAGTTTTTTTTTTAATTGACTAATTAGTGCATTTCTTATCACAATGAATGAAATACGTTCTCGCAACTCCAACTGTGAATAATTTTTAAACGAGTTGATAAAACTTCCAAAAAAATTTGTGTGATGAATTCAGAAAAGAAAGAGCTTTCAAATGATGTAACACTTGACCCATGTTCCCTATTTAAAATATAAGGGTTGTTATCACCACTCTTAAGGGGTTGATGTGACAAAGTTGAGTTTTATGTCAAAACATGTCCGCTTCAATATTAAAATTGACGTGTTTCAGCGTTTCTTAAAAAAAAAAATCTCTGGACGCAAATCGGTCTGTTTCGTTTTCAATGCGACACCCTGTATATATATATATATATATATATATATATATATATATATATATATATATATATATATATATATATATATATATATAATATACACAGGGTGTGCGGTAATTACACCGATAACGCTTAAGTGTAGATTCGTGTGATCAATTGATGACGATTTATCGAAAAAGTTTGTAGTTTTTGAGTTATAGCCCTCCAAAATACAGAAAAAAAAGTTGTTTATAACTCTGTAAATAATTGAGCTATGTCAACGAATTTTGGCAGGTGACTTTAGCTCATTAAGACACATTATTCCTGAAAAATCTAAGAAATTTCGCAAACCGGAAGTAGGTTTTCAGGGGTATACTTGTAATAGCCAGAACTTTCACAGACGTTAATTTTTTCTAACCTAACTTCCTTCGTTTTGATGCTGCATTCATTGTCTTACATTTTTGTCTCTTAACAAATTTGCTTAAAGTTAACCGTTTTCATGGTTTCTCGTAACTTATTGATAAAAATTAGTATTGCTTGAAAACCATTCTAATGCCGTTAGCCGAATTGCATACAACTCAAAGAAGACACATTTACTTAAAATGTTAAGAATAAGACAATTTCAAATTTATTAAATGAAATTGTAATAATAAAAATCTTAACAAAAACTTGCATAATATCAGAAGAGTAAAAAATTGAAAAACATTAATTTAATTATAAAACATGAAAATAGTAATATTAAATAAAATTAAAAAACTATCTTAATAGGCGTTCTAAGTATTCGCCATTTTGTCTAATACAAGCATTTGCTCGGCGTAGAAGTGAATTTCTTACATTACTAAAAACACCAGAAATTTGACGTATCTCGTCAGCAGCTGCCACCATTATTTCCGATAATTCCTCCTGGGTTTCAACAGGCGTAGGGTATACTTTTTCTTTCAAGGTGTCCCCATAAGAAAAAGTCTAATGGCGTGATGGCAAATTTGGTCCAAATCAATGAAGTATTTTTTGAGTTATCGGTTGGATACATACATACATACATACCTATATATATATATATATATATATATATATATATATATATATATATATATATATACATTTTAACTGGCCATGGAAATGGGTTCCAGAGGCACTAATTCGCGCTCATTTGAAGAAATTTTCCGAAAGTCTCACCATCGATACCTCTCTATTAGTAAATTTTCTTAATGAAAATTCACCAAAAAAGGTTTTGGATGGTGAATGAATTAAATTTTATAGACCAAGTCATTATATATATATATATATATATATATATATATATATATATATATATATATATATATATATATATATATATATATATATATAATTTCAGTATTACAGTCCTGTGACGGTGTCTGTTCCACTCCCACGTGGTGCACTGTGCCCTTGCCGTTGCTTCTCGTTGCATGAAGAGAAAGAGAAGACACTAAACTTCACTCAATTCACGGACACAGGCTTTTCTAACCGGTTTTCATCTGCCTGTCTGCCTTCTTGTGTACTATTCTCTGTTTCTCTCTCTCTCTCTCTTTAGAAATATATCTTTTACTCCCCCAAACAACAGCTTATAGCTTATATCTTGTGTTATCGTGTTATCTCTACATCGATATTTCTAACAGCATCTTATATTATTAGTTGTATCAAAATTGTTTAACTTGGGAGTAAGAGTAAGAACTGTAAAAAGCCACAGGACCAGTTTGCAATGTTTGCATTCCACGTTGCTGGGGGCTAAATATAGAATCCATTTTAACGTTTCTGATTACCTACAACCAAATCAAGTTCGGTCTAACGCAACTTTTATCTTCTGATTTTGTTAACTAATAATATAGTTTTTTTATGAGTAGCTATTTTAAAATAATTACGTAAAGAAAATATTTACAGTCATTTTTAGAGCAAAACATTATTGTATATGATGACTGATTAGAAATAACGAAGATATTATATTCGCTTTGAAAATTAATGAGTAATAATTGAAAAAAAATCCAACTGCGTTAAAATGAACTTAATAGATTGAAACAAGATGAAATAGATAAATGGAAAATGAATATCATCTAATGATAACTTGTAGTCAGGGGCATTATACATGGTCTGCTTAACGTTTAAGTATGTATAGATGTATGTATAATTTGAAGAAAGTCGTGACCATTCTATCGTCAATTTTTTTTAAATTGAAGAAAAGTCTTTTAAATGCTATACAACTTTTTTCTTTAACGTCGGTCTATTTCCGCGACTATGGCCAATCACTGACGCTAGGGAGCAGTTTCACCTCACTATCACGGAAGTTTTACCGAACCCCTGCCTTTCTGTAAGGGGATAGGGATTTTTAAGATGCCCAATATCCCACAGACACGGGGCCGTTTTTTGTCTAAAAAATTTGGTTTGGCCTTTTTTTTTTACAAAGTTGATCATAACTTAAAAAGTTTGGGAGATATTGTGTTACTTTTTGTTTAATTTTCACTCCATAAAAGTACTTTATATTACGCTGAATGTTCATCGAGTTTGGGCAATTTTTATGTCTCCATACGGTTTTCAAAAATAAAAATTTCAATAATTAAAGAGTAAATTAAATCTGGCAATACTAACAAAATTCTAGCATGTTCTAGTTGTTGAAAAACGATTGCTGTAAATGTTTTATATAAAACCTGACCTGACCTGACCTGACAAGCTTTTTTCATCCTCTGATGACGCTAACCTTGTTAGTGAAACGATCATAAGGTGTTAAAAAGATGTATTGTGGTGATTTGGGTTCTACCAACTAACAATTTTGTCAATTGTCAGCCATGGCCCATTTCTTCCCTAATATAGGGACTATGTATGTAAGGCTAAAAAAATATATATATGTAAGCATGAATATTCTTACCACATCTAGCCTGACGTTATAATTATTCGCCATCTCATTCATCTTTTTCTTTAACCCTTTCAAGACGAATTTTTGTAATTGATTTTTTTTTTGTTGTAAAATTTAGTGTGCTAGTGCAATCACTAGCACTCTTAAAGAAAGTCTGGCTATGTTTTTAATTTAAAAAAAGGCTAGGGTGGTGGTACATATATGTACCATCAGTCCTGGATGGTGGTACATATATGAACCATTAGTATTAGAGCAATATCCTTAATTAAATTCATAACAATAATGGTTTGAGAAAAAAAAACACGTTTGGTATGCTACGTGATATTTTGCAAAACAATTAGTACATATTGGTACATTACAGTGTTGGCACATTGCTTTTGTTCTGGTTTGAATTTTATTTTGTGAGCGTGTACACCGTGTTCTGGTGTCGCCCTCAATTGGCAAGTGCGTACGGACATTTCCACGGCTTCTCTTCAAGGAAGGACGTCCACGTTGTGGTCCGCACGTCACTGAAACTGTTTTTTTTTTTGGCCTTCTTCGGCCAGGGTATCTGCTAAGGGTACTATAAAATGTAACAGGGGATACTGTTTCAAATAGTTGATTTCCTTGTAAATTATCAAAGAATTTACCACTGACATCGTTAGAAGCCTGTGAAATGTATTTATCCACCATTTCTTGGATTTTCTATCGAATTCATAAATACCTGACATTTAGTCTGCTGAATCAACTCCACCCATTTTTCCTCTATAGAAAGATATCATTTGTGGACAGTCTGTTGGGGATCTAGTTCCATCTTAATTTTTTTAAATTTACTGACGTAATCGGGTTTGCGTGGCAATTGCTCAGCAATTAAACTTCTTTCGTGTCTTGTCATTTTGTGAACATTAGCCCGTTGTCTGTACACTTGAAGACTGATTCACCACCCTGCAATTTCATTGGCACTTTTGGAATGCTTCGTGTCTTCAAAATACACGTTCCCACAGCTGCATACGGTATTGATTGCATCAACTCGACGGATGTCAAAAAACGGTCAAACGAACGTGCAATGTCAGGTTCCTTTATCGTGGATGCGAGTAAATTGACTACCCTTTCACCTAATGTTCTAACCTGGTTTTCTTGTTCACGTCTTGTATAAATGTTGAAGTCGTAAACATACCCAGTTTCTGCATCACAACGAAGCCACATTTTTATACCTCTTTTTGTTGGTTTTAGATGCATATATTATTTTAATGACGAGCGACCTTTGAATTTGGTCATCGATTCATCAATGCTCTGGAATACACTATCTTGACGTGATTTTTGAAATGTGTTTTTTAAACATTCAACTACATCATCAATATAGTATGTTTTTGAGGATTCCTCAGGTATTTCTGGTGGTGCAAAATATAGCTTTGAAGATATCAGTTTGAATCTATCTCTGGAAACAGAATTTTTCATAACCGTATTTCCCATAGAAGTATGTCTGGGCCAATAACCCGAAAGTGACGGTAACCTGTTATATGACATGATAAATATTGAACCAAGAACAGCTTGAACCTCACCAATGTTTGTTTCATTAATTTTAGGTTTTTTCTTCTTTGATTTAACATCTTGTCATTTTGCAAGGCACTCATTGGTGCACTGTCCGATGTACATACTTAGTGAACGAGGAAATATTTTGTTAAAAATGTCAATAGGCTTCATGCTAGTGTTAAAATATGTCAAAAGTGAGCATGGTCGTGGAGTAGGTAGAGATATTCTGGGAGCAAAGGACGAAGCTGGGGTGGACCATAATATAGCTGATGTCATAGATTCCTTATTAGGATTTTGTTCCTCAATGATTTCATTTTGAATTTTATGATTTACCTGAACAGTAGGCTCAGTAACTACTCACGTGTTTGAGGATTCTGGCTCGACATTGGTTTGCTCATTATCTTCACTATATGTGATTGACAACTCGGCCTCAGAATCGGTGTTTTCAGGTGAAGATGGCTCCCACAGGTCACTACTACCAGCTGAAAAGTCATTAATAATGGAAAACTCCAAGGTGTGGTCTATATAGTAATGTAGCTCATATTCTGTTAATCCAGTCATACCTATAATAATACAATTATGTTAGTATACTCTACAAGACTGACTGGTACATATACGTACCGACAAACCTAAATGCGGTTTTGGAGGTTTCCGCCAATAAAATTTCAATACAATCCTATATAAGGCAGTGCACCACACTATTACACTAATACACCACGACAAAAAAAAATCACTGGTTTTTCTGTAGTTTACGTCATAAATTCTGAGACACAAGCAAAACACCACAATAAACAGCTGAAACATAACCTCACATTTTAGGTGCGGCATTGGTGTAACGTACGCATACAGTGGACTGCTTGGTACATATTTAAACCAATTCATTTTAATGAATATACATTTCGTCTTTGAAAACCTCCGCTGGTACATATGTGTACCAGTAGTCTCGAAAGGGTTAAGAACAGTACTTAATCTGAGCTTGCATCAGTGCTTTACTAGTTCTTCGTTTAGATATATTACACTAAAATACGGATATAATGTATCTCACGAACGAATGTGACTTTTTTGCTTGGCTCTTGATGAATTACCTTTTTTTATAACAAAAATTTTATATTTTTTTTTTGGAAAATTGGTTCGATTGGGCTTAGCTAAATATCGTGTTGGCGAGATTAACAAAAAAAATACGTATAGGTACACCTGGAGAACCCAAATCACCACAACACATAATTTTAAAGACCTGACGATCGTTTCACTTCAAAGCTAGAGTCACCAAAGGATAAAAATACGTGTCAAGTTATTTATAAATTAGTTTATAAGGTTTATCTCGGATATATGCCTAAACATATAAATTTGCTAACAAACTTTAAATATGGGTCCCAGGTGCTCTAATTTATGTCAGCAAGTTTTTTTTTAATGAAAATTAGCTAATACCTAGCTACGATTTGTATAATTTCATAACTAAGTATCTCTGAAATCCTGCACGGTGTAATTGGGAAAGAGAAGTAATTAAGGAAAACGTACTGCATTATTAAAATGTAGAGAGGGGTTGTAGTATTTTAAGAGGATTGTAATTCTAAGGAAACTGATATCATCATATTGGGAACAATTTCCCCATTTATTATTGATACGGTTTTCCAGACTTACCTTAATTACCACCATCTCTTACACCAGTGTGTATAATTAACAGCGAAATTCACTCCAAGAACTTGAAATAATTCAACATTCCGCTGTCTATTCCAGAGAGCACATAAATTTCCTGCAGAATAGAATAACTAGTGACTGCTAGAAACTGACTTTGTTATATTTTAAGAAAATCGAACTGCTACATGTATTAACTACCAAAGATTCTGTAAAGCTAAATGTATTTTATTGTTCATTGGTTAGAACTGTCTCCAGATTGCTCTATATTTTGCAAGTGGTAGTGGACTTTTCCATTACGTGATAGTAAAGAATTTTTTTCACGCCCGAGGAGGTACCACCCCATAGATCAAGTCCCAACGGACGGTTCTGGCGTATGAGTCGGCTTCCCTTATACACAAAAATGATGATGTCTCCTTGTACAAAAGATTCCGGAGATAAAATACCCATCCATTCGGATCTCCGGGAGAGGGGTGTGCAGGGGGCGCCGGCATCAAGATTTAACATATCCTTCTCGAATATATGTGGCCTAAATTTTAACATGAACTCAGTCCACCATTTCCTCCTGGCTAATAGGCCCCAACTACTCTTCCCCACCGAAACCCAAATCAGTGTCAAAACAGCCACTAATCACCTTAATTTCCCGGGGTATGAGCTCCTTACTTCCTTTAGATTACATGGAGGCGTGTGCGCATACGTCCGTAGCAATCTACCCTGCACCAGACTCCCCAATTTAGAAGCTGGAAGGAAATACATACTTTGGATGAAACTCTCTCTCAGGGCTGCAACTAAATTCATCTGTTGCATTTATAGTTCACCTTCTGACAACAACTTTGTCCAGCTCTTCTACTACCTTTCTGAAAAAAACCGACCATCTGATTTCTGAATATCCTTCCTCCGAGGGCACTATTCTTGGTAATTTCAATGTTCATAATAAGGAATGGCTAGGATCTTCAAAAACCGATCCACAAAGGAGAGCAGCGGAAGCCTTTACAGTCAGCAATTCTTTAGCCAATATGGTTCATCAACTTACTTTCTTTCCTCGCATCCCAACACAGAGCTCAAATCCCTTGGATCTCTTTCTTACTACAAAACCTAAATGCTATAAGACATTAGTCACCGCCCCACATTGGTCGCTCAGACCACGGCATGGTTACTGCTTCCTGCACAATGCAACCCAAGGTCACACGGCCATCACAGCCACGTATCGTTTGGCATTATAACTCCGCAAACTGAGACGAAATGCGGGATTACTTTTCCTCATTTCCATGGGCGTCTGTCTGCTTCTCTCATCCTGACCCCTCTGATATCTCACAAAACGTCACCGAAATTATCCAAGCTGGCATGTAATTATTTATTCCACGTACACAGAAAACCGCTTCAGCCACTCAAAAGCCCCGGTTCTCTAAATCATGTGACAAGGCCAGACTTGAAAAGGTCAAAGCTCACAAAACGCTTCTACACAGTCCCAGTCAAGAAAACGGTCAAGCATTTAACGACGCAAGAAACCGCTATGTACGCATTCTTTCTGAGGCAAAAAAAACTCTTTTGATAACCACATCAAAAACAAAGTCCTCTTAAGCTCCAATGGCAGCAAACCCTTCTGGACTCTTGCTAAATTTTTTCAGAATAATTTCTGCAAGAGCACGTTTCCACCTATTGTTTCAGGGGATGAAATTGTTTCTACCGCCCTGGGCAAGGCTGAACTTTTTGCCTCGTTGTTCGCCGGCAATTATACTCTCAACCCACCTCAAAATGTTGAACCACCAACAGTCCCCAGTGTCGCGCATAAAATTACGGATATCATATACAAAACTAAAAAGGTACGAAAGATGCTCTCTTCTCTTAATACCAGGAAAGCCTCTGGCCTTGACGAGATCCCAGCAATTGTTCTCAAAAAAATGCGCAATAGAACTTGCTCCTGTCCTGACTCGTCTGTTTCAGACATCTTACAATAGAGCTATATTCGCTAGTAACTGGAAAACTGCTCGAATACAACCCGTCCCCAAGAAAGGATCCAAAGCACTTCCTAGCAACTAGAGGCCTATTTATCTCCTTTCAGTCGTCTTTAAAGTGATGGAAAAGTATATAAACACCGAATTACCAAAATTTCTTGAAAAACACTATTCTAAGCCTGTCTTTTTAGCCCAATTAGATGAGGATCGCAGACTTATGGAGGGTTCTCTCTCTGTGGATCTCCAAAAAATATTAGACTGGGGAAGTAGTAATCTTGTACAATTTAACTTGCTTTCTCTCTCATGCAAGATACACCAGCTCTAGACCCACCACAATGAACAACCAAGTTATTCAAAGTAATTAGTCTTTTTCACTTGTTGGCATTTGTGTGGATCGAAATCTCAATTGGCACCAACATGTCACATCAATTGCAGAAGCGGCTGCTAAGAAATTAGGTTTCCTCTTCCGGGCTCGCAAATACTTTTCACCAGCTAATCTCTATACCGTATGCACTTCGCAAATAAAGCCAAACCTCGAATACGGCTTTCAAATCTGAGGTGCCGCTGCCGCTTCTACACTGGCTATCCTGGACTCCATTCAGAAGAGAGCTATAAATCTCATCGGTGACCCTACCCTCACCCAAAGGCTGCCATTCCTTGCCCACCGACGCGCCGTTGGTGACCTCTCTCTCTCTCTCTCTCTCTCTCTCTCTCTCTCTCTCTCTCTCTCTCTCTCTCTCTCTCTCTCTTTTATAGATATCTGCACGGGCACTGCTCAGAGGAGCTTTCTTCCATAGTTTCTCCACCTGCTGCCTCCAACGTATCTACCAGGGGAACAGAGCGAACGCACCCTTTTCCTGTCCAGGTCACCAGAGGTAGAACATATTGTTATGCCCGCTCTTTTGTCCCGAGGACTTCCAAGTTGTGGAGTTCCTTGCCGGCACATGTTTTTCCTTCTCCTCCGAACCTCCAAACCTTCAAGTCCAGACACCCACGGTACGATAGTATTTAGGCTGTAAGCCCTCGTGGTGTGTTGTTGAAATATAAAAAAATATAGATACTTATGTAAATAGTATTTCTGTAGTTTCACAATTTTCCTGTTTTTGTTCTCTTCTTAGTCTTACCGAGATTTTTTATTTACTTTGATGATACCGTTAGGCGAAATGTGTTTCAGAACGAGAAGGAATAACAAAGCGAGGTGAAAAGTTGTTTAAAAACAACAAATAAATAATTTCACACTATAGTGCTGCAATCATATTTGAGACCAAACATTTACAAAAACGATTTAAACGGTTCAGAGTAACGTATGTATAAGTTTTGCATTCAACAACACAGGGGCGTGCGGTGACATTTGAAATAAGGGAAGCAATTCCCAGAAACTTACATATTTATAGTGTAACTCAATACTTCTGTCGTTTGTGGAAAATTCGTTAATAATGTCGTCATGTAACTGTGGATTCTGGGACATTTCCTGGACGAGTTTATTTTAAACTGACAAAATTGAAATTTGGGAAAGTCTTTCCTGTCCTGTTGAATTTCTAACAAAACTCTTGATACGTTTAAATGTAGAAAAATTTCGGTCCACAGACGCACTAGTAGCAGGACTTGTTAATACTAATTCACATAATTTGAACACTTCAGAATATGCATTTTCCAACTTTGATTGTTTTAAGAAAGTTAAAAGTTCACTCGCCTTAGTTTTTGTGTCAATAAGATCGGGTTCATAAATGAATGTAAGTTCTGATCGTAATAAGGCTTTGTCAATAGTGGTGAAATAATGATTTGAATGAATCTTCTGGGAAAGGTATCCCTTTAAATCCTCCAAAATTACACAATTCAAGAAATTTCAGGTCACTGAGATGATCAAATCTGCAGTTAATTTGCTGCTGAATTTGATCTATAATTTCGTAGAAAAGGCGGCGGTAAGAAGTTTGAAGGTCTGCCACATTATCAGTGCGCAAACGCTTTCTTCCTGGCTCCACTTCTCCTTATTCACTTGTTTTTTCCCAGAACTTATCAAATTCATTCATTTTTTGAATTATAATGGATTTAAATTCACTATTTTTTTTCAGGCAAAAACTAATGACATTTATTTGACATTGCAATATGTTAAATACATTATCTGAAAACGGAAATATTTCCGAAAATATATTAGGTTAAAAAATTAAAATTAAAGTCTCGTCTCAAACCATCCAAAAATCCTCTAGAACTATTTATTGTTCCTGCGTCCCAATTTTTGCTATTTTCTATTATGTTTTCAAAAAGTTTAATTAACGATTCACGGTGTTCAAATATAGTTAACACAACCCTGTCGTTGTAGTTCCATCGGGTTGCAGCTACTTTGGGTAAACGTTTTTTCAAAATTGTGTCTAAGGCTTGTGTGCGCTTCGTAGATTTGGAAAAAAAGCATCCATTTAACACTTTACATAATTTAATATGATTTATAGATTGGGATAAAAGTAAATTTATTTATGAGCACAACAGTGTACAAATAGAGTAATGGAGAACGTTTCCCGCACTTTAGCTTGAAGACCTCCTAAACGTCCGGCCATAACAGCAGCCCCATCATAGCTTTGGGCAATTATTTTTTATCAGCCTCCTCAATATCTTTCATAATATTAAGCACAATTTTATATAGAGGGTTTGCGGTACGATCTTCTGTCACATTTTTAAAGCCTAAAAATCTTTCTTGTACACTCCCATCCATTTTTTACGTATTACTACAGATAGTTGCCTTAAATTAGTTACATCGGTTGTTTCATCTAGAACAATAGCAATGAAATGAATCTGTTTAATTTCAGATTTAATTCTGTTCAAAATAATAGTGGGAGCAGCCGAAATTAAGTCATTCTGAATGCGATTTTATGTTCCGCGAAAAACGTTAGACTGTTCCAAGTGATTTTTTAAACAAATGTCGTATTTGGCTATTAAAGAAACTAGGTCTTAAAAGTTTCCTCTATTTGTAGATGTAGTTGTTTCGTCATGACTCCTGAAGCTCAATCCATGCTGCGACCAAGAAAACACAGCATCAATAAGTCTTTTTAATATGTTTCTGTTTTTATCAACCAGTTCATTGTGTTGGCGATGAATTTCTATCTGCTTGTCAACGGCGTATTCAATTCGCGTTTTTCCAAAGAAACTTAATTTTAAATGCGCTTTAGACATAACATGTCTTTGTACTAGTTTATGTAGATTATTCAAGTCGGAAAACCCACTTTTATTCCACACCCCCTTTTCAGTCACAAATAGACTACAAGACCAACAAAACAGTTTATTCCTGTTTTCACAACCCGTTAACCATTTATATTATTTATGAGTTTTTTCCGCGTTGAAATGTCGAATAGGTACATGTTTTAATTCTTGTATTTAATTTTTTTATAGTAGGTTTCGGCCTACCTATTAATAATAGCAAGTTTTTCAGCAAAAAGTAAAGCTGAAAATCCGTTAGTTATCAAAAAACATAGAATACAATCACAGTTATTATTACCACTTGTTTGTAAAGTTTGTAAATCCCCACCCCACCGTCACCGCTGTTAAAAGTTGATCTACTTGCAGCCATATTAATGATTAAATAATGCCAATGTATTTAACTTACTCGACTGCTTATATCTACGAAATAATCAGTCACATTCGCTTTGAACGCGCACTCGGTCTTCGTAGTTTTTTTTTTTTGTTCCCTCAGGGCTCGTCCGCGGCCTTGCCGCCCCGATAGCACCGCAACGGTCTTCGTAGTACAACACGTTCTAAAAACACGCGTACATCGTGCCGAGCCGAGGTTTCTTCTATAAAGTTGCCTGCTGACTACGTGTATTTAACTGAAGTCATTGCATGCATCCACTCGTAGTATCAGATCAGGTTCATGCTGTCCGCATGCGGTCGCATTCACTGGGACGACGTTCTTACTAGGAGCGTATATACAAATACAGTATGATGCATAATAAATAATTATGTGTGTGAGCTTGCGAATTAAAAATTTTTATAATTAAATTAGTTTCAGAATTTGAAATTTAATATTTAAAATACAAAAGGGGCTTTAAATAATGCGGTTTAGGTATGTAGTCGTTATTTTAAGGGAAGCAATGCTTCCCTTGCTTCCATGGACCACACGCCACTAAACAACAGAAAACTTAGAAACAATAATATATCAGGTTCTGTATCCTACAAAACATATATTCTCTGAATTGAAATTAGTCATTTGCCATGCAACGGAATGAAACAGATCGTCATTCTGTTTTTAAACCACACTTACTGTGAAATTGAACATGCTACCAACAAGCTGGAACTATAATTTGCTAATCATTTCTAATGTCTCTTACTTAGACATTCAAGTTGAATCCAGAGCACCATCTGTTGGTATTTCACTTGCAGCTTTTTATGATAATCAAGCAACCCTTGACCACATCTATTAATATTGAGGTATAACTTATCGACAACAATTATTTCCACAGTCTGTTGACCGCAAGGCGTGTTCCGGGAGGGAGCATCAGGATTCGGAGATGTGGGGGTGGTGGTGTGGAGGTGTGCTGGAGACATTAGGGCAGACACTAGACACCAAGTTGCGGTTAAACTGGCGGTTATCCGCTATTACAACGTAATCTTGTTAGGGCCGCCGCTTCCGGTAAACAGGGCCCGAGGTCCGGTCCGGAGTCCGCTGCTCCGGGTCCACTCCGGAACACCGCACCGACCCCTTCCAGACTGCCCCATTCTTCCAAGGCCCTCACTTTACAAGGAACCAGGGACTTGCTCGACAAACTTTCTACTTGTTATCTAATTAGAAGGTCCTGTAGCAGCGCGATGTCTTTATAACTACCGGATTCAATTGGAATTTCGATAAGCCAGTTGAGAGAATAGGAAACCAGGGGTGGGTAGGAAGGGCTGGATGTGAGAGCACGTTTAAAAGTATTGTTTTTTACTATTAGATATTCATGCGGTGTTCTAATGTAATGCAGTGATTATTTAAAGAGAGAGGATAAACAAGGTTCCTGTTTAAATATGTAACACCCATGATAGACCTACTTTCTTGTACCATGAGCAACACCAATATTCTTAGTGTGAAGGAATGTTGTTTTAAAAAGCTAAAATTAAAGAAAGCATAAAGTAATGCCAATATGAGAGTAATTAATCACTGGTAGTGTTCCAACAGACAAAAAATCTGGACGCAGCAAGTGCGTTATGGAAGTGAATTTTCATAAAAATGTTTTTACTAGCAAATGCGAGCAGGCATCAATCTGGTTACCGGTATAGCCTATATAGTAGAAACAATGTACTATATTTTATCAAAATTACTTATTGTTTGAAAATGAATAAAAATGTTCCGAAAATAAACTTAAATGTTGGTTTCCTAACCAGCAAACCTTATGTTAATAGCAAATTGGGTTATGGAAAGTTGAAGGATTTAATGAAAATTCGCTACCAAAACGCACTTACTGCATCCAGATTTTTTCTTACAAACATGCATCATACTTCGATAAAAAATGAAAAAATGCATTAACGAATTTGTTCTACGAAAATTAGCTAAAAATTATAGACCGTTAAGCTATAAATTTACTAAACATGCAGCGAAAGCATCAGATAAAGGGTCTATTTGAAATGAGTCTTCTGTAAATATTTTAGTAAAATGAAGGGCAATGACGGTTGAAGCTGAAACTTAAGGGTTCGCAGAACACTCTTCTTGCAACATTTTCTTTTCACAATCCGTATTTGTTTCACGTTCTTTACCTAAACATTGACAATTTTGACGCTTCAAATCGCGACTTTGACGTTTTGAGGCAAACTCCATTTTTTTTTTCTTTAACTGCCCATAACTTTTTTGTCTTTAAACCTAGAGACCTAAATTTTGGTACAGGATTCACTTTATAATACAAACATGCGTACCAAATTTGGTTGCCCTTACTTTGTTATTACCGGAGATATAATTTTTTTTAGAAAGAAAACACAAAAGTTTCCGGGAAAACCTGGTCCGATTTTCCTGGCTAACCAACTTATCCAAGCCACTTGCAAAAGAAAGGTACTCACCAAATTTGATCAACATCGGTCCATTATTTTTTGAGTTATCGGTACGATATATATAAACTCGGATCTCGTCATTAGTGAATTTTTTTTAGGAAGATTCACTAAAAATTATGTTATAAGATATTTTTTTCCATTAGTGTGTGGTTGTTTTAGCATTTTTTGTGTGAATACTCTTTAAAAAAATTAACTAATGAGGAGATCCTGACTTTTGAATTTTGAAAAAATTTCTTCAAATGAGCGCAAACTAGGACCCCCTAAAACCCCTATCCGTGCTCAGTTTCAATTTTTATATGTTTATATATATATATATATATATATATATATATATATATATATATATATATATATATATATATATATATATATATATATATATATATATCTGTGTGTGTGTGTGTGTGTGTGTGTGTGTGTGTGTGTGTGTGTGTGTGTGTGTGTGTGTGTGTGTGTGTGTGTGTGTATGTATGTATGTATGTATGTATGTATCAAACCAATACCTCAACAAATAATGGGCCGATTATGATCAAATTTGGTGAGTACCTTCCTTTGTAAATGGCTTGGATAAGTTCGTTAGCCAGGAAAATCAGACAAGGTTTTCCGGGAAAGTTTTTGGATTTCTTTCGAAAAAAATTAAAAAGCTATCGTAGCCAAATTTGGTGCGCTGGTTTCTGTTATAAAGGGTACCATTTTTAACTAAATTAACACCTCTATGTTAAAAGATAAAGAAATTACGAGCTTCTGAATAAAAAAGTTTAAACGTCAAAATTGATAATTCTGGTAGTCTTACATTGGTACGTAATAGCGCTTTGTGAGTTATATATACGGCTCTAAATGACTAACAAGTTCCTAGATCTGTGTCTCAGCCGTTATTTTGCTTCATTTCGTTAAAATATGAGAAAAAAATCTATTTTAAACAACAATTGTATGGTGTAAGTAATCAGGACGTTAGAAAATTAATATACTAGAGTGTTACTGTTGGTACATACATCTGTCATGTCGACAATGGCCGAGAGGTGGAGGAAGCAGTGTGGCTTTGATAATGGACTCCTATAACACGCGTTCTAATCCCAGTTAATGACTTCACTTTTTTTATTTTTTTAGTCTTAGTTCATTTTACAGTTAACTGATCAGATTGTGTAATTCTGTGTACTTTTTAGCGAGTTTTTGTATGAGAAATTCAATTAGGGCGAGATGAAAACTTTCAAGACTTAATTCAATTTCAATAGAACATATGGTTGTTTGTTATTGCCCTAACTTAGTGAAACCGTTGAATATTTAATACAGCCGTAGACTTTACCCGTGGCTTCACTAGTGCTTGTTCTTTTCTCCAACCGATTTCAATATTTACTGGACGCAGCAAGCGTAATATCTGTGGCAGAGTCTTTATCCATTAGATACGGTAAAATGACCTAATTTTAGTGAATTTTCTTAAAAAAATTCACTAATGAGGAGATCCCGACTTTTGATATATATATATATATATATATATATATATATATATATATATATATATATATATATATATATATATATATATATATATATATATATATATATATATATATATATATATATATATATATATATATATATATATATATATATACATTTAAGTGTGTGTGTGTCACACCGATAACTCAAAAAATAATCAATTTTGGTGAGTACTTTCCTTGCAAGTGGCTTGGATAAGTTCGTTAGCCAGGACAACCGGCCCAGGTTTTCCCCAAAAATCTTGTGTTTTCTTTCGGAAAAAAATTATGTCTCCAGAAATAACAAAGTAATGGCAACCAAATTTGGTACGAGTGTTTGCATTATAAAGAGTAAACCATGCACCAAATTTAGGTCTGTAGGTTTGGAGGCAACAAAGTTAGAGGCATTTAGAGGAAAAGAATTTGGGATTATCCTCAAAACGTCAAAGCCGCGATTTTAAACGTCAAAATTGGCAACATCTAGGCAAAGAACCTGAAACCAATATGGATTGTGTAAAGAAAATATCACACGAAGAGTGTCTACACACCCTTATGTTTCAGTTTCAACCGCCATTGTCCCTTATTTTACTTAAATATTTCCTGAAAATTCATTTCAACTAAGCACTTTCTTCGATGCTTTGGCAATACTTGTAGTTAAGTTTATGGTTTAACGATTTATAATTTTTAGCTAATTTTTGTAGAAAAAATTCTTTAATGAAGCGACGGCGACTTTTGAATTTTAAAAAGGTTTCTTCAACTGAGTGTAAATTACGCACCCTAGAACCTATATTCGGGTTTACTTGCAGTTTTTATGTGTTTACATATATACAACGTGACGCATTTCTACGTAAAGCTGAATAAAATTGGTATTATACAAGATACGAGAAAAAATTAATTTAATTATAAGGTGTCTTGAGCTGCATCTTATAAAATTATTTTGACAATCACAGAATAGCCCATAAGTCGTTGGTGATACTTACAATTTTTTTTTCCGAACATCCCTTATATTATTGCATTTTTCCATCGTTTGTCAAAATATGATGCATGTTTGTAAGAAAAAAAATCGAGATGCAGTAAGTGCGTTTTAGCAGCGAATTTTCATTAAATGCTTAAAATTTAAATGACTGAATTTGCTATTAACCTAAGATTCGTTGGCTATGAAAATAGTTGGTGAATTTGCAGTTTAACTCACGGACGATTTGAAAAATATCGACTGCTGATAGATAAAGTTTGGTGTCTTAAATGCACGCTGACGCAAATGTTACCTTTTGTTCTCCCTTATTTCCCGAGTTATTCGCATTTAAAGTTGTTTACACATTACACAGTTTTTTAAGAATTTCCCAGTACGGTCCTGTCACGTGCCGTCTCATTCCCTCCTAAACATTACATTTGACATAAGGTGTCCATTGTGTTTGGGAATCCCTAGAATATTCTGGAATCATAATATGGGATATTGTCATTATAACTGACAGTTTACACATCGCTTTCAATACGGCGGTAGTACCAGTACGCTTTGGACGCTTTCTCATACATTCCTGTATTACGAACATTTTTTCTGAAATTGTGTGCTGTTTACCTTGTTCTGTTGATGACCAGTGGTATTATAGTGGCTTATAAGCTGCATGTGTGGACCCTTTTCTTGGTCGGTGACGCGTTATTTGTTTCCTATGTTGTTTTTGTGGCGAGGAAATTGCCATGTCGAGGCCGTCAAATTACAAGGTCAGGTCAGGTTGCCTACACAAGGCCCGGGCCTACATCATTTTCCTGAGATGTAAGGCAAGTTTGTGTAAATTTGTTGTTCTTTTGTGTAAATTTCGATCGGTTCGCGGTATTTGCTATGGGAGGTCGGTGATGCTTACGCAGACGGGTCCGGTCCATGGTTCGCGAGAGCGGCATTGCCGGACGGTGTTTATTGCTCTAGGGGCCTGCCTGTACTGACCTGACCTGCCCTGCCCCGTAGGTCAGGTCAGGTCAGGTCAGGCAGCTTCCTACAGCAATAAGCACTGTCCGGCAATGCCGCTCTCGCGATGCATGGACCGGACCTGTCTGCTTAAGCATCACCGACCTGGCCTGATCTGCCCTGTAGGTCAGGAAGGTCAGGTCAAGCAGGCCCCTACAGCAATAAGCACTGTCCGGCAATGCCTCTCTCGCGATGCATGAAATGACGGGACCCGCCTACTTAAGGGTCACCCTTTTCTCGGAGGAGGATGGGGTTGGGGTGTGTTTCCGGGTGCTTTGCTGTAGGGGTTTTCCTTCCCCCCTCGCGTGTGCACAACCACCACCGTTGCATAAACCACAAGAAAAATTTCTTGTTCATACCCCCTAAGGAAGTTTCGGGACCTGGAATGAATAGGGGTGATGTGCAGGGTAGGTAGGGTTTAGGGGGGATAGGGCGTCAGGATGTGAAAAAGACAGTTTTCAAGCAGCTTTCTTCGCATTTTCTGCTCATATTTCCTTCTTAACTCCTACCCCGCCCAGCACCCCTCTTCACTCTTGGTCCCGTAACTTCCTTGGGGGGTGAGAACAAGAAATTTTCCTTGTGGGTTGTACGTCTAGGGGGGGTCCTAGGCACGTTTCTGAAGAGAAAAATTTAAAAATCGTCCGTGAGTTAAACTGCAAATTTACCAAATAGTTTTCTGGGAAACATTTTAAATTTATTTTTCTATATTTTTATACAATAAGTTATTTTGATAAAATATGGTACATTGTTTCTAATAGGTTATAACGGTAACCAGATTGATGCCTGCTTGCATTCAAGAAACATATTTGCTATTAAAAACATTTTAATGAAAATTCACTTCCATAACGCACTTGCTGCGTCCAGACTTTTTAACTTGTAATTTTCTGCGGTTCATTGGACATATTTTATCTATGATTGTCTTATAACGAACCACCACTGTGGTACAACGTAGTGTTCGCTATCTGTCCTAGTTAGTGTGTCTAAGAGAATGGCGACTTATAGCGAACAGTAGCTGAATATTCGGCCTAAGAGTGTTCCCCACCGCTATCTTGAAGTTGTAAGTGTTGTGGTATGAGTTGTAGGCATTGGATTTATCTAAATTGTTTGTTGGGACTCATAAACGGTGTTCCTGTGATAATGTGGGAGTGCTGGCATAGCGCAAGGAGTCTAATTCTCCCCGGTCCTCTTATCGCTATATTTTACACATTACAATTCCCTCCACTTCGGTCTCCTATCGGATCTTGTATCTTTATTGTACTACCACTCTACCCACTACTACTACATTATATGCTGATCTATTACTACTGTTTCTATTACTTAAATTGCGTTAATGCAAATTGTGTATTTCGCTTTATCAATATTAAGGAAACTTTCAACTTTTATAACTTTAAGATTTGAGTTTTATTCAAATTTGGTAAAAAAAATTATCCATTAGCATCAGAATAAAGGTGATGTTGTCTTATCCTCGCTACGACTTTCTGTTTATAGCAGCTTTTTACAATTAGTTATATATTCCTCTACTCATCAATTCGACTAGGCTTTTTTGAAAATTTCGTCTCGTTTTAGTGAATTGTCACTAAGAAAATTCACTAATAGTATGTATGTATCCAACCGATAACGCAAAAAATACTTCGCTGATTTGGACCAAATTTGGGAGTTATCTTTATTTTGTTAATGGCTTGGATGAGTTCGTTCATCAGATCTTGACGCCAAATTTTTCGTAACAAAACATTTAAAAAAAAATTTTATACGCAATATCTCCCAAATTGTTTAAGTGGTTGAAACGAAATTTTACAACTTAAAAGAACATAGACATACTTGGCTGTGTACCAATTTTCAAGACTTTTCATCAAAGAAAAATAAAGTTATTCTAAATTAATATTAAAATAATCCTCGACATGACTTCAGATTCTGTAATGCAATATCTACAATGTTAGACAAAGACAGATGACGTTGCCTGTACTGCTATGCTATTAAAATAAATCGTAGATAGAAACAAATGGAAGTTACATTATTGCAACATGTCATCATGTAGAACATTGAAGAGAAGTACGACAGGGACGCCATCTCGGTGCGGAACTAGGTAGTATGTTGTCAGGGCAGCTCCAGTTAGCAGTTATAGGTGGAGACGTTGCTTTTAAATCTTACAACACGACGCGTGATTTGTTATTTAACGCGAAAGAAAATCTTGTTTCCTGACAAAAGCTGGAGTTTATAAATTGGCTTGTACACATTGTAACGCAATCTACATAGGTCAAACTTCTAGAAATTTTAACACCCGATACAAAGAACATATTTCTGCATTGAAATAACCACGCTGACAAATCTACATTTGCAAAACATATTATTGATACCGAACATAGACCTACAGTAAATAACCGCATACAACCACAACATTTTTATAATGACAAACGTAAACTAGACTTTTTTGAAGCTTTAGAAGTCAAAAGGCACACACACGACAATAACTACCTTGTTTTAAACGAGCAAACTGATTTAATGAATTCCCCTTTCTTGGATATTCTTCTGTCTAATTAAATAAGTCAAAGAAAATAAATTTAACTATTCTTTCAAAAAAGTTGTAATAAAAGAATGAATTGATGTATGTCGATATTTTCGTTGTATACAGACCGCTGTTATACTGTTATAGATTAGCTATTTTATTGTTGTAACTGTTATCATAGTTATTATAGGCTAGTTCTATTTTTATGTTAAATATTGACATACATCACATAGACATTTTGAAAGCCTCATCTGTCATCTTTGTTTCATTTTATTTTCAATTTGATAATTTTTTTGATCAAAACACCATATCATAACATAGCAATAGATCTTTATTTTTAGTTGTCATGATTTCGTACTAATTCAATTTTAACATATCTGAGAATGCTGTCAAGCAGCGAAACTATAGTCACAGAAACATTAAAGAACATCCTAGAACATCCAGAATTCGAAGGGCCACTTGCTTCAGTTAGCTCACGCGCTGGCTACGTCCTTCACCTACAAAAACCAACAGTGAAGCCAGAGAAGTAGTCTCCAAGTCTGTATGTAGTATGGGCAAGTTTCACCAAGTAAGGGCAACAACAATCAATGAACATCAGTTAATCAAATGTCTTACTATAATTATTATTCATGAACCGCTGGATATCTAAAGTGTACAAGAGGCTCATGGCGACAAATCTTATTAAAAATTATTTATTAACTTCCCGAACTGTTAAATAATGACACTCGCTCAGATAAGATAAAAGGGGAATGATGGATGTGGAGGAAGTCCCTTTGTGTTATACGGTATTTAAATTTATCGACACCACCCGCTCCTCTTTCTCTCTTTCTTTGTTTCTGTCTTTTTCTCGAAGCACAGCATAATACATTCATATAGGTAATAAAAATAAAATAAACAGTTTATTCCCAAGATTATGCAATGATTATTTTCACCACTAGAATATTCAGTCTAAAAAATATCTTCTTGTTTCGAGCATGTGCTATTCCACCTGCATGTCACGAACTTAAAAACCAGGCACGTTCCAAACAAAAGTTCTCAACTACCTTCAGAATTTTGAAACGAGAACAATTTGGATGTTTAATGCCTTAAAAAGGAGCCTCGGTAGTTCGGTGGTAAGAACGTGTGCTTCTGAACCGAAGGGTACTGGGTTCAATCCCAGGGCTCTTCTGTTTCAGTACATACTGTACAATTAACACCAACCGCGGTTGTGGCATTGTATTTGAGGAAGTTGAATGTCTGCACGTTCCGCCCTTAGGAGGGGGCGTAATGAAAATTTTAAACGTCATCTTCCGACATAAGTAAAATATGCAAAGAGATTTCCACATAAACACAGATCAACTAGTTACATGATCAGAATACTACTAAAAAAATTCTAAGAATGGAGTGTTTCGTCCAATTTCATAAGAGTAAAACATTATTAGGGAATAAAGAGCTTTGTGTGTTATCACTTCACTTCACTTCGAAATTTGCACCGTTCACTTCGAGGCATTTGATGGCTCTTTTAATGATGGTACCCGTGGCTCGAGAAAGGTTAATTTTTTAGTAGTATTCTGATAATGTAACGAGTTGATCTGTGTTTATGTGTAAATCTCTTTGCAACCACACGACATCTCCTGTTAATAATTCGATTATACTCTGCGCAAATAAAAGTTTTATTCAAAAGTCGTCGCATATTTCACTTATGTCAGAAGATGACGTTTCAAATTTTCATCTCCTAGGCAACCTGATAAACTGATTAATAATTATTTCTTATCGCAAATAACGTTTAAATATCTTCAAATCGGTGGGACTTAGGTACATGGGCGCCTCCGTGGCCGTGCGGGAAAGTCGATTCAGACTTTACAATACGGATTCGGGGGACGACGGTTCGAGACTCACCGGCGGCGGATGCTTTTTCAAATCACTGTCGTCGTTGAGATCGAGCTCAAGGTGGAGGGTAGGTTAGTTTAGATGAGCAAAAAGGGTCAGCAATGGCCTAATTGCCAGTAAGCATCTTATCTTTACCTTTTAGGTATAGGAAATGCTGATACCAATCGAAAGAACAATAAAAAGTACATGAACTAACGTTATAACATATAAGATGTTCTGTTTAAAATAAGAAAGTTATTAGGCTTTAAAGTTGTCTCGATTGACCGGTTTATTTCGGACACCCTGTCTAACTTGTATTAGCTTTAGTAAATTCCAAATATTTTGTGGCATTTTAGAATTTGCATTTTAAAATTTCAACTCTTCAAAAATGTTTATATATTTTCAAGCAATAAATTTATTTCGATGAAATATGGTAGGTACATTGTTTCTACTATATAGGCAACCAAGTTTGATGCCTGCTTTCATCAAACAAAGACATTTGCTATTAAAAATATTTTAAAGAAAATTCGCTACCATAACGCACTTGCTGCGTCCAGATTTTTTTCTTATAAACGCATCATATTTCGATAAAAAATGCAAAAATGCATTAACAACTTTGTTCTGCGAAAATTATCTAAAAAAATTATAGACCGTTAAACCATAAACTTCACTAAACCGGCAAATAAATATCCAAAAAAGTTCGGGACACAGCAAGTGCGTTATGGTAGTGATTTTTTATTATTTGTTTCAAATTTGAATAACTCAATTTTCTATAAACTTAGAAAGTTTAGTTTTCTTATGCAGTAATGTCTTTCCTAAGGCAAGATGTATACCAAATTTCATTAAAATAACATTGTAATTTTCGGAGAATTTTTTTTTTCGAAAACAAATATAAAATTTGAATAACTTAATTTTCTATGAACTTAAAAAGCTGAATTTTGGTACGCAGTAAGATCTCTTCTAAGGCAATATATCCGTTAAATATCATTAAAACAGCCTTTTAATTTTCGCAGAAAAAAATTTTTTCGAAAGCAAACTAAACATTTTCCCGGAAAAGCCCGTCCGATTTTCCTGGATAACTAACTCATCCAAGCCATTATTAAAGTAAAGGCACTTGCCGAGTTTCATCGAAATCGGTTAATTGTTTTTTGAGTTATCGGATATGTATATATATATATATATATATATATATATATATATATATATATATATATATATATATATATATATATATAAATTAAAACTGACCCCGGATATGGGTTCTAGGGGTCCTAGTTCACGCTCATTTAAAAATTTTTTTGCAAAGTCTCACTATCGATACCTCTCTATTAGTTAATTTTTTTAAATAAAAATTCACTAAAAAGGCATCAATTTAACGAAACTGACAGCCAAAGCATCAGAGAAAGGGTCTATTTGAAATGAATATTCTCTAAATATTTTAGTAAAATGAAGGTCAATGACGGTTGAATCTGAAACTTAAGGGTTTGCCTAACACTCTTCTTGCAACATTTTCTTTTCACAATCGGTATTTGTTTCACATTCTTTGCCTAAACATTGCCAATTTTGACGTTTAAAATTGCGAGTTTGACGTTTTGAGGAAAACTCCAAAATTTGTTTCTTTAACTGCCCATAACATCCTTCTCTTTAAAGCTAGGGGCCCAAATTTTGGTACAGAGTTCTCTCTTTATAATACAAAGACGCGTACCAAATCTGGTTGCCCTTACTTTGTTATTTACGAAGATGTGGATTTTTTTAGAAAGAAAACACAAAATTTTCCGAGAAAACCTCGTCCGATTTTCCTGGATAACGAACTTATCCAAGCCACTTGCAAAGGGAAGGTACTCACCAAATTTTATTAAGATCGGTTCATTATTTTTTGAGTTATCGGTCGGATATATATATATATATATATATATATATATATATATATATATATATATATATATATATATATATATATATATATATATATATATATACACAGATCTCCTCATTTGCGAATTTAAAAAATAATAATAATAAGATGTGTGTAAATTATGTGACAATGTTTTTTAAGAAATTTTTGAAAAAAGTCAAATATCTCGAAAATGGTTGAGAAAAATGACATAACATGTTAGTGAAACCTACCATAAAATTTGACGAGCAATCTAGTTCCGTAGTAAAAAACACCATCTTCCATTTGAAATAAGAAAGTTGACGTCTACCTCCGGTATAACCGGAAGTCCCATACTAACGTCAATATTTTCAGCGAACTGGAAATTTCGAGAAACCCACGTGTTTGATTTTTCAGAGTTCCCCAGAAACGGCTAATGGAACGTCTACGTGGGTCACCTGTATTTATCTGCTAATTACTTATTGCTGTAAGCAATGCTGAAGAAAAAATTAATTAATTTTTTTTTAATTGCCTCCATCCCATGATAGAGTTCTATTAAGGAAAACTATAAATTAGTAAGTGCTTAATAAAAACCCGTCTGCACTGCACGAAGACCTGACCCAAGTAAAGCGAGCTCTAATTCTGCCGGCTGATTTTCACTGGGAAAACTGTTGTATTTTCCTTTAATATTCAGCCCGTGCACTACTCGACTATGAGAGAGTGGATCTGAAAAACAGCGATTAAATCTTTCTCTGGCACATTAAATTGTTCACGCGATCTCAAGAATTCACTCAAGTGGCGTTAAATTATATGATTGTTTCTTCAGTGAAAAAAAAAGAGTAGAGAATCAATTACCAACAGGAAACCCTCTGAGGATTTTTATTGTGGAAACAAAACATTTAATTATGTTTTGTGCTTTGCAATGAAATTAGTTTTTGTATGAGCGTTTACGAGGAATTAATTACTGCCTTAATTGATTTTCTTGTAGCTTAGTTTAATTTGTCTCTTGGGGTTTAATGTTAACAGTTTTTGTTTTCTTTTGCAGATAGAACGATTGCTGCATGTTTATGACTTCTTAGATAAAGGGTAAGTTCTATTTCCGTGCTCATTACCAGCTCCTCTCTTTCGCTTTTTCTCAGTGCTTCCCGCTCTCTGTAGCCGTCTCTCCTACGTTCGGCGAAGGAATTTCGTAATTATCGCTCAAGTTTGCAGGCGGATTATGAAGAGCAGGAGAAATATTTGTTCTTTCTACGCGATGTTTATTTATTAACACTAAAGATTAGATTATGTCGGTCGTAACTGCATGTTATAAGAAATGTAGTAAAAAAGGTAAGATGCTTACTGGCAATTAGGCAATTGCTGACCCTTTTTGCTCATCTAAACTAACCTACCCTCCACCTTGAGCTCGATCTCAACTACGACAGTGAATTTGAACAATCATCCGCCGCCGGTGAGTCTCGAACCGTCGTCCCCCGAGTCCGTATTGGAAAGTCTGAATACACTTTCCCGCACGGCCACGGAGGCGCTAAGAAATGTAGTAAGTACGCCAACTATACTTTGTATAATTTACACTCTAAAAAATCACTATTTTATGCACGGAATTTTTGTTTATAAAAATTGTTAGACGAAATTTGATTGATTGTTTTTATTAGAAAACTGTGTCATAATATATGTGAGCATTTTAATTGTATGAAATTCATTTCAAATAAGCGCAAATTATAGCATCCAACCCTATATCCAAGCTCAGTTCCATATTTTGTATGTATTTTTTTTTGATAAATATTGACATACATCAAAATGTGACAACTCTATTGCTCTATATATATATATATATATATATATATATATATATATATATATATATATATATATATTTATATATATATATATATATATATATATCTTTTGGAATGTTGCACTACACTGTAATCACTTTCAAATATATACTTTATTTGTTTGCTGTACTTTTTGTGATTTATTATTGGCTTGCGTCGACTGCAGTTTCGAACCTGGAAAATTACAAATTATCCTGTCAAAAATTACAGATGCAGTATGTCCAGATTCAGTTTTATTCAATAATTGTAATCAAAGTTTTTCTGGAATAAAATTTAGCATTATTTGGAAAATGCCGGGAAAGGTCTTCGGACATCACTGCGTAGTATAAAATTAAATAGTATAAATTTAAAAAAAATTAAAATTCATTTCAACAACACACCACGAGGCCTCACTGCCTAAATACTATCGTACCGTGGGTGTTGACAAGGAGGAAAGAGGCAACTTGTTAATTCTGGACTTGAAGGTTTAAAGGTTCGGAGGAGAAGGAAAAACATATGCCGGCAAGGAATTTCACAACTTGGAAGTCGTCGGGACAAAAGAGCAGGCATAACAAGATGCTCTATATCTGGTGACCTGGACAATAAAAGGGTGCATTCGCTCTGTTCCCCTGATAGATCTGTTGGGGCAGCAGGTGGAGGAACTATCGAAGAAAGCTGCTCCGAGCAGTGCCCGTGCAGATATCTGTAAAAGAGAGAGAGAGAGGGGCCACCAACGGCATGTCGGTGGGCAAGGGATGGCAGCCTTTGGGTGAGGGTAGGGTCACCGCTGACACGTATAGCTCTCTTCTGAATGGAGTCCAGGATAGCGAGTGTAGAAGCGGCAGCAGCACCCCAGATGTGGGAGCAGTATACGGCCTTGTTTGTGAAGTATATAAGGTATAGAGATTAGCTAATGAAAAGTA
Source organism: Tillus elongatus (assembly GCA_964006375.1). NCBI lineage: Eukaryota > Metazoa > Arthropoda > Insecta > Coleoptera > Cleridae > Tillus > Tillus elongatus. Next base: position 164,861,094 of record OZ023265.1, read on the forward strand.
TTTGCGAGCCCGGAAGAGGAAACCTAATTTTTTAGCAGCCGCTTCTGAAATTGATGTGACATATTGGTGCCAATTGAGATTTCGATCCAAAGAAATGCCAACAAGGGAAAAGGACTCATTATTTTCAATAACTTGGTTGTTCACTGTGATGGATCTAGGGCTGGTGTATCTCTTATGAGATAGAAAGCAAGACTGAGATTTGGTGGAGTTGAATTGTACAAGATTTCTACTTCCCCAGTCTAATATTTTTTGGAGATTCACAGAGACAGAACCCTCCATGGACCTGCGTTCTAATTGAATTGGGCTAAAGAGACAGGCTTAGAATATTGTATATTTGAGTGGAGGGTGCTGTCGTCCGCGTAACTGTCAATTGGGTTGGATTTGCTGGATAGGAGGTTATCGATGTGGAGAAGAAACAAAGTAGCGGCTAAAGTTGAACCTTGAGGAACGCCTGCATTAATTGGATACAGCTTAGAGGAATGGCCATCCACGACAACAGAAATTTGCTGTACAGGTACAGAGTTTTGGTGGTAGGCCATAGGCCGGAAGAGTATTAAGCAGCGCTGCGTGCCAGACCTGGTCGAATACTTTGGATATGTCTAGAGCGACAATCTGGGATTCACCGTGTAGTTCCATAGACTTGTTCCAAGAATGGTTGACAAAGGAAAGGAGGTTGGCAGTTGATCTGCGCTGATGGAATCCATACTGCCTGTCGTGGATTAGACTGTGTTTTTCAAGAAATTTTAGTACTTCGGTGTTTATAAACTTTTACATCACCTTAGAGACGACTGAAAGGAGATAAATAAGCCTGTAGTTGCTAGGAAGCGCTTTGGATCCTTTCTTGGGGACGGGTTGTACTCGAGCAGTTTTCCAGTTACTAGGGAATATGCCTCTATTGTAAGATGTCTGAAACAGACGAGTCAGGACAGGAGCAAGTTCTGGTGCGCATTTTTTGAGAACAATTGCTGGGATCTCGTCAAGGTCAGAGGATTTCCTCGTATTAAAAGAAACGAGCATGTTGCGTACCTTTTTAGTTTTGAAAATGATATCCGTCATTTATTGCGTGACATTGGGGACTGTTGGTGGTTGAACATTTGTAGGTGGGTTTAAGGTAGAATTGCCCCCGAACAACGGTGCAAAAAGTTCAACGTTGCCCAGGGCGGTAGAAACAATTTCATCCCCTGAAACAAGAGGTGGAAACGCGCTCTTGCAGAAATTATTCCCAATAGATTTAGCAAGAGTCCAGAAGGGTTTGAGAGGACTTTGTTTTTGATGTGGTTATTAAATGAGTTTTTTGCCTCAGAAAGAATGCGGACATAGGGGTTTCTTGTGTCGTTAAATGCTTGACGGTTTTCTTGACTGGGGTTGTGTAGAAGCGTTTTGTGAGCTTTGACCTTGAATATTTTAGAATTATTTTTGGTTTTTAATATAATAGGTCATCTTTAAATGGAACCAAAATATTTTAGAAGGTTCTGTAAATATTGGAGGTAAAAGAGAAGTTCAAGCTAGTGAATATTTACGAAATTAGAGATGTGACAGGAGCAAGATTTGCTAGTTCTGTTTAGGCAAGCAGAAATCAAAATTGCGTATATTGCAGGCATAACCATTAAGCTCATTTGTAAAACACATTGTGAAAATATGTACTAATAAATATACTATACTATACTACTTGCACCCCTGAGAAGTTATAGGCCTTCAAAGTGGCGTTTCTAATTTCGGAAAAAATCAATATCTCAGTTACGCTTGAACTTAGAAGGACTAAATTTGGTACACGTTTTGAGTGTACGAAGAGCAATAATCGAGAGTAATAAGAATTCAATTAAAGAATTTAAAAGAGTTGATCAGGGATGATTCACCCTTAAAATGTGACAGATTTTTTTAACCTATTGACGGATTTAAAAATAATTATTTCATTTTATGTGGAATTTAATTCTAAAACTTTTATTACCCTTATTAATTTTCAAAAAACTTTGTCGTTTTCAACAAAATCCTGAATAACTAGATACACGTATTAGAGCTGTGTTATTTAAAATCATGGGAAATTCAAACGTTGGCTATGAAATTTAACGCCAGACTTGACAATCAGGAAAAAAGTTGTAATATGAATTATTTAATAGAAAAACAAACAACTTGAAAAATAGAAATAACATAACATTTGCACTGATAACTTACAGCAATTGTTCAAAATGATCACCGTTCTCTCTCAGGCATAAATTTATTTTTCGTCGAAAATTAAAGTCTACTCTATCCGACAACTGTTGATTGTTTCTAATGTGTATTCGATTCTACAATTCGGCTAGAGACGCAATTGGCGAGGAATATACAAATTCTTTTAACTTTCCCCAAAGAAAGAAGTCACATTTGTTCAGGTCTGGCGATCGTGGCGGCCACACTTGTGGGCAATTATTTCATCTTCCAATCCATTCATTTGGATATTGGTGGTTTAAATAGTCTCTAACAGCAATACTGAAATGAGGAGATGCTCCATCGTGCATAAGCCAATGTTTCAGTCTAAGTTGTAGAGGCACCTCTTCGAGTAGATCTGGGAGACTGTTTTGGAGAAATTCTGAATAAGTTTCGCTATTTAATCGATTCGGTAAAATTACTGGACCAATTAAATACCGATCAATAATACTGATCCAAACATTTATTTTAAACTCGCGTTGTAAATGTCGAGGAGTTACTGAATGAGGGTTTACATAAGAATATTCATGATGGTTATGTAAATTTGTAATACCTCTCCGGGTGAAACAATCTTCGTCAATACAAAAAATGTTCTTTCTTGATGCAAAATAAACTGACAGAAATTCACTCGTTCAACCAAATCTTCCGGTAACAATTCTTGCACTTTTTGGATATGATATGGATGCAGTAGATTACGTCTTATTACTCGGTGAACAGAAGTTTGCGATATACCAGTTTATCGAGATAGATTTTTAGTACTAATATGTGGGTTATCTTCAATTGTATTCAAAATAAGTTCTTCGTCTTGTGCCCTGGTTGCAGTAGCACGTTCTCGAGTGTTACTGAAAAACCTGCCTGTTTCTCGAGCTCGTCTCTCAACATTGGCAAATGTTTTTCTATGAGGGATTACACGATTAAGAAATCTTTTCCGATATTCTTCAACGTTTCTTCTCTAGTTTCCTTCACATAAACCTAACACTAATAGCATGTCAACTTGTTCGCTAAATGAAAACTTTCCGGCATTTTCACAACACTCAGCCAATATTACTAAAATAAAATGACTTATTTTCCTGATTGTCATGTCTGACGTTAAATTTCATAGCCAACGTTTGAATTTCCGATGATTTTAAATAACACAGCTGTAATATATTTAGTTATTAATAAGAGTAATAAGTTTTAGAATTAAATTCCCCATAAAATATATTTTTATATGTTTATATATATATATATATATATATATATATATATATATATATATATATATATATATGTATGTATGTATGTATGTATGTATTCAACCGATAACTCAAAAAATAATTAACCGATTTCTATAAAACTCAGAAAGTGCCTTTCTTTTATTAATGGCTTGGATAAGTTCGTTGGCCAGGAATCGGATAGTTTTCCGGAAAAATTTTGAGTTTGATTTCGAAAAAAAATTACAAAGCCATTTTAATGAAATTTGACGGATATGTGGCCTTTGTAAAGACCGTACTAAGTACCAAGACTCAACTTCGTTGGTTTATAGAAAATTGAGTTATTTAAATTTTTGATTTTCCATCGAAAAAACTCTTTCTCTGAAAAGTACAAAGTTATTTTAATGAAATTTGGTGTATATGTTTCCTTTACAGACCTTCCTACATACCAAAATTCAACTTTTTATGTGTACGTAAAAGTGATTTATTCAAATTTCAAACATTTAATAAAAATTCACTGCCATAACGCAATTGCTGCGTCCCGAACTTTTTTATATGTAATTCAAAAAAATCATTTTTTTTTATTAATAGGTAAAACATAACAAAAATCCATAATGCCACAAACATTGTAAGAAGTTCCATCCCTCATTTAAACAAACCCCTGATTAACCGATGATAAAAAAGCATCTCACCTTTATATCCAAAGGTATAAATTCTTCGCTACCCTTTAGTTTCTGTTAATCAAGTGCTAATAAATCAGATAATGAGATCCCGTATAATTTGAGAAAGTAGTCGCTGACAGGCTGCCGCATCCGAGAGGTGAAACGTTCCCATAATGGGCCCTAATGGATGATTTTATGGTATATAGTTTGTTTTATGGCCATAGACAAATAAACCAACTAAAACTAAGTGCATTAAAATAACAAATTAGTGGCTTTTATAGAGCTAATTTAAGACGGTGATAACTGTAATTTTTCCATCAGTTAGTGAAGTTATTTCGTACTGTTTTTTGCCGGCAAAAACTAACGTACATACCAGCATGGTTCGTAAACCGTGAAATTAAAACTCATATAGTGTAAGTTTTTCAACTGCCGAGACGCATTTTGCCCAGGAAAACATCGCCGAGAAATATTCCTACAATTATCTTTAATGAGCCTTCTAATCAATCTCGCCGGCTAATTAAATTACAAAGTTAATAATGCAGTGTATGTGTCAAGGAAAAAACTGTCTCGTTTGCATTTTATCCAGGTAAAAAATCAGGAATAATTTACAACTTACAAATAGATGTAGTTGTAATGCGATTCGCCAAGTTGCTCATCCATTCTCTCTTGCGTCGTGGAGTGTTTTTTATCGATATTAAAGCGACATGCAGGCATTTTGTTCAGGATATTGTAATCTTTATAATTGGCTCGAACGTTGATAATTGCTCAGATGCAACTGGAATTGTTTATTTGAGAATCGTAATGGAAACTGGAAGATACATGTATGTAATATGTAGCTAGCTTTCTTAGCCACGTCAAACAATAACAAAAAAGTTTTACGGTATACATAAATTATTAACATTAAATACTTTTCTGGTAAAAAAAATTTGGGACGCAGCAAGTGAGTTATAGTAGCGAATTTTCATGAGAATTGTACACTCTAATTATACGGCGTATTAGGCAGTCCTCCGTGGTCCGGGGACTAACTAAAATAATAGGCCCATGGTAATTCCTGCCTGTCGTACGAGGCGACTAATCGGAGTCAAGCAGGTGGTAGTGGAATTTTCCTTTACGTGATAGTAAACGATTTTTTCACGCCCGGGAGGTACCACCCCATACATCAAGGGGCCGGCCGGTGAAGTCCCAACGGACGCTTCCGGTTCTGGTGTATGAGTCGGTTTCCCTTATAAGCAAAAATGATGCTGGTTCCAAAAGATTTCGGAGGTAAAATACCCCTCGATTCGGATATCCGGGAGAGGGGTATACAGGGGACGCCGGCATCAAGATTTAACATATCCTTCTCTAATATATGTGGCCTAAATTCTAACCTGAACTCCGTCCACCATTTCCTCCAGGCTCATAGGCCCCAACTCCTCTTCCTCACTGAAACTCAAATCAGTGCCAAAACAGTCACTAATAACCTTAATTTCCCGGACTATGAGCTCCTTACTTGCTTTATATTGCATGGAGGCATGTGCGCGTACGTCTGTAGCAATCTGCCCTGCACCAGACTCCCCAATTTAGAAGCTGGAAGAAAAGACATACTATGGATAAAACTCTCTCAGGGCTGCAACAGAATTGATCTGTTGAATTTACAGGTCACCTTCTGACAAGAACTTTGTCCATCTCTTTGACTACCTTTCTGAAAAAACCGACCATCTGATTTCTGAATATCCTTCCTCCGAGGTCACTATCCTTGGTGACTTCAATGTCCATAATAAGGAATGGCTAGGATCTTCAAAAACCAATCCACAAGGGAGAGCAGCGGAGGCCTTTGCAGTCAGCAATTCTTTAGCCAATAAGGTTCAGCAACCTACTTACTTTCCTCGCATCCCAACACAGCTTAAATCCCTTAGACCTCCTTCTTACTACAAATCCTGACTGCCATAAGATATCAGACCACCCCCCACCCCCCGGTCGCTCAGATTACGGCATGGTCACTGATTCCTGCGTAATGCAACCCGAGGTCACCCAGTCATCACACCCACGATCGTTTGGCACTACAACTCCGCGAAATGGGACTTTTCCTCATTTCCATGGACGTCTGTCTGCTTCTCTCATCCTGACCCCTCTGATATCTCACAAAACGTCACCGAAATTATCCAAGCTGGCATGGAATTATTTATTCCACGTACACAGAAAACCTCTTCAGCCACTCAAAAGCCCTGGTTCTCTAAATCCTGTGACAAGCCAGACTTGAAAAGGTCAAAGCTCACAAAACGCTTCTACACAATCCCAGTCAAGAAAACCGTCAAGCATTTAACGACGCAAGAAACCGCTATGTACGCATTCTTTCTGAGGCAAAAAAATTCGTTTAATAACCACATTAAAAATAAAGTCCTTTTAAGCTCCAGCGGCAGCAAGCCCTTCTGGACTCTTGCTAAATCTATTGGGAATAATTTATGCAAGAGCACGTTCCCACCTCTTGTCTAAGAGGATAAAGTTGTTTCTACTGCCCTGGGCAAGGCTGAACTTTTTGCCTCGTTGATCCCCTGAAATTCTACCCTCAACCCACCTCCAAATGTTCAACCACCAACAGTCCCTAATGTCGCGCATAAAATGACGGATATCATTTTTAAAATTAAAAAGGTACGAAAGATGCTCTCTTCTCTTAATACCAGGCATCTGGCCTTGACAAGATCCCAGCAATTGTTCTCAAAAAATGCGCACCAGAACTTGCTCCTGTACTGACTCGTCTGTTTTATACATCTTACAGTAGAGGCACATTCCCTAGTAACTAGAAAACGGTTCGAGTACAACCCGTCCCCAAAAAAGGAGCCAAAGCGCTTACTAGCAACTACAGGCCTATTTATCTCCTTTCAGTCGTCTCTTAAGTGATGGAAAAGTATATAAACACCGAATTACTAAAATTTCTTGAAAAACACAGTCTAATCCACGACAGGCAGTATGGATTCCGTCAGCGCTGATCAACTGCCGACCTCCTTTCCTTTGTCACCCATTCATGGAACAAGTCTATAGAACTACACGGCGAATGCCAGATTGGCGCTCTAGACATATCCAAAGCGTTCGGCCAGGTCTGACACGCAGCGCTGCTTAATAAACTTTCTGCCTATGGCCTACCACCAAAACTCTGTACCTGGACAGCAAATTTCCTCTCCAACCGGAGCATTTCTGTTGTCGTGGATGGCCATTCCCCTAAACTGTATCCAATTAATGCAGGAGTTCCTCAAGGTTCAGCTTTAGCCCCTACTTTGTTTCTTCTCCACACCAATGACCTCCTCTCTAGCACATCCAACCCAGTTCACAGTTACGCGGACGACAGCACCCTCCACTCAAATATACAATATTCTACACCTGTCATTTTAGCCCAATTAGATAAGGATCGCAGACTCATGGAGGGTTCTGTTTCCGTGGATCTGCAACAAAAGATATTAGACTGGAGAAGTAGAAATCTTGTACAATTCAACCCCACCAAATCTCAGTCTTGCTTTCTTTCTCATAAGAGATACAGCAGCCCTAGACCCATCACAACGAACAACCAAGTTATTTAAAGTAATGAGTCCTTTTCACTTGTTGACATTTCTTTGGATCGAAATCTCAATTGGCACCAACATGTCACATCAAGTGCAGAAGCGGCTGCTAAGTAATTGGGTTTCCTCTTCCGGACTCGCAAATACTTTTCACCAGCTCATCTCTATACATTATATACTTCACAAATAAGGCCAAACCTCGAATACTGCTCCCACATCTGGGCTGCTCCTGCCGCTTCTACACTCGCATTCCTGGACTTCATTCAGAAGAGAGTTATACGTCTCATCGGTGACCCTACCCTCACCCAAAAGCTGCCATCCCCTGCCCACCGACGTGCCGTTGGTGACCTCTCTCCCTTTTATAGATATCTGCACGGGCACTGCTCAGGGGAGCTTTCTTCCATAGTTTCTCCACCTGCTGCCCCCAACAGATCTACCAGGGGAACAGAGCGAATGCACCCTTTTACTGTCCAGGTCACCAGACATAGAACATCTTGTTATGCCCGCTCTTTTGTCCCGAGGACTTCCAAGTTGTGGAATTCTTTGCCGGCACATGTTTTCCTTCTCCCCGGAACCTCCAAACCTTCAAGTCCAGAATTAAAAAGTTGCCTCTTTCCTCCTTGTCGACACCCACGGTACGATAGTATTTAGGCTGTAAGCCCTCGTGGTGTGTTGTTGAAATTTAAAAAATTAGTAAGGTTAATACTTTAAACTTACACAGACCTTGAAGATCGATTTTAGAGGTCCTAATACACTCACATTTGGAAAATTATTTCAAACGTGTTACCATCTATCTCTTTCTATTATCAACAAAATCTTGTGTTCTAACTCCTTTTGAGAAAATGCCCAAAACTCAATTTTCTATGAAGCTAAAGAATTAAATTTTGCGATATCTGTAGATAGTGTAAGTCTTTTTAAAAGGAACTTGTATTACCAATTTCGTTAAAGTTATACAAAAGATATCCAGAAGGAAACTTAATTCATATTTAGAAAAGTAAAATATCTGCCAAATTATAAACGTAGCAGTAATTTTTTCCTTATTAATCGGCTAAATAATTTCGTTTTAGTCAACCTAAGCAAACCGGTTTTTTCAACATCAATAATAACAAAATGTCTGTTGAAAATTATAATTTCAGACTCAAAGGTGACAAAGTTAGTCATGCGTTTTAAACAAAAATGAAATCTTGTTCAATACGTATGAAATCTGTGCACTATTGTGTCTTCAAGTGTCAAAATAAAACAAAAATAAGAAAACTGAAGAATGAAGAACAAATCCTTGACGGCTTGTCACAAGATGAAATTTCGAAACGCAGCAATTTCGTTATGGTAACGAATTTTCATTAAATGCTTCAACTTTGTATAACTCAATTTTCTATAAACCTAGAAAGTTGATTTTTCGTGGAGTAAGGTATTTACGAGGTTATTTTTTTTTTGGGATACACTTTTTTTCGGATAAATATATATATTTTTTAAAACTGGTCCGATGGGGCTGGCGCACCCTGCATGCTGCTATGGGGATGAAATATAACAACCAGGCCAAGGTGTCCATGTAAACAAGGCAGGGTCGTGTTACACATTATTGTTCAAAAAATATAAATATTTTCCGAAAATAAACATAATTGTCCCGAAACAATTGATCCGATTTTCTTGACAACGAACCAATTAAAGCGATTTACACAAAAACTACACTAGCCAAGATATAACTATTCACAAAAAGCTTTTTGACAAAAATTTAAAAAAGAAATTTACACCAAAATTTGCAAACAACCCCTTTCACGAAAATTAACCATTTTCTTACGAAAATCGGTTTAAATGTACACAAAATTTATATTAAATTCATTCTACGAAAATTAGCTAGGTAAGAATATTTTACACAATTTCCTAAACAAATTACTTTTCAAGAAAATTCAGATTTTCCATGTGAATTTGCAAACACCTTTTTGGTGTGGAGAAGAAACAAAGTAGGGGCTAAAGCTGAACCTTGAGGAACTCCTGCATTAATTGGATACAGTTTAGGGGAATGGCCATCCACGACAACAGAAATCCTCCGGTTGGAGAGGAAATTTGCTGTCCAGGTACAGAATTTTGGTGGTAGACCATAGGTTGGAAGTTTATTAAGCAGCGCTGCGTGCCAGACCTGTTCGAATGCTTTGGATATGTCTAGAGTGACAATCTGGGATTCACCGTGTAGTTCCATAGACTTGTTCCAAAAAGGGGTGACAAAGGAAAGGAGGTCGGCAGTTTATATACTTTTCCATCACTTTAGATACGACTGAAAGAAGAGAAATAGGCCTGTAGTTGCTTAATTGCTAGGAAGCGCCTTGGATCCTTTCTTGGGGACGCGTTGTACTCGAGCAGTTTTCCAGTTACTAGGGAATATGCCTCTGTTGTAAGATGTCTGAAACAGACGAGTCAGGACAGGAGCAAGTTCTGGTGCGAATTTTTTGAGAACAATTGCTGGTATCTCGTCACGGCCAGAGGCTTTCCTGTTATTAAGAGGAGAGAGCAGCTTTCATACCTTTTTAGTTTTGAAAATGATATCCGTCATTTTGTGCGCGACATTGGGGACTGTTGGTGGTTAAACATTTGGAGGTGGGTTGAGAGTAGAATTGCGCGCGAACAACGAGGCAAAAAGTTCAGCCTTGCCCAGGGCGTTAGAAACAATTTCCTCCCCTGAAACAAGAGGTGGGAACGTGCTCTTGTAGAAATTATTCCCAATAGATTTGACAAGAGTCCAGAAGGGTTTGCTGCCTTAGTTTTCACTAGTAACTCCAGGGTTTCTGTTATTTAGGGAGGTAATACATTTTTATCATGTTTCACTTTTCTTTATTTGTAAAACTTGTGGTTTTTTAATAAATGCCACATACAGAATGTACAGAAATCCTATAAACCTCAAAGTTTGGCTGAACTGTGAATATTTAGATCGTTAAACAAATTAATGGCGTCGCTCCAAAGCACTCTTCGCAGAAACGATTTTTTCCAAATTTTGATAGCAGGTAAGATGTGATCGTATCGTGTGATATATCATTGTAATCATAAAAAAAAAGAATTTAAAAAAATGCAAAAGTCCAATATGCCACCCATAAGAAAAAATCAAAGTTAAGTATTGTAACTCTTGTATCAAGAACGCCTTGGAAAATTGGATGACATATTTAGATTACCCATAAAAAGTGCCCTAACAGTGTCATAGTTAGAAAAGTGTAGTTGTTTCGGTATTCGCTTGAAAACGAAAAAACTAAAATTGAAAATTTCCGGTTTTTTTCGAATAATTAAAAAAGTTCCGGACGCAGAAAGTGCATTAAAGTTGTAAATTTTCATAATAATTGTACACTATTAGTCAGATATATCATTAAAACTAATTCTTTAAGTTTAAATGGACCTTGGAGACCGGTTTTAGAGTCACAGTTAGCGATTATTTGAAAAAAAAAAATTATTTTCTATGGAGCTATAAAATTAAAATTTGGTAGATATAATATCAGGTATATATATATATATATATATATATATATATATATATATATATATATATATATATATATATATATATATATATATATATATATATATATATATATATATATATATCACACCGATAACTCAAAAATAATAGGCCGGTTTTGATAAAATTTGGCATGTACCTTCCTTATGTAGTAGGTGGCTTTGATGAGTTCGTTAGCCACGAAAATCGAACCAGGTTTTCCTGGAAAATTTTGGGTTCTCTTTCGGAAAAAAAAAATTATTTCCGAAATTAAAAAAGATATGGCAATCAAATTTGGTACAATGTTTGCGACATTAAAAGGACACTACATACTAAAATCTAAATTTCTATGTTACAAGAAAAAAAGTTATACAAAAATCTTTGGTACCAGATCATTTCTATGAAAATTCACAACGCACTTGCTGCGTCCAGACTTTTTTTCTTTAATTTTTATCTGATTTAAACACAGTGGTGCTGCAAATTGAATTATAACTTCCGCATCGCTGTGATAATCTACTTCCACCAGAAATACTTTTTCACAGCTGTAAAAGTAGTGATTTACAGAAAAAACGGCAGAATCGTGTCAAGAATCAGAGATCACAGATAATCAGCTACATCATGATTTACTATATAATTGTTTTTTCTTGAACGTCGGTCTATTTCCGCGACTATGGCAAATTACCGATGTCGGGGAGCAGTTTCATCTCACTATCCTGGACATTTTGGCAAACCCCTGCTTTTCTGTAAGGAGGGTACGGATCTTTAACGTGCCCGATAACCAGTGGCGTCTCCTGACCAAAATGTTCGGGTGTGCGGTAACGAGTTGCTGTTAGTGGTGGTTTTAAAAATTATTAACACTAAATGTACACATATATATATATATATATATATATATATATATATATATATATATATATATATATATATATTGTACCTATATGGGAATAATACGTAGATTTTCCACTGCAACACTAACAAATTGAAAAGTCACTTAAAACTTTAAAACACGAAAAGAACATGGAATTATTATCAAGCTCTTCTCTTCACACAAATTTGTGTTAGCGTCAGCACTGTCCGGAACGGGGTGAAAACTGAAAACATTAAAAGTAGTTGAATGTTAATATGGTACTAAACAATAAAATGTGTAAAAAGCCTGGATGCAGCAAGTGCGTTATGGTAGTGAATTTCCATAGAAATGACCTGGCACAAAATATTTTATTATAACTTTTTTTTCTTGCAACATAGAAATCTAAATTTTGGTGTATAGTTTAATTTTTATATCGTAAACCTACCTGCCAAATTTGGTTATCTTATCTTTTTTATTTTTTGAGATACAAATTTTTTTCGAATGAAACCTTAAATTTTCCCGGAAAACCTCGTCCGGTTTTCCTGACTAACGAAATTATCCAAGCCATTTACATACAAGGTACATGCCAAATTTTATCAAAATCGGCCAATTATATTTTGAGTTATTGGTGTGATACCTATATATATATATATATATATATATATATATATATATATATATATATATATATATATATATATATATATATATATATATATATATATATATATATATATATATATATATATATATATATATATATATATATATATATATATATATATATATATATATATATATATAGTTTATTATTATATAAATAGTACAAAGCATCTTACAATTAAGTCTAAACTTGTGGCTGCAAATGATGCAATTTTGACTAAATTTTAATCTAAATGTCAATTGTTCTAAAGTTATGTCATCTGATTTCTAGTCTCCAAAACTACCTCACCTCATTATGTACCATTACAATTTCTAGAAATATGGATGGTACTTGAAATCAGTTTCTTCATTTTAATCAAAAATTTCTATATTTTAAAACTGGACTCAAATTAAATTCTACATATTTTTCAACAGAAACATTATTTATATATATATATATATATATATATATATATATATATATATATATATATATATATATATATATATATATATATATATATATATATATATATATATATATATATATATATATAAATTGAAACTGACCCCGAATATGAGTTCTAGGGGTTCTAGGGGTCCTAGTTCGCGCTCATTTGCAAACAATTTTTCAAAATTCAAAAGTCGAGATCTCCCCATTAGTGAATTTTTTCTACGAAAATTTACTAAAATGTATTATAGTCTTTGATTCTAGAATACTGTGGTCTGTGTAAGCGCAGTCGTAATGTTTGTAAATAATGCTATCACATAGTTTGTTAGACCGGCGTTCCATTCATTTGTCTTGAGCGGTATTTTTACCGCTCACTGCAGTGTTAAAAGCAATGGTTTTTTCCCCACTATTTTAAACACATGGGTGGGGGACTGTATTGTATACCAATACAGCTCTATCGACTGAAGTGTTCGGAAATATCAACGCACACCTAACCCGAATTCATTCCCAGTTGCTATTGACCTACTCATATTCTCGGAATCAAGACGTGGTACCTACTTCATTCCAAGTCACTATTAACCGACTATTTATGAAATCAAATAAGTAAATTAAATCGATTGTCATAAAATATGTAGTGTATGTGTATTAAGACTAAGGGAAAAAGAAATAAAACATATTTAACTGTACACATTTTGATTATATTTTAGGGTGTGCGGCGCACACCTAGCTCACTAGGAGAAATCGCCACTGCCGATAACGCATGGACAACCAACGGCTTTACGCCCTCTCCGAAGGGCGGAACTTGCAGACATTCAACTTGCTCAAATAAAATGCCAAAACCTCGGTTGATGTTAATTGTACAGTATGTACTGAAAAAGTGAAAGGAGAAGCCTGGGATCGAACCCGGTACCCTTCGGTTCAGAGGCACACGTTCTTACCACTGAAACACCGAGGCTCTAGCGTTTGTTACGCCAAAAACGTGTCTTGATAAACGTCATCAGTTACGTATATTTTTAAATCTCTAAAAATATCGAATGTTGCTGTAATCGCAAGTCCGCGCAAATAATTTCGTGTACGCAGTACAGCAACAATTTAGCCACAATTAGTTCCCCTCATTTTCCTGTTCATATAACATTTCTTAGTACGTCGAGGGCCATAACGACCCAAGTCGGCTGGGCCGTGGGCCGTGGTCATGCTAAGAATATGCAGACTGCTACAATTTACAAAATAAGCTTTTATTGTTTCTCACACGTCATAAACTGTACGTGACAAATGAATGTGATTTAGACCCAGCCAATTTGCTGGCTGCTTTTATATGGCGGACCTAATTTTAAAGCGTGTTTTTTGTTCTTGTACATATGGGTGGCCGTAAATAAGACGACTAGCCAACTTTGCGAATATGTACTCTCAAGGTTATTTTGTATTACACAATCAGAACACCACAATGTCTACATTTAGTTGGTCATTCGACCCGAAATCACCAGATTCTGAATTTTAAGTTTTCTTTGGGGAACCATTTGCACCTTGGAAAATTACAAACTTGTTTTAATAAAAGTAAACACGTTTCCATGGCTAAATGCATTCTCACCGCAATTAGAACCGTAGACTGGTTTCACACTAATTAGAGCTCGTCAGTACGGCATACTAATTGCAGCGAAAATACACTTATAAAGTAATACGGCTATGGTAGCCAGCCTCCCAAAACTTAGTGAGAGGTAAGACACGATCTATATATGGTTTTGGGAGGCTGGCTACCATAGTCATATTACTTTATAGGTGTATTTTAGCTGCAATTAGTATGGCATACTGACTAGCTGTAATTAGAGCGAAACCGGTCTACGGTTCTAATTGCGGTGAGAATGCATCTAGCCTTACATATTTTGTCCCCATATTGGGGTAGAAATGGGCCAGGGCTCACAATTTACCAAATTGTTAGTTGGTTTTTACAGTGTCTATTTTTTAACCTTCTGCGTTATTTGGAGCTGCCGTGACAACATACCACTTGGTTCCGCAACGAGATGGCGGCACGTGTTTCGTGTCTTACATCTCACTTAAACACGTTTCCTTTGTAGATATTATAGTGAGCTCCCAGTTTTCGTCAATGATATGCAGTGCAACTGGGAGCTCATTGAACCTAACACTAATATTCCCAAAGAAAGCTTTATTCAAATAATAGAATTTCTCTTCAATTCCAATTACTTCCTGTTTAATGGGGTTTACTATCGACAGTCTTTTGGATGTCCAATGGGTAGTCACCTTAGCCCTGTCCTTGCAAATATGGTTATGTCATCGTTGCTGAAATATGCGATACAACGTCTGCCTTTTAGATTACCTTTCATCTACCAATACATGGATGATTTGATTCTTGCCATCCCGACAAACACTGAGGAGGAACTTTTGCGGATTTTTGACAGTTTTGATGACCACATTAAATTTACAATCGAAAGAGAAACAAACAGAAGTGTTCCGTTCTTGGACACCAGAGTCTATAGAAGCAACGACAATACCATCATGTTGGACTGGTACAGCAGACCTTCCAGTTCCGGAAGATACATAAACAGTGTGTCATATCATGATAAGAAAATGAAATTAAATGTCATAATGGGCATGAAAAAGCGAATTCTGGACATTACCCACCCCTCATTCAGACATGGGGCTCTACGTCGTTTTGCAGATATGATGGTAAGAAATGGCTATGAAAGAAGCTACATGATGAAGCTACTCTTCAGCGCTCCCTCCGAAATTGCACCTCATCGATTGGCTGCGAGGCCTTCCCCGCCTGTACAGGATGTTACGGACGTTTCCGACCCAGTTTTGGATACCAAGTATGCTGTTTTATTTTACATCAGTGGACTAACACATAGACTATTGAACCTCTTGAAAGTTTTTACAGACGTTAAAGTGGCAAAATACAATGTTCTGACCAACAAGAATTTTTTCACCAACAATAAGGACAAAATTTCGGTTCATAAACTACGTGATGTGGTTTATAAGCTAGATTGTAAAAATTGTTCTCTTTCTTATATAGGTCAGACCTCACAGTCTGTTGGTAGGAGGATCAGCCAACATAAGAGTGACTCCAGACTGAGACCTGACAGGTGTGCATTGGCACATCATGTGTCTACTTTAGGCCACAATATGGATTTTGAAAATGTTAAAATATTAGACAGGGAGAAAAATTAAAAAAAAACGTTCCCTTCTTGAAATGTGTCACATTCTTGAAAATGACACTATGAATTCAAAAACAGATGTTCAAAATCTAAGTAGCATTTATAGCTATGTAATACTTTTTGATAGGTCTGATGGCGCCTCTGTGTTGGCCGGTTCCATAACTTAGAATAAGAAAACTTGTTCACACAATTCACCAATAGAGAAACATAATAGTCTATGATCATTGAGGTCTTAAACTGTCATTTATATTTTTGGTTGACATTTCTAACGTGAAAAAATGGGGTTAGGTGTCCATTTTGTTACACACGAATTTTTCAAAGCTTTTTTAGTTTTTTAACATTAATGACAACTTTTTATACCTTTTCATGACAAGCTTTGAATGTTTTGAAAGTAGAAATGTTCGCGTGAGTTTCACATGTAATGTAAGGATGTTTTTTGCATTGTTGTTTTTTAGCATGTCTTGTGGCAGAATTACCCTATTTTCAATGTTTAGGCCTTGCTTTTATAATTAGTTACAGTGCTGTAAGTGTTTTTTAATGCATAATCTAGATGTTTGTGCTGATTTTGTTCATTTTTAGTGCTCCTGAAGATGCCAGGAACTCCTGGCGAAATATATCGAGTTTTAGTACAGAATGACTTTCTTTAAGATATAGCCCTCGTTTTTTTATGGTCGTAATTGCCCTTAATATCATACAAATTTTAGCACGCTAACGTGTAACGACTGTTACTCCTCCCTTCTGACTATATATATATATATATATATATATATATATATATATATATATATATATATATATATATATATATAGTAGGTAATGGGACACTTTGAGCAGACAGTGACGTCACAGGAAGTGACGTCACGGCGCCGGCGCCACGCCCTGGCGCCTAGCCACGCCCTGGCCCCGGCGCCTGCCCCGGGCCCGGCGCCTAGCCACGCCCCGGCGCCTAGCCCCGGCGCCGGCGCCCAGCCACGCCCTGGGCCAGACAGTCACATCCGTGTTATTCCTAAGGTCATTGACCTGTCTTTGGCCAGCCAGTGACGTCACATGACTTGTGCCAGACAATCACATCCAGACAGTCACATTTACATTTAGCCGTGTTATTCCTAAGGCCATTGACCTGTCTAGGAAACTGTGACGTCACACGACTTGGGCCAGACAGTCACATGCAAACATTTCAAAAGTGTCTAACCTATTACTTCAAATTATTATATTTTGAAAAAAACCATTTGGAGCAGGTGAGTTTCGAACCCGGGGCATTCAGATGGGGAGGCAACGATGCTACCCGTTAAGCTAAGCAGACGCTTGTTAATTTATTGTTTTAGGTTGGTATATATATATACGACTACAAACAAACCATACATGTAACATAATTAAAGTTTATTATTAGACAAATGGATGATTTACAAAATAATGTTTAATATTAGAGGCTGCTGAACCAAAACGGAGGAAAATGGCGGAATGAAAGATGGAAGCCTGTGATACCTTAAGCTGACATTATAAAAATGGCGGGCTTTCGTTGATAAAGATGGTGCAAGGATGGATGAAGACTTATTTAAAGATACGTCACTCCAACCTAGCCGACAAATGAGAGTGTAGACATAAGACATAATAATTAATATGTTTAATATTAGACAGACTAGAACGTCACAATTGTTATATGGGTAGGTTCTAAAAATAACACACAGAGGTCGCTGGCAAAACAAAAGAAGGAAGTTCAGAAACAAAAATAGACAACAGGTTCAACCGTGAGATGTACGATGGAACCAATACATGCACGGTGTTAAGGAGGCCAAATCAAATTGGAATATACAATAAAATGGCCACTTCCGGTCTAAACTTTAAATCCTTGTATCTTTTCAACGACAAGTGATAGAAATGAACCGACTTTAAAAATATATCGTTTCGTAACAAGGTCTACAAGAAACCGAGATAAAAAACTTTAAACCCTTATCGCGGAAGATCCGTGAGATGTACGCTGGAACCAACACATGCACGGTGTTAAGGAGGCCAAATCAAATTGGAATATACAATAAAATGACCACTTCCGGTCTAAACTTTAAATCCTTGTATCTTTTCAGCGGAAAGTGATAGAAATGAACTAACTTCAAAAATGTATGTTTCATAACAAGGTCTACAAGAAAATGAGATAAAAAACTTTAAACCCTTATCGCGGAAGATCCGTGAGATGTACGAGAGAACCAACACATGCACGGTGTTAAGGAGGCCAAATCAAATTGGAATATACAATAAAATGGCCACTTCCGGTCTAAACTTTAAATCCTTGTATCTTTTCAACGACAAGTGATAGAAATGAACTGACTTCAAAAATATATCGTTTCGTAACAAGGTCTACAAGAAAATGAGATAAAAAACTTTAAACCCTTATCTCGGAAGATCCGTGAGATGTACGCTGGAACCAACACATGCACGGTGTTAAGGAGGCCAAATCAAATTGGAATATACAATAAAAATGTTACTTCCGGTAGACACTTTCGGTATAGCCGTAGAGCTACATACATGTGTGACACCTCAAAATCATCGTCTAACAGAAGAAATATAATATTTAAGTAAGTCAGAACAAGCTGTGTTAACACCTAAAACCAACACACTCTCTCTTAGACTTAATGAAGTTACTTTCAGAGAAAATTTCAACCATACCAGAAAGAACAGTATTAAATAGCGTATTGTTCATCAAGTGATGCGTGCTACAGACAAATTTTAGTACACCCTCTTAGACTTATTGAAGTTGACGGTACAGGCAGCTGTCAAGCGTAGGCAACGTCCACAAACTATAATGAGTTTAATCTAAAGTGAATAGATATTTTTATTATTTGAATCCATTGGAGGCTAGGGTCTTATAAAACGTATATAAATTTAGTAGATATCATGGGTTATTACAAATGGAAAGTTTATTCTGAATGATCATCAGGTAATAGCTTATATTTGTTAAACGTAAAAATTAAAAACTCTAATATAAAAAACTAAACACAACCTAACCAAACCCAGTTGAAAAGCTTAGATATTAACCTGAGATACCAGTGATATACACTTAACCTGAAGCTAAACAAATACGACATAACATTTAGACAAGTCTGTTAATAATATATATCCGAGTAAAAGAAGGAAAAATATGTCAACATTGCTCAAGCTAAGATAAACGGTTTTAACCCCAAACTGACAACGCTGTCTCGCATAGAACGGATGTCGGATTGATAATCAGAATTTACTGGCCTAGTTCAGGATACAAAGTTAGTTTTACAATTATTCTGGGCGCTGTCAACAAAATTTTAACGGGGTTATTTCAAAGTAGTAAGCAGTTAATTCATAATTTTTCTCCATATTCGTATGTAGACTCCTTTGATAAATTAAATGAGACTAAGCTTCCATCACAGTCTGGATTTTATGATAATCTAAGAGGTGAACACATCATGCAGTCTAATTATGAGCGTGCGTGTAAGGTGTGTGCAAACGTCTGTTTTTTTAGTGCAATACGTCAAGAAAAATGTATAGCTATAAACAAACCAGAGAGGACCGTTTTAAGACAAAACTTGAATATCTAGTAAGTAATATACTCTTAAAATATATCTTGTAGCAAATTTTCTTATACAAACTCCTTAACTAATTTTAAAAATAGACAACAATAACATCTTTAATATTGACAAGACGTTCGACAGTGAGAAAAATCTGGGTAATCCCATAAATATTTATTTAACATTCGGTGTCTATATAACGATTTCAACAATTTATGATATTACACGCTGATATGGACGAATTAAAAAAAAATTAGCCTTTATGATTGCTGGTTAAATATATATTTATTACAGCTGTGTTACCTAGAATTTTTAAATAGCAGTAAGCGTATAGAAACACCAGTATTGGCCTTATTTAAATCGTCTTAGCATCTAGAATTTTTAAAATATTGTGGGGGGATGCAGGCGCCCAATAAATTTTTTTTCTTTAATGACTCAATCTCCACGTGTTTGATCTTACTTAAAACGTCTTGATGCCTACAATTTAAATATATTGTGAGGCGCATGCTCTTACTCAGTTTTTATTTTTGTTGGTTAAAGTCCTACATGTTTGGTGTCATATCACTGGTCTAGGTAAGCAGAATCCAAATTTAACAAATGTACATGCGTACAATAAAATATCTATATTCTTAAGTCTTATTGAAATCGGTTTAATTTAAAGAATCTGTTGAAAGTAGAGCTGGCAACAATACCTCTAGTGGTAACAGCGATATCGCTTCCAACTACGGCTATACTTAGCACTTCCCGAAATTAACCTTGTTAGCCAACATATTTTGCTCACAGCTGTTGAAATAACCTTGTGAGTTGGTCTCAATGCTCCGTTAGCGGTTTTATTTTCCGTTGAATGACCTTAAAGTCATACGAAAAAAGATACAAACATCGCAAACAAAGCTTTGATTACACATGCTATATTTTATTTTGTATAAAATGATGTGAAAAATATTTCATAGGAAAAGGGTGATATTAGAAACTTAAGGGTACAATGAAAACATCGTTAATGCCAAAATAATATTTATTAATAGGTTATACTTATTGTGCTCTATATATAATCATAATCTTCAACATCTGATTGTTGATCGTTCTCTGTATAGTTGACAATCTTCTGTAATAGGAGTCTCAGTTGTTCGTACAGACTACGGCTCGGGCATTGGATACCAAATATCGATAAATCCTTTTGGCCTATGCTAACTACCTGATTGGAAAACTCATCAAATTCGTAATATTTATTTTTCCGAAACACATACAATCTACCATTTGTATACCTAAATACTCCATCTATTTTAGCAGGGAATTCGGGAGAAAAGGAGTGTATATAGCCTTCTTCTTGCCTATAAAACAGAGCTCTAGACTCACTAACGATTTCGTACATGTTATCCGAGTGAAATATTATGGTTTTTCCTGTATACGTATTTACGATCGCATTTATCTTGTCAAACTGTAAAGCACCTAAATAGTTGACATTACGGAACTTGGCAATGTGTTTTGTTTGTATGCTGGGAAAATCAACAAGGGCGAAGGTTCCATCGTTGGTAAACATAACCACTTCTCCACTAGGTCGTTGGTAAACATGTCTAATTTCTTTAAAAGAACCCTTCAAATATGGAAACCAATCTGTAAGAAGTTTTGGCTCTGTATAGGGACCTTTCATATTATCTAATGGTACAACCCAGACCCATTTCTTATAAAACAGATACATGTTATGGTTAATAATAACTAAAGGCCTGATCTTGTCTATATAATCGCACAAGTCCATATTTGATTTGGTTATTGTTTTAGGTACTGTTGTGGTCGTCTTTGGTGTCGACCTTGTGGTAGTCTTTGCCACCCTCGTTGTAGACTCTGTTGTCTTCGCTGTTGTGGGCGTCTTTGGTGTCGACCTTGTGGTAGTCTTTGCCACCCTCGTTGTAGTCTCTGTTGTCTTCGCTGTAGTTGTAGTAGAACGTTGTCCATATAATTCTTGAATCCGTTGAATATCGTCATTAGACATGCTGTTTCCATAATAAGCGAACATAAGAGAGTTTGTGTCGTAAGCATGAGTGAGTCCTAAACCGTGTCCTAGTTCATGTAAAAGCACTAAATAGTACGACGTGTCATTGCCTTCCGATGTATATGTTTGATAGTTCCATGATTTATTACTACTTAGATGGATTTCAATTGGAGTGTTGGCAGCGTTCGGAAAATAAGTATGTCCTAAAACGGAATCACCAAATGGATATCCACATGGTTGATCTTTTAACAAGTAACGATGGTTGTTGTCGCAAAAACTTATCCCTATATCAGCTTCAGAATAAATGTTTGTTCTTACAAAATTCAAATCAATATACTGCTCCCATTGTTTAAATGCTTTTTGTGTTATCAGACGTATCAAAGGATCTGAATGATGTATGTACCACTTTAATGTTTTCTTTTTCCATATAGGTTGTGAAGTTATGAAAATGTTGCCTATATCTTTTTCACCACATCGATTACGTTTCATCAGGTTAATGTCTGAAATAGTCAGGTTCTCACTTTCGGTTAAATTGTAAAGCACGCGAAACATGTTCAAAGCATCCTTGAAAGGCTGTGTATTTTGCAACATTGATGATTGACTATTGTTAAAGGCACCATTTCTTAAGTACCCATATCTGACGAGATACTTGAGAGCCAATTCTCTGTCTTTTTCACTTATATGTTCCCCAAAGGAGACACTTAGCACACATATAATTAACAGTAACTTGAACATAACTGATTGGCTATTGTCTCTATCAAGAACTTCTATAGGATTCTCCACAACTACTGTCGCAAAACTGATCACTTCCCCTGTATTTATACCAGCCACGTCTGTATCTAGATGACTACTGTCGCAAAACCGTCCACCCCTCTTTTATACGGTAAGTAAATTTTTCCTGTTGTCTAGATTAAGTTTGCTAAAGGGCAATGCGATATCTATTTCGAAAAACATCCTCAGTGGTTAGATTATCAAAAGTGCACAATTGCTTGCGGTTTAAATTTTCGAAAACAGCCTGTCAAAGTTTATTCTCAGTGGTCAGACTATCATTTATTTTTGTCGTTTCCAAGATCTTATTTTTCAGTGGTTATCTTGCTCGTATCCTCAGGGTTATCATTTTGAAAAGGCACAATATTTTGCTTGCGGTCTACATTCGAAGCTCCATTTTGAAACCTCAGAAATATCATATCTAAAGTCATAACTTCTTAAGTTGTTTTTAATTTGGCCAGGATATTTAATTAAAACAATTGAATTATAGTGGGGCAGTCGACAGGCCCCAAAGCGTTAGTAAACAGTTTACATTGGAATTGGATCTGGATTCTACAGCTCTTATCTTTTGAACGTTATAGACGTTATAAGTGTGTTTTATAAGTATCTTTTGTTTTGTATTATTTAAGGAAAAATTTTCCTTAATTGTTATGCTTATTGTGTGTGCTATTGTCGTTCTTATTGGTAATTTTTTTGACGTACATGAACATCCCTGTGTCATTCAGGTGACATTGGCCTGTTTCATTGTTAATATATACATTATACATTATACAATGAGAATATAGTTTTTAGGGAAATAAATGAAAAAAACAATAGGAAAAAACTGGTAAATTCCGAGCTTATATGCACAAACAAGATTTTTTCTTACATAAAATGCTTAACTTACATGAAGGTAACGCTACTGCGCACCATCCTGTATTTTTTATTTTTAGTGACTTTATTTTTATTTTGACTTTGGAGCACATACAAACCAAACAATTCTAGATTCATTTTAACTGTATCGTGTTTGACTAAAGCAGCTTCCATCAAATGAAACAATTTATGCTTTACACTTTCCATGGCAAGACGTATATCACTACCATCCATACTAATACGATAGGTAGCCATTCTGTTTTTAAAAGCTTGAGTTAACATATAAACTTGTTCAACTTCCCACGGTTCACACACTTTAGATTTGTGAATTTCACTACGTAAAGCACTCTTTTTTCACTTGTAACGAGCACGATTCACTGTATCTCATCTTAACTACTAAACAGTTTACAACGAGAATACAGTTTAGGGGGGAAAGAATGAAATCAATAGGAAAAACTGGTAAATTCCGAGCTTATATACGCAAACACGGATTTTTTTTTCTTACATAAAATGGTTAAGTTACATGTAGAGTGGAGCCACTGCTGAACGTAGTGAAATTATCTAAAAACTTAATATAACAGGGTTTTTGATATGTGTACATTTAAAGAATTTTTTCATATTTGGATTTTAAATGTACACCTGTAGATAAATATGAAAAACAATTCGATAGAAATTAGGAAAACATATACTTTTTCATACCTGGTACAATCTTAGAAAATCAGTGTTTTAAAGTTAAATGACTTGATAATTAACACGCACTTAGAAGCTTTATAAGATATCATTTGTATAGTTTGAGACTTTGTGTTGAGATTTATTATATTTGGACATGCTAAAAGTATATAAGTTTAAATTGGGAGTTTATAAGGTGCCAGATCTATTTTTAATTGCTAAACAAAATAATTTTTGTCCATGTTTATCAACACGTAAAGTTACGACATCTATTGCAACATAATTTAACTGTAGCGTTTTTGGTGAACTTTCTTAGAAAAACTCACTAATAGGAGATCCTGACTTTTGGTTTAAAAAAAAAAAATCTCAAATGAGCGCGAGGTTGGTTTTATATATGAACCATAATGAATCGATTGTGTGTTAGCCAGAAAATTAATTTAGGAAAATCTATGATAAACAAATTTGGTAAGTTTATGATATTAAGAGGAGACTATAGAGCAAAAATGTATATTTACTCCTTAAAATAAAAATGTTTTTATGTCATATTATTTCTATAAAAATTCGCTACCAGTATTACCTTTATCTGCTTTAGTTTTGTTTACTATTTACGTCCGGACGATCTAACAATAGCTTATCTCGACTTTAACAGCTGCCGCGGTTTATATAAGTAATTGTGTGTGTGTGTGTGTGACGTCAGATTCCACTGGCTGCGGTATGGCATATAAGTAGTTAAAAGCAAACAATTAAATCTCCACATATTAAGTTATTCATAATGATTAAGTATAATAAAAATTAAAGACATGTGTTCCCTTTAAATATCTGTACGTCAACGAACCACTACTATTCAAAGAAATAAACCTATTATTTAAGATATCCTATGAGCAACACTTTAATTTCAATTGTCTGATAATGCATATATTGGCGAATTTTCATAAAGTTTTTCATTATATTAAGGTATATAATGTAAAAGCCATACTTTAACCTAATTTAATTTTTTTTTATTTACTATTACCTATGAAGACTAATTTCGCGCCGTCAATATCACTATATTTTAAAAAACCGACAGACACAAACTTCAATGTGAAAGTGGTGTCTTGTTAAAAATGTAATAATATAAAAGTAATAGTTTAGCAAAAGACCTCATAAGGTTTATGACATACTTAATAATAATAACGTCATTTTATTTGCATATAAGCAGAACTTTTAGCCTAGTTTAAAAATTACTTACCTTATTCATGGCAAGCTCTTTTTTTTTTTTTTTTACAGCTTCTAGCTGTATTCCTTCTTATCTTTTTATTTTGATTACAGTAAAAAAAATCCAAAACTACTTATGAAAAAAATAATTCATTTGTAATACAGTATGGTTTAACTTTGTTCATCAAGTTAGAACTCTAATATTAAATAGTAAAAGTGATTGCAAACGTTTCTTTAATGATATAAATTACACCAAGCATTTAAGGATTCTTCAACGAAGCTTTTATACTTTTTTCACCATTAACACTACACTTTTTTAGTTTATAATTTCCAACTGGTTAAATAAAACACTATTATTCCATATATAGCAATTTATTACCAACATTGTAATACATATATTTTGAGAACATACTATATTTTTTTTTAATAAAATTTATCAGTAATATTTTTTTTTTTTTTACAATACATATATTTTGACTAGGATTACACCAGTTCTTATACATACTATAATTCATCTTAACAACTAGTTACTACACAAGGTAGTTTATATTAATGTTGACAAGTGATAATAAGCTATCAACAAGTGACCTGTCTACATAGATAACTAAAACAGGTGTTATACCATGAGAGTAGGTATGAGAATAAAAACAATTACCCATAAAAAAAAAGTGACAAGTAATTGTAAAAAAAAAACATCTGACCGATGTTACTAACACAGGTTCATCAGGTTGTTACAAAAGGTACCAAAATAATATAGAGTTTACTCATTTTGGGCTGTGGTAAATAGCTATTTTCATTTTAGCACAGAACTTCTTCAGTTATTACAAGTGGGGTACCAAATAACATAGAGTTTAATACTTTTGATTGTGATAAATGTTTATTTTCACTTTATTCACAACACTGAACATCCTAAGCTTAATTTAGCTATGAAAAATGGTTATTTTCAATCACATAACTTCTTCAGGCTGTTATATGATAACTCTACCCCAATATTTAACCTACTCATTTTGGCTGTGATTTTTTTTTCAAACACAGAGCTTCTGATTATTAGGCAAACTCTGTTTTATATATAATTTTTGAGACCAGCAATTAGGTGCCACTTCTTATGAGTTTGTTAGTACAATTACAAACTAAAAACTGTTTAAATTTATATTTATATTAGACATTAAAATTAGTTTTTAAATGCTGAAGGCTTTTTACAAAATCTTATTATGTATCAACTTTAAATAATGACATTATATTGAACAACTCATATAAACATTTAGAGGCTTAAAGATAGTAAGGTACATGGTTTCACTATGATGATTGATATGTGATGAAGGCTTACCGGTTTTTCACCTGAGTCATTGTCATTCTAAATGTATCAGAACGAAAACCGGATCCTTTGCTCTGGTATATCTTGCTCAGTAGGTGCCAGACGTCTTCGAAAACAACATTCTTTGCTTTACGAAATGGGAGATGGGCAGCCCCCTTGTCGAAACCTTCCGAGTTAAAGGTAAAACCTACCTTGTCTTCGGGGTCGACATTCTCAACTATATGGCTCACAACATCTTTAATACGATCTTTGACCCAGTTCTCTGGATCGTTGACATCGTCAGGTATATCTTGTAGTCTAAAGCAAACACTACGTCTATCAAATTTAAACTTCTTATTGGAATTCACTGTGTCTTCAAGTATTTGGAATGCCATTGTTTCCAAGAGTTCACTTTCACAACCGAAGTTTTTCGTGTTCACTTCACGATT
Source organism: Tillus elongatus (assembly GCA_964006375.1). NCBI lineage: Eukaryota > Metazoa > Arthropoda > Insecta > Coleoptera > Cleridae > Tillus > Tillus elongatus. The sequence goes on from OZ023265.1 coordinate 164,887,997, forward strand.
AAGAGACTAAAGTTTAACGGTATTTTCACTGTCTGAAGACTGAAAACCAAAACGGGTGCTTTTTTAGTCTTAATGTTCACCTTTCACTGTTACAAGAATTGAAGTTTAACCTCGTCCTATATTCAGTGGGAGTTTCTCGTGCTAATATAGTGTGTTCACCTAGGCTGTTCACCTACCTCATAGCCTTCTGCCTTATTACATATTTGACAAACAGGGTTTTTTAGCGTCTGATTGACATTCTGAACAGGAGTAGGGACCTCCGAAGAAACAACTAGGCATGTTGACTGTTTGACGGTTGGTGGTTGGCTTTGAGACCCTTTTTTTTCTGCATTGAAAAGAAACGGAAACATGTGTGGATGTTACGATAAATCTTTATATCGTCAAAGCTATTGAAAGGTTGATGAAGAGGAAGCATCGGCGTTATCGTAGAGTTTACGTTTTTCTTGAAAACCATAGGGTTGCGAGCAGTATGATTCATCAAACTTACGCTTCTCAGACTTTGACCTATATATTTTAGTTTCCTCCCTTGTTACTACTTGGTGGTCTTTTGTCCTTCGTATATTCATACTGATTATCGGAATAGATTCTATCGATTCAATAGCCATAATCATGTCACTCATGCTAAATACATTCACAAGCTTCAGGGTATTATAGTTTAACCGTATACCTTTTACTTTACAAACCATAAAGTATGTGTGGTACCTGGGGCTGAATACAATATAGCTGTAGTTTTTTGGCCCTCCGGAAGCAAATACAACTATATAACTTCCAGGCCCATATTCTTCGAGTTCGTCTGTCATTTCACCCAAAGAATTTCCTGTTGGTACATCCCACTCAGCAGATCTAGAAACATATATTATGGAATCTGTATCGTAGTATAAAACCCTGTCTCCAAGCTTCTCTAGATAACTATAGAGTTTTAAGCGAGCATGTGTTGTAACGTAGGCTGCTATACAAACATTAACAGTGTTTAGAATGTCGGCGGCTTCATCCTTATAAATGTAGCTAGCGATGAGGGTATCCTCGGTGACCCCATGTATATTTGTGACTTCAATCGCTGGATTTGAGAGCAATTCTTCAAGTTGATGTGGTTGTCTAATGATGTCAACTTTTGATTGATTCTCTCTCTGTCCAAACTTGCCCCTGAAATCATACAATCATGAGTACCCACGTTACAAATTTAATTCTTAATGTATGTGTGGTTACAGGTTAAAATCTCTTAATGTGTCTGTGGTTACAAGTTCAAATCTTAATGTGTGTAATTAAATTTAATTAATAAGTAATAAATATATACCACTTGTCAAAGGTAGCTAATAGGTGTATTAAATTTGATCAATATAATTAATATAAATCATTTGTATGTATAATGAAAAATTAGGTCGATCTGATTAAATCAATTTAAATTTAATTAATAAGTAATAAATATATACCACTTGTCAAAGGTAGCTAATATGTGTATTAAATTTGATCAATATAATTAATATAAATCACTTGTATGTATAATGAAAAATTAGGTCGATCTGATTAAATCAATTTAAATTTAATTAATAAGTAATAAATATATACCACTTGTCAAAGGTAGCTAATATGTGTATTAAATTTGACCAATATAATTAATATAAATCATTTGTATGTATAATGAAAAATTAGGTCGATCTGATTAAATCAATTTAAATTTAATTAATAAGTAATAAATATATACCACTTGTCAAAGGTAGCTAATATGTGTATTAAATTTGATCAATATAATTAATATAAATCATTTGTATGTATAATGAAAAATTAGGTCGATTTTTACACCACATGTAAACAAAACGTGTTTTTATTTCTAGCGTTTAATATTACATAAAGTGATATCGCCGGGCTTCCGGTTGATATGGAAGGTGAACGGCCAGATCAGCTGGTGGTTTTTAGTTTACAGATGGAACTCCGTGAAATATACGTGTTCTTGCACAGTAGCAAACAATTAATAATATGCAATTTTTTTCGCATCTTACCTACTATATTTACAGATGCTGGTGATTTTTTGTGTGTGTGTGTGTTTATGTTTGTGTATGTATATGTGCTACTGCTGTAAGTTGAAATCTTACATGTTAAAATTTAAAAGTGTGTGGCTACAAGTTAAAATCTTAATGTATGTGTGTGTTGAAAAGAAACATGGTACATACCAAAAACTGTTGAGCATCAGTTTAGCTAAAGCTCTTAACCCAGGATTCTTCACGATTTCTCCAAACTCCATCCTAATCCCCTCCTTGTCGAAAAATTCGTCAATATATGCCTCCTTTTCTTCTGATGTTATGCAGTTTGAAGGCCAACCACTTGCTTGTTGCTTCATTTTAATGAACTTGTTCATCATTTTAGTGAACAAACCACCAGTCTTCTCGGTCACATCGTACTGCTCTATTTGATACTGCCAAACCTCATACACTTCAAGCATAACATACCCTTTTTCTAAAGCCTTCTTTACCTCGTCCATCACCCATGTACCAACCAACGCTCTTTGTTCAGTGGTATGTTCGCAGGCACCTTGGTTCATACACACACCACATGTACGACACAGTACAAACATTAATTTACCATTCATCTTAGTTGGTAGTACAGGGTGATATAAATTTTCAGGAGGCAAAATCTTGCATTTGATGACGCCATTCATATTGGAGAGGTCTAGATGTTTGCATTCATCACCTATATGAACTTTTGGATGACCTACTGGGTACCCCTTGTATTTGCATACATAGGGGTACAATGAACACACATCAACGTATTTAATTTTTTCTCCGGGTTTTGCTTGATAGTAAGTCTTGCAGTTGCCCGTACGGCCTCCGTAGAAAGCATCACGTGGTTCAAGAGCTGTGGCGGCTAACAGGGGACTTGTCTCTAACGTCATTTTCAAAGGTGCGTTCTTTTCAAGCATTTCTCGAAACGTACACTCCCACATCTCAACAACTTCATAACCCCTCTGTCTCAAACGATTTGTTTTTGCCTGAGTACGCTCATAGCGGTTGTTTAGAGTGTCGGAAGGGTCGTCGTGAAGAGGATCGTCTCTTTTGTTACTTAGGCATGTGTGCCCATGGTAGTAACACCCATGGAACTCAAATATTTGCTGTGTCTCTGCACAGAAACCATCAACTTTAACACCTGCTACCAAAGCCTCTGGCTTCTTTACAGCATGCTCGATATTTATACCACGCT